>CM065719.1:30033723-30088723 GCA_033310375.1 Conus canariensis
CAGCCACTGGTTTGGAATCAGGTTTACAAAATTTTACAGATCTCTGTTTAGTCGCATGTCATCAAGACTGATCAATGAATCTCTGTCTTAATATTTTAATCTACATCTTGACCCCAGTGTTTTTGGACTGTGGGTCATTTCGGTTTACTTTTTAAATTAAATCCCACGGACAACACCGTATCAATATATGATATGATATGATATGATATGATATGATGAAAGAAAGAGGCAGAGAAGACTTGGTCATTCATGACAACAACAAAATAACATATAATGAAATAAAACAAATAAAAAAAAAACGGATGCAAAAAAAAAGAAGAAAAGAAAAAAAAAAGCCTGAAATCATCTAAAGTAGCTGGAGAACTTGAAATTGGGTACGCACCAGTCAGAGCAAAGCATTCTTCTTTCCAGTACCGGCTTTCATAAATTCTTGTGCGTATGATCTTTTCAACCAAATATTGTGGATTAGTGCCTTTAACTGAGTGAGCATCTTTAACTGTCCTGTTGGCCATATCTTTTCATTAAACAAAACACAACAAAACAACAGTAGAATCACGCCGATACCACAGATCGACAGGAAGTTAGCAAATGCCACATCCGGTAAAAAGTCAGCGAAACTAAAGACCAGAATCCATCAAAACTTGTTGGGGAAAATGCAGATTGATTCTTTGAGCTTTGAATGATTGGTTTATAATATCTATCATCGAGGGTAACAGATGACTAAACATGATATTTTTCTTTCCGTCTACAACTTTTTTATATTGTGACAATCTTTATATCCATAAAGACCCGTAGGTCTGTTTATGGCTTCCAGGCCTTCAAAACTACCACCAAAGCGTAGTTGAAAACAACATGCTCATGGAAAACGAACAGCACTCGAAAATACACCACCTGGCTCTTTCCCTTAAGTTCTGGGGAAGCACAGGTGACCCTGGTTGAACTAAGGCTGCTTGATGGTGGCATGCCATACTCTCTCTCTCTCTCTCTCTCTCCTCTCCTCTCTCTCTCTCTCTCTCTCTCTCTCTCTCTCTCTCTCTCTCTGAAGTGGTGGATAGCCATCGAGTTCTAGGCGTATATGTTGATAATAATCTTTCTTGGTCTTATCACCTTCGCAGTTTATGTAAATCAATATCCAGACAAACATATCAGCTGTGCAAGATTAAGCATTTCTTAAACCTTCATGCCAGGAAATTGTTCCTACACGCACATGTTCTCTCTTCAATCAATTATTGTTCAACACTATTTGATTCTGCTAGTGCTAATGCCATGAAACCTCTTAAGAGTGTCTACAAAAGAGCACTTAAAGCAGTCCTATTAAAATCATCTAGTCTTAGTGAAGGGGATTATACTAAAGCGGGGGCTCTTCCGTTACAAGAAATGTTTGCTGTCAACAAATGTCTACTAATGCAAAAAATTGCATCGGGTTTAGCACCACAAACTCTTCAGTCCAAATTTAGCATAAACCCTAGGGATTCAACCAAATTCCAGGTTCCCACACCTAGAATAGATCTATTTAAATCAAGCTTATCTTACTCAGGTAGTGTGGTTTGGAATTCACTTCCACTACATTTCCGATGTACTCAAATTACAGAATCCTTCAGGGAAAAACTAATTACACATTTCACAGCAGACCATTGCTATTAGGGACAAAATACATATACCAGGGCACACCCTCTGTTTTGCTGCATATTAAACTGATACGCCGTTTCCTTTCCACTGATGTTTTCAAAACTAGATAATGATAAATGAGAGATATGGTTACTATCGGTTTTATTAATGATTGAAATTATAGTATGATGAATGACTGTTGTGGTCGCTGGTTTTATTGGTGCATTGTCACTAATTGATTGATGTCTTAATACTTTGATTTCTTCGAGCACTGTAACTGCAAGGTGATAAATGTGTGTTCGGATTACTGTTGATCATATTGATGTATTGCTCTTTATTCAAATTTATAGCAATGTTTAGCATGTGATATTTTGGATAGAAAAATTGAATTATTCTCTCCTCTCTCCCCTCTCTCTCTCTCTCTCTCTCCCCCCCCCCCCCCCCCCCCCCCCCCCCCCCCCCCCCCCGTTATTTACGGCTGCGTTTCGATGGATTGTCGCTTAATTAATAATTATAGTTTTGGGTAGTGTATGAATGGTCGAAAAGAAAAAAAAAAAAGATGGAAGGGGAAGGTAAATGATAATGGCATCTCTCTCTCTCTCCTCTCTCTCTCTCTCTCTCTCTCTCTCTCTCCTCTCCCTCTCTCTCTCTCTCACACACACACACACACACACACACACACACTACACACACACACACACGCGCGCGCGCGCGCGCGCGCGCACACACACACACACACACACACACACACACACACACACACCACACACATGCACACGCACACATCATGAAAAATAAGTGTTATGATTATTGATGCTAGGAATATTGCTGCTTACTGATAACTGATTGTTCGTTCTCGTTTTGCCTTATAACCACATCATGTAAATGTAAAAGAAAGTACAAATGTTGATATTATTGATGCATTGTAATTGTCTAATTATCATCCTTAGCAGTTTGTTGTATGTTAATTTTTTACAAAAGGAATGTAACTCTCTCTCTCTCTCTCTCTCTCTCTCTCTCTCTCTCTCTCTCTCTCTCTCTCTCTCTCTCTCCCCTCTTCGATAGGAGGATCGCTTATTCCATATCTGTGTGTGCCGATTCTTTTCTTCTTTGTAATACATTTCTTTATTCTTGTTTGTTGTTTAAATCGTTTCTTTTTTCCTTCTAAAGTCATCTACGCCTTAATGGATGAACTTTTTAATGTTGTGAAGATATGTGTGTTTGTTAAAAGTTTTGTAAGTCTTAGTCGCTAGTCATACTTAGTCCCTTAACGGGGCAAGGGCCGGATGAAAAAAAGCATGTGTTTGCTTATCTGTTACCCTTGGAAATAAAGATTATCATCATCATCATCATCATCTCTCTCTCTTCTTCTTCTTCTTCTTCTTCACGCCCCCCCCCCCCCCCCCTCTCTCTCTCTCTCTCTCCTCTCTCTCTCTCTTTCTCCCCTCTATTTCACGAGACCCTCTTCTTCAATTCTCTCATCTTAGTTGTTAATTCATTTATCCATCAGCTTAAAATCATGCGTAGTGTGGTCTCTAACTTAGCGGATGTGGTGTTGCATACATGGACTAGTCCACGCGCAGTGAGGCCTCCTTGATGAAACTGAAATTTAAACTGAAATATCTCTCTGTCTCTGTCGCTCTGCATTTTCTTAAACGCCGAAAAAAAATGTTTAAGGTAAGAAGTGAACTGAATATAATAAAATGACAAGGAATGTGTACATATATGTGTGAACCCATGCTTGCGCGTGCGCGCTTGCGTGTGAGCCCTGAAAAAACAATCTACAATTCTGAATACACTAAATATAATGAAGATAAGGCTAATTGGGCGCTTTTCAATCACATTTTGACAGCAGGTTCGTCTTTTCTAAATTTCAATCAAAATACAGTGTTAGAGGAAGGTTTGGAAAATTGTTATTTTGAATTAAGGAAACTTATACTTAAGGCTGCAGATTCTGCAATCCCAAAAGTCAAATTAAAGAATCATCCAAAGAAAGCGTCAAACCCTTGGTGGAATATTGCGTGTGAAGTCGCCGTGGGTGCGAAAACTAAGGCCTTCAAAAGCTGGATGATAAGCCGTCATACGCAGCCTAAAAGTAGAGTGGAACAGTTACACGCTGAATACAAAAAAGCTAACACCAATAGTAACAAAGTTGTTGCTTTTGCAAAGCAGCAATATTACAAAAACTTAGTCATCAACTGTTCCAAACACCCAAACGATAGCGCTTTACTTTGGAAAGAAATTAGAAAATCTAAAGGTTCTTTTCATCTCCCAGATCCTGTTTTGATTGAAAACGATAAAATCTATAAAACAAACGAGGAGAAAGTTGAATTATTTGCTGACACTTTCGCAGCAATGAGTCAGACTGAACATCTGCCTAAAGAAGAGCAAGAACGAAGAAGAACTATTGAAAACGAAGGGAGAAACATTGAACCACATGACAATGACAACACGTTATATATTAATAAAAATCTAACAATGGAGGAGCTTCTGTACTCACTTCGCCGTCTAAAATCTGGTAAAATTGCGACAGGATTTGATCCCATTTCTTACAACATGATAAAGCATTTTCCACAATGCTTTTTGAAAAAATTATTAGAGTTCTTCCAATTATGCTGGAATTCTGGAAAGCTGCCAATGGCTTGGAAGAAAGCAACAGTTGTACCTATCCATAAACAAGGAAAATCGAAAAGAAAATCTCCTAATTTTCGACCCATTTCTTTGACTCCTCACATTGGAAAACTTTTTGAGAGGATAATGAAATTCAGATTAGAACATTTCCTTGAAAAGAATGGGATTTTGCCAATATTTCAAGCTGGTTTCAGAAAAGGGAGGGGTTTCACTAATCATGTTAGTCTTTTAGCTTCACACGTCAAAAAAGCCTTGGCTAAGCGACACTCTACTTTAGCCACGTTTTTTGATATTCATAGAGCGTACGATTCTGTTTGGCATTTTAAATTATTGTCCAAGGCTCATGAAATTGGGATTAAAGGTCGTTTCCACATGTTTTTACAATCATTTTTATCTGGAAGAACGCTACAAGTAAACCTAAATGGTGTGCTGTCAAGTACAAGATATGTTAACATGGGTGTCCCTCAAGGAAGTGTCATTTCTCCGATCCTCTTCTCATTGATGCTTTATGATCTTAATCAGATTGACACGAAAGGGGCAACTTTAGCTGCTTATGCAGATGATATTGCAATGTGGAAAAATGTAAATTGTAATTTTACAAAAAACAAAATCAAGCGTAATAAAATTGTTGAACAGTTTCAATTTGCGGTCAGTAAACTTGTTAATTATTTGAATTCAAAGGTTTTAACTTATCAACGGACAAATCGGTTTTTATTATATTTACAAAGAAAAATATCGATTTTGAAGGTAGGGACGCTGTAAAAGTACAAATAGGTGATTCTTTCATTTTCCCAAGTAAGCAAGTAAAATTTCTAGGCGTTATTTTTCACTATAAATTATTTTGGTGTAAACATATAAATCATCTCGTGGAAAAGGCAAGAAAGAAAATGCGTTACTGCGAGTCCTAACTGGAATCCCTCTAATAAATTATGGATCTAATCTTATCCATGTCGCCTTAGGGACAGTTCGTTCGATTGTAAGTTATGGTCAAGAAGTATTTTTCACTGCACCAAAGACAGATTTACATAAGTTAACTAGTATTGATTCCTTAGCACTTAAAATTGCTTTGGGGCTTCCAAGATGGGCATCAATTGATATGACTTACAGAGAGGCAGGAGTTTTGCCTTTAAATGAACATAGGATGCTCTGTGCTTGTAGCTACTCAGCACGAGCAAGAACAGTCCCTAACTCAGTTACTTCTGAACTTGATGAAAGCACCTACGTTTCTAGAGAGATACGGAATAAAAAAGCATATACTTCATTGTCTGATTATGTATCTCCTCTTTTACATGCATGCAACTTTTCGCTTGACAACATTGTTAAAATGACCAAATACCCTTTCCCCCTTTGGTTGATGAAGCAAGCAGATTTTTTCTATTCCTATGGTAATATTACTAAAAATGAGAATCCACTTTTGCTTGCTTCTCTTGTTAAAGAATTGATTTACACTGAATATGAATCTTATCTGCATATTTTCACTGATGGTTCAGTTTCGTGTACTTCTGAGGTTGGTGCTGCTTTCGTGATACCTTCCCTTAACATTGAAAAAAGATTTCATATTACCAAAGGTTGTTCTATTTTCACTGCTGAGTTATTTGCTCTTATGAAAGCTATTAATTTCATTCTTGATGTGCAAGTCTTACCAGAAAGAATACTGATTTTGTCAGATTCCAAGTCTGCTTTAACGGCTTTACACCTTCAAAATACATCAAGTCGTCCTGATCTCGTCAGTGAAATTTTATTTTCAATTCACCAGTTAATGATGCGAGGTTCCAAAATAACATTATTATGGGTACCCGGTCACTGCGATCTTCGAGGGAATGAACTGGCTGATACCTGTGCAAAAGAGGCTTCAATGTGCAAATCGAATAGTTTTATGTGATATTCCTTATTCGGTTCTTGAAATAAACAATATTCTGACAAAAGCACTCTGGGACCAGAGAAGAACACAGTACATTGAAGCTGCCATTCAGAAGAACAGATGGGATCTTTCTGCCCCCGGCAGTCATTGTATGAGTCCGCCAGGTTCTATTCCAAATCGAAATTTATTGCACAGAATACGGGCGTTGTTGGCAGGTTTTTTAAAACCATCTCCTTTGTGTGTCTGTGGTCAAAACCTTAATGTATCTCATTTTTTACTTCAATGTTCATTAACAAAAGCGTATTTTCAATGTCTTCATGATAAAATTTTGTCTAAAAATCTACCTTTAACATTGCACAGTGTTTTTTGTCCCAACCCAGAAAATGGGTGGAGGCTAGCCAGTTTGGCTGTAAATCTGATCAAGTCTCATCCACTTGGCAGATTTTTCTAACGGATTTTTTTTTTTTTTTTTAAATGTTTGTTTCTTTTTTGGTTTAGTGGTCTGATGTACACGTAGAGCAAAGAATTTGTTACATGACATAGCTGTCCGACTCTCACGTGTACTAGGTCGCATTATTCCATTTACGAAACTTTTGCACAGGTTGTGCGCGCGCTAGAGAGAGAGAGAGAGAGAGGAGAGAGAGGGGGGGGGGGGGGGGGAAGAACTTCGTTTTGTTTATATGTGAGAGCATGTTGTGCGTACGTCTATACGTTTTTTGTGTGGATATGTTTTGGGTGTGTGTAGGGGAGGTGGCGGTTTGTGTGTATGTATGTGTGTGTGTGTGTGTGTGCGCGCGCGCGCGCGCGTGCGAGAGAGAGAGTTTTGGTTTTTATTTGTTTGTCTGTGAGTGAATATATGTGCGTGCTCGCATACACGTGAGTAGGGGGAAGGGGAAGCGTGGTTTTTGTGAGTGTGTGTGTGTGTGTGTGTGTGTGTGTGTGTGTGTGTGTGTGTGTGTGTGTGTGTGTGTGTGTGTCTGTGAGAGAGAGAGAGAGAGAGAGAGAGAGAGAGAGAGAGTGTGTGTGTGTGTGTGTGTGTGTGTGATTGGATGGTGTGTGTTTTTGTGTGCATGTGTTGGGGGGGGGGGGGTGTCTTTCCTTTTTTATTTTTTTTATTTATTTATTTATTTTTATGGTGTTCTGAGAGAGAGAGAGAGAGAGAGAGAGAGAGAGAGAGAGAGAGAGGAGAAGAGAGAGAAAGAGAGAGAGAGAGATTGTTGATTTTCAGTACAGTTAAGATGTAATTTGCTTTATTGTTACAATTTCTGAATTTTTATTATGTTACTTAGAAATGTTAAATGTTTCCCTGCTAATTTTCCTTTATGATTTTTATGTCATTCAGATGTTATTTGTATTATTTTCGTTACCTCATTAATTCATTAAGGTTTTTCTTTTTAAAATGTCAGTACAACACTATGTTAATCTGACAGTAAATGGTTTCAGTCAGTCAGTCAGTGTGTGTGTGTGTGTGTGTGTGTGTGTGTGTTGTTGTTGTTGTTGTTGTGTGCGCCACACACATGCACCGTGCACACACACGCACACGCACATGCACACACACACATACACACACACACACCCCCGCGCGGGATGTGTGTGTGTACGTGCGTGCGTGCGTGCATGTGTGTGTGTATACATGTGTGTGTGTGTTGTGTGTGTGTGTGTGTGTGTGTGTGTGTGCATTGAAGGATACACTCGTGGTGGCATTATCAGTGGCTATTGTGGAAATGAAGAGTTGCTGTCTTTATCACTACATGAGTAAGTCCACCGTATGGTAGGCCCTAATACTGTCAGATCAGAGGGATGGTTGGGTGGGGGGTTTGAGGGTGGTGTTTGGGAGAGTGAGGAGAGAGAGAGAGACCTCTGAGTAGCGTGGGGCAGCAGGAGATCGGAGAATAGTTGAAGGGAATCGGATTGAAAGGATTTTGATGCTTGTGATTATCAGACTGTGTTCTTAACATGCGCTAAGTGACTAGAGGAGGAAGAGAGCAGTGATGCAGCGAGGGGGAAGTAGACAGTGGTCCAGTGGAGGGAGGCCTGTGGTCACTGCCCTGTTTTGTGGTTACAGAACCTTGCCTGTTTCCCAGCAAACAGATTCTCAGCAAGGCGCGCTATCTCTTCCCTTGTGGGCAGAATGGCATTTTGGTACAAAGCCATTCTGGGTGTTCCGCTGCTGGTAGTGAAGACAACAGCGTGGTCCCTGTAGTGCACACCCATGCTGTCACACTGCAGGTTCCTCTCACTAGAATGAATGACAAAGAGTTGAAAGGGTGTCGTCCTCTGGCAGATAGGACAGCAGAAACTAGCAGTGAAGCTGTGGGAAAGACTTTCCGGCACTGGGAAAGGTCTTTCCACTTGTCACTGCTGATGGCGTTGTCTGCTGAGGCCAGGACTTGAGCGCAGTCACGGATCCCAACGTGAATATTGGCCTGTCTCACTGTTGGTGTTAGTTTCTGGTCAATGAGCCACTCGGTCGATTGGGTCACTGTCAGGTCACTGACACACTCGTTTTGGGGCTTACTGTTGGGAGATGAGGAGCGGGAGGAATCCACCCCTTTCTCGACATCATCCCCTAATAAAATGGTTGTGGTGTCCTTAGTGACACTGACGTGGTGGAGAGGGTTGAGGATGAGGTCTGCTGATTGAAGGACTCAAACACTGGAGTGGAGCCTGCTTTGCCTGAGCCATGTCCGCTTTGAATATTACTCTCTTTGGCAGTGGCTTCAGAGAGGATGGGTGATTTGGGGAAGGATGATTCTAAGGAATATAGACTTGGTAGGCGCTTTGTGATTTCAAGGGCGGGATAGAAAGGTTTTGGCGTTTTTGGACTGAAAGTGCTGTAACTGAGAGGTGATGGCATCTGTGTCCATTGTAAATGACTGTCAAACTTTATGTAAACCAGAAAGAAGGGCTGACACTTCAGGCTGTTGGGACTGTTGCCTGCTGGACCTCAGGCCTGGATATCATCGTGAAAGCGCACAGTGCTGGCATGTCCTCTGCCACTGATGCATGGTTGATGTCTTTGGTGTCGTCACTGGTAATGCTTTCAGTGACTGACATGGATGTGGTGTCTTACTGTCGAGAGGGGAGGGGCAGGACTAACTTAGATGGAGCGGAAGTTACAGTGGCTTTGGACGATGAAGGGCATGGAGATGAAAGGGAGACATAGGACAGTGTGTTGCGGTCAAAGGGAAAGCAGTATCTCCTTGCTCATGCTGTGCTGTGCGTAAGTGGCGGGATCAATACAATATGCATGTTGTCTTTCTCCATTGTATGTGTGCTCGTCTCATCCACTGTACATGGCTCCTCATTGATCAGGAAAGCTGCTGCTGTATCTGAGTCTGGCAAACAAGGGTGTGATGAAGAGTGGGTCAGAGCATGCTTTCCAAGCCTGTGTGTGGACAATAAAGTGCAGTTTGTCCAACTCGTCAGCTACCTCTTCACACGCTTTTCTTTAGATCAGTGTTACCAGTTATAAATGCATATGAATTTTTAGTACCTTTGTTTGTTCTGTCCTAATTTCTGGTGGAGGCCAAAGGGAATGACTCGAGGTTGATGCTAGTAAGGTCTTCAATAGTCTTCATAGTTTTTTGTGTTTTGCACTGTAATTTCCATGTACAGTGCAATCCTGAGGGAACAAATTTCCTTACATATATATGATGTAGTGTATATCTCCACTGGGGCATCTATTGTCTTGCACATACAAGTATTTCCTGAATGGGGTTTAATGCATTGGCTCTTAGTTCAAGGTTACTCCTTAACACAAAAATACTATTGTTTTGAGCCATGGGTAGTGGTTCGTATGGCTGGTGCGAATCTAACACTGACTCTGTCCCTATGGCACTTGCATGCTGCTGGTCAGCACGCGCCACGCCATGGCAGGCCCACAGCAATCAGTTGAATTTGTCACAGGTTGTTGTTTTTTTCTTCAGTCACCCACCAAAAACGTTCCGGTGCATCAACTCTGTGTAGTTCCCTGCATCACATTATTGCAAATATTTCAAAATTTGATTGCAAACTCTTTAAAATTGCTTTCAACACAGTATTTTCTGCACAGACTCCACATATACCGGAAGGAGAGAGAGAGAGAGAGAGAGAGAGAGAGAGAGAGAGAGAGAGAGAGAGAGAGAGAAAGACAAGGAGGATGAGGATGAATTTGCGCGCGCGCGCGTGCGTGTGTGTGAGCAAATGTGTGTGTGTGCACGTGTGTGTGTGTACATGTGAATGTACACTACAACGCACACTGCTGGAACATATCAATATATAAAGAATCGTAAAATCAACATGAAGAGAGAGTAAAAATTCAGTTGTAGGGATTTGTGGGCAAGAGAAGTCTAGAATGGGGATGGCAGGAAGTCACACTCATGATGTATTTTCCACATATATACATGTACATATTTACATGCACACATACACACAAACACAAAATTAACAACTGCTATTGGATACGGCAATGATTTTATCACAAATGTATTTAAAGTAATACAAATGAACAAATCAACAACAATACAAATGAAATGATTAAAGGCACATGAAAATAATGTCAACCTGACACTTGCTAAATATGCATAAACTTTCAAACTCACCCTCTCATTGAACACTAGACATCTAAACACATGCAAGGCTCTGCTGGGATTCAATCCATGGAGCTAGCAGACCTTATGGGTGTAATGCAACTATAGGTAAGGGGAATGCAAAGGAGGCGGGGATGGGAGGGGGGGGGGGGGGTACAGAGTGGAGGAGGAATGTACTATAAATCTTTTTGAGCACATCATATTTCTTTGAGAGGAAATTGGGCTGCCTTCTCAAGAGCACACTGTGATATTACATTGCTGTTGTTTTCTCTCTGTGACTTTTCCAGTACCTGTCAAAAAAGGGCTTCCCTGCATAATTTGCCAAACACACTTCCTTTTTAGCCATTGCAATTTGGTTACATGTTCATATGAAACAAAGTGAAACAATGAAGTGATTCTAACTGTGGTGCCAAAGTAATGCACCAATATGTGCCCTGTGCTTCATTTTCAAATATTGCGCAAGATATTACTGATTTACATGACTTTCATGGACGCTTTTCTTTATCTTTAAATTCATGCTTACATTTGATTAGCTTGCATTTAGGATCTCCCAAACATAATCATAATGACTGAAAATTTGCTTCAGATCTGTTTTCAAAATTTATAGACTTGCTCCCTTGGGAAATTACACTGGTCCAACATCTGTAGCATATCAGCATCGAAAGATCGTGTGCCACATATCAACACTTGAGTTCCATGGAAGTCGTCTCCTAACTCTGTGGCTAGCAGTGCTGGGTTTATTCTGCCATGCACAATCTCTTCTCCATACTGGTAACAGTGAGTTGATGCAGCATCTGGAGCACACTCCTGTTCAAAACACACACACACACACACACACACACACACATACACACACACACACACACACCACACACATACACACACACACACACACACACACACACACATACACACACACACACACACACACACACACACACACACACACACATACACACACACACACACACACACACACACACACATGCAAACACCACACACACACACACACAACACACACTAAAAAAAACACACACAATTAAACGTTGATGTGGAGGAAAGGGTAAAAGAAACAACAACAACAAATGGAAGGAATCAAAGAGAAACACACAACTCAACAAAATTAAGCAAAGTCAAATGACTTAGTTAAAAGCATCACCACACCTAAGTGTACTCACACAGATCTCTGTTCAAGGCTGGTTTTGTATGCATAATGTTCAGGTGTGAAAAATCCATATCAGCCTACCTGTTTTTCAATTTACAATGTTCCATGCCAAGAAGCAGACATGAGTAAGGTACTGACAATCAAGAGTAGAAAAAAAGGACAATGAGCTCCTGTTCTCATACACTCAAAGGATGAAAAGAAAATAATAAATATCATCAGCGAGTTCATCTGAATAGATGCCTTTTTCTTTCTACAACAGATACTGAAAGAAAAAAAAATCCAAATTTCCATTAAATTTCATCTAAGATACGTAACTGCGTACAGAATAATCCATACTTGCTACAAAACATGTGTTAAGACACGAGATAACTGTGCGCAGGTTTGACAGGTAGATGACTGACTAAATGACAAAGTAAAACAATCAGATTTTTTTTTCCCCGTCTCATCTTCAGTGTCATTTCGTGGAACTTCACTCACGCTGTTCATTCTGACTCCTTGTCCACAGCCACAGCCTGGCTTGTCCTGCCACAGATCCAGCAACAGCAATTCACAGGGAGCAGTCCATGTCAAGTCGTCATAACCTATCAAAGAAGACACTGCACTGCTGCTGACTCACTTCGGTGACATTCAGTGGCGCCTGTTCTGAGCTGACATATGCAAGACACCATCTACTAAGCCCCCGACTGATGACAATAACAGTTTAGTCACAGAGCCAAAGTGAGAAAGCTCTCCCTCTGGAGGGCGCCATCACGTCGATCCAATGGCAGTTCCCATGAATTTGCCACCACAGGTGAAGCCAGCTGAACCTCACCTAGGGCACAGATGGAGGAAATTGAAACTGAGGTCACCATGAGCGCAGAGCATGAAGGACACAGGATTTGAGACTTTTTTTTTTGATAGATGCAGATGATAATAACGAAGATGTTACTGTGGATTTCCATTCTACTCTAAGACTGCATGACAGGGCTGTATTATCTATACACTTTCATCCTATATCCCAGTATCAACCGGGTCCTAGAGATACAAACTCCTGCAGTGTTGGCAAGCAAATTTGAGCAACCCTCTTTGAGACGCATCTATTAAGTGGATGACACTTGACTGTGGGATCCCACTTTCCCAATTTGAGCCCACTGCAATATTAATTCTGGATCGAAGCAGGTCGAGGCAGAAAAATCTCACAAAGAAATAGTTCTGATGGGAATCAAAACCGTAACTTCTGGACTGGGAGCCCACAACACTAGCCACTTCACCACGGCGGCTAGTTAAAATGAACAGATTTTTGAAGATGACTAAGCAGATGTCTGAGCTGTGTTTTAATCCAATGTGCTGACCAGGCCTTCGATTTCTAGGTAACATTGTCTGTGCTTCTGCAACAGGTGTGTGTGTGTGTGTGTGTGTGTGTGTGTGTGTGTGTGTGTGTGTGTGTGTGGGTGGGTGGGTGCATATCCATGTATCCAAGAGTAAACCAATTCAGGTCCTAAAATCTATTCCCAAATGTCTGCAAATATTACCACTAATATTTCAACAAAAAGACAGCAAATACCTGACTCAGCACATAAACAGAAGAAAAGTTCCAGAACTGCTGCCACTCTTGAATTTCCTGCTTCATCAGGATGTCTCTGTATGTCTTACAGGCAAACAGGAGGCGGATTCTTCCTTCTTCCTTCTCATTGGACAGAATGGCTTGTATCAGCTGAGCCATTGGGGCGATCCCTGTGCCTGCTGCCAGCATCAGCACTTTGCTGTACTGTGCAGCAGATCAGAAATAATCAACTTTTGAAGATATAGCTACAGTTTTTCTCAATATTACAAGTGTTGTAGTAACTCACATGCCTTAATATACTTAAAACAAATTATGAACAAACTGCCTCTCTGGAAACCAATATCGTATATCTTAATGTGTGCAAAAAAAAAAAAAAAAAAAAAAAAATTATTTACGTTCTTTCATTTATGCCAAAAAGCTTGTAAAGTTATTTGCAAAGGGAGGCAACTGCTGGTGGAACCCAAACAAATCTTAAACCCAAACAAATCTTAAAAAGTGGTTACACAAACTTTGCCACACAACATGGACAAACGAATTACAAGACGAAACAAAGTGCATTTCGATCTCAACGCCCATGGTGACAAAGATAAGTGATTACCAGTTCTTCGTTTTTGTTGTCCTGAGTGTTGTTTATCTTGCCTGAAGAAGACCTAAGAGGTCAAAACACATCATGTTTTGTCTTGCAATTTGTTTGTCCATGTTGTTCAGCAGAGTTATTCTAACCATGTTTTAAGATTTGGAAAGTTAAGGTGCTTTTTTCATTTACACAGAGGGCTTCCAAATAGTCTTTCAACATACACAGCATACACCCATGCACACAGCACAAGCTTTTGTGCATACAAACATTCCAACACACACTCAACATCAGTGCACACAAGCACAATACTAGCTTTCATGTATACAAGCGCACATACATGTTTCGACGCACATGCACACATGCACGTTGCATACACAAATGCACTTATATTCCAGAACACATACACACACACACACACACACACACACACACACACACACAACATACCTCATTAGGAGTATACTGCAGATTTCCAAAGGGTCCCCGTAAATCAAGCCAGTCTCCCACTTGCCACCCTTTCACTATCTGGGACATCCGACCAAGTTCGTACACCTGAAAAGACAATTACTTAACGTGAGAGACCAGCCTGTTAAAAGCAGCGACCGATTGCTGGGGAACGGATACAATCCTGATTTGTTTCCATGTAAAATGCCCTATTTTCATGAATTCTCCATAGCTGAAATAGTGAATGATTGGATAATAAAAAAAATTCCCTGAAGATGGAGTATGGCCGCCTTAATGGCGGGATAAAAAACAGTCATACACACAAAACTCCACTCCCTTTGTTGGGTAGATGGGATTAATACTTGTCTTCCATATAGGGAGTGTCTGCAGGAGTATCAGCCTGCATACACAGAAGAAGGATAGAAAAAAACCTGAAATAGAGACAGAGACAGAGAGAGGGGCAGACACAGAACCAGACTACAAAGATGTGGGAGTGGTGGCAGGATGGTGTGGATAAGGGAGTGAAGAAGGAGGCCGAGGGGGAGAAAGGAAAACAGACCAACAGAGGTACTAGCAGACAAATATGTACAAAGATAAACAGATAAACAAATTGGCAAAAGTCACACATCTGAACCCACACACCTATGCATGCAAGCATGCACATACATGTGTTCATGGACACATACAAACACACTCATATGCATGCAGGTCCACACACACACACACACACACACACACACACACACACACACACCTGCATGCATGTGCACACACACACACACACACACACACACACACACACACACACACACACACACACACACACAAAAGCATGTTTCTAGATGGTGCATGTGTGTGATCAATAACACACTTATTAAAGAAACATCATTTGCTTATGCCTGCAACACTCATCATATCACGAAATGTCTGCTATGATTCTAACAAAAAAGACTAATAACATAAAAAAATGAAGATTCTTAAAAAACAAACAAACATGGGAATCAAATGATATATACCTAAAGATGAAATGAGAGTATTGTAATTAAATGGATTTTAAAAAAAAAGGAGCCATCACTATTCCTACTTTAAACATTTTATTTTCTGCACATACATGCTACAAAGTAACACAGCTCACCTTGATGAGGAGTTGAAAAGACCCTTTCAATGTCACATCAGAAATGGGTGTATATTGACGTGTGATGCTCTTGTCTTGAATGCGCCCTCTGGAAAAAATGCAGCATGCAATTTCAACAACAAAAAAGCACTTAAACAAAGAAAACAGACACACAGACATAGCACTTACTCGTACACAAATGTTTGAAAGCATGTATGTTGCACATACACGTGTGCATATACAAACAACACTGGGCAATGGGGTTATGACAAATTCATTTCAATGCTTGCTATAAAAATGATATTGATAAGTGTACATGTGTTTGTAAGGAGGGAATGGGGGAGAGGGGGCAGTGGGGGGGGGGGGGGGGTGGGGGGTGGGGGGGGGGATTTTTTGTGAAAGAAACTGAATTGGGTGCTTAAATTGTTTGCCTGTCCCTAGTTCCAAGCAATCAAATCATCACCTTTAAGCTGTTAACTGGTCAAGCAGCCCACCAACCTGCCCCCATTGTCATTAGAACCAAAAATTGCAAACCACATCCTTCACAGTCAACCACTTTTCTAAGAGAAGTGAAGAAAGTGTGGTCAGCTGCAACTGTGAGTGGCGCCGGGGGAACGGCAGGAGGTGGGAGGATGGGGTCAGTGCGTCATTTTCATTTGGCTGCAAGTACCCCGACTTCCAGATCTGAGCAACTGGATGCACTCTTCAACTGGGTGGACTTACCAGCTGGATCAATGTAATGACAGAATGGATTCACAGATCAGATGGTATTACAGCTAGATGGACTTATTAGCTGGATCAATGTAATGACAGAACGGATTCACAGATCAGATGGTATTACAGCTAGATGGACTTATTAGCTGGATCAATGTAATGACAGAACGGATTCACAGATCAGATGGTATTACAGCTAGATGGACTTATTAGCTGGATCAATGTAATGACAGAACGGATTCACAGATCAGATGGTATTACAGCTAGATGGACTTACCAGCTGGATCAATGTAATGACAGAATGGATTCACAGATTAGAGGGTATTACAGCTAGATGGACTTATTAGCTGGATGGCCTTCACAACCGAACGCACTCACCCACTGGAATGACCTAACACCGTATGGACTTAGGAACTGTAGAGACTTAACAACAGAATGGACCTTCCAACTGAATGGTCTTACCAACAGGATGGACTTATCTACTAGATGGATTTTCCGACTAGTGCTAGCGGTATGACCTGGTAATACTGTGAATACAGTAACAAATCGAATTGTATACTGATATTGACAGCAACGATGTAAAGAGAGTGGCAGGACTGGAAAAAGCATTCAGTTTTCATTACAGGATGTGGACTGGATGTAACGTAAGGCTTTATAGACAGCAATAGCAAAGGAGAGGAAAAAAATATATATGTCAAAAGGTCATGCCCAGGCTTGTAAATTTAATACACATCTTCTAATGACCTAATGATGTGCGTCAAAATTATCATGTCCCACTGTCCCAGCTGTGTAACACTGACACAGATAATGGGGAACATTATGTTAGCGACTCAAGACCATATTTGCATTGATGATTTGTTATGACTTTTTTTGTTTGAGACTTAACCCTAAGCTAAACCAAACAAAAACATTAATCGATCTCACTCACCAAAAATGAACCATATACAAAAACTTAACATGTGCCATATGTGTTACCTGCAAGTGCCATAAATTGTGCTTCCGAGATAACCACCTACCTGATGACAACATGTTGTCCTGGTAACAGACCCAGGGACTGTTGACGCCCAAGCCGGCAAGTAAACCTCCATGTGTTCCATGTCTCCTGGGTGATGGACTTGATCTGATACTGATGATACACAGTGCTGGACAGCTGTGGACCCTGCAGTCAATGGATGTTATGTTTTACATACTCACATTCACATCATTCAAACAGAAAAGAAACTGACACATTACTTACCTTTTTTTCAATGTGAATATCATAAAAGAATAAAGTGACCATGCATCATCTTACTATCCTAACTTTCTCCTGTTTGGGACCATTGATTCATTTTGACCTGATGTGCTGACAAAAAAAAAAAAAGCTGAATGTGGTAATGATAAAATTTGTTGATGTCTTCCCAATAACACACCCAGTGAACTTGCTGATGAGTGATATGGAAGACTTAATCATGAATTCGCCAATAAGACTGGAGAGGCAACTTTAACTAAGGCTACCATGAGAGGAAAGAATGAACGACCACATAATGACGATCCATTGTTTTAAAACTTATGAAGGACATGCAGAGAAGGTATGCAGACTGACAAAGCAGCTGACCTTGTTTTACACAGAAAGCCAGTATTACATCTTTCAGTACACATTCATGACATAAAATCACAATATCCAGTTCCATATAATTACATCTATCCTGCATTCCTGTAAATCAATTCATACACAATCAACATTGACTATAGTTCCTGCTTACCACATAATCATCTTCTGTGCTGGTATTTTCAGGTGCTAAGTTTTGTCCTGACTGAATTCTGGCACATTCTCTTTCCCAGATGGCGAGCTCTTCAGCATAGATGTCTAGGACACAGGGAACACATCCGCTCCCACAGCAGTCAGAATCCAGAGGCTTCTCTGGCTTTTCGGGCAAATTCTCCATTCTGCTTTCATCCCATAACAAATCCTATTTGTTTTTTCACATCATCTACCACTGAATACCTCTGTACTGCTTTCATCCTATTACAAATCCTTGTTTTTCACATCATCTGGCATTAGATGTCTCTGTGTAAATCTTTGTGCACTGTTTAACTTCTTTCCAGTGTATAGTGTCAGCATTTTCAGTGCTCAGTGCAAGCATCATTCAGTCACTCTGTGTTCTTTGGGGTATCTATCTGAGTTTCTTTTTCTTTTCTTTTTCTTTTTTTTTTGGGGTGGTGGTGGTGGTTGTGGTAACTTTTCTGACAGGTATCAATGTTGTTTACTATGAACAGTCAGTTGATGCGATTGCGAACACTTCTCTCAACAGGTTGTGGTTTGGTATTTTCCAAGGGCATGCTGTACTGCAGACAAGTCCACCAGGAAAAACCTTCTTTTGCTTGGCGTTTGAAACCCGATGAACCTGACTCAAAGCTGCTGTTGCTGTTGGATGCCGTCTTGCCCCCAGGTCCTTTGTTCATGACAGAAGAGTTATACATTGCACATGCTGCAGTCTCTCCTTCCTGACCAGTGTGGTCATTTTCATCACTATCGTACTTGCGTTTTTCTGCAAAGAAGTTTACACTCTATCACATCCTCATACAAATAATGTGCATAGCATAGATTATACATAATCTAGAAAGAGTGAAATATGTTTAACATGTGTTCTTGTATTTTGTTTTCTTATAAAGTGAGCATAAGCGTGTACATGTACGTGTGTGTGTGTTGTGTGTGTGTGTGTGTGTGTGTGTGTGTGACTGAAATGTGTGCATGCATTTATTTGAGTCCTGTGTGTAAGTGTGTGTGTGTATTTCACCATATGAATGTATACTATAACCTAACACCACTGCATTATTTTTGCCTTCATCTTGGAACTTCTCTTCACCCCCCCCCCCCCCCCCCACCCCCTTCTCTCTCTCTCTCACCCATACACACACACAGAGCCAGAATTACACGTAAGGGACGAAAACCCATTAGCAGGTTCTGCTCACAGCTTGATCATCATAACGATGTTTTTAATAATTTATTAGCTATCCACATTTATCCTCCAGAACTCTTTTACCCATAGTCAAATGGTGTGAGCATTTGACTGCTGAACTGACTGCCATGAGTTCGACTTCGAACCACATGTAGAATCAGATTTTTTCAGCTTGAAAACTGTTCAGCCAGCAGTAAATGGTTATCCATTCCGTTCAAGGAAGGTTACAGGCGGTAGAAAGAGAGACCGATGAGCTCCACCTTCCATTATGTTGTGCTTTTGTTGTTGTTATTGTAAATCTTGGACAGTTTACTTCCGATAAGCTTTCAGAACTTTAAACGTGTAACTTTTAATTCTTCTGCTTGAATAGCACGCTAACCTGGCAAAACAGTTGAAGGTAAAGTTTTTGAAGAGCTTTTCCACTGGGGTATTGATGAATCTAATTGACAGATAAGTTTTATTTCCAAGAGGAACAGAAACTGGTATGCAAGATTTTTTTTTCCCCATCTTGCCGTTGTTCCTTCAGAGACTAAGGCTATGCAAGAAGGAGACATTTTCCGTACTTCAAGCAGAGTTTATGGGGGTTAATGTGGATATTGCCGCATTTAACACTTACGACTGTTCATCTCTACATAGCACGATCGTCCACACATACAGACTACCTAGTCAACTGTTTCCCACAGTAACCGCACGCGACGCTTGTTCCACTATGACGAATATTGAAAGTGCTCTCCCTTATGGGAAGTCCTTAGCACTCAATTTGGCTTCCGGATTGTCTACTTTCACATCTTTTCACCGAGCAGCAAACATGATGGTATTTCGTAGAATCGTCCATGCTGATTTCTACCGGCAGCTCATTCAAGAGCAGAGGAGTGTGAGGTTAAAACGGAACCATGCAAATGCCAGGTGTATATCACATGATGCAAGGAATCCAGTGCATGAGGCGCATCGGAATCAAGTATCAACACCGCCAAGGACAAGAACTAGAAGACGTTATGTTTCCAAACTGTACCAAAATTTCGGGAAACTCCAGCCCCAGGATCTCGGTACATGTCAGAGTTATAAGGTAGATCACGACGTGAAAGATTTTTGATGGTGCAGTGTATCTGTTCCTCTGTGTGTGTGTGTGTGTGTGTGTGTGTGTGTGTGTGTGTGTGTGTGTGTGTGTGTGAAGTCTAGTGCAGTCAATATATTATCTTCAGTTAAGGTATGTGTCCATGTGTGTGTGTGTGTGTGTGTTGTGTGTGTGTGTGTGTGTGTGACATTAAACAATCCATTGCACTCAACCTGAAAATCAAAATGGATTTTGACCATGTCCTTTCAGCTGATGCTGTACAATGAAATCATTGGAGCATGTTACCCTGGTGCCTTCCATCTACTGCCCTGGGGTCAGAGGTCACTGGAGAAGCTGATTCGGATTATTGACCAGGAAATGGACCTGATTGGAGGTCAAAAGATTTCCATGCCAACACTTGCTCCTGATACTTTTTGGAAACCCACTGGTAGGTGTGTCAAACTTGCTCTGTGTGAATGAGTTTGCTACTTCTGTGTGTGTGTGTGTGTGTGTGTGTGTGTGTGTGTGTGTGTGTGTGTGTGTGTGTGTGTTTCTAGCCTATGAAGTGGGTTTACATACTGGTAATAAAAACCTGGAAAACATTTTTTCATCCACTTTTTTCATAAGCCCAATTTGTTGTCACATGGATATCTATGTGTTTTTGCTGTTGGAAATAAGTGAAATTGAAAATAATGTAGACCTTCTGCATAGCTGCTTTATGAAATGAATGTCAAAGGTAGATTTTCAAATAATTGAATTTTTCAAACGTTGAGAGAAAAAAATAAACATTTGTTGTGGAACTTTCTTCTTTTCCTTATTAAGTGAAGGGATTCAGTGTAAAATGGCTTGTGTTTATAAGATTTGCATTCTTTCTATAAACTATAGTGTTCTTAACAGAACATTTGAAAATTGGAACCAGTTTAGTGGTTGTGAATGTGTGTGTGTGTGTGTGTGTGTGTGTGTGTGTGTGTGTTGTGTTGTGTGTGTGTGTGTGTGTATGCATGCATGTGCATGTGTGTGTGTGTGTGTGTGTGTGTGTGTGTGTGTGTGTGTGTGTGACGGAGTGTGAGTGTGTTCCTAACTGGTGTGCATTTAATTGCCTGTATTTGGATGAAAACATTTGATAGTGTGTGTGTGTGTGTGTGTGGGTTTGTGTGTATGTGTGTGTGTTTTTTGTGTGCGTTTGTGTGTTTTTGACTGTATGGTGGTTTTCTTTTAAAGGTATTTTTGTGTGTGTGTGTGTGTGTGCGCGCGCGCACACCTGATTGATATGTAGGTGATTGTGTGTGTTTATAAATAAACTTTTGTGGAAGGGTACACTTTTATCCTTTGTATAAATTATATATGATGTGTGTGGATTTGTTCTGATTTGATGTCTTTGCAGCTATGGCATAGCTTATATTGTTGTATGGAACTAGTTAACACAAAATGATGATTCTGAATGTGTGTGTGTGTGTGTGTGTGTGTGTGTGTGTGTGTGTGTGTGTGTGTGTGTGTGTGTGTGCATGCATGTGTATGTGTTTGAGAGAGAGAGAATTAGTTCTATCAAGGAGATATAATTTTTTGCATGCACAGATATGTATGCATACAATTATTTGTATAAATTGCACTATACTGTAGTCAGCCTCCAAATTTGATCCTCTGTGGATTGTTTCAGTATATAATGAGTGTGTGCTGATTTTAATGATTTGAAGGAATAGAGTAAAAGAAAGAAAAAAATGAAAGGTTCTATGTGCTAGTACTGTACCTAAAGAATGATATAAGGGAATGAAGTGAAAATGATGATCCCCACCCCCACCCCTACTCCCTTTTTTTCCGTAGGTCGATGGGAGTCAACAGGAAAGGAACTGTTCAAGCTTCAAGATAGAGAAGGACATAATTTCTGTCTGGGACCTGTGAGTATATTCCATAAGAAATATTATATCTGTCTAGCTCACTTTGAAAAGTGAGTTATGTAGGTTATTTCCTTCAAGACTTTTTTTTTTACTTTCTTTCTTTTCTACTTTCTTTCTCCCCTTTTTGTCCCGCATCATTTGTTCTTTTCTTCTCTCCCTTATTCTTCTTCTTATTTCTTTCTATCTGTTTTTAACTGATTTATGCATTTATTTTGTATTACAGCTTGTTTCTATCAAACATGCTCAGTGTGTATACAGACAAATGGAAGATTTTTTTTTTTTTTTTAATGGAAGATTATTCTGTGACCTCAAAGTGACAACCACAGAAAGAAAGGGACAGGAAAACAAAGAAGCACAGAAACCAGCAGAGTTTTGTTGTTGTTGTTGTTGTTTCACTGTTGGTTTATGTGTTTCTCTGTCAGTGATCCAGCCTCTGACTCCCTGTCTGTGCCTCTTGTCTCCTTATCCTTCCTCTCTTCTTCTCCTCAGTCCTTCAGTCTATGAATATCAGCCTCAGTTTCTTCTTTTAAAGATTCACTGTCCATGTTTTAATTGTATGAATGTGTTAAAAGTATTCTTTAATGATTCTGAATTACATCTTTATGTAATTTTCTGTTACTCCTCAGAATTCTCCTTAATCTTAATTCTGTTTCAGTCTGTCTACTTGTTTCTGCTGGCCATACCTCCTTAAGTCTTATCCTTCCTCCCACTCTCTCTCTCTCTCTTTCCCTCTTGTTCTGTCTCTCTGGATTGCTAGTTTTACCTGTCTTTTTCTTATGATTGCTCTGTCTCTGCCTCTTGGGATTACTCTCTCTCTCTCTCCCTCTCTCTCTCAAACACACACACACACACACTGTCTCTCTCTCTCTCTCCATTTCTGTGTCATGGTCTTACTTATCATGTTGTTTGTCCAGACACATGAAGAACTCATCACAAGTTTGGTGGCATCTGAAAGTCCCTTGTCTTCCCATCAGCTTCCTCAGATGCTCTATCAGGTATGTGCTATATCAGATAAAACATTGATTTGTGTGGAATATAAATATACCAGGGCTTGGATCGTAACTGAAAAAAAAAAGAAAGAAAACTGAAACAGACTGCAGAATTAAAGGAAACCTAAGGCCAAATCCAAGCAAAACTAGAGTCCACAGTTGCATCTCTTTAAAACACAACACAAAACAGACAAGTGCATTTTAGACACATAGATGCACAAAACAGTACCACCCAGATCACGGTTGGGACTGGAGCACTACTACAGCAAAACGTTAGTGTGTTAAGATGTGTGTGACAAGACTGTGCATTGTTGTAGCATGATATTTAGAGTTTTTTGTAACTGAAAGAGCAGGGTTGCACACACATTCTTTTTTAATTATTGTGTATATGGTACGTGTTCTGTGGTGCTAATCATTTTATGTTTGCATGTATTATGGTGTAGACTGCTGCATGTGATTTGCACTGTCCTTCTCATTTTCAACTGCTGTGGACTAGATCACAAGAAAATTTCGTGATGAGATGTCACCAAAACATGGACTTCTGCGAGGCAGAGAGTTTGAAATGAAAGGTAGGTGTAATGTTGACTCAATCAATTCCTTTCAATCGTCGGCTTTACAAATGTTCAGCTTAGGCATCGGTATTGCTCAGCAACCGTTTACTTCATTCTAAAAGCCCAGATGTACAATATTGTTACCATGATGTAATCATTGTATGGATCGGATATGGATATGACATCAGGCATACTTTCTCTTTGCAGAGCCTTACACTACATATTTCATATGGAAAGATCTTATGTGGTAATTGGTCAGAGTACATTAGTTTCTCAAGCAAGAGAAAGAGGCAGGGATACCCAAGTTTATCTTGTGGTGTAGGCTAATGCCAGATGAAAGTGAGGGATAATAGGTATGTGCGTGCCAAATTCATGATGATGTTCCATACTTTTCCTGAAACACTGATGTTTATTTGTTTGCCTTTCTTTTATGTGCTTTTAAAGTTCCTTTGGACTTTTTGTGGTTCAGAAGTGTGTCCAATGGAAAGAGTAGGAGGTTTCTGTAAGCCTTGTAACCTTCATACAAAGCAAAAAAATCCTTGTTTTATAACCGTAAAGTTTTCTTTCAGTCTTGGTACTGCTAGCTGTCAATCATCTTCTTTCTATCTGTCTTCTTTTTTTTTCCCACCATAATCAAAGGATCGGACTAAAGCAGACTTATACTTTTGTTTTTAACATGCTCATGCCGTGTAATGGACAGACATAAACACATACAGTCATAGTCACACACATAAAGGCACGCATGCTCGCACGCATGCACATACACATGCATGCATGCATGCACGCGCACACACACGCGTGCACAAACAGGCGCGCGCACACACACACACACACACACACACACACCACACACACACACACACCCCCCACTAGTACTGGAACATTGGTCACAATCAGTTGTTTTCATGACTTGTTTTCTTTTTTATTTTCATTTGCTCTGCATACACACACTCACACACACACGCACACACAGACACACACACAGACACACACACAGACACACACACACACTCACACACACACGCACACAAGACACACAGACACACCTCCCACTACTGCTAGAAAATTGGTCACACTTGATTGTTGTCATGATTACTTTTCTTTTTTTTATTTTCAGTTGCCTTTGTTTCTTTGCAGATATGTACACTTTTGACACAAATGAAGAGACGGCAATGGAAACCTACCACACCATATGTGATGCTTACTGCAAGGTCTTTGATAGGATTGCTGTACCATATCAAAAAGGTGACATCCCTTATTTGGCTTTTTACTGACGTGTGCACATATTTTTTGTCTTTTTCCATTCTTTCCTTATATTTGTAATTTTTGCCCCAATTCAAATTACGATCAGTGTGTGTGACCGATGTATAGTGTAACTGTGATAGTGACTTTGGATTAGGGATAATATGAAGCTCCCTCTTGCTGTAGGTATCCGAATGTGTGTGTGTATATGCGTGCATATGTTTGTGTGTGTGTGTGTGTGTGTGTGTTTATGCATGCAAGCATGTGTGTGTGTGTGTGTGTGTGTACATGCAAGCATGTGTGTGTGTGTGTGTGTGTGTGTATCATCATGAATGTATGTCTGTTATGAATAACAAAACAATAAAAAAAAATTATTTACATCTGTGTTTTGTGCCTCGGGCAGTGCAAGGCTCCACAGGCAACATAGGGGGCTCACTGTCCCATGAGTTCCACTACCCAGCTGATGTTGGAGAAGACAGACTGATGCTCTGCCCCAGGTAATACCACTGGCAACTGGTTGTTGGTTGTTGGGATGGTTTGTTGTGAAATATAGTAAAAAGACAATGCATCATTCAACAACTTAGCTATTATTGTCGGCAGTTCGGTCCCTTGGTAGGTGGCTTCCTGCTTATACTGGATGAGAACAGGCAGCATTGAGCACCGCCAAAGTGACCCCGCAGCAGCGCAGTGTCTCCTCTGCTCGGCTGCCTCCTGATCGCCTGTCATTGGTAGCTGCCTATGGTCTGCTGTCTGTAGCACTGTGACATAACTAGCCAGGGTCAGAAGGTCATAATGAGCGGCATGGAGTAAAACCACTGAGAGTGTGTACGAGAAGAGAAAAATACAAAACAGAAAGCTAAAATCACACTACACAACACAATGCAATACATGACAATACAATGTAAAATGCAATGCAGCATGTCTTTACTTATTCGTACTGAAAATTGCATCATGCCGTCACAGACTTGGGGTTTGTATCACATTGCCTCTCAGCTGATGATATAGCTTTTACATTGTTGTGACAGAGAGACCTTAAAAGGATGTTTGTATCTCAAAGTAAACTTTTAAGAGAGTATTATGGTACCCCAAAACTTGACGTTGCTAAATGTTGAAAGTTTGATGATCCAGCAACAAAAGCATTTCCATCTTTTGGACCTAGCAAATTTTGTTTGTGTCGGCTGCTACCCAGTTTCAACAAATTGACTTGCCATCTTGTTTTTCTAGCCACATTGCTTCAGCCAGGATGTTTTGAAGAATTTCCCATGTTGTACTTCCTTTTTTTTTAGTTTTTTTATGCCTTGACAGGTGGTGATTCAGTGACTGCAACATTGTCTGATGATGAAGCTTGTCGTGTTCAGGAAGTGAAAATGTTTTCTTGCTTCAACTATTTTTTGCTGGGGGATTTTTTTGTGCAAGAGTGATTTCTCTTGAGATAACTGATGACATATTCAGTGGAAAACTTACAATCTCTTGTACCAAGAAGGGTTCATTTCAAATTGAACCTTGCCAATTTTGGTTGAGTTTCAAGCTTTTGCATCATTATGTTAAACTGGACACATTGAATGTTGATATGATATACAGACATATAATATACAGGTAAACATTTTGTTGCAAGTTTCAACTCTAGTCTGAAATCTCAGTTCATATTTGGCATTTTCATTACATACATGACACAAAAATGCACTGAAGGAGCCCTGTGAGACTGAACATGGATTTTGATTTGTTGTTGAGATTAGTCTAAGAAAATTGTACTTACTTGTTATTTTCTTCAGTGGATACTATGCTTGATGTAATAGGAATAATGAATTGAAACATATGAAAGACGTAATAAGCATGCGAAATATATTGGTTGAATTGTTTTCAGGTGTGGCTTGCAGATGAACAAAGAGCTTTCAGGTGAACCCTTGCATTTGTTTTTGTTTAGATGGTTGTTGTTGTTGCTGTTATTTTAACTTAAATGTGAAGAAAAGATGTATAAAGATTTTATTACAACAAAAGATTTTTACTAAGCTTTCTTTATAAGAAAACAGCTAAAAAAAAAAAAAAAAAAAAAAACACAGGATATAATTATTATGTTGCAAACTTATTTTAGCATAAAACATTGTTTTGTGATTCTCATGAGACATGGGCCCTATAACAGAAAATATTCTTTTACTTGTCAGATACATAGAATTTTAAAAAGAAGTTATTTTCTTTATTGGAAAAAAGGATGTTTTCAAGAACGTCATCAAACATTCTTTTCTTTGTGGTCATGTGCAGGGGACAAAACTCAGGAGGAATTATGCCAGGGTCCGAGAGACAAGTGCGAGCTGACCGAAACCAAAGGAATTGAGGTTGGAATATTGGATATCTTTTGATTCTTGTTGACGTTGTTGCTTTGTTGTTGTTGTTGTTTTCCGTTGTTGTTTTCTTCTTTTTCCTGGACAGAACTAAGACAATATACTCTAGTTATTCTGCCCTCCATGTGACCAGTGAGTAAATGAAATGCTTGCCCCCCACCCCATGCCTCCCTCTCATCCCCTCACATAGGTGACCACGTTTCAGTCCCTCTCCCATGCCAATTCAAGATAAACATCCACTGAACATGTTAAATTGATAGCTTGTCTTCAGGGTGATCTTCATGAGAGCTGAATTTATGTCTAAATTTATAGTCATTTGTTTAAAAGACTGTTTTTATTGTGGCATGTGTAGAGTTACAATTTCATTATTATGATGTTGGGGAACATACTGAAAAAAAGTATGAAATAAAATGTTCAGATTGTCTTATCTTTGTTTTCACAGCCATTTGCTGTGTTTTTGTACCTGTGTTTGGAAGGTGAGTGTCTTTGTGTGCAGGTGGGACATTGTTTCTATCTGGGAACAAAATACTCTTCAGTCTTCAACGCCACCTATGCAGATGATGCTGAAAACGTCAAGTGAGTGCTTGAAAATGGGCAATACAGAGACACCTCTCTGGAATGCCAGAAAAGTGGGGTTATAAGGGTAGTCTTTATTTGGAGGTAAAAGTAATATTGACAAAGACAGAAATATGTTACCACGAAAACAAGTCTCTGAAGGGGAGGCTTGGAGCGGGAAGGGGGGGGGGGATTTGTAGTGAGATAAAACCAACATCATCAAAGATTGAAAAAAAAGTTGTGACCATGAAAACAAGTTTCAAAATGGAAGCAAGGAAAATTATTGTAATGAAATCCAGTCTCTGAAGGGAGCGAATTTTTGAGATGAGATAAAGCTGATATTGACAAGGACAGAAAAAGATAACCGTAAGATGAGACTGAGGTCAACTTGGGAGCAGGGCATGAAGGACCAACAGAATTTAGACTTTCTTGTCATGATGATCATGAGAATGAAGTGATGAAGATGATGCTTTGGAGTTTGATGCTTTGGAGTTCCATTTTTGCCAGAGTCTGTGTGACAGGTTTGTGTTTTAAATGATCTAGCACGATATTTCTCGGCGTCAGCAGGTCCTGGAGATACAGACACCTGTATTGCTAGTCAGAAAGTTTAGCATCAGTCTCAAAGACACATCCAGTAAGTGGATAAAAGGCGCTGTGTGGTTCCAGTCTTTCCATTCCAGCGTATAGCATACTCAGTTCTGGATGAGAGCTGGCAGCAGCTGAAAAAAAAAGAGACCACTGATGGGAAATCAGCTTGAATGGAATCAAACCCACAGCCTCCTGGTGGGCCACTTCACGACACTAACTACTGCTGCTCTCTCTGTCTCTGTCTGTCTGTCTCTTTGTCTCTCTCTCTCTCTCTCTCTCATCTTTTTTGTTTCCTTAGTATTTAGTTCTGGTGAGGTACACTTGGCTCTCCTGAGCATCACAATATGAGTTCTCCAAGATTGAGATTTACCACTGATAGGTTTAAAATTGTCATGTTCTAGAAGTCAGTTATAATCATGCAGAAATGGGGAACGTTGTGGGATAGAAAGCCTTTAGCTCTCAATGAATAAAAATGTCAAGAATGAACGAGTTTCCAAAATGCCCCAGTTCTCTGGAAAAAACAAAATAGTGAACAGCTGCAGTAATGCAGTGGCTAGTGTTGCAGACTTCGTTGGAGTGTTATCAGAGGGATTTGTATGTGGGGCTGTCCACCCTGACTGGGTCCTGCCCAGATCTTGGTGTGCTGTGGACATACAGGGGAAGCCACATTGTAGCGTTTCATCCTCGTCATCGTGTCTGCTGGTCACACGATGGCGTCTGCCTGGGAGCAGTTCTGTCCCTTGATGTCTGAATGAAATGCTCTGTATGTTGCCTGCACCCTGTGTGAACACAAAGCTGGCTTCCAAGGGTGGTGCACTGTTGCTTCAAGCAGGTTGGTTTGGTGGTTGAGGCTGGTACCTCTCTGGGTCCCGTTGGCACCTTGGGGTGTATCTTTTTTCTTGGATGTCACTCTGAGAGAGTCACTCATTTATCTCCCACCAACACAACAGGGGTCTAGATATCTCTTGATCCTGGTCAACATCAGAACATGTGATGAAGGGAAATGTATGGTACCACTCTGCCATGTAGTATTAGACAAAAATGAAACTCTGCATTATCATCTTCACCATTAGTAGCACATGACATCTGTTCAAGCCATAGCCCCAAGGACTGACACATCATCATTTGCATTCCAGGCCGATCCACATGGGCTGCTTTGGTCTCGGTGTGACTCGCATTCTGCAGGCGTCGGTGGAAGTGTTGTCCAAAGAGAGGCAGCTCCGCTGGCCGTCGCTTCTGGCCCCTTATCAAGTGTGCATCATACCACAGAAGGTAGGCATCCACAGTGAAGTATCCCATCATACTGGCCAATACAGCACATAATTATAAAAGCTTCCGCTCTCCCCGCTCCTGCCCCCAAATCCATATTTTTGATAGAAAACAAGCTAAGGAAACAGGCAGTGTGGAAAGACATACTGAAGTTTCACTGCCATCACTAACTATAGGCAACATTACTCTCTCTCTCTCTCTCTCTCTCTCTCTCTCTCTCTATATATATATATATATATCCACCATCACTGAATATTCCTTTGATCTGTCATAAACATGATTGAGCCACAATTTGTTCTACAGACTGCATTGTGTGTGTGTGTGTGTTGTGTGCGTGTGAGTGTGTGTGTGTGTGTGAGTGGTGTGTGTGTGTGTGTGTGTGTGTGCGTGTGTGTGTGCATATGTGTGTGTGTGTGTGCGTGTGCGTGTGTGTGTGTGAGAGTGCGTATTGTGTGTCTGAGAGTGCATATTGTGTGTCTGAGAGTGTGTGCGTGTGTGTGTGAGAGTGTGTGTGCGTGTGTGAGAGTGTGTGTGCGTGTGCTTATGTGTGTGTGTGTGTGTGTGTGTGTGCATATGTGTGTATGTGGCAGGAGGGGTACCAAGCAGAGCAGTACTTCAGGCTGGCAGGGGATATCAGTGACGAGCTGTGCAGCATGCCTTATCTGGCGGGAGAGGTCGTCATTGACGACAGAATCAGATTCAGCATTGGACGCAGGATTTATGAGGCCTCCCGTCTTGGATACCCCTATCTGGTTGTTGTTGGGAAAAAGGTAAAGGAGTGTAGGTGTAAATGTGTGTGTGTGTGTGTGTGTGTGTGTGTTTATGTGTATGTGCATGTGTGTGTGTGTGTGTTTGTGTGTGTGTGTGTGTGAACAATGAAGACATTGATAAAGATAGTGGTGCTTATTTACACAGCTTTTCTTTTTTCTTTTCTTTTTTTGAAAGAGGACATGGTAACTAAAAATTCATTGTGTGTATGCAAAGTGTATATTTGTCTACAATTCCAGTTAAAAGGACAACTATAATGTAGAGGTTATTCTCTATACTGCAGAGCAACTTTCTCTGCAAAAATAAAATGGATTGATTTACATCTTTTAAATCATTCCATAGTACATTTAAAATTGTGAATAGAATGCCTCTCTTTATTATCCATCAAAAAGATACACATTTCTTTTGTCCTCTCCTCACTAGTTTTCTTTTTCTTTTTCATTTTTCTTCCTTTTCATGGTCATTTTTTTCTTTGCCATCTCTGGATCTTTTCAACTGTTTTCTTTTAATGAATGCAGTTTGTAACATGTATTCGACCTCCATGATTAATATGTTTTTGCCTTTGATGTTACTTGCATATTTTTCCCTTCTTGTGTAGTTATAACTGTGAACATGGATGAAATGAAAGATTCTGGTGTTTGATCTCAAAGCAAGTTGTAAGACAGTTTTGCAGTAGCTTTTCTGCCTCCATTTTTTTTTTTTTTTTTTTTTTTTAGCAAGCTCTTTTCTGCACTTCTGTCAGTGTATAAGGTGTGTGTGTGTGTGTGTGTGTGTGTTGTGTGTGTGTGTGTGTGTGTGTGTGTGTGTGTGTGTGTTGTTGTGTGTGTGTGTGTGTGTGTGTGTGTGTGTGTGTGTGTGTGTGTGTGTGTGAGAGAGATTATTTGTTTGTGTGTCAAGTCAAAATTATCTTTATTGAGGGTTAAAGAATAAGCTTTACAGCTTTTTTCATCATCCTGCCCTCACAAAAATAATCTGTGTGTGTGTGTGTGTGTGTGTGTGGTTTCAGGCTCTGTCCCAGCCCTGTCAGCTGGAGGTGATATCTACAGTAGATGGGGAGACTCGCTTCCTGAGCAGGGATCAGCTGACAGATCTGATGTCCACACTGGTCACTGTTTGACCCTTGACCCTGTCCTGCGGGGAGGGGGGGGGGGGGGGGGGGGTCAGAACAGACTAGGACTGGGGGTGTAGAGGAGGAGGGATGGAGGGGAGAGACAGTAGGGTGGAGGGGTAGGGGGGCAATGGTGATTTGCTGGCAAGAACCAGCTTGCAAGCTTGTGTGTGTATGTTTAAGGTGTGGATGTGGGTGTGTGTGCTGTGTGTTGTGGTCCAGTGTGTGTGTTTCACTGTTTGTGTATGTGTGTGTGTGTGTGTGTGTGTGCGCGCATGCTAGTGTGTGGCTCTATTAGCGAATGTGTTGGTCTATATGTCTGTGTGTGTGTGATCCTTTGTGCTTGTAAATCAGAATTAGTCCTTCTTTTTTTTGCTTCAAAATCTCAGATGGTGTCTGGCACACTACACATTTCTGTATATGACCTTTGAATTAATAATACCTGTTAGAAATTTTGCTCTGGAAGTACTGACAGAAGTCCTTTGGTTGTCTATAGGATCTTTTTCTTTCTCATTGCTTGTATGTATTTGCAATCCGTGCCGGTTAAGCGCTGAGATATTCATGTCCACATTTTTACCATGATGTTTAAGAAAAATGCTGCTTTCTTTCAGTGAGTGCATGTACCATTTGAAGCAAAATGAAGAACAATTAAAATGTCTGGGTAAAGAATAAAATCAGGTCACTTGCTAAAAATGATTCTTTACTTCTGATCTCCTTTTTCACAAATAAAAAATTTCTTTGAGGAAGTTCTGAAGATTTGCAATCGAAAAAAAAAAAAAGCAACAACAACAAAAACTGAAATCATCGATGTTTTGGTGTTAGATCATCTTCAGGACTAATGACAGCAAATGAAAGACAAATAGATATGGATAGATAATGAGGCATAGAAACATATATAGATCTATGTATATGTTTTTGTATGTTATTATCCATACAAATTGCTCCGAAGACAGTCTAGGATCGAAATGTTGACAATTTCTGTTGTTATTGTTGTTGTTTTCTATTTTAGATCTTCAGAACATCCTTCTTTATGGCTTGGTCCATAAATGGAAATGCTGTGTGTACATCTCTCTTTCTATCTCTCTCTCTCTTTCACTGTGTCTCTGTCTCCTCCTGTCTCTCAGTTACTGTCTGTTTGTCTGTATTGCTCTTTCTCTCTGCCTCTCATTCTGCCTCTCTGTCTGTCTGTCTCTGTTTCTTCAATTGCCTATTGTGACATAAGTTGAAGCCTGATGTATTAAAGACCAATGCTAGTGAAGCGATCCACCCTTCTTAAACGATAATTATTTTCTGGTTTGCTTGATTGATTAAGTGACTGGTTTTTAACTAGTTCATTTCCTTGTGGCTTTTTTTTTTTGCGTTTCATATTTATGAATAAAGAGGCTGCTGGTCTTCCATGCTTTGTAATGCAATTGAGAGCAGGTACTAGCATTCTGCGATCATCGGTATTGTTTCAGGTTGGTGATCCTCAGTCAGTGACGTTCTCTCCATTGTTGACTGGAACTTATCTGGATCAATGTCAGTTTTCACGGAAGGCAATGAATCACAGTTTATGTCTCTAATGTCTTTGGCGCACACATGCAAGCATGCATGCGCACATGCACGCACACACGCACTCACGCACACATACACTTTTTTTTCATTGTAACGTCCCATGTTGTTAGAGATCATAAAGGCATCATAAGGGTTGTTTGAACAGTCAGATATCCACAGCCCTCTGCCCTCAGCTCAGCACCACAGGATAGAGGTATTGTAACCTGTCTGTCCAGCCCTCTTTGTTGCGCTGGGATGCCTGGTTGTCTCAGCAGTAGAGCACTGAGCTCTCAGTCAGAGACTGCGAGTGCAAACACTGCATTTGCCCAAGATAAAAAAAAAAAAAATTACTGATTTCATCGCCCATCCTATTGTGTTGTTGACTTCGTGGCATCAACATAGTGTCAGACAAGTTCGCTACTGCCCAGTCTTCTCTGAGGGAGATTTCTGTCTGCAATATCACCTATGGCTAGTGTGGACGTTACCTCAGTGCAATTAACTCCATTGTTCACCCTTGACTTCTTTGTTCTAGCTCTGGGAAGTTCAGCCTTCACTATACAGTGTAGACTGGTCATGGACAGGGAGTCGTAATGAGATGCATGCCCGGGCCAGGCAAACTCGAGGCTCACAATCACTGTTAGGACAGACTCTTCTTTGTCAACTGAAGCGCCGAGTTGCTGTCTGGGACAGTTGTTCGTCTTAGTGTTCCTTGTGTGATATGTGCGGAATTCATCTGAAATCTCTGTTGTGAGAACACTCCAAAACCTGTTTGTTTGTGCCTCTTTCTGTCAATCTGTTTCTCTCTCTCTCTCACAATAAACTAATAAACATCATATTTCATGTTGCACCTACCTCCACCTTTTCATTCAAAGAAAAAAAGATGCTTGTTTTATGTGCGCATGAAATTTGATCTGTGTGTGTGTATGTGTGTGTATGCATGCATGCATGCGTAAGTGTGTGTGTGTGCATTTGTGCATGCACACACAGGCATCAATTATGTGCATGCATGCATGTAAATGTACACACAAGGGCATAAATTTATGAATGAGTGGTGTGTGTGTGTGTGTGTGAACTACCTTGAAAGTATATATGTAGGAGCTGGTTTCTGTTGCTATATCTGCATCGTTGATGTTTTTATGATAAAGTGTCAAAATAAGTTACGGGTTATTTCATCATCAATGAAATGTGAATATACGTCAAACAACTATAACGGCAACAAGAACCCAGAAAAACCAACCAACCAACCAAAGAACGAACTAGTAAAAAAACTGACCAGTCTGACTCGCAATAACCACATTTGTTTCAGTCAGGTTGCGGTGCAGAGATATGATGGTCACAAACTTCACACATGCACACGCGCACACACGCGCGCACGTGCACACACGCACACAAACGTGCGCGCGCACTCTCTTTCTCTCTCTCTCTGTCTCTCTCTCTCTCTCTCTCTCTCTCTCTCTCTCTCTCTCGGGGGTGCGCAACAAGATGGTGGAAAGTGTTGCGTGCAGCCTTCATACAGAAGTGGAGACGAGACAGAAATGGAATCGACTCATGATAAGATGGAGCCCAGACAACCGTTAACTTCCATAACATATTTAATCACGTGACTTCCGCATACAGAGCTATCTGCCAATTTGTAGACCACGTAACATCTTCCCCCTTCTGGGAAGTTCTGTAAATTAGGAATGTGAACTTAACTGAACTTTGATTAAATACATGTAACTTGGTCAAATTCAAATTAGCAGTTTAAATATTACAAATAATAAAACCCAACTGTGTCACCCAAACATTATCTTTTCTTTCTTTCCCTTTTCTTTGAACACTATAGAGTTTGTGTCTGGGTGTGTTCGCTATCTTTGACTACTGTCAATGATTGCAAATGACTGTATGTTTGTGTGTTGATTTTCGCCAGTCAGTGAATTATAGGTCCAGTATCTTTCTAGGCTTCACTGGTCAGCCTGATCTTGTGATGATGGTTCTGGTTGGCTCCCCTGGTAAGTCTGGACTGGCTGTAGGCATCTTCTGGTTGTGATCCTGGTGGACTGCTGCCGATGGACTGCTGAGCTCCTGGATCACTGGATCTGGTAGAGCTGGTGTGGCTGGTTGTCGTCCCTCGTCTTGATGTCCGTTTTGCTGCCTTCTTGGGTTGTCAGCATTGGTGGGGTATAGGCAGGAAGGTTGGGTTTTGGGAGATTGGATTGTTGTAGGGACATGGGGTGTGAGAGTGGGGCGGGGAACTGAGCGAAGGAAAACACGATTGCGTCTATACAATCGTCCGTCACCGGTTTGTACGTCGTAGGTCCTGCTGGCCCTCCTGTTGACAACTGTGGCGTTCTTCCAGATGGTTGTGGACTTGTCAATCGGTTGGATCTTGACTGTGTCACCGGAGTCTAGTGGTTTGAGATCTTTCCGTTGACTGTACCTCTCGGCTGTATTTTGACGTTTGTTTTCAAGACATTCTTTCTCTTGGTTGGTGTAGTCTCCAGCAACAGGCTTCAACAAACTAAATGTGGTGGGAAGTGCTGTCTTTGCTCGTCTGCCCATGAGGCGTTGCATTGGGCTTGATGTTAGTCCCTCTTCTGGTGTGTTCCTAAGGTTCAGGAGACCTAAATATGGATCTTCCTTTGCGTATAGGCATTTCTTCATCATATTTTTGGCCACTTTAACGGCAGCTTCAGCGGCTCCGTTAGCTTGGCTGTGTCCGGGGCTGGAGGTGACATGCCGGAAACCCCAACTGTTGACGAAAGCCTTGAACTGTTGCGATGCAAATTGGGGACCGTTGTCACTTATGACCATGTCCGGTATGTCATGACGGGCGAAGTGTTGTTTCATTTTGCTGAGAACTGCTTCTGCCGTGGTCTCCAGTAGATACTCCAGTTCAAAGAAATGACTGAAGTAGTCTACTGTAATGAGGTAGTGTCGACCTTGTATTGTGAAGATATCTGTCCCCACCTTTTCCCATGGGCGGTCTGGAACCTCATGCATGTAGAGAGTCTCTGCTGGTTGTTTTGCACTATGAGAAGTGCACACATCACATGCCTCAACGAAATGATGAGTTTCTGCTGACATCCTGGGCCAGAAGATGAGCTGTCGTGCTCTCCGTACACACGAATTGATGCCCGAGTGTCCTGCATGAACCTTTTCCTTAATTTCTTGTCTCATAGCTTGTGGTATAACGACTCTTTCTCCCCTGAGGACAATCCCATCTTGTACGGTGAGTTCATCTCTGTAGTCGAAGTAAGCTGTGATAGTGGGTGGGCATTCCTGTCTTGATGAAGGCCATCCTGTGAGAATCACATCTTTGAGTTGAGTCAGGGTACTGTCTTCTGCTGTTCGCCGCTTGATCTCATCAAGGCGTTGTGGCGTGAAGGGTGATAGTGTCAGCGAATTGATAGATTCTGACTCTGTATCTGTTCCTGTGGAAACTGGTGCTCGTGACAGGGCGTCTGCCACAGGTATTTGCTTGCCTGAAGTCGTATGTTTGTGTCCTCATCAGCATGGACTGTAGGCGCATTGGTGCTTTCGACAATGGTTTCTTGCAGATTGAGACGAGTGGTTTGTGATCTGTAACCACTTGTACTTGTCGGCCGTAAGTGTAGTGGTGAAACTTCTGTAGTCCAAAAAGCAGAGCAAGCATTTCCTTTTCTATTTGTGCATAGTTCCTCTCTGTGGGAGAGAGGGTTCTGCTTGCGAAAGCAATTGGTCTGTTATCTTGCATGAGTACTGAGCCGAGGCCATATTCACTTGCATCATTGGTGAGTGTGAGGTTTTCATTGGGTTTGTAGAAAGCCAGAGTGGGGCTGTTCATGATCTTGTTTTTCACTGCTTTGAAGGCATGTTCTTGAGAAGATGTCCACATCCACTGTACATCTTTCTTGAGTAGGTTTTGAAGAGGGTGTAAATCCTCTGTAAGGTGTGTCAAGTACCGTGAGAGGTAATTAACCATGCCCAGGAATCGTCTGAGTTCCTCCAAGTCCTTTGGCGCTGGGTAGTCTCTGATGGCTTTCACCTTTTCAGGGTCTGTTTGTAAGCCATTCTTGGTGATTTTGTGTCCCATGAATGTGATGTTGTCAGAGCGTAGGGATGATTTCTCCTTGTTGAGCTTGATCTGTTTTTCTCGACATCCCTGTAGAAAAGACTGGTAGTGTCTGTCATGTGCTTCAGTTGTCTCCCCGTGGATGATGACATCATCAGTAATGCATTCAACACCTGGTAGTCCATGAAGCGCTTCAATCAGTTTTTTCTGAAATATTTCTGATGAAACTGAAGTACCAAAGGGTAGTCTTAGCCAGCGGTATCGGCCAAAACATGTCTGGAAAGTGGTCAGAAAGCTTGACTCTTCGTCAAGCTGAACGTGCCAGAATCCCGCTGATAGATCCGCCTTGGAAAACACCGTGGATTTGCTGAGATCATGAAGTATATCTTCAAGAACTGGTAGGGTGTATCGTTCTCGTCTCAAAGCTTTGTTTAGCTCTGGTGGATTGATGCAGATTCGTAGCTTCCCTTGTTTTTTCTTTGTGACAACTATTTGACTGACCCATGGTGTAGGTTCACTCACTGGTTTGATCACTCCATCTTCAACCATCTTGTCAAGTTCAGTTTTAAGCTGAGGCCTGAGAGAAATTGGTGTGCGCCTGTCAGGCATGATGACTGGTTTCGCTTGTGCGTCTATTTCAAGATGTTGTAGGCCAGGGAGTTTTCCCAGTGATCCGTCGAAAACATCTGCATACTCATCTTCTGGTGATGCAGAATGGAGCTGTGCTACACGGATGAAATTGTCCTATTCTATGTTGATCAAACCCATATCCTGTGAAGTTTGTAGACCAAGTAGTGGAGTAAAGTTGTCTTCAAACACAATGAAATCAACTGTGTATTGTTTCTTGTTCTTCGGATTGGTTATTGACTCTTTGGTTTTGCCCACAGGTTTGAGTTGAGTATGATTCCACATTTTCATTATCTTCTCGGTTGGTATTATGTGACTAGCAAACTTTGCCGGCAGCATGTTCACAGATGATCCAGTGTCTATCTGAAATGTTATTTCTTGTCCTTGTACCAACATAGAACACTTCACATCTTTGTTGGACTGACCAACACTGTTGATCCAGTCCTCACTGTCCATTTGTCTTGCTCCTAGTTCTATTTCTTCCTGTACTTGGTTCACACCTCGCTGTGTGTCCCTCTTGTTTCCAGCAACTGTGCATTTGCGGCTGAAGTGATTTTTTCCTGAACAACGAAAGCATGTTTTTCCAAAAGCTGGGCATTCTTCTTTACGTAGCTTATGTCGTGTGCCACAAAATTTACACTCTCTGACTTCCGAGCGTGTGTCTATCTTCATTTTGTGAACAGCTTCTGTGTTTTCCATATAGTTCATAGCTTTGCCCTGTGCCATAGCATTTTCAGCTGCTCTGCAAATGTCTACACATTTCTCCAGATTAAGCTTCCTAACTTTTAGAAGTTCGGTTTGTGTGTTGGGGTCCCGGATTCCAAGCACAATCCTGTCTCGAATCATAGAGTCCATACAATCTGGGCAAAAATCACATGTCTTGCTGAGACCTCTTATTGTGGAGTAGAACCTTTCAAACGATTCTTCTTCTTCTTGTTGCCTCTGATTGAATACGAAACGTTCATATGTAACTTTGACTTGACCTACAGCAAATTCTTCAAATTTGTCCATTATTTGTTGTACTGTAGGAGTGTCACTGTCAAACTGAAAACCGTTGTACACTCGAAGTGCTTCGTCGGAAAGGCTGTGCAGAAACATGGCAGTTTGATACTCTTCTTTTTGTTTGTCTAGCTGTGCCAGAAGTGTGTACGTTTTGTATCTCTGCTTGAACAATTTCCAGTTTTCAGCTGGATTGGAACCCAATACAAAAGGTTTGGGCGCTTTGATGCCCCGAATTGGCGACACATGTGTCTCATCGTCCGTATCTCCCATGATGATGATCGTTCACTATGATCAGTATGATGAAGGTCTAGATCTGCAGCCGCTAGTGTCAGTCCTTATTTAAGGGACAGTTATTAAATTAATTACTAGTTTTTCTGTAGAGTTAACACGTGGATGTAAACCATCCCACCGCTGCCACCATGTTGCATGCAGCCTTCATACAGAAGTGGAGACGAGACAGAAATGGAATCGACTCACGATAAGATGGAGCCCAGACAACCGTTAACTTCCATAACATATTTAATCACGTGACTTCCGCATACAGAGCTATCTGCCAATTTGTGGACCACGTAACAGAAAGGAAGCAAGGTATGCAGTGAGCTCTTGAACGAAATCAGTGTTCCTACTTGTAGAAGTGTCTAAGCAGTTTTTCCTTGTAAACGAAAGTAGACAGCAAATATTAGTAAAAGTGAGTTAGGACAAGAATGGTGGAATTGGCCGAGTAGAGAGCCAGGATAGGCCTCTTTGGTGGGTCGACAAAACTGAAAATACATAGAGAAAATGGTGACAGATCGAAAGTGTTGGGGGTGAGGGAGGTTCTGTTGGGATGCATCGGACTGTGTTACTTTGCGCTGATGATAAGATGTGCACTGGAGATGACTACTGTCGCGTTTGGCCAGTGCACAGTCAGCGTCGACTACCAGTAAACAGTTCCCTCTGGTACTTTGAACGGGGTTTGAAACGAAAATGAAAATACACACGATATGATGACGTTGAGGTAAATAACACACTGTTACGTGGATTAACAACAACACAAGTGTAGGAAAGGGGCAGTTCAGGAGCGATTATGTATGTTTTGGGGACAATCCTGTTAATGGTGAACCTCTCATACCTACGGAAAAGATTAAAAGATTACTGCTGAGCAACGATGTTGAACGGAATCCCGGACCGAATCCTAGCCCGAGTTGCAGCAACGTCAACGAGAAGATAGAAGAAGAGGCTCAGAAGTTACAACGTAACCTAGAACCCAAATTCACAAATATGGAATCACAAATGGCACAGATACTCGCATATATGTAAGAAACCTCACCGACATGCAGAAAGCTTTCTCCAACTCACTCAGCACCCAGTCAGACACGATAAACAGAATGGATCAGAAACAAACACAAATGGCAGACATACTTACTCAACTACACAAAGAACTGGCAGAAACTAAAAAGAACACACAGAGAAATATGGTAGCAGTAGAACAGTTAGGAAGAAAACTGGAGCACACGTGGGATAAACTGGACAGCATCGACGACGAATTGGATAGGTTAGAAAGTTTTTCCAGGAGGAACAATGTGAAGCTTTTTGGAATAAAGGAAACCATAGGCGAGGACTGTGAAAAATTAGTGAAAGAGCTACTGCAAACATATATGCCGGACGAGGAATGGGCTGAAGATGTTGTAGAGAGGGCCCATAGACTGGGAAGACTCAATACAGCAAGCCACAATCCGCGACCCCTAATAGTGAAACTGTTGAGGTGGAAAGATACGATCCGGATAATGCAGAACACTGAAGCAAGAGAGAGGATGAGAGAAAATGGAATCAGGGTGGCCCAAGATAGAACAAGGAGGCAGACAGCTGCCTTGAAAAGTCTGAGAGAAGAAGGCAAGACTGGGTACATTTACAGGGGAAAGGTGTACGTTAAAGGACAACCCAGAACATCTTTTGTGCCCTACAGAGCTTCCAGACCGCAGCAGAGAAGACAGGAGGGAGAGTACACTTCCAGGAACCACCTCGGGTTGGAAGGAGGAACGAGGACGACATGGAACCAGACCAAGAGACAGGCCAATGGGTGGGAGTATGAAGAAAACGAGAGCAGGGACTGGGACAATGAGTGGAGAAGGGAGAGAGAGAGAGGATGAGAGTGGGACGTCATGGAAGTGAGGTGGAGAGTGAGAGGGAAAGTATGAGGGAGAGAGACAGACTGAGTGTAAGAGTGAGAGCAAAGGAGATGGAGGGAAGAATGGAAAGAGAAAGACAGGAAAGAGAGAGTGTGAGAGAGCGTAACCGCAAGGGAATGGACGGAGAGAATGAGAAATCTGTCAGAAAGAAGGCTGGAGGAGAAAGAAGAAACGCTGGAGGTGAAGATGAAAGCGGAAGTGAGCCTGACATGCAGTTGGTATGGAATGAAATTGTTACAGAATTGGGGGGGTCTCTTTCAGATGAAGAGCAGGAGATAGAAGAAGAAATACAGATGAAGAAAAGAGGTGAAGGAAGAATGGAAGGAAGAGAGATGGTCAGTGGGGATGAAAGAGAAAGCGGGTTAGACATAGAAAGGGTGACAGATATGAGTGATGAACAGAAGAATGAAAAAATGGGTGCTAGGCCAAAAGAGGGGGACAAAGACAAAATGAAAACATGCACAGCAAGGAAGCACACATTAGGATCCAATGCAAGCAATACTAAGTTGGGCAATAAACAAGTACAGAACACCCAAGCTAATACACACAGGAAGGGCAAAAAAGACAAAAAAATGAGGGGAAGGCCAAGGCCATTCACAAATACAAGGTAATAATGAAGTAGAGGATAAGTATTTAAGAAAATTTCCTTCATGTGTTGGAATGTTGAAGGTCTGCTGGAGAAATTGTCAGATCCTGATTTTTTTGAATTTATAACTTGTCTGCTTTTGACATCTGTTGTTTATCTGAGACATTTACTCTAAAACATTTTGATTTTGAGACAAAGTTTCAGGAATTTCTACATCTTTACTGTCCAGCCAGAAAATATACTAGAATGGGCAGACCCTCTGGCGGATTGATAATGCTGATCAAGAAGGAACTATCTGGGTATGTTCAGTTGATTAATACTAATATAGAAAATGTATTATGTGTGAAGCTACAAAAAAACCTGTTACAATATGATAGAGATGTACTATTTCTTGGTGTGTATGTACATCCGGTTGACAGTCGTTTTTATGCTGACAAGGATTATGACTGTACCATAGAAATGATACAACAATACATTTGTACACAAATTGAACAAGGGAATGAATATTTTATATATTATAGGAGGAGACTTAAATGCTCGTAATTGGGGAATGGGGATTAAATATTGAGGATGAAAATGATATATTCGACAGAGAACAGAATGTGTATGCACGTAAGTCAAAGGATAACATCATCAATGGATTCGGAAAAAGGCTTATTGAACTTTGCGAAAGTATTAATTTAACTCCCCTGAATGGCTTAAGAGTCACCCAGAGATCATCAGCAAGAGTGGCATGAGACCAGACATAGTAGTCCACTCTAAGTCAACCAAGCAGCTGATCATGATCGAGCTCACGGTGCCATATGAGAACAGAATGGAGGCAGCTCAAATCTACAAGACTGAAAAGTATGCTGATCTGGCAAACAGCCTGAGGAGAGAAGGCTATCAGGTCAAAGTCCTCACCGCAGAAATTGGAGCTAGGGGGTTTGTAGGAACATCTGCATACAGCCTCATGAAACAGCTCTCAGTTGCAGGGAAGGAAAAAACCAGAGCCCTGAAAGCAATGGCAGAAGCGGCAGAGAGGTGTTCAAGCTGGATCTGGTCAAGGAGGAACAAAAGTGAACTTCATAAGGCTTAATTTCCCTACAAATATCAGGTGTCCCTGTGGCTCAGTGGTTAAAGCGCGAGTCATTAAGTGGAAAATGAGCATGTCCAGAGGGTCATGGGTTTGAATCCCAGCCATGGCTCGTCCCAAGATGGGAAAAAAAAAAAAGGGGCTGCAGAGGGACATCCGGAGTCATGAACCGGGTGTGGCCCAACCCCCCTAGAGTGTCAGGAGATAGGGGCCGAAACACTTGCTTGAAGGGGGCTTCTCTTCTGAGGACTCTCTGCTGCCACGCTCTCCACGAGTTTCTTTCTACTGATGCATGGGTAAACCATTGACTTCCGGGAATAGGCCGGAGGACGTCCGGGAAAGACCGGAGGACACTGGGAAAGACCAGAACCAAGGGCTCTGTGGGCTGGCTCCCCACTTTGCCTTAAACATGTGGCTACTAAGAATAAAAGGAAAAGATGCTCCCAGGATTCACCGAAAGGGGGAGAGAATGATGAATCCATTGGTGCTCAACCAATCATGACTGCAAATCCCAAACGGACTATGAACATGGACCAAATGGAATATCCATGTGTCTGTGGAAAGCATTTCGCTTCCACCCGTGGCATGAAGATCCACAGAACAAAGATGGGATGTGTGAAGACTCATCTGAATGAGCAGCAGCGCACTGCATCAGCAGATAAGACGTCGGAAGACCAAGGCCAGGATTTAAACCACAGTGCCAAGGACATCCACGCTGTTGGTTCGGATGAGGAATTTGCACAGGCCCTCAATGCCAGGCGCCTGAAACTCAACCTGCCACGAGCAAACGAAACTGAAGATTGGGAGAAACTGGATGCAAAAATCGTCCAAAGACTCAATGCACTGATAGGGAAAAGCACCCTGGAACACAAACTAGCCACATATGGGGACATTGTGTATGCCACATGTAGAGATGCCTATGGAGCAAAACTACCCAAAGAAAAAACACCTCCAAAGAAATCCAGACGCCAAGAAAAGATGGACAAGATCAGAGTCCAAAAGAAAAACCTCAAGATGCAAATGAAGACCGCACTGCCAGCTGAAAAACAAAGCTTGGAAAAACTGTGGAAAGACCTGAAAGAAAAACACAGCGCCCTCAGCAAAGCGGAATCTGCGAGGAAGAGGAAGAGCAAAAAGAAGAAGACACAAGAGCGCTTCTTCAGAGACCCTTCCAGTTTGCCAGAACACTGTTTGAGCAGCCAAAATCTGGGACCCTAAGTGTGGACAAAGGAGTTCTTGAGCAGCATCTGAGGAAAACATACTCTGACCCACAGAGCAAAGTACCACTCGACATTCAAGGTCTGGTGTGGCCAACCAACCCTGAGGAACAGTTCAATGGCAAGCCTCCAACGTTGGCGGAAATCAAGAAGGTGGTTGACAAAGCCAGAGCCAAATCATCACCAGGGCCAAACGGAATACCTTACCAGCTTTACAAGAAATGTCCCAAGGTGCTGGAGTGGCTCCACAGGCTGCTGCGATCAGCTTGGAGAAACCAGAAGGTCAGCGGCCAGTGGATGACGGCAGATGGTGCGTACATCCCCAAAGAGCAAAACTCAAGTGACATCAGCCAGTTCAGGCCAATATCACTACTGAACGTCGAAGGGAAAATCTTCTCTGTCATGGCAGCAAGGCTGACCAAGTACCTGATGGAAAACAAGTACTTGGATGTGTCAGTCCAGAAAGGTGGCATCCCAGGCGTGGCTGGCTGTGTAGAACACGCCACAATGATCTGGGACGCAATCCAAAAAGCAAAAACAGAAAAGAGAGACCTGGACGTAGTGTGGCTTGATCTGGCAAACGCATATGGATCTGTGCCCCATGAGATGATACAGTTGGCTCTTGAGATGTACCATGTGCCAAAGAACATCCGCGACATGCTCAAGAAGTACTTCAATGGCTTCTCAATGCGGTTCTCTACCAAGGAGTACACAACAGACTGGATCAACTTGGAAGTGGGTATTGCAATGGGCTGTGCAATTTCCCCAATACTGTTCGTGCTGGCAATGGAACTCATCTTGAAAGCAGCAACAAACAACGCGAGACAAACAGACCTTGGCGATGGATACAAGATGCCTCCTCTCAAGGCCTTCATGGATGACACTACAGTGATTTCATCCAGAGAAGACGAGACACGTCATGTGCTGGAGAGGCTGGACAACATAGTTGCCTCATCCAGAATGAAGTTCAAGCCAAAGAAATCACGGAGTCTCTCACTGAGGAAAGGAAAAGTGGCCGGATCTGTGGTCTTCAGTGTTGCCAACCAGGCCATTCCAACAGTCACAGAAGAACCAGTCAAGAGCCTTGGAAGATGGTATGATGATACGCTGAAAGACACACAAAGAGCAAAAGAAACCAAGCAGATGTCGGAGGAAGGCTTGGAGACCATTGACCAGTGTGGGCTCCCTGGCAAATACAAGGTCTGGTGTCTGCAGTTCATGCTGATACCAAAGCTCCTGTGGCCTCTGATGATATACGACATCTGCACCAGCATAGTGGAGGCAATGGAAGCCAAAATCAACAAGCTCACAAGGAAATGGCTTGGTGTCCCACCCTGTCTGACTGACATAGCGCTGTACTGTCGCCAAGCAAAGCTGAAACTACCACTGAAATCCATCCTGGAGGAATACAAAGCAGGGAAGATCAGACTTCAAAGCATGCTGGAGGACTCAGGAGACAAGGTGGTAGAAGCAATCAAGCCCCAGCTGAAGACAGGCAGAAAATGGAAAGTTCAAGAGGCGATGGATTCTGCAAAAGAAAGTCTCAAGATCAGAGAAATAACAGGACACACACAGACCAACAGACAAGGACTGGGGGTGACCAAAACTGAATGGTGGTCAAAGGCCAAAGGAAAAGCCAAAAGAGACATGATGATTCAGGAGATGAGAAAAGAAGAAGACCAAAAAAGACTCCAAAAAGCAGTCCAGCAGAGCCAGCAAGGGCAATGGACAACGTGGGAGAATGCACTCCAAAGAAGTCTCACTTGGAATGACATTTGGCGCATGGCCCCTCTCAGGATCAGCTTCATTCTCAGATCTGCATATGACCTTCTGCCCTCAAATGCAAACCTGGTGAAGTGGGGGAAAACAGACGATCCTGCATGCCCCCTCTGCCATGAAAAACAAACAGTGGAGCATGTCCTAAGCTCATGTAAAGTAGCCCTGGCTCAAGGAAGGTACACATGGAGGCACAACCAAGTGCTCAAAGAGATTGTACAAGTAGTCTGGGCTAGTACCAACACCACAAAAGGGAAAATCAGGACTCCAAAAGCACCCGCAACATTCTTCATGGCAGGAGGCAGCAAATCATGGCCAAGAACAACAGTGCCACTCGAAACATGCAGGCAGAGTCTGCTGGACGGGGCAGATGACTGGGAGTGCACTGCAGACCTCCCAGAATGGAAGAGTCACCCAGAGATCATCAGCAAGAGTGGCATGAGACCAGACATAGTAGTCCACTCTAAGTCAACCAAGCAGCTGATCATGATCGAGCTCACGGTGCCATATGAGAACAGAATGGAGGCAGCTCAAATCTACAAGACTGAAAAGTATGCTGATCTGGCAAACAGCCTGAGGAGAGAAGGCTATCAGGTCAAAGTCCTCACTGCAGAAATTGGAGCTAGGGGTTTGTAGGAACGTCTGCATACAGCCTCATGAAACAGCTCTCAGTTGCAGGGAAGGAAAAAACCAGAGCCCTGAAAGCAATGGCAGAAGCGGCAGAGAGGTGTTCAAGCTGGATCTGGTCAAGGAGGAACAAAAGTGAACTTCATAAGGCTTAATTTCCCTACAAATATCAGGTGTCCCTGTGGCTCAGTGGTTAAAGCGCAAGTCATTAAGTGGAAAATGAGCATGTCCAGAGGGTCATGGGTTTGAATCCCAGCCATGGCTCATCCCAAGATGGGAAAAAAAAAAAAGGGGCTGCAGAGGGACATCCGGAGTCATGAACCGGGTGTGGCCCAACCCCCCTAGAGTGTCAGGAGATAGGGGCCGAAACACTTGCTTGAAGGGGGCTTCTCATCTGAGGACTCTCTGCTGCCACGCTCTCCATGAGTTTCTTTCTACTTAAATATGAAAAACTTTGACAGTGCATTCACATTCTTCTCGGAAAGGGGAAATAGTGCTATAGATTTCTATGTATGCTCCATAGAATTAATCGAAAATGTTGACAGCTGTTTAGTGGATGAAAGAATTGAGTCTCACCATATGCCAGTTAGAATGGATCTTCTGAGCACAGTGCAGGATATCTAGAAAGATCAACAAAAGAGAACATTTACAAAGAAAATAAAATGGGACCCAGCCAAAGCACAAGTCTACATAAATTTCATGGAATCTGAAAGAGCACAAGCAATATTAGAACAAATTAAGGAGGAAACTGATCAAGATGTAGATACAAGTATAGTTAAATTTAACCAATTACTAAAGAATGCTGGAGAATGTATGAGCAAAACAACTAGTTCTGGAGGGGACTATAAACCTACAAATGGGTGGTATGATAAAGTGTGCAAGATGGAAAAGAAAGAAACAAGACAAGCACTGTGTAGACTTAATTTAATAGATAAAAATAAAAATCCTATTAAATATGAAGAAAGAAAGGAAATATATAATAACAAACGAACTTCTTATCAAAAAATGATTAGAGGAAAGAAAAAACAATACAGGGAACAGATATATGATACACTTATGCAAAATCAGAAGGATAGCCAGAAATTCTGGAGCACAATAAAAAACATTACAAGAAAGAAAAATAAATTACCAGTTATTACATCTGAACAATGGAAAGAACATTTTGAAAGCATATTGAACCCCCAAATAACAGGAAGGCAAGGAGCTATTGTAAGAGAACAGCAAGTGAATACTGAAGAGATTCTATTACAAGAGCTAGATGAAGATATAACAGAACAGGAAGTAGGTTTAGCAATAAACAAACTGAAAACAGGTAAATCCCCAGGAATAGATGAAATCCCCCCAGAATTTCTAAAAACAATATATAGCAAAATAATACCATATCTAACTAAGTTATTCAATAAACTGTTCCAAGAAAGTTACTTCCCCTTAGAATGGTCATGTGCAGTAATTGTACCACTCCACAAGAAAGGTGATAAACAAAACCCAGGAAATTATAGAGGGATTTCACTGTTATGCATTATAAGTAAAATTTTTACAGCAATAATCAACAAAAGACTTTACAACTGGGCAGAAGATGAGAACAAAATTAGTAAGGAACAAGCAGGATTTAGAAGGGGATATTCGACAACAGACCACATTTTCACATTAACAACTATGATAACAAATTGCCTCTATGGCAGACGTAGAAGTAAATTTTATGTAGCATTCATAGATTATCAGAAAGCATTTGATACTGTAAATAGAGACAAATTATGGGAGATACTACAGAAACATAAAGTATCTACAAAAATGCTCAACATGTTAAAAGGGATCTACAAAACAGTTCAAGCTTGTGTTAGATGTGGAACTGAATTAACAGAATTTTTCGAATGCCCAGCAGGAGTGAAACAAGGTTGTTTGTTGTCCCCCTTGATTTTTTCTCTATTAATAACAGAAGTGGCAGACAATGTCACAAGAAAAAGGAGACATGGTTACCAATTTCTACCAGGTGCAGAAGAGATTTACACATTGCTATTTGCAGATGACATAGCCCTGATATCATTAACACCAGCCGGCTTACAAAACCAATTAAAGAACCTACAACAAGCCTCGGATTCTATAGGTTTAACAGTAAATCTACAAAAAACAAAAATAATGGTTTTTAGGAAAGGGGGCTATTTGGGTAAAAAGGAGAAATGGTACTACAAAGACCAAGAACTAGAAGTAGTAAACAGTTATAAGTACCTAGGTTTCACCTTGACAACTAAACTCTCAGTAGACATATCACTTTCTGAATATGCAGGTAGAGCGAAAGGCAAAATTATGGAAATAATGAAAACTATGTATAGTATAGGACATATAGATATGGCTATTTACTTTAAACTGTTTGATACTCAAGTTAAACCCTTACTCTTATACGCAGCAGAAGCATGGGGCCTAACTACATATAAAGCAACAGAAAATATACACTTGTTCGCCTGTAAAAAATATATGGGTGTGGGCAAGAAAACCCCAAATAATCTATGGAGAGTTGGGTAGATATCCTATATGCATAGACAGCACAATAAGGGTGATTAGGTATTGGTTTAAAATTATAAAAATGGCACCAAACAGACTCCCCAGACAAGCATATGAAAGAGAAAAGACCGAAATAAACAAATCTCAAAATTGGGCTTTAGAATTAAAACACTGTTTAGACATATACGGCTTTTCAGAAGTATGGCTAAATGAAGGTGTAGGAGATGAGAACAGATTTATTTCAGTATTAAGACAAAGAATGACAGACTGTCACAAGCAGAACTGGCATGATAAAATAGAAAACAGCGAACGTTTTAATACTTATCGCTCTTTTAAATCCGTACACCATACTGAAAAATATTTCTACGACATCACAATAGCGAAATTTAGAAAAGCACTAACCAGACTACGTTTAGGGGTAAACGAATTATATATAAACAACAAGTTCACAGACAAGGAAGCAATTACATGTCCTTTTTGTCCAACAGAAGAAACCGAATTACACTTTTTCAAGATATGCCCATGTTATAGACAATTAAGGGAGAAATATATTTATAAACATTATAGAAATAAGGATACAATTACTCTAAGAAACCTATTACAAAATGAAAACATGGAAATGACACGTGATGTAGCAATGTATACTTTTTATGCATTAAAATTCAGAGAAACACAAATATAAGACAAAGAAAAGAGACTTGGTTTTGCTTCTGTGGATTTATAGCTGAATTCAAACTATATGTCTGTGTGTATGTGTATATATACATATGTATGATTATGTGAATGCTTATGTGTAAAGCATATAAACATGTGAATCTATATGCATAATAAATGAACATGGATGTGTTGTGATAACATAATATCTAGAGAAGATTGAATCATGGATTTAACTTGGAAGGTGTTTCTCAGTATGGAAAGTAACACGAATACCTGAATGAGTATGAAATTGTGATTGGTGTGACGATATGAACAGATTTACGAATGAGATGTTATATGAACACATGCGATTATGCAATTGTATACTCAGATGTGAAGCAAGACAAGGACTATGATGGAAAGATAACTATATAAAAGTGAATACAAGGGTGTAATATGAGGGAACATGAATCTAATATAATATGAAGGAATGGAATTATGGAAATGAATATGTTTTGAGGAAATTATGTGCAATGAATGAATATGAATATGAACGGAAATGTACAATTATGAATGGAAATGAGGGAGAATGAGGTTATTACAAATGGATGATGGAGTAGGGATACTTATAAGAACATGAACAAGATTGTAAAATGTGCATGTGTATATGTATGTGTGTACGCATGTGTGTGTGTGTGTGTGTGTGTGTGTATGTATATGTACATGTGTGTGTATGTGTGTATGTATGTGGGTGATATATGCATGTATGTGGGTATATATATACATATGCATGTGTGTTGTGTGTGTGTGTGTGTGTGTGTGTGTGTGTGTGTGTGTGTGTGTGTGTAAATGAAAAACAAAAGAATAGAAAAGAAAAAGTAATAAGTATGAGGATGAGACTGATTGAGTCAAGATGGATCAAGAAGTGTAGTAGAATTGAATGTATAACTAAAAATATGTAATTATGCAAGAGTACAGATAATTAAGGCAACTAAGAGGGAATACGTGTAATTATAATCTGAATGGATATAATTAAGAATACATGACAAGTAAGAAGGAGCATGAGGGGGGGGGGGGGGGGGGGCATGGAGGAAGCAACCGGATAACACAATATGGGAACAAACGTGGCCACCGTGGGGGGGAGGGGGGGGTAGTCTGGGTATATGAATGGTTCAAGTTAAATGAGTATGGAAAATGTGCATATAAAAGAAAATCAAATGTATTTAAGAAAACATGTATGGAAGAGGAAGGTTAAAATAAGTAACAAAATCTGTATATACATACACATGTAAAACTACGAAATGAATACAAAGGGAAACATAGATAAATAATTTGACCATGAAGTGATGAAGTATGTAAGAAAGATAATCCAGGAAACGAAAGTAGGACGAGAATTTGGCCAGTTTAGTAAAGCAAACAGTAAGGCACGTAGGAGAATTAAGAAGTAGGTCAACATGCAAATCAGCATGAAGCGGTGATGAATGCGGTCCATTCCGCTACGCGCACACAGTGCCAATCTCCCTCTAGCCGTCTCTCGCCCGTTCTTCCGCTCTCTGCTCAGAGAGAGGGGGGGAGGGGGGGGGGGGGGGTAGTGGAGCGTGAGGCGTATGGGGTGATTGTGGAAGGCGGTGGGAGCGAGTGTGGGAGAGAGAGTGGGAGTAGGAGTGAGAAATGTCTGTCGAGTCTTGGCTGGATCGTCTGCTGTGATGGCTGCCCGTTGATCAGATTATAATGAGTATGGTTTTGTACTCTTTGAATAACGATAGCTGTTGTATGCATTTTGATTATTTTCCGACGGTTGTTTTGAATTATCCAAGTCTTTCAAGACTGGAATAGGCTTAGTGATGATATAGTCCTGAGTACCAGCTTGGATGATTTCAAAGGCAAAATAGACAAAATTTTTTCAAGCACACATTGGTGCACAAAATAGACCACATTTGCCAACGACTGGAAGCAAGTGAGGGAGCCCATAATAAGCCGCGAGGCTTAGGGCCCATACCTGATACCTGATACCTGAATTCTAGGGATCCGACCATTAAGAGACTCCTCTGGTCGGCGGGCGGTCAAGACACAGTGTGCGAGTCAAGTGTCGACAAGACCCACGGGACAGAATATGACAGGGTCACAGGCGGAAAAGAAATAGGGAAAACGACAATTAAAGTGAAAAAACTGAAGGAATGTACCAACCTGATACATGGAAAGCAACAAGGTTTTAGTAATTTATCCATGGGGCTGCTAAATCCAACGAATATAAACAACACAAGTCCAACACCACACGAACACGACCACAGAAGAACACACACTGTGTGTCAAAGGTCAGCATGGCAGCTTTGTTATGTAGACTCAAGATTCGGGGTTTACCTTTGCACCGGAGAGGGCGATAGGCTTATTTTGCACATGCGTAATTGATGTAAACAAAAGATGCTTAAAATAGTACAGCTTTCCGGAGAATCTTACGACGCAGGGAAGAAAGGCCTTCACTGTATAAACGAAATATGATGAGGGTAACGAAATAGAAAACATGTGTTTTTGTATGATAGTATCAACAGCATTAATATCATGAGTTTTAAAATAATAATATATATACTTACATTACGTTCATAAGGAAGAATGTACCAAGTAGTGTTAATGTATGATCAAGATAGAATTCTGCATGTACATACTGTCAGGGAAGAATGTTTCGTTGCAGTTATGGTGAATTTTGTTCTGATTATATAAAATTGATGTATATTTCTTGTTGCGTACTCATGTGAATAGGCTGATGGCCTCACATTATTAAAGTCACGAGTCTCTCTCTCTCTCTCTCTCTCTCTCTCTCTCTCTCTCTCTCTCTCACGCACACACACACACACACACACACACACACACACACACACACACACACACACACACACACACACAGTTTTTTGCTACAGAACGCCGCTGACAAAATTAGGAGAGAATTAGGCACACTCATTTTGAAAATCGCCTCGACAAGAAAAGTCCAAACCCAAATATAGAATAATTGTGTCTTTCGTTCGTTTGTTTGCAGGTTCTCTCTCTCTCTCTCTCTCTCTCTCTCCTCTCTCTCTCTCTCCCCTCTCTCTCTCTCTCTCCTCTCTCTCTCTGGTAGTTCATATGCATACTAGTTAGCCATGGTACATACATCATAATCACTCAACTGAAATGTTTATGCGACGCTTCTAGAGTTTGGAAACACATTTGAGTACATAAGCAAAATTTTGATTTGGCCTATTCTGTCACAATGTTAGAGGTAAACTGTATCAGAAGCATATACGGAAATGTTAAATATAGGAATATATGTTTCACAACTGACAGACTATTCTTCCGCCTATTTTACAGCTGGAGTTAAGCAAGGGGATGTAGGAATCTCGATGTGTGTGTGTGTGTGTGTGTGCGTGTGTGTGTGTGTGTGTGTGTGTGTGTGTGGTGTGCGTGCATGCGTGTGTGTGTGTGTGTGTGTGTGTGTGTGTGTGTGTGTGTGTGTGTGTTTAAATCCATCTCGTTGTGGAATTATTAGGAAGATTCAGTGTCACGTTTTGGCACAAAAGCTTTGTGAAATAATATCTATACGTTCACTGGCAGACAACGCTCTTCTATCGTCTGAAACTGTCATTCGGCATCATATGAAATAAACAATTTACAACATGCTCTTTTGGCACGTGCATGTGCCCTTACCGGTGCGCGTGACGATTTCTTATCATTTCTTTGAGTTTCTTTTTAAGATCTTTCACTTCAGACACCAGGATAGGTGAAATAGACAAAGCACTGAGACAAGTTGCCACCATAAGATAGTAAAACACAGAGTCCCACCCGAAAGCAGCATTAAGGTAAGGGACCATAATCTGCCCCAGAGCAGCCCCCATAGTGCCCGACCCTTCCAGGATGCCAGTCACGGTGGCCATGGACTTGGTGCTGGCTCGTAGAGCTTCTTGCTGGCCGAGGTCCGCTGACACAGCGGCTGACAGGATGTTGCCCGTGCCCGCCAGCAGACTTCCTATACAGAACAGCAGGATGGCGTTGATGGTGATGTCCTCCCCAACCCGTAGAACTCTGTAGATGTAGAGGATGGGAATGGCCGTGATTATAATTGGAGTCAAGATCAAAGCGGATTTGTTCCACTTGCTCATGAGGAAAGCGGACACGGTGGCTCCAACAATCCCGCCCACATCATACCACAGGGACAGTCTGTTTGCTGTGGACTCGGCCCAGCCAAAGGAGGAGGAAAGGTAGAAGGGGAGCCAGAAGAAGAAGACATAGATGACCAGCTTTAAGAAAGCAAAGCACAGAGAATAGGAGATCACACCTGGCAGGAGAAGTGCTCTTAGGAAACTGATCGCTTCCGGTTCGGCCTGGACTGGATCTTTGCTGTTGTGTTCCAGTGGTTGGTCTTTTCCGGCTCGCAAAGTCAGAGAGTTCGTGAGACTTGAAAGAGAATCTGAATCCTCTGTGATGTCCCCTTGGAAGAACTCATTAATGTGACTCGCACTGTTTGCATGCTTTCGAGAATAGTTTTTTGGAACTATCAGCTTTTCTTGATCATGGGGTTTCATGGAGAGATCTGCGTCAGACTGATGTTCGGTACTAGACACATGCTCATCTTTGAACTCATTTTTGAGATATTTGTCACTTCTGTCATCAACACAGCTTGGTCCAGGGCATCCACGCGCATCTGTTTTAACAGTAAGATCAGATGAGACAGCTTGTGCCTTTCTTTTGCTAGTTGGTGTGTCTATAGTTGTTGAAGAAAGCCCTGTCTGCATGTTGTGATTGAGTGCATTGCCGGTGCGATCAGAACTGCTGCCGGTGCGATCAGAACTGCCATATGATGCATGTAGTGAACGCTTTTTGTATAAAATCTTTGTGTTCTCAGTGAGTATTTTTGTTTCTCCATTTGAAAGTATATCACCATCAGCAGCAGCAGCAGCAGCAGCAGCAGCAACAGCAGCATCTTCATTATCACGATCACTAGCTTGGTTATCAATGAGATTGTGACAATCATTATCCTCTGGTATCATCAAGCTGACTTCTCGAGGTGATGTGACAAGACCAAAAAATACCAGAACTCCTACAGCAAAAAGCATACTAGACGTCACAACAAAAGCATATTCGTAGCCATACCCAACTACTGAAGAGACAACCAGAGCTCCTAGAATGCTTCCCACAGAGGGCGAAGAACTCCAGAGACCTAGGATATACCCCCTGCTCTGCTTACTGAACCAGCTGGCCATGACGGGCACCAGACAGGGCCAGCCAGTGGACTGGAACAGGGCGTTCAGGACCTGCAGAACGATGTAGGCAGCCTGGGAATAGCCAGCCGTCCATTCGAGCATAGGACCAAAGATGAACATGAAGACAGCAGACAGAGTCATCCCCATGGTGAGGAAGAGACGGAGATCCATCCGGTCAGCTGCCATGCCGCTGAGCACGTTGCCAGCGGCATAGACAAAGAGGAAGATGGCGTTGAGGATTCCCAGGAAGGCTTCTGCACTCTGCTGGTCCTGGAAGAGGCTGTGGCGGATGGAAGTAGCGTTACCCAGCGTGTGGTGCTCTGAGGCTGGTGTCCATTCACTGATGAGGCTGCTCTGGACGTAGCTGGGCGTCTTGCGAACGATGTGATACATGGCGTAGCTGAGGTAGGTCAGGAAGAACACGCCTGGATGGAAGGCTGTACATGCCCCATGGTCATGCTGTGT
>CM065719.1:30093723-30151223 GCA_033310375.1 Conus canariensis
ATTCAGCTTGCTTTCGTTTACAATCAACTTCATGTTCAAAAACACGTTCCAACTGACAGCTCCATCAATACTGCTGAGATGACAGCCTTGGTCCTGGCTCTTGAAAGGGTCTCTAAATCAAAACATAAACATAAAGATTTCCTCTGTCTGTCAGACTCCCTTTCTGCTTAAGAGGCCATTGCCGGCCGTAATTTCAAGCACCTCCAACTGCTGAAATTGTTCGAACTGTACACCTCTCTGAAATCTGATGGATACTGCATAGTGTTTGCTTGGCTTCCCAGTCATGTGAGCATTCGAGGCATTGAGGTGGTTGATCAACTTGGCTAGAATGCCACAAAAAAAGAAAGAGTCTATCCCTTAAATCGATCTGAAACCCAAAGAACTCTAGCGAGAGGAATGGGACTCACAGACGGATAACAAACTCTTCCAAATCCGTCCAAAACTGAAAGATTTTTTTTTTTTTACCCTGTTCCAGGGGCGGCCGTAAAGAAGAAACAGTCTTGAGCCGTTTGCTTACAGGTCACTCCCTTTACACCCATTCTTATTGTTTAAAAGGTGAAGAAGCTCCGTGGTGCGTTCCATGCTATGTACCACTCACAGTGAGACACGTTCCTATAGTGTGTTGGGCCTTGCATGATGTCAGACACAACACTTTACAGCAGACTTTATGAAAACCTTGTTCGCAGATGTCCCGCCTGAGCTGATTTTTTTTGTTTGTTTGTTTGTTTTGTTTTGTTTTGGTTTTTTTTTCTTATTTCTGAAAGACATCAACATTTTCCAATTAATCTAAGATTTTATAGAAGAAAGATGTACAACGAAATTTCCGGCGTGTTTTAGATGTGTTTTAATAGGTTGTGTAGATGTGTCTTTTTTTTTCTTTTTTTTTTTTTTTTTCAGTATGACTGGAGAATTGACTTCCACGTGGTGACAACCCTGATATAGCCCTTTCACGATCGGCTGCGCCATAAGCAACATTCTCTCTCTCTCTCTCTCTCTCTCTCTCTCTCTCTCTCTCTCTCTCCATGTTCAATACAAACAAGGTAAATGTCGTTTCCTTAAGGCTTGAGATCTGAAAGGAAATGTTTTTCACGCATCACTACCATTTAAAAAAAAAAACTCTTCATGCACTAGAAAAGGCAATGTCAGCTGACTAGATTAATGTGAGAGTAAGCTAGCTTACACTTTCCAGGTGCTGGGGATGAAAGTAGGACAGACGGGGAGCATCAATTAGCCGAGTGACACACATTCGTTGGCCGTAACGTCTGTGCGAGAATATCGTTTCCTGTGTGTAGACTCTAAATGACTTTTTGCTAACTTTTCTGTGAAACAAACAGCAAGAGTAATCTCTCTCTCTCTCTCCTCTCTCTCTCTCTCTCTCTCTCTCTCTCTCTCTCTGGTTATCCCTTTTCTTCTTTTGTTCTCTTCTGAGAGCGCCATCAGCAAATGGAAGTATCCTTCATATAGAGTGGTGACTGTGACGAGATGAGTATGTGTTAGGTGGGTCCTCTAGGGGAAGGACTGGGGATAATTTCTCAATGGGAATTATCTTAACATTTCACCTACACCCTCTCTGTTACTAGTGGTGGAAGGAGCAACTTTCCGGTACTAGTCATCGAAGAAATCTTTATTTTTTTTCCGGGACTGGGTAAAATACTGAACAGTGGCTCTGAGATAATTTTCCTTAGGCCTGTACTCTTATAAGTACTTGTAGCTCCGAGAGACAGAATTGAAGAGAGAAGTTCAAACATTCAACATTTGATTGAACAACACAGAACTGACCCAAGTTAAGTGCACTTTCACACATCAACTTTTATTGCTTACACATAGGTAAGTATGAGCATGTCAAGTTCATAGGCTAGGGTTTAGTTCTCATTGGACTACCACAATGAGGGGCCCTCCCTCACTCCTACTTTACTCGCTTGCACTCAGTGCAGCAAGCTTAAGTTGGCATACAGGGGGTCTGTCTAAGTTACACTGAATGTATCAAAAGAGGTACTCATAGACAGGGTCTCCCTGTCTCATCATAAAGTGAGGGCAAGGGTCTGATGGATTTGAGTCCAGGTGGTAAGCTAACTTAGCTTTGCTTCGGAGAGGGTAGTTGATCTCTCCTGTGGTTGGTGACTGCCCCACTGGTGTAGATTGGTTGTCTGGTGTCACCCTGGTGTTGGGGGAAGTCCCAGCTTCTGGTCCCGCCGAAATGTGTAGCGTGACCAGGATAGCGTGACCAGGATAGCATGACCAGGATCCCAGTTTTTTCCTGGGAATGAACAGTGAATGACTGGAGATCAATGAGGTTACCAGGATTTTTCCCACGCCTTCTCTAGTTGTCTCTTTTGTCTTCCTCTGGTCTGGTCTACAGGCAGTCTTGAGGGGTCAGTGAAACTGCACCCTGTGTGGCTAGTATATATGTATTCTAACTGCGGAATTCGGTTGTGACAACCTGTCATTCACACATCAGGGGTGAGAGGGGGAGGGATCTATTCTTAATACCAGTCGCTTCGGAAACCGTTTGAACCTAATCGGCACAGCTCACTGACTTCAGCGGCCGGTTTAATTTATGCGTCCCTATAGACACAGACTCTCAGGGAGAAACTCCAGTGACATAATTCACCAGTTCAGCCAGTGCACGGACTGTAGATATGAAAGGGGAGGGGGGGGGGGGGGGTTGTGGTGGTGGCGGTGTGCCGAGCGGCAACATGCCTTTGTTTCACGGGATAGAGGGGGGAGGGCGTGTGAAGCTAGCGCCGGGAAGGAGGGGGAAAAAAAAGGGGGGGGGGGGGGGGGGAGAGGGGGCAATTGCCACAAAAATGAAATTGAAATTTCACTGCGTCATAGCTATTCAGAGTGGGGAAGGAGAGTAGAGAAAAGGGGGGGGGGGGGGTAGGTCAACAAGAACGACAGGCATCACGCATTTCCCGTGACGCAATCTTTTTCTTCGTCATAGATCGTGCGGTTCTCTCCGTCCTAAGCTAGGGAAAGGGGGGGGGGGGGGGGGGGGGGGGGTTGAGAGAGGAGAGTGGGCATAGCTTTGAAATCTATTTTTGGGGTTTGGGGTTTTAGTGGGACGGATCGGATGGTTTTGTCATGCGTTTCGTCACAGTGACATTAGCTTCAGTTTTAAAGCCCTGATCTCACCCTTCACCAATCATACCATCCCCTTCTCTTCTTCTCTTCTTCTTCTTCTGCATACACAGGCTGATACTCCTGCGGACACTCCCTGTATAGACAGGCAAGTATGATACCCATCTGCCCTACAAAGGGAGTGGAGTTTTGTGTGTATGACTGTTTTTTGATCCCGCCATTAAGGCAGTCATACTCCAACTTCGGGGAAGGTGCATGTTATGTGTAACGTGTCATCCATACCAACGGCCAAACTGACCTTCTCTTCCGAAAGTTGGTGATGGGATTTTACGTGTGTGCAAGATGTTATGCGTGCATTCACACACGGAACCTCGGTTTCTAGTCTCATTCGAAGAACTGTACGGGAAATGGAGTCAGAACCAATGTTAACTCCGAGGGAAAAATCCCCCTGTACCGAAAAGGTCCGGCGGAGATTCGAATCCACAACCCTTGGATTACGAGTCCGGTGCTCTACCAACTGAGCTATTCTGGCCCCCTCTTCCATCGTCGATCTGGGTTTTTTTTTGTTTTGTTTTGTTTTTCCTCTTTCCCATCTATCTTTCTTTCTTTTCCTTCTGTTCATCTGTGTGTTTACCTGTAGTTTCTTCGGTCTGCATGTCCATGCTCTTTCCTATTCATTTGTTCATTCTTGCTTCGGGCTGTTTGTTAGCCTGTCTGTCCATCCATTATACCACTCATCTCTTCTCCTTCCTCTCTGTACATCTGTCTCTTTGCCCATCTGTCCGTCCAATCTGCCTTTCATCCGCCCATCTGTTCATCCAATCTGCCTTTCATCCGCCCATCTGTCCGTCCAGTCTGCCTTTCATCCACCCGTCTGTCCATCCAATCTGCCTTTCATCCGCCCGTCTGTCCATCCAATCTGCCTTTCATCCGCCCGCCTGTCCGTCCAATCTGCCTTTCATCTGCCCGTCTGTCCGCCCAATCTGCCTTTCATCCGCCCGCCTGTCCGTCCAATCTGCCTTTCATCCGCCCGTCTGTCCATCCGTCAAACTGGAATTCCGGTTCACATCCCCATCGTCCATTTTTTTTCCTGTGCATTGTCTGTGAGCCCTTTAGTGCATCCCGTAATCTGGCCTAGAGTTTATTCACGTTTTTCTCCGTCTTTTGTTTTCTCTGCATCCATCATTTCTCCCTTGTTTTCCATTCTTCGAGTGTGTGTGTAGTAGTAGTAGTAGTAGTAGTAGTAGTAGTAGTAGTAGTAGTTCAGTTTTACGTCTTTTCACATATGTGATATTAGACGAAGAGAGAGAGAGGAGAGAGAGAGAGAGAGAGAGAGAGAGAGAGAGAGAGAGAGAGAGAGATGCGTAAATGTCTGTGACTATGTAAGTGTATGCATAACGTGGTTATCTAAGTGCACATATATGTCCCTCTAAGCATCCCTACAACATACCTGCAAATAATCTTAAAGTAAATGCTTAACTGGACTACAAATTAAAGAGAAAACAACATTGAAGGCAAGCTTTTAAATCTGAAAAGGTATCACACAAAGACATGCCTGATAATGGTGGTAAATGAGCTTGAAGAGGTAAACAAACAGCAGATGCTTGCTGGTTATTCACCGTGGGGTGTGTGTGTGTGTGTGTGTGTGTGTGTGTGTGTGTGTGTGTGTGTGTGTGTGTGTGCATGTTTGTATGTATGTATGTATGTATGTATGTATGTATGTCTTTTGTGTTGTAAACGAAAAATGAGGGTGGATGTGAGGATCTGTTGGACTGGTGAGGGAGATGGAAGGGGGGTGAGGGGGGAGGAGAGGGATATTATAGCGTGCAGATACTTTCAATAGGCAGAACTGTTTGACGTGTTAGTGCATCAAAATGCATAATTTTCACAGTCGTTTATGTGAGTGGGAAGGATCTGGGTCATGTATGCTGTGAGTTGAAGGAAAGGTTCTACATGTCCATGCATAAAATATAATAAATCCAGGACAGATGCGTGTTGGACTACTGACCCGGAACTCCTCTATATTGTGTGCTTTACTGGGTAACTCTTAGTATGCAAAGAGTGTTGAATTTGTCGTGGATTCAATTGGAAAGACTAGGACCACACAGTCGGGTTAGATCAAGGGAGAGAGCGCTGCTCAAATTTCCTGACCAACACTGCAGGTGTCAGTCTGTATCTCTCGAGACCTGGTTGACGCCGGTTTAAATTACGCAGTCTCAGACTAGAATGGAAAACCTTAGCAACATTTTCATCATCCTCATCCTCTTCGATCAGCACAGAAAAAAAAAATCTCAAATTGTGTGGCCTATCATGCCCTGCTGTCATGGTGACCTCAGTTTTGAATTCCTCTCCACGCCTATGGCCTTGGTTGGATTCTGACGGGGTCACCGGTATCGGCAAATTCATGGGTACCTGTCGTTGGACGGACGTGTCGGTGCCCTCCGGAAGGAGAGCTCACTTGCGCTGGCTCTGCGATTGAGCAGTTATTGTATCAGTGCAGAGCTTAGTTGGTGACGCCCTGCGTATGTTGGCTCAGACCAGGCAGCGCTGAACACCACAAAATGACACAGCAGTGCAGTGTCTCCTCTGATGGGTTGCCTCATGACGACTTGACATTGGTCACTCCCTGTGGATTGCCGGTGCCGGGATGATGAAGGGACAAGCCAGGCTGTGGCTGAGATGGGGAGCCAGAATGAGTGGCATGACTCCCATCTCCCCCCCCCCCCCCCCCTCCGCCACCCTTTCAGCTATCTTCCCTTCTCCCTCCCACCTTCATCCTTTCCCCACCACTTCCACCATCACAGTCCTTCTCTCTGCCCTTGGCCAAAACCTGTTGGGCAAAAAACAAGAACTCGTGCGCTCCGCGCGCACACAGACAGCAGGTTTTCAAAAACACGTGCTGACAGCGGGGTGGTTCCAGTGGTGGAGACATACAGCAGCCAGTGCACCAGGCGATCGCTTTGTTCTTGTGTCATCTTTGGCCTTTTCGGTCGTTGGTTTTCTCACTTTCAGGTAAACATGGCTCATTATGTCTGTTTAGTATTGAAAGATTCTGGTGAATTCTGTTACGTTTGATGGCTTACACGACATTATGTGATCACGATGCTGGATGTGTAGTAGTAGTAATGGTGGTAGTGGTAGCAACAGCAGTAGTAGCGGCAGCAGCAGCAACAGTAGTAGTAGATGCGGGAGATTCTTGAAAGTCTGCTACCACAATCACAACATGTTCAGTGCAGATTTCATGAAGCCACATTCAGCCAACCCTACAGATCAATCACGTCGATAACGTGTTCAACTCAGGCAGAGCAACAATTCGTTTGCATCATTTTACACAAATACTGTGTCAAATAATGTTCGAAACAACGTGTGTGGAGAGTTTATTTGTATTTTGCCCCGTTTTTCCCCAAAGTCGCTGTTTTCTTTCTTATAGTCATCTTATTACCATTGCTAAAAAATACAAAAAATGTCTCATAAAAAGCCTGTTTGGATGACGAAAAGATTTTTCTTCTTTTAAATGTCAATTTTGTCTTCACCATCAATACTGATATAAGTAATTGTCCGCAGTCAGAAGGTAGAATCGGGGGCCGGAATAGCTCAGTTGGTAGAGCACCGGACTCGTAATCCAAGGGTTGCGGGTTCGAATCTCCGCCGGGCCGTTTCGGTACAGGGGGATTTTTCCCTCGGAGTTAACATTAGTTCTGACTCCATTTCCCATACAGTCCTTCGAATGAGACTAGAAACCGAGGTTCCGTGTGTGAATGCACGCATAACATCTTGCACACACGTAAAATCCCATCACCAACTTTCGGAAGAGAAGGCCAGTTTGGCTGTTGGTATGGATGACACGTTGCGCATAGCATGCACCTTCCCCGAAGATGAAGTATGGCTGCCTTAATGGCGGGATTAAAAAAAACGGTCATACACACAAAACTCCACTCCCTTTGTTGGGTAGATAGGATTAATACTTGCCTGTCTATACAGGGAGTGTCCGCAGGAGTATCAGCCTGCGTACGCAGAAGAAGAAGAAGAAGAAGGTAGATTCTGTTCCACAGTTCACTTACCTGGGATCCACCAGCAGCAGCAAGGGATCCCAGCCAGAAATCCTCTCCAGGGCAGCAAAGACAACCACAGTTCTGTCTACATTAAAAACCTGTATGGAAGGACAAGAACTTCTTCCATGAAACGAGATCAGTCTTTTGCGAGCAATGGCACATTCCATATTCCGGACCGTATGCCGGACATGGAACCTTCGCGGCGGATCTGGAGAGAAGAGTCCATGCCATGGAAATGAGATGTTACCGCCAGACACAATTATCAGATACAGAGATCATATTACTAGTCAACAAGTGTGTCAAACAAAGCATCAGACACAGAGATCATATTGCTGGTCAACAAGTGTGTCAAACAAAACATCAGACACAGAGATCATATTGCTGGTCAACAAGTGTGTCAAACAAAACATCAGACACAGAGATCATATTGCTGGTCAACAAGTGTGTCAAACAAAACATCAGGCACAGAGATCATATTGCTAGTCAACAAGTGTGTCAAACAAAACATCAGGCACAGAGATCATATTGCTGGTCAACAAGTGTGTCAAACAAAACATCAGGCACAGAGATCATATTACTAGTCAACAAGTGTGTCAAACAAAACATCAGGCACAGAGATCATATTGCTAGTCAACAAGTGTGTCAAACAAAACATCAGACACAGAGATCATATTGCTAGTCAACAAGTGTGTCAAACAAAACATCAGGCACAGAGATCATATTGCTGGTCAACAAGTGTGTCAAACAAAACATCAGACACAGAGATCATATTGCTAGTCAACAAGTGTGTCAAACAAAACATCAGACACAGAGATCATATTGCTGGTCAACAAGTGTGTCAAACAAAACATCAGGCACAGAAATCATATTGCTGGTCAACAAGTGTGTCAAACAAAACATCAGACACAGAGATCATATTGCTAGTCAACAAGTGTGTCAAACAAAACATCAGACACAGAGATCATATTGCTAGTCAACAAGTGTGTCAAACAAAACATCAGACACAGAGATCATATTGCTGGTCAACAATGTCAAACAAAACATCAGACACAGAGATCATATTGCTGGTCAACAAGTGTGTCAAACAAAACATCAGACACAGAGATCATATTACTGGTCAACAAGTGTGTCAAACAAAACATCAGACACAGAGATCATATTACTAGTCAACAAGTGTGTCAAACAAAACATCAGGCACAGAGATCATATTGCTAGTCAACAAGTGTGTCAAACAAAACATCAGACACAGAGATCATATTACTGGTCAACAAGTGTGTCAAACCCTCAGTCAGCACATAGGACCATACGAAGATTCTCTCTCTCTCTCTCTCTCTCTCTCTCTCTCTCTCTCTCTCTCTCCACACACACACACACACACACACACACACACACACACACACACACACACACACACACACACACACACACACACACACACACTTGAATTAGTTTTGCTAGTGTATGCTGATGAATTAGTTTTACTACTGTATGCTGATGAATTAGTTTTACTACTGTATGCAGTTGAATTAGTTTTACTACTGTATGCTGATGTTGTTCTTCTGTCCGGAACAGTTGTAGGTTTGCAAAACCAACTAAATGTATTGAAAGAAGAAGCAGACCGCTTAGGTTTATCAGTTAACTTGGATAAGACGAATATAGTGGTCTTTAGAATGGGTGGCCACCTATCAGTGTATGAAAAATGGTCGTATGGAAATGCAGATGTTCAAGTAGTTAATTCATATAAATATCTTGGAATGATATTTTCAACAAAATTAACTTTCCGTTACGCATGGGAAGAATCTCTGAGAAAAGGGAAAAAAAGTACTATTGAAATTTTGAAATCCCTGAGAAAACTGAACTGTACAGACTGTGGTATATTTTGGAAAATGTTTGATACACAGATAAAACCTCTTCTTACTTATGCAGCTGAAATTTGGGGCTTACATGAAAATTCGCAGATGGAAAAAGTACATACGTATGCTATGAAGCGTTTCCTTCAAGTACCTATTCATTCATCCAACACCGTCTTATATGGAGAAATGGGCAGATACCCTTTGTATATAAGTACATTTGTGAAATGTATTAAATCTTGGTTGAAGATCTTGAAGCTACCCCAGTCCCGTTTGAGCAGGCAAGCCTATGATATGATGCTTCTAGAAATGGAAAAAGGTAAAGAAAACTGGGCTTATAAAGTAAAGAAAGTCCTTTCAGAACAGGGTTTTGGAATAGTGTGGATGACTCAGGAAGTAGGAAATGAGCAACAGTTCATTGCGGAATTTAAAGACAGGCTTATTTGTTCTTTTAAACAGAATTGGCACTCGGATATGGACAGTAAAGAAAAATATCGCTGGTTTTTCTCATTTAAGAATGTGTTTCATTCTGAAAAGTTTCTCAATGTCATAACAGATAAATGGCACAGAATAAATTACGCAAGATTTAGGTTGAGGACTTTAGGTTTTAATGCGAACAAAAGATGGTTTGAATGTGAAACATCCACAGAATCTCCTTGTCCTGCATGTAGACATATTATTGATGACGAAGAACACTTTCTGTTCCACTGTACTGCTTATAATGAAGTGCGGACAAACTGTTCATTTTTCCAGTTAGATATAGCGAAAAGACAAAATGTCGCTGATGTGTTATCATCAGATGATGAAATTGTAATAAAATCAGTTGCGAAATTCATCACGGAAGCATTGAAAATTAGACGGATGAAGGATAGTGAAATTGAAGATAATACATTATAAGAGATATCTGAATGAATGTTATCATTCATCGCATGTTGAAGAGATCAGTAAGATACAATGTCATCATTTGATTGAGTGGATGGTCGAGTCAGTCTTTTTTTTTTTTTTTTTCATGTTGAAGACATCAGCAAAATACAATGTCATCATTTGATTCAGCGGATGGTCGAGTCAGTCTTAAGGTGCTTTTTTTTTTTTTTTTTTTTTTTTTTTTTAAACCTTACTGCATTACTCCTGTGCGTGAGGTGAGGACATAATGAAATGTTACGAATTTATTTGTTTTTGTTAATTTTGGATTTGATATACACTAGGAATGAAAGTGTACTATTTGTTTGCAGGAAAGGAAGAGGGAAATGGTTTTGTTCTGTTACCTCTCCCCCCTTGTCAAAAGACGTCTTTGGTAATGACAATAAAATATCAAAGTGTCAAAGTGTCACACACACACACACACACACACACACACACACACACACACACACACACACACACACGCACTACATTGTTTTGGCCATGTAACAAGACCCAAAGGCCTTGCTAAAACAATCCTCAAAGGACCTGTTGAAGGAGGGAGACGAAGAGGAGGACAGAAAACGAAAGGAAACAAAAAAAAAAAAAAAAAAAAAAAAAAAAAAAAAAAAAAGAAAACACAAACAAAAGAAAACGATCGACTAACAACGACTTTGCAGAGTCGACATGGACAACATTTGCCGAGTCCAGCCCCAGGCCTTGGCACACACGGTGGACAGAACTGGAGGCACTTGGTGAACTGCTCTTCAGTGTGCTGCCCTAATGACCCTCCAAGCATTTAAGAAAAATAAAAGAAAAACAGAAAAAAAAAAGAAAGAAAGAATTTCAACTATTCGACTCGCCTGGGCAAGACGGGTCGATACACTGCATACTGTGGACTTTTCCCGGCGCCTGTCTAAACGGCCCTGTCTGCAAATTCCACCCAAAAGGCTCAGTAGCTGGCTATGGCACCTGCCCACCCCCAGCCTCCTCTCCCTCTTCTCTCTACGTGCCTCTCTGATCCGTCTGGTTTATCTTCACCTTTTCTGTTTGTTTGTTTTTTGTTTGTTTGTTTGTTTGTTTTTTTAAACTGCCCAATGTTTTTTGTTTGTCGTTTTGAATCGGTGACCTGTTTTGGTTTTAGAAAATCAGAACACTTCTTTTTTTTTTTTTTTTTTTTTTGGTCTTGTGACTGCTTACAACGTCCCGTCTGGGTTTTTTTTTCCCTGTAATAATTTGGCCCCTAGGTAGGGGACAATACAAACAGCACAGAGTGGACTCGTGCTGCCCGTGTGGCATTTTCGTGTCTCCCCTCTACCCCCCCCCCCCCCCCCCCCCCCTCCTGGCCCCCATTTTTTTCATAGTGCTCACTATTATCTTTTGGTAGGATTTTTCTCTTTCAACTAAAAAAAAAAAAAAAAAAAAAAAAATCAGGCTTATTGGATATGTTGAAATGTACGACTTTGTAACATTTCATACGGATCCAGACTTACAACCCGCCTCCAAGGAACAAAACAACATTCAGTTGGGGGGAGAGAGGGAAGGGGTGGTGGAGGGGGGATTTCTTCAGTCACTGCACGGCTGCAAACTAAGCTAGAAATCTACAACTACCTTCAAAGTGTAGCTGAAACAATAAAGACTGAATATGGTTAAAACAGTCTCAGATCATGATAACGATCATGATGATATCAATAATGACGATGACGATGATGATGATGATGATGATAAGAATGATAATGATTGGCAAATTACTACTTACTGATCTTGGCGCTTACTCGGACATATTCACACAAACGCACACACATACACACACACACACACACACACACACACACACACACGGAGAGAGAGAGAGAGAGAGAGAGAGAGAGAGAGAGAGAGAGAAGAGTTTGTTCACAATCACACAAATGGTCACAGGAACAAACTACAAAACACATGGAATATTCTGAACCTGGAAGTGCTGTTTGAAAAGACGAGGTTCAAGTCTGGAATTGAAAGCTGCAACAGAAGTGAAATGTTTGTTATTGAATGGAAAGGCTTTAACACTAACAATAACGATGATAGTAATTGTAGTAATAATAGTAACGATACTGACAGAAGGAGAGGAGTTAGAAGATACTTAAGATAATATGGTTATAGCAGCAATAGAGTAATAAGAATCACGCTAACAATGTTATAGGAGTAAGTTAAAATCTAAGAAATATACTAATGCATACAAATTTAGAAATCACAACAGTAGAAAGAAACTCGTGGAGAGCGTGGCAGCAGAGAGTCCTCAGAAGAGAAGCCCCCTTCAAGCAAGTGTTTTCGGCCCTTATCTCCTGACACTCTAGCGGGGTTGGGCCACACCCGGTTCATGACTCCGGATGTCCCTCTGCTGCCCCCCTTTTTTTTTCCCCATCTTGGGACGAGCCATGGCTGGGATTCGAACCCATGACCCTCTGGACATGCTCATTTTCCACTAATGACTCGCGCTTTAACCACTGAGCCACAGGGACACCTGATATTTGTAGGGAAATTAAGCCTTATGAAGTTCACTTTTGTTCCTCCTTGACCAGATCCAGCTTGAACACCTCTCTGCCGCTTCTGCCATTGCTTTCAGGGTTCTGGTTTTTTCCTTCCCTGCAACTGAGAGCTGTTTCATGAGGCTGTATGCAGACGTTCCTACAAACCCCCTAGCTCCAATTTCTGCAGTGAGGACTTTGACCTGATAGCCTTCTCTCCTCAGGCTGTTTGCCAGATCAGCATACTTTTCAGTCTTGTAGATTTGAGCTGCCTCCATTCTGTTCTCATATGGCACCGTGAGCTCGATCATGATCAGCTGCTTGGTTGACTTAGAGTGGATTACTATGTCTGGTCTCATGCCACTCTTGCTGATGATCTCTGGGTGACTTTTCCATTCTGGGAGGTCTGCAGTGCACTCCCAGTCATCTGTCCCGTCCAGCAGACTCTGCCTGCATGTTTCGAGTGGCCCTGTTGTTCTTGGCCATGATTTGCTGCCTCCTGCCGTGAAGAATGTTGCGGGTGCTTTTGGAGTCCTGATTTTCCCTTTTGTGGTGTTGGTACTAGCCCAGACTACTTGTACAATCTCTTTGAGCACTTGGTTGTGCCTCCATGTGTACCTTCCTTGAGCCAGGGCTACTTTACATGAGCTTAGGACATGCTCCACTGTTTGTTTTTCATGGCAGAGGGGGCATGCAGGATCGTCTGTTTTCCCCCACTTCACCAGGTTTGCATTTGAGGGCAGAAGGTCATATGCAGATCTGAGAATGAAGCTGATCCTGAGAGGGGCCATGCGCCAAATGTCATTCCAAGTGAGACTTCTTTGGAGTGCATTCTCCCACGTTGTCCATTGCCCTTGCTGGCTCTGCTGGACTGCTTTTTGGAGTCTTTTTTGGTCTTCTTCTTTTCTCATCTCCTGAATCATCATGTCTCTTTTGGCTTTTCCTTTGGCCTTTGACCACCATTCAGTTTTGGTCACCCCCAGTCCTTGTCTGTTGGTCTGTGTGTGTCCTGTTATTTCTCTGATCTTGAGACTTTCTTTTGCAGAATCCATCGCCTCTTGAACTTTCCATTTTCTGCCTGTCTTCAGCTGGGGCTTGATTGCTTCTACCACCTTGTCTCCTGAGTCCTCCAGCATGCTTTGAAGTCTGATCTTCCCTGCTTTGTATTCCTCCAGGATGGATTTCAGTGGTAGTTTCAGCTTTGCTTGGCGACAGTACAGCGCTATGTCAGTCAGACAGGGTGGGACACCAAGCCATTTCCTTGTGAACTTGTTGATTTTGGCTTCCATTGCCTCCACTATGCTGGTGCAGATGTCGTATATCATCAGAGGCCACAGGAGCTTTGGTATCAGCATGAACTGCAGACACCAGACCTTGTATTTGCCAGGGAGCCCACACTGGTCAATGGTCTCCAAGCCTTCCTCCGCCATCTGCTTGGTTTCTTTTGCTCTTTGTGTGTCTTTCAGCGTATCATCATACCATCTTCCCAGGCTCTTGACTGGTTCTTCTGTGACTGTTGGAATGGCCTGGTTGGCAACACTGAAGACCACAGATCCGGCCACTTTTCCTTTCCTCAGTGAGAGACTCCGTGATTTCTTTGGCTTGAACTTCATTCTGGATGAGGCAACTATGTCGTCCAGCCTCTCCAGCACATGACGTGTCTCGTCTTCTCTGGATGAAATCACTGTAGTGTCATCCATGAAGGCCTTGAGAGGAGGCATCTTGTATCCATCGCCAAGGTCTGTTTGTCTTGCGTTGTTTGTTGCTGCTTTCAAGATGAGTTCCATTGCCAGCACGAACAGTATTGGGGAAATTGCACAGCCCATTGCAATACCCACTTCCAAGTTGATCCAGCCTGTTGTGTACTCCTTGGTAGAGAACCGCATTGAGAAGCCATTGAAGTACTTCTTGAGCATGTTGCGGATGTTCTTTGGCACATGGTACATCTCAAGAGCCAACTGTATCATCTCATGGGGCACAGATCCATATGCGTTTGCCAGATCAAGCCACACTACGTCCAGGTCTCTCTTTTCTGTTTTTGCTTTTTGGATTGCGTCCCAGATCATTGTGGCGTGTTCTACACATCCAGCCACGCCTGGGATGCCACCTTTCTGGACTGACACATCCAAGTACTTGTTTTCCATCAGGTACTTGGTCAGCCTTGCTGCCATGACAGAGAAGAAGATTTTCCCTTCGACGTTCAGTAGTGATATTGGCCTGAACTGGCTGATGTCACTTGAGTTTTGCTCTTTGGGGATGTACACACCATCTGCCGTCATCCACTGGCCGCTGATCTTCTGGTTTCTCCAAGCCGATCGCAGCAGCCTGTGGAGCCACTCCAGCACCTTGGGACATTTCTTGTAAAGCTGGTAAGGTATTCCGTTTGGCCCTGGTGATGATTTGGCTCTGGCTTTGTCGACCACCTTCTTGATTTCCGCCAACGTTGGAGGCTTGCCATTGAACTGTTCCTCAGGGTTGGTTGGCCACACCAGACCTTGAATGTCGAGTGGTGCTTTGCTCTGTGGGTCAGAGTATGTTTTCCTCAGATGCTGCTCAAGAACTCCTTTGTCCACACTTAGGGTCCCAGATTTTGGCTGCTCAAACAGTGTTCTGGCAAACTGGAAGGGGTCTCTGAAGAAGCGCTCTTGTGTCTTCTTCTTTTTGCTCTTCCTCTTCCTCGCAGATTCCGCTTTGCTGAGGGCGCTGTGTTTTTCTTTCAGGTCTTTCCACAGTTTTTCCAAGCCTTGTTTTTCAGCTGGCAGTGCGGTCTTCATTTGCATCTTGAGGTTTTTCTTTTGGACCCTGATCTTGTCCATCTTTTCTTGGCGTCTGGATTTCTTTGGAGGTGTTTTCTCTTTGGGTAGTTTTGCTCCATTGGCGTCTCTACATGTGGCATACACAATGTCCCCATATGTGGCTAGTTTGTGTTCCAGGGTGCTTTTCCCTATCAGTGCATCGAGTCTTTGGACGATTTTTGCATCCAGTTTCTCCCAATCTTCAGTTTCGTTTGCTCGTAGCAGGTTGAGTTTCAGGCGCCTGGCATCGAGGGCCTGTGCAAATTCCTTATCCGAACCAACAGCGTGGATGTCCTTGGCACTGTGGTTTAAATCCTGGCCTTGGTCTTCAACAGGAATAAAGTTCATCATATAATGTTAATGATAAAAGTGTTGATGTCGATAACAGTAACGATCATGACAATATTACCAAAAAAAAATTGACAACAACAACAATAACAACAACAACAACAATAATAATAATAACAAATGATGATGATGATTGTAATAATAATAATAATGATAATAACAATAATGATAACAACAACAATAATGATATAACATCGACAATGAGAATAACAATAACAATAATGATATTACTACTACTACTACTACTACTACTACTACTACTACTACTACTACCACTACTGTTCTTTGCCTTCCACGTCAGAGCCATTTTGCTTTTGATTGCCCAAAACTGTCGGCTGATGCTATTTCTGTGTCAGCATTCCACACACATGGGGCGAGTTTCCTCCTCCTTTTCCTCAAAAGCAAGCTTTACCACCTTCCCCCCTTTCCCATCCGAGTCCCCTCTATCCCCCCCCCCCCCCCCCCCTCACCCCACCAGTGAAACCATTTGTGTAGTTATGTGTTCATTCATTTATTATTTGTTTATTTATTTATTCGTTTATTCATGTATGTATTTATCTATTTATTTATTTATTCATGTATTTATTTCTTTTTCTGGGTAATACTGTGATTTCTTTCCTGTGTAAGTTATGGTATGGATGAATGCAAAAGAGATGTGTGAGCGCTTTTGATTGTTCTTGTGCAAAAGATCGTGTACCGCATGTAACTACTACTATCGCCACTCTTCCTCCTCCTCCTCCTCCTCCTCCTCCTCCTACTACTACTACTACTACTACTACGACTACGACTACGACTACAACTACGACTACGACGACTACTACTTCTACGACGACGGCAACGACGGCAACGACGACGACTGCTACTGCTACTGCTACTACTACTACTACAACGACGACGACAACTACTACTAAAACGACTACGACTACGACTACTGCTACTGCTACTACTTCTACGACTGCGACGACGACGACGGCTACTACTACTATACTACTACTACTACTACTACTACTACTACTACTACTACTACTGCTGTTGCTGCTGCTGCTGCTGCTACTACTACTAAAAAATTCACACATTTTAGAATCTCTGCTACTGCTAACACTAATACTACTTCTACCACTACTAGTACTACTGCTGCTGCTGCTGTTGCTGCTGCCACTGCCACTGCTGCTGCTCCTACTGCTTCTACGACTACTACTACTACCAAGAAACTGACCACCTGACAGCGAAAGCCTATTCTAATCGCACATTCAGTGTCTTCTTCCGAGACTGGTCTATTCAACAAAGTATCAGTATCCTAATCAGGGTCTAGGAGGTCATTGGGAGGAACATTATCATTTATCTTATTATGTAGGTTACATTTTTTGAAATTGTCATGCAAACCACCCTTGGGAATGTGATGTGATGTAATCACTGACCGCCTGAGAGCGAGGTTCGGTTTTGCAGATCAGATGCAGCGCAACAAACAAACAAACAAACAAAAACAACAGCAACAAAACAAAAGCAAAAACAAAACAAAAAAAAAAAAAAAAGGGAGGGGGGGGGGGGGGGGGGGGGCGTAGGTGGGGGAGGAAATCCAACAAATTAAGCCAAGAAATAAAGTGATCATTGAACTATTTCCAGCCATGGCAGACGCCCTTGTTTTCATGAGGAAATCCAACGAATTAAGCCAAGAAAGAAAGTGATCATTGAACTATTTCCAGCCATGGCAGACGCCCTTGTTTTCATGAGGAAATCCAACGAATTAAGCCAAGAAACAAAGTGATCATTGAAATGTTTCCAGCCATGGCAGACGCCCTTATTTTCATGAGGAAATCCAGCGAACTAAGCCAAGAAACAAAGTGATCATTGAACTATTTCCAGCCATGGCAGACGCCCTTATTTTCATGAGGAAATCCAACGAATTAAGCCAAGAAACAAAGTGATCATTGAACTATTTCCAGCCATGGCAGACGCCCTTGTTTTCATGAGGAAATCCAACGAATTAAGCCAAGAAACAAAGTGATCATTGAAATGTTTCCAGCCATGGCAGACGCCCTTGTTTTCATGAGGAAATCCAACGAATTAAGCCAAGAAACAAAGTGATCATTGAAATGTTTCCAGCCATGGCAGACGCCCTTGTTTTCATGAGGAAATCCAACGAATTAAGCCAAGAAACAAAGTGATCATTGAAATGTTTCCAGCCATGGCAGACGCCCTTGTTTTCATGAGGAAATCCAACGAATTAAGCCAAGAAACAAAGTGATCATTGAACTGTTTCCAGCCATGGCAGACGCCCTTGTTTTCATGAGGAAATCCAACGAATTAAGCCAAGAAACAAAGTGATCATTGAACTATTTCCAGCCATGGCAGACGCCCTTGTTTTCATGAGGAAATCCAACGAATTAAGCCAAGAAACAAAGTGATCATTGAACTGTTTCCAGCCATGGCAGACGCCCTTGTTTTCATGAGGAAATCCAACGAATTAAGCCAAGAAACAAAGTGATCATTGAACTATTTCCAGCCATGGCAGACGCCCTTGTTTTCATGAGGAAATCCAACGAATTAAGCCAAGAAACAAAGTGATCATTGAACTGTTTCCAGCCATGGCAGACGCCCTTGTTTTCATGAGGAAATCCAACGAATTAAGCCAAGAAACAAAGTGATCATTGAACTATTTCCAGCCATGGCAGACGCCCTTGTTTTCATTCCACAGACTGACGCTCTGGTAAGTCTGCCAAACATTGACTGTTGCACAAAATATGTGACAACTGTGCGTAGCTGAGATCCTAAGACAACTGCACACATTTACTATTCTGGAAAAGAAAGAACCGTCTCTATTCTGGTCCAGACTATACACACACACACACACACACACACACACACACACACACACACACACACACACGCACACACCACACACACACCAACACAACACACACACACACACACACACACACACAACACACACACACACACACACACACACACACACACACACACGCACACACACACACATCACATCACATTCCCAAGGGTGGTTTGCATGACAATTTCAAAGATCCCCTAATGACCTCCTAGATCCTGATTAGGATACTGATAACTTTGTTGAATAAACCAGCCTCGGAATAAGACACTGAATCTGCAATTAAAAGCTTAAAACATGGAAAAGCAGCATGTAATGACCAAATGAAATGAATACATTCAAACCAGCTTCCCTGTAATACGCAACATCGTATTGTATTGTAAGCTTTTCAATGAAATCTTAGACTCTGGTGTGGTACTAGAAGAATGGGCAACATGCTAAAGATTTCCACGTTATAAAGGTAAAAGAAGTACATCACAATGTGATCATTACAGATGCGTAACGCTTCTAAGCTGTCTCGGGAAACTTTCTACGACTATTTTAAATAAGCAGTTAACGACATTTATTGAGATTAATATAGTAAACAACATTTCTTGACCCAACGGACGAAAGGCCTCGGAGCAGGCAATACAAATATATCTGCCTTCAAAAGGGATTACGATGGTTCCCTTATGCAGCTAGTGAAGAGTTTTCATATCTGTAATATATTTTCTTAATTTCATGTTCCCAGTTTCTCCATCTTCAAACTCCCCCCCCCCCCCCCTCCCCCCCCCTCCTTAAGTCCAAATCTTTGCCAAGTCATTACTATGAAGACAGTTCAGTTGTTGGCCTGCGCTTGTTTTTTCCCCCACTATTAGATTGTTCGTCTATGTATTTGTCTGACTTTATTCAAGTTTAAAAGGCTGTGCCAGTCTTGAATAAAAGTTACTCTGTGTTAGGTTTTCTTATGGGAGCAAAAGTTACCCCACTTGTTTATTGTTTACTGTTCCCTGTCTCATTTCATTTCCAACATTTCTTGAGATTAATTCTATACTTTCTGAAAATCCGGCGTGGTTTCATCGTTCCTATGCTATACTGGATCATGCGTTCGTTCTAAAAACAACTAATTACATATTTAAAATGCAAAAACGAAGTTGTACCGCGCTTTTGTCGATTATTAGAAAGCCTTTGATTCTCTTTGAAGAGAAACACTTTGGGCTTAATTAGTTGAAGAAAGAGACTCTGGTGAAACGTTTGAGTAATTAAAAGTGTATATTGTAAAAATTCAGTCCAGTGTCTTTGTTAATGGACAAAAATTTCGATTTTGTTATCTGTTGTTTAAGAGATGTGAGACACGGCGAAAATATTTTACCTGTTTTGTGACGTTGCATCTCATTTCTGAATGTCAAAAATATGTACAATATACGACAAATTTTTCTCCCCAATGTACGACAAGTTTTTCTCCCCAGTGTTTTCATTGTTTATTCCTTTGACAGCAAACAAATCGGTTCTGTTAAAATTAACCAAGTCTATCAGGTTTTAAAAAAAAAAGTCTAAATATTTTCGTATGTAGCTTGGTTTTATTTACATATGTAGAGGCGTACATTTGACATGCGGGATGCTTTTAGTTAAAATATGCCTAAATGGATTAGTTATTTTTCATACCCCAACAAGGGGTTAGGGGATCGAATACTTCGAACGTTCAACATTTTGTATTTGCGCAAGCGCGTCTCTCTCTCTCTCTCTCTCTCTCTCTCTCTCTCTCTCTCTCTCTCTCTCTCTCTCTCTCTCTCTCTCTGTGCGCAGATGCATGCATATCCCGCTTTCGCTGTTTCGTTCTTTCATTTATTGTTTACAATATATTGGCTGCTATTTTACGTTTGGAACCTGGTTCGTCCCACAGAAGTTTTTTTTTTTTCTTTGTTCCCCGTCGACGTATTAGATTAGATTTGGTGTTTTAAAAGCAGTGGTTTCAGAAACTGTTGAAAGCGATGTCTTTGTGCAATGATGATGTATTGTAATTGAAATTTTAATGTTATGTCCTTGCAACATGTCGGAATCTAGAATTACAGTTTTGGTCTACGTTGTCCCCATTTGTATTTGAAAGGTTTATGTGCTGTTTGCACACCGCCTCTTTGCGTATTGATTTGTTCATATAACTATTCATTTATTTTCTCATTTATTTATTTGTTTCTTTGTTGCTTGTTTAAATATCTGTCACTCATTTCTTTATTAGTTTCTTTGTTGTTTGTTCACATATATGTCTAACTGATAATTGAATTAATTAATTTCAACTCCGTACAATAGTGTGCGTATCCTGCGATGTCGCAATCTTTGTATCACAGAAAGGAAGTTTTAGGTGGTCTGTATATCATACTCACAGTTCAAATATTCTATTCTTTAATGCTTGAAGTTGACAGGTCTGTACATATGTGTTTAGATGTACTCTACATAAGTATGAAATAGAGCTTCATGGCACGTGCATGGTCATTCTGCGCATATGTCATTGCGTGGAAATGCGCATGTATATGCCACCAAACCAGGCGCCTCCTTGAAAGAAAATGACATATCTTACGTGGCTTATGTTGGTGCTTGCCTTTTGTGGTTTAACAACGATGAAACTGCATTCACGAGCCTTTCCGTGGTTGTCCTTGTCTTCAGCAAACAGGCTGACCATGGGGCAATGTACAGCCTTCCATCCAGGCGTGTTCTTCCTGACCTTCCTCAGCTACGCCATGTATCATATTGTCCGCAAGACGCCCAGCTACGTCCAGAGGAGCCTCATCAGTGAATGGACACCAGCCTCAGAGCACCACACGCTGGGTAACGCTACTTCCATCCGCCACAGCCTCTTCCAGGACCAGCAGAGTGCAGAAGCCTTCCTGGGAATCCTCAACGCCATCTTTCTCTTTGTCTATGCCGTTGGCAACGTGCTCAGCGGCATGGCAGCTGACCGGATGGATCTCCGTCTCTTCCTCACCATGGGGATGAGTCTGTCTGCTGTCGTCATGTTCGTCTTTGGTCCTGTGCTGGAATGGACGGCTGGCTATTCCCAGGCTGCCTACATCGTTCTGCAGGTCCTGAACGCCCTGTTCCAGTCCACTGGCTGGCCCTGTCTGGTGCCCGTCATGGCCAGCTGGTTCAGTAAGCAGAGCAGGGGGTATATCCTGGGTCTCTGGAGTTCTTCGTCATCTATAGGCAGCATTCTAGGAGCTCTGATCGTGCCATCGGTGGTGGGCTATGGCTATGAGTACGCTTTTGTGGTGACGTCTGGTATGCTACTCGCGGCAGGTGTTTTAGTGTTTTTTGGTCTGGCCATCTCTCCCTGTGAAGTCGGCTTGGTGTCGGCTAATGATGATGATCGTCATCCTGGTGATGATGGTGGCGGTCTTTCTTCCATGGAGAACAGTCGTGATGATCTAGAAGGAGAAGCAAAAATGCTTCTGAGAAAGATAGTATCTTCTCACAAGAAATATGCACCTGGTGTATCACAAAATTCTTACGAATGCTTGTACTCTGAAGAAACGTGTCCTGGTGAATACAGACTTAAGGACGGCAGCTTAAGAAGATTTTCTTCAAGAGGATACCAAGATGACGAAACTCAACCTTCTAACGAGCTTACGCTTAGATCGTGTATGCCCCAAAGAAATACATTAACAGATTCAGTTGATCTTTCTGACGGAGAAAAGGTGGATGAAGTTGATTCTGGAAGTTACGATGGCGTTAAAACTGAACGGAACAAACACCAATTCTGTACTAATACCGGAAAAGAATGCAAGTCAGATCTCACCATGACATCGCATGATCACGAAAGGCCAACACTGAACAGTCTCTGCTCTCAGAAAGATGCCCACAATGTTAGACATGTGAGTGAAGAGTTCCAAAGTGTTAAGTCTGATGATTTAATTTCTCACAGTTCAGTAACCGCCGAAGAGGAGCAAGAAGTGTCAAAAGAGCAATACAGGCACAAGGCCTCTTGTGGAACACCCAAACCAGTCAGCTTTTTAGCAGCCCTGCTTCTACCCGGGGTGGTCCCGTATTCTCTGTGCTTCACTTTTTTAAAGATGGTAGTGTACGTCTTCTTCTTCTGGCTGCCTTTCTATCTGTCCTCCTCCTCCTTTGGCTGGGCCGAGTCCACAGCAGACAGACTGTCCCTGTGGTATGATGTGGGCGGGATTGTTGGAGCCACCGTGTCCGCTTTCCTCATGAGCAAGTGGAACAAATCCGCTTTGATCATGACTCCTATGATAATCACGGCCATTCCCGTCCTCTACATCTACGGAGTACTAAGAGTGGGGCAGGACATCACCATCAATGCCATCCTGCTGTTCTGTACAGGAAGTTTGCTAGGGGGCGTGGCCAATATCTTGTCAGCCGCTGTGTCAGCGGACCTCGGCCAGCAAGAAGCTCTACGAGCCAGCACCAAGTCCATGGCCACCGTGACTGGCATCCTGGAAGGGTCGGGCACTGTGGGGGCTGCTCTGGGGCAGATCGTGGTCCCTTACCTCAATGCTGCTTTCGGGTGGGACTCTGTGTTTTACTTCCTGACAGTGATGACTTGTCTTAGTGCTGCGTCTCTCTTGCCTGTCCTGGTGTCTGAAGCCAAAGATGTTGTCAGAAATGGTTGGCGATGATAGCGGCAGGTAACAAACACACATACACAGACACACCCACACCCAGGACACACACATACATACATATATACAGAGAGAGAGAGAGAGGAGAGAGAGAGAGGAGAGAGAGAGAGAGAGAGAGAATGTGATTAACAAAATATGCCAGTTATCTATTGTGGTGAAGTTACTTTATCCACCATACAAACTAGGATAGGAAGGGTAAAGATTATGCATGAATAAGCTTGTGGAAGCGAACACAAAGAAAAGTTATGACTACACTACACAGCCTAAATAACCAGCATGGCAGGGGAATCCAGTGCACGAGATCATATTAGTACAGAGCGACAACAACGGTGACTGTCAATGGCAACACTGCCGTTTCAGCCACACCACTCTTCAGCAACACAATATCCTCATCAGGATTTCTTTTCTGCACAGCAGACCGTATCAGACTTGACTGTGGCAATGAACTCTCAGAGCATCATCAGATCTAGGACAGAGCATGAGAAAAGGCAGATCCCCTCCCTCTCCTGCCCCCTCCTCTAACCTTCGCTGAGCTGAATTAGCCACCCATTTACTGCTGGGTGAACAGAGAGGGTTTTCAGGCCGAAAACATCCGACCCCGCGTGTAGTTCGACCTCATGATCCTCGGCACCGCAAGCAAGTGTCAGAACAAACAGCTTATTGATTGAGGACACTATACGGAGAAAGATTAAGCAAAACGCTGTATCTGTTTGACTACACGGTTATTTATTGGATTGGGGGGGGGGGGGGGGGGGGGGGGGGGAGGGGGGGGGGGGGTGTCGGGTTATCCTTATCATTTTGTGTCTGAGTCTTTTGTTTTGTTTTTTAATCCAAGTAGATTTGCCTATAGATTTTTGTCAGGGCCAGCCTTCTCATTCTTTTGGTTGTTGTACACACGTTACTTTGATGCTGCACCTGTTTGTTTTTTTTTTGTCTCACACGAGAGACGAATCGGCTTTCAGACTACCACTTCAGGTCTGGCAGAAAAGGGCAGAGAACTGAAAGTCCCGCCCCTTGCGGGAGTTGATCCCCCCTCCCCCCCCCCTCCCCCTCCCCCTCCCCCGACCCCGGAATCTCTCGCTTCCTCCTGGACCGTACAATTAGCTGACATGATTCTCCAGATTCACAATCCTGCTGAGGGAGTTCTATCGGCCCATCCCATGGCATATATTTCTGCACCACAGTGTGCCCCCTGGTGTATCCTTATCATCATCAGCACCACAACAAAAGTTTATCAAAATGTCATAGTATTATACTATTATACTGTGACCAAATGAATTAAAAGATCATTTTTTGTTTTCTTCAAGAAAAACAACAACAATAAAGAACTGACTCCGAAGTTCATTTCGCAACTGTGTGTTGTTCATGTACATTTGTTTTTGCCTGGTTCGATCGGATATCACTCCTGTTACTTTTAGAGACGTTGCTTCATGTGTGTGTGTGTGTGTGTGTGTGTGCGTGTTCTCACGCCACAGCAGGTATGACAAATAAAACTATGTAGCCTAGCCATTAACATTGTAAGAGAGAGAGAGAGAGAGAGAGAGAGAGAGAGGAGAGAGAGAAAGGGGGGGGGGAGAAAAAGACAAAAACCAGGGGGGGAAAAGGAGGGGTGTGTGTGGGGGGGGGGGGGGGGGGAGACAAAAAGAAAGAAAAAAGAAAAAAAGAAAGAGAAAGAGAATTGTCACGGCAGGTGTGTCTGTGTCGGATCGCTTTGCTGACTGCCATGTCGTGTGTCGCGAAAGGGCACTCTCAGCGCAGCGGAGACTTGTTGGGTGTATGCACGGCAGTACAGCTTTATCATCGGTGTGGTTGGTGGCATAAAATAAGCTGAGCTGATTCGTCTCATTCATGCATCTGCAGCAACCTCTGTACACGACGTAACATCCACAACGGTGTGCTGTGCATAAATTACACATCCCAAACGCCTTGCGTGTATGCACACTTGCACTCCTTCGGGAGAAGCAGTTCGGCTACCATAACCTTTGTCCAACACAGCTCAGCCTTTCATGGTCATGAGCACGTAGGCCTATTTGCAAAATGTGAGAGGGGGCGAAGAAAGAAATAAAGAAAGGATAGAAGAAGAAGAAGAAGAAGAAGAAGAAGCGACAGTGCAGTTCTCAACACAAAGAGGAAGAAGAAGAAGCGACAGTGCAGTTCTCAACACAAAATTCTTGGAGGAGGAAACTGGTGTGAGGGAGTTTGAAGGAACGGTATTTCAGAGATCAGTATTGGTGCTGATCTAACATAAATATGCAAGAAGACTCAAGGTACTTTGCAAAGTGCAGAAAGTTCTCGGGCACAGGAGCGCTGGACGTGGAATTGTTGAGCTTGGTCTCTGGTGAGCCGTTGGATTGGTGTGAAGTCTCAAGCCCTAAGCGTTACATCCACTAGACTCCTCATAATTCTGGACATCGTGGTGGTCTTGACAGTAGTGCTCCGGAACTCGATTTTGAAGGGTCCGCATTCAACCAGGAGACAAGTTCAGAACACTGTTGATGTGTTAGGCGTTGTGTGGCATTCTTCTTGTGGAATGTGGCTGGACCGTCCCCAGACCACTAATAGAGACTGTTAAAGAACATTTCATGAGGAGGAGGAGGAGGTGTTGGGAGAGGAAATGGGGTGCAGGGGGAAAGGGCAGGGGAAAGGAGAAAGAGGCAAGATAATCGATCGGTCGGGGCAAAGTCAAACTATAAGAAGGAAGAATTATGTGTGGGCAGACGCACTTAATACCAGATTAGCATTGGATAGCATTTGTGGACACCGAGTCAAAAAGTAGAGTAGCAAAATACATCCACCCCCATACCCTTGTGCCACTCTTCCAAACAACTACTACTTTGTTTTGTACAGACACGTTTGAGGAATCGGATTTTTTTTCTAAAAGCTGCCCCATATGTTATGTCTTGTCAGTGGTTTACTTCTACGCCGCCCGCTCTGGTTTTTCCGTGCAGCTACACCCACACTCGCCTGTCGCGACACCAGCACCAGCACTTCAACGAGAGCTGTCAGTATCAGATCATCCGAAGGCAACCCACCAGAGGAGACACTGTTCCGCTCCTGAGCCACTTTGACAGTGCAAGGTAGTATTGATGCTGAACTAACATATGCAAGAAGTCACCAGGTGCTTTGTCTTGATTATACATTTTGGCAAGGGCTGGTGGTAGTCTGAGCTTGCTCAATACGATTGGGGTCAGGATGCAGCCGCTTTGATTCACTTGGCAGCATCCCTTGTTAGAAGCAGGCTGACCTATCGTCACCAGATAGTTTTCTCAGCTCCAAGAACTTATTTTAAAAACTTCAGTCAGAGACCAAAGGGAATCAATTAGCGCTTGGAGTGGCCTGTTCATGTGTCTATTGGGGAAACACACACACACACACACACACACACACACACACACACACACACACACTGTACAGATTAGCAAGAATCTTACCATTAGATGAGTATAGGAAACTGGCTGTGCAAAATGTATGACGATGTTCAGAAAGTTCGCTTTCTGTGAGAGTGGTCCCGCCGGTTTCATAGGACAAATGCCGCTGGTGGGTACGATCAAAACAATTTCCCCCCTTCAGTCAGCTTAAAAGTTCAGTCGGAGAGAAAATGCTAAAAGGTGTGTGTGAAGCGGTGCGCCTGTGATACACAGTCGGTATTCCCGATCGTTATCCTGGCGTGCGCTTCAGATCAAATATTTGACTCTCTAGATCTGTTGGCTGGACCCATACACTAAGAAATGGCAACTCTATTTGCAATTAAAAGGCAAGCGTTACCTTTCTCTGATTTTTTTCTTCTTCTGCGGCGCCTCTTCTTTAGTCAGAACTATTGGGGGAATGGGATTATGCATAAATAGAGCCCTGTACTGACGCAAATTCTCATCTGTGGTCCTCTATTGTCAATTCACCCATTTTCTAAGCATTCTTCCAAACAAATTTCAAATGCAATTAACAGCGAACCGCCAAGAAAACGTAGGCAAACGAAGCACAAGGCAAAATACGACGCGTTTCGACCTCTTAGGTCTTCTTCAGCCGAGATACAAAACACTCAGGACAACGAAAATGAACGAGCAATCACTTATCTTCATTCACTTCAGCGCAAGATGGGCGTTGAACGAAAACGAGGCTGTCAAGGAGGAGACAATGTGTGAGTCGAGGTCGTAATGATGATAGTTATATTACTGATAGGAATAATGATAATGGTAATGATGATGTTCAAAACATTAAACAAATAAAGACAGGATTACGATCACTTTTGGTGATAATATGGCAATAGCAGTTGTAGTAAGGGAGAAAGGAGAGTGGGTTAGAGGATTCTTAAACAGCACGGTTACCATGGCAACCATGTTAGAAGTTAGAAGTTTATTCTAAACTTGCCGCTGACAAAAATAGGAATGAACAGGGTGAGCGCTGGGACAGGGCTGGGAAGGAGGACGGGTGTGGGTGTGGAGGTGAGGGTGTGTCATCAAATCGATTTTTGCTTTTGTTTAAAACCACGGGATTTGAATAATAAATGTCTTTGAGGATTCTCCTCAGATTTTTTTTTTTTTAAAGAGAGGAAAACAGAACAAATATCGACAACGTTTCGGTCATAGACCGTCTTCAGGACTTGTGACATAAAAGAAAAGAAAAACAAATAAATTACTTGTTTTTCTTTTCTGTTTAATTTATTTGTTTTTCTTTTCTTTTTGTCACAAGTCCTGAAGACGGTCTATGACCGAAACGTTGCTGATATTTGTTCTGTTTTTTTTTTTTTTTTTTTTTTTTAATCTTCTGAGAATCCTCAAAGACATTTATTATTCATTTTTACATGAAGATCTGTGGTAAAAAAAAAAATCTGTATTATTATTCTACCACGAGATTTGACATTACTCTAAAGGCCTTCATTTTGCCAGTTTTGTTTACAAACTGTGTTTAGTTCACCCCCTTTCCATCTCCCTTGACCTCGACCTTGTAGGGCGTGTGTTTCAGGCCTGGGCTGACATTGTTATGTCAGACACTCTGTCCTCCTCAACCACACTCCACCCTCGACTCTCCTCCCCTCCCGATTTCTCACACTGACGCTGCGATTTGCCACCCTCATCTTGATCTGTTTCCTTACGCCCATAGGCCTAGCCTACGCCAAATGCGATTTTGATCAGTCGTCATGCGAACGCGGTCACCCAAATATTTCCATATATGGCACGCGCGTGGCCACATCTTCCAAGAAAATCGTGAAAGCCACGTCCGTTTATTACCTAATACGGTAGAACGTTTGGCCAATCACAGATAATTTAACGTCTCGATCACTTCCAAAGGGCGAATGAGAGAAGGCGCTGCACCAAGAAAGCATGATTTCCGTCTTTAAGCGTACACTGACAAAGCTTTTAGGTTAGGCTAACTTACGCTCGACTACGGCAATTGCGCATTTGCTCCAAGCTGTAACACGTACAGTGGCCAGTGTTTTCTCCTGTGAATCTTACAGACAAGTTCAGTCAAATCTTTGCAAGGCCTCGCCATGTGCGACGATGATATTGCCGCGCTTGTCATCGACAATGGGTCTGGAATGTGCAAAGCAGGATTTGCCGGAGACGACGCACCACGGGCTGTCTTTCCGTCCATCGTTGGAAGACCGCGCCATCAGGTAGGCTTTCATTTAGCTTGGACTAAACTAAAGTCTAGTTTGAAGATCCTAGATGCTGCCAGCTGGAAACAGGTTAGATAACCCTAGTAGATCTGGATCTTGATGAAGACATCGTGGAACGCAGTTACGATTGTACACTAAGAAATTAAAAAAAAAAAAAAAAAGGGGGGGGGGGGGGGGGCGGAGCAAGTGGGACCTTGAGTGGCGGTGTGTTTGAATCGTGCACATACTGAATGCCAGTCGCGTAGACCTGATGGGGAAGTGACAAAATCGACTGGAGAAATTCGCTCACGAATTTGGGTTAAAAAAAAAAAAAAAAAAAAAAAAGCCTAGATCAGTGGCGTAAACCTCATCTCTCTTGCTCAGCCTCATTTCCATCCTGTGTCCCTCTTCACCTCATGCGTATTCCAAAATAAATCCACTTCATATCCACATACATTGGAAAACAAAAATAAAGGGGTGGATCGATCATTTTCGCTCTGACCAAGCACAAGGCATGCATGCTGCTGACGTTTTCATGTTTATGTCGAGAACACGCCTCGCCGCAACAAGACGGCGCTCTGATAGGCTTACAGTGCGGGGATTCAGTCATGAAAAAAACAAAAAAAACACCCCGGAAGCAAGGGATAAGGAGTGGGGAGGGGCTGTTAGAGTAGTGAAGGTGTGAAAGTGAAAAAGGAAGCGCCATCGGCCTTCACCGAAGCTCGCTTCTCGGGTCCACCCTGTCACCGACAAAGGTTGGTTTCCGGATGGACAAGTTGAGAGCATTTTCAGTTGTCCGCCAGAAAATTTAGTTGTCACGGACAATCGAACGGGTGGGTGTTTTGAGTTCGTCATTGCCCCCAATGGATCACTCTGCAAATCATGCCATCGATTCTTCGATCAGGTTGACTAGTTTTGTGCGCATGTGACAGAGCAGCAGCTACTTTCAGAGTGCTTCCCGATCTACGCAAAGCTGAGATAGTTTTGCTTGCCTGTTCTGTATTGTAACTGACGGTGAAATCCTGAAAACTTTCAATCAGATTTGCAGCTAAAGATTATGTACTTTTACATTGATTAAATTAAAACTTACCAAAGTTTGCTGCTTGTTATTTCATTAGAAGTGTTACAGTGGACAGAGGATATTTTGAGCAAGATATATGTTGCCATATGATATTGTCATGTTCTGTGTACTCAGATTTGTTTGAGCTAATGCATACTGGTGCCATAATAGGCCCCGTCTTTACTTTCAGGGGAAGTGAAGATCAATTTGTACATATCCTAGTGGAAGTAAAGATCAGTCTGAACATGCCTTCAAGCAGTAGGAATCGTGCTTGTCCAAAAGAACTGTAGTTTTGGTCTTGTCCTAACTAGATCAAAATCGAGTGCAGCGTGCGTTATCAGTTGAATCTAGCCTACTAGACCTCTACCCACACATATATTCTAACGAATTTAGAATTCAATCATTCTTTTACAATTGAAATATGGCACTAAATCTATTCTTATTCTTTTACAATTAAAATAGAGGACGCAACAGCTGTTCTTTTAAATTTGTATGCAGCGTGCGCTTTGTATTCCCTGTAGACGCGTTTTTAATTTCATGTTTAATGCCTATTGTAGTCCGAGTTATTCGTTTGTTCTTTTTCCTTCCTTCATCTATGTTATCAACTTCCAGTCTAAAGATAGGCGACATGAAGCACGTCACATCTCTCTCTCTCTCTCTCTCTCTCTCTCTCTCTTTACATCTTAAGCTTAATTACTGATACTGTGTTCAGGTGGTGACCTACCACGTGTTATGCTATACATTTCTGGCTGAGTTCAGCAACTTTGTGTCACGAATAGCTGAAATTCTGTATTCAGGCAGATGTACCGACGTTCAGTGTACGCAGTCGGTATTTTTTTAATTTTTATTTCATACACATGGATGTAGACGGAACATGTTTTAAGTCTACATGAAGACCACAGTTGACCGTTTTTGTACTTCACGTATGCACACACTGTGACACAGTAGGTAAAACTGTAGTGAGGCGAAAACTGCGTCATTAATTATAAGCCTGATACGTCTTGATTTTAAGTTTATTCGTATTTCTTGTATCCTTAGCAACACCTGCTATCGATCATACAGAAAACATCACGTTATGAGTATGCTCCTTACTTTAAATCAGACTGAAAACAAATATTTGACTGGTTTCGGGTTCGAAGGATGGCCTTCATGTGCACAAAGGGATGGTAGGCCTACACCTCGAGGATGGTACGTCTCAAGCTTTCATTGAGTACGGGGTTATTGGTGTAAAATGTTGTCAACCTTTCAAATTAAAAGTGAACTCTGGCGAATGTGGTTATATATGGAAGTGATAGATGTATGATTTATGTGTACATTGTTACCTATAACATTCGATGGCCAGATTCATTTCTGTGATTCAGCGACCTCCTCTCTCTCTCTCTCTCTCTCTCTCTCTCTCTATTCACGTCCATACCATTGGAGATGTTTGACGTCATGTTCCTTCTGCCCTTCACGTAACATTAAACAGAAAAAAATGTAAGCTTATTGTTACGTCATGCAAAAAAGAAATTACCCAAAACCATAAACCTAAAAAGGGGGTTCTTTTAATTTCACATATTGTCTGATTATAATAGTTGGAATACGACGAGAATATTCTTGTTTCAAAGCGAAAGACGACGTGACCAAAATGTACCAAATAACGTTTTAAGGAAAATCGGGCATAATTTTATTCATTCAAGAATGATAATAGCGAATGAATCAGAGGTAAAATCCAAGAGAAAGCTGCATGCCTTCTCGTCTGTCGAACTGACAGGAAATTCCATTCATGTGCCATGGAAGAGTGACAGTGCGTTCAGTGCACAGTGTGTGACCAAACGACCACCTTTTTTGCTTCTTTGATTAATCCAAGTCATGTGAACTTAGTCCTGTGATGCAGGAATGTGAGCTCACACAAGCATTTCTATGGTACAGTTTTCCAAACAAAAGGTTGTGAAATTAAGTTGAGAACAAATCTTCAAATGAATTTTGCCAAAATGGATTTTTACAAGCAAATGAAAACAGGCCTTCAAGTGTAGTTAGCTGCCGTTTTGCATTCTAACCTGATATAGCTTGGAGTGGTTTTGTTTTAGATTATGAAGTCTGATCTGGCTCAAATGTCAATCATGTTAGAAGTGCAGTCTGAATTTGAATTGTCCTTGCATAATGAAATTCGGGTGCAATTTGAATTGTCCTTGCATAATGAAATTCGGGTGCCGTCACTGCTTAAAACCACCAGTTAAAATGAGTCAAAGCCATTAACCAAAGAAAAGCTTGAAATGAAAGACAATATAAAATGATAACGTTCATTTCAGAAAAAGAAAACTGGATGGAACAAAAATATGCGAAGAGATAGAACAGAATAGTTAAAGTAAGCTCAATACGCGTCCAGAGCCGGTAAAACACTTGCAAACTAAACATGAACACAGAACAAATCTTCATATGTAAAGTAACACAGACTCGACATACAACACAAAACAGACAGGAAACATCAGCTTTTTCTTTTTTCAATCACCATGCGGCACATTACGAAGACATGAGACAAACTTGACGTCAGGGCCTCAGAGCTCTCGTGCGATTTCGATAATAAATTTTCGTCAGATATGTCTTATTAAGACAATGAAAACAAACAAACAAACAAAACCCGCAAAGCAATACTCCCCTGATGACAGTCAGCATGAGAATAAACAAATATGTGAATACCCAAAGAAATCATGCTGTCAGTACAGATGACTAGTGGTTATATTCTGACAGGGCTGGCCCGTATAGACGCGACCCCCCCCCCCCCCTCCCCCCACCCCTTTCCTCAGGATGATGACATTGAAATGAATACATACAACAGCCATCTATGCTACTGCTGAATGGTTCATATTGATTTTTGATTAAGATGAGGGAGATGATCAAGATTCCTTTTCTGAGAAATCACATTCGCAGCAGGAATTAGCAGGGGTTTGAATTAAAGGAAAATGATTTTGTTTAGCTTTGTTGTTATTGGCTTCTTTTTTTTTTAAATACCGAAAGTTTCCTTCCTTCACAATCATGAAGTCTTTCTCACAGACGTGGGCAACTTTGCAACAAGTCGGAACTATTCAAAGGGAGATCTATCTGGTTGCAAAGTGAGATGACTGCAGGCGGAAATCTAAACAAAGGGAGTGAACTCTCATGATACTGAGCACAGTCATTAGGTGCAAAGGAGCCGAACAAACGGCAGTCATCGAGCCAACAACGTTCGTGTTCGCTTTTAAATCACTGACTGGCTTTACAGTGACTTGGGAGGGAGGGGGAGGGGGGCTGGGCTCATGTTTTGCATCTCTGGTGGAGTCCGGCGCTCTACCACTAAGCTATTCAAGCCCCCTTCTGCACTTTGATCAGCATCTCGGACGCACAACCTAGCGCTGAAATAACAATGACCAATGTTTCCTTGTCCATATAGCATCATAGCTCTCAGAAAAGGGATTAAAATAATAATAATAATAATAAAATTTAAAAAAAAAATTGAGGCTTCTGCCAGTCCTGTGCACAGATTTTATATACACATGCGTGCACGCGCACACACACGCACACATTATACTGGCGCCGCGTATACAAACACACACACATGCGCTCGCGTACACACACACACACACACACACACTCTCTCTCTCTCTCTCTCTCTCTCTCTCTCTCTCTCTCTCTCTCTCACATACACACACACATGCGCGCAAGCACACACACATACACACACGCGCGCGCGCTCGCTCATGTACGCACGCACAAAATCGGCTTTACAATAATTTCTTTGTTTCCGCAGTTAGACTGCTTTTTCATATCTTCCTTGCTTGCGCTATGAATGATACTGCAGATGTAATTACATTTTCATTGCTTCTTGAAAGGGTGTGATTTGACTCAAACCAGGGACATTTAAAAAAGGTTATAGTGAATAGAATCCCAGCAGCACACCACGGTTGATAAGGACACTGTCATAGGCAGTACACTGAGGGAGCAATTAAAAAGCGTGGGGGATGGGGTAGGTGTTATATTCCTAGCTATGCTTGCACGATGGGCAGTTAACATCTGCTTGGTCCTGTCGGAAGCACAAAGCATTTTAAAGGTCACAGCCTTGACTCAACATCTGGCAGAGACGTAAAGAGAGTACATCTGACACTTGTTTACCGATAGGTGCCACTCACTAACACCGTCCCTATCGGTAAGGAGAATAGACAGCAGCCCTGATGTGATCTCCATGTTCAGCTAAGCAATAAACAGGACTACACACACACGCACACGCACGCACGCACGCACGCATGCACACGAATACCAGTGACCGTTCAACATATTTTGCCAGCTAGTTCTGCCCACAAGTGACTTTGAGATTTAAGACGAAAATCGGTAGAAGCAAAACAACTTCCAGTAGCGACCTCCAAAACCCCATTCTGTTAACCCTCTACCCCCTCCCTCCCCCGCCCTGTCGTAATGTGGAAAACCAAACGCTCTTACAGGGGGTCAGGTAGGCAAAAACTCGGCGCAGAAAATGAAGACAGCGTAGGCCCTCTGTGAAGAGAGAAGATTGCAATGCAGTACCCTTCTCCGAGTGTGAACAAGTAGCAGAGAACTTGCGCAACATTCATTCGCTATAAATTTGGACGTGCGCGCGGCGAGTGGCGGAGATGTATCAGTGGAATTCTGTGTATGGGCCGTTTCAGGAAGTCGCTCTAGTCACTGTCGATGTTGTTAGCCTCTACACCAATATCCCTCATACTGATCTAATCATGGCATTGAAGTACTTCCTAGATAGAAAGGAATTTGGAATGATACCTCCAACTGATTAAGTAACTGAGACTGCAGAGCATGTATTACTGAACAATGATTTCCTTTTTGAAAACCAGTACTACAAGCAAATACACGGCACAGCCATGGGCACTCCAATGGCACCTTCTGTGGCTAACTTATTCATGGGATGGCTCGAAAACAAGATTCTTGCCCCTAGCCCTTTCAAAATTGATACTGATAACATGGAAACGCTTCATTGACGACATCTTTTTGCTTTGGCTTGGCACACAAGCCGATCTTCAAAATTTTACGGATTTTCTTAATTCTGTTCATCTCACCATTAAATTTACTGTTCAGTTTTCCAAACACATTGCTTTTCTGGGTATTCTTATAAGAGTTAGGGATGGCCTGTTGGAGACCGACTTGTTCACAAAACCCAAAGATGCCCACAGTTATCTCCATTACCAGCCTGCACATCCACTACATGTGAAAAACAACATCCTGTACAGCCAGCTCCTCGGAATCAGAAGCCTCTGCTCTCAAGATAAGGACTTCCACACTCGGTGCCAAAAAATGAGTACAAATTTACGGGAAAGGCAATACCCACAAAATGTGATTTCTGAAGCACTCCAGAGAGTACAAAGCATGCCCCGCAACCAGACTTTGCAATATAAAGACACTGTGAAGCAACACCGCATTCCGTTTATTGTCACCCATAATCCCAGCAACCCACCATTAAAGAAATGGTTCAGGGAATTACTGCCCCTGATTCATGTCGACAGTCGTCTTCGGCAGGCCATCCCTGATCCCCTCATTCTGGGAGAAAGGAACTGCAGTTCACTGAAAAACACACTTAAACAAAGATTTTACCAACACCGATCCAACATTGACAAGAATACAGGAACTTCAGTTACCCAGCACTTTAGTCAATCGGATCCTACTTTGGACAACATGCAATGCATCGCCATTGAAAAAATCAGGTCCGACAGTTATGCTGTGAGAACTGCATGGGAGGCATTCTGGATAACTAAACTACAAACACTTGCCCACACTGGACTGAATTCCATGATTCAGGTCATGTAACCTCCAGGTGCGTGTGCTGCTTCACGGTCTCTTCCTTTTGAAAATGATTTCAGTGTGTCATTCTGCCTGTCTGTCTCCCTACTTGACTGACATATCTGATCCAACGTGTGCATTCTTACATTTGTGTGGGCGCGCGTGTGTGTGCATAACTGCATGTCTTTTTTTCTACCCAACTTTGGTCTACATATCTACCTTCCTATTCTAATGCAGCGGTATATTCATTTGTATTTTCATGAACGTGAATTTGTGTGCGCACACGCATGCGCATATCGTTAGTGACACGTACTCTGTGTGTGTGTGGGAGAGGGGGGGGGGGGTCGAGGGAGGGTGTTAATTAATGGGAAGTTAAGGCTACATGTGTTAATATTTTGACTTTTTGTTGTTGTTAAAGTAGGAACTATAGTCGATGTAACCAGACGTGTGTATGTGTGTGCGTGCGTGTGGTTGGGTGGGTGTTTATGAACCGAAGACTTCCAGTGTCAGATTTAGGGCTATGCATGTTTGTGTGGTGGTGGCGTTTTGTTTGTTTGTTTGTTTTTTGGTGGGGGGGGGGGGGGGGTCTCTGTGGCTAAAAACTAACGAGGTTGTGACCACAGTTTGATGGTGGGAATGGTCTGTGTGGGACAGTCCTTGCATGCATTAATGAACAGTTCACTCCCCTTTCCCCCACCCCCCTTAGTCTCCCCTTCCCCACCTCCTCACCCTGTCCTCATTCTAATTTTGTCATAATAACTAAGCTATTTGAACTGGACAGACAGGTAATCTTCAGTTTGAATGTGGGTTGGGCGTGAGAGTGGGGATAGGGAATGGTGAGTGAAGCATTGACTGCGCATATGTGTGGAAGTGGCTTGCGTGTATATATGGGGATAAGGGGTGGGGATGGAGTTGTGTTCAGGCACGACAGGTTTATGATGGGGGGGGGGGGGGGGGGGGGGGTATGAGATTTGTCTGTTGGAAGGTTTAACCTAAGTGAACGATTTTCACATTTTTTGTTGTATAGAATGTTTGAGTGTGACTGCTTCCTTGCTTGTAAAATAAACTCTCCCCAGGGGAAGGCCCAATGGCCGAAATATTGGGGAAACTACAGCCTACTTGTTTTGTGTTCTCCCAAGTTGTTCTGATATAAATATATATAGGGAGGGAGAGAGAGAGAGTTGTCCTAGTAAGCGTATAACACACGCGCTTCAGTACCAGTCGCTTCTATCAAAATCCAACTGGCAGCTTCATTTCTGTCTGAAGTTTATACTTTAAAACAGTATTGTATTGGTGTGATCGGTTACTGAGCAACAGATAATCCCTTTCTTTTATACACTATAAAAACAACAGGTAAGGGAGGAAAAGCAGGTCCACGTCTACATGTTTTCCTTCATTGTGTTTTCAGGGTGTGATGGTGGGCATGGGCCAGAAGGACAGCTATGTTGGAGATGAAGCCCAGAGTAAACGTGGTATCCTGACCCTCAAGTACCCCATTGAACACGGCATCGTCACCAACTGGGACGACATGGAGAAGATCTGGCACCACACCTTTTACAATGAGCTGCGTGTGGCCCCTGAAGAGCACCCTGTTCTGCTGACAGAGGCTCCCCTCAACCCCAAGGCCAACCGCGAGAAGATGACCCAGATCATGTTCGAGACCTTCAACTCTCCTGCCATGTACGTGGCCATCCAAGCTGTTCTGTCCCTGTATGCCTCTGGTCGTACCACAGGTATCGTGTTGGACTCTGGTGATGGTGTGACCCACACTGTTCCCATCTATGAAGGTTATGCTCTGCCCCACGCCATCATGAGGTTGGATCTGGCTGGCCGTGACCTGACAGACTACCTGATGAAGATCCTGACCGAGCGTGGCTACAGCTTCACCACCACAGCCGAAAGAGAAATCGTCCGTGACATCAAAGAAAAACTGTGCTACGTAGCTTTAGACTTCGAGCAAGAAATGCAGACGGCCGCATCCTCCTCCTCCTTGGAAAAAAGCTATGAACTCCCTGATGGCCAGGTCATCACTATCGGCAATGAACGCTTCCGCTGTCCGGAGGCAGTGCTGCAGCCCTCGTTTCTGGGAATGGAATCCGCTGGTGTCCACGAGACAACCTACAACTCCATCATGAAATGTGACGTGGACATTCGCAAGGACTTGTATGCCAATACTGTGTTATCTGGGGGGTCCACCATGTTCCCAGGAATTGCAGACAGAATGCAAAAAGAAATTGCTGCCTTGGCCCCAGCGGCGATGAAGATCAAGATTATTGCACCTCCAGAGCGCAAGTACTCTGTGTGGATCGGTGGCTCCATCCTAGCGTCTCTGTCCACCTTCCAGCAGATGTGGATCTCCAAACAAGAGTATGATGAATCAGGTCCTGCCATCGTGCACAGAAAGTGTTTCTGAACATGCTCGTTGCATCATTTCTTTGTTGCTGAACGTCCTTAGCATTGATCTGGAGGTGAAAGGAATTAACGTGGAGCGCACGTTTTGTTGCCCCAACCTGTGTCTTTTGTTTTTTTGTTTTTGTTTTTTTTCTTCGCTTGTTTTTCTTCCGTTTTGCACTTTTTCTTTCTTGTCAACAAGCACATGGTGTTTTGAAAGCTAGTGGGTCATACGACTGTGGAATGCACTTTTTGTGACCCTAGCCTGTTTTTATTCATTTTTTTTCTCCATATATTTCCTTTTAATCGTCCTTACCATCTTGCTTTGTCTCTCCCCATCCAATAAGCACATGGAGTTTTCAAAACTGATAGTCAAGGATTTAAACTGAAGTATTTCTGTTTCATTTATTTTGTGATTTATTTAGTTTAAGGCCTTGTGCTGGTAGCGGTTTAGGATTCAGTTAAATTCAAGATGGCTGAAGTGCTATACCTCCCATCTGCTGTTGATTACCGGTTTGTTTTCAGTATTCAGAATAAGAAAATACAGTTATTTGAAGTGCTGTTTTGTACAGTGTTCTGTGTTGTTATTCGCATTAAGAAAATAAATGGCACTCGGAAGTTAATTGAAAAGATTCAGGAAATTTATGTAATACGATATTGACCCATCATTTGCATTTCCGGAGTGAATGATAATTTAAGGTATGTATTTTGAGATAATTTCTATTACATTTCTTTTCATTCAGAAGGATGAAGGTATTCTACCCAGCTTTAGAGCCCAGTGTGGGTCATACATGCACACACGTAAGCAATATACTGGCCTATGCAATATACTGGCCTATGTATGTGGGTCATACATGCACACACGTAAGCAATATACTGACCTATGTATTTCCTTAGTAACGAGCATCTTAACAGGCAATATAATTGTATTTCAAGTTGGCCAAAAATTCTGTTGCTAGGTTCTGAATCATGGTGTTCTTGCCATCAATAGTATTTCATACCTCTGCCTTAACAACTTGAATAACAGTCATCAAATGTCCCAACCTTCAGACAGCTGGTATTCTGAATGCTGTCATTGTTGCCACCAATGTTCTGTCCAAAAATGACCGAGAAACAAGCCTCCAGTATCCACGCCTTGGTGTTCTGTGCTAGTAAACTACCTCTCATCTGTCGTTCTCTGCCTGATTTTTTTTTCTTTTCTGCCATTGTGAGCCATCCTCCTGTCATTTTCCAGAAAAATCGCCTTTTTCTGGTCGCAATGTATGTCGTGACAGATTAAAAAAAAAAAATTATTCGTTTATCTATCTATCATCATTTTTGGTAATTTTGCGACAAAGAGTGAAAATGGTACACATTGCTGAGATTGAATACTGGGGGGGCGAATCTCTCATTTTGGCGCCGCCCTCTTTTCTGTCTGGCATTCTGTGCCATATCGCTGGTATTGTTCCCTCACGCTTCACTGGCGCTCTCCTATACACGGTCACACATAGACTGCTGTTGCCGATGTTCCGACCCTTGTGACGCAGGCTGCCCTGCTGATGACTCGCTTTGACGGCTATCATGATCCCAGGACACTGGACTATGAAGTCCCAACTGATATTAACAACAACAGGACTTGGGTCATGGTGCCAGTTTGAGCGAGTGGTCCCCTCTCTGGTACTATGCTTTGTTTTTTTTTTAATGACTTGTGAGTTGACTTCAACTTGGTGACAGCCCTGATATGACCCTATGCGATCGGCTGGACTATAAGCAACATTACCTTACCTTATGTCTGATACAAATGCTTAGGGGAACTGACCTTAGGCGAAATGAAAATAGGCGAAACGAAGAGCCTCCTAACCACTTGCCGGCCATGTCCAGTTCTCTTGCCTTGTGCCCCCCCCCCCCCCTCTCTCTCTCTCTCTCTCTCTCTCTCTCTCTCTCTCTCTCTCTCTCTCTCTCTCCAAGGAATCAAAGTGAATGTCTCATTCTACAAAATTCGGTCAGGGACAAGTCCATGGTAGCCGCGGGCTTTTTCAAGGAGAGTTCGATGCGTTCTGCACACAGGAGTAGGGGTTCGTATTACGGAGCGTAGTTCTAACCCCTGTCCAAGAATTCCAACCACAGACATGTAGTCTGGCTACCTTGACGACTGTATTATCCACTCGGCCACTGCTTCACTGCTGTTCTCTACACAGTTCTGTTGCTGATAGGGAAGAATTAATAAGAACCATTGGTTTGGGCTTTTAACAACATGCATCATTGACTCTGTGGACTGAAAATTAGTTGGCACAAACACCAAGAGATTTTACACTCAGGTATTTTGAGAAGAATAGGAACAAGAGAGAGAGAAAGAAAGAAAAAGTAGATACGAATAGAAACGTAACAAGTGTACATGATCGTACCCGCCCAAAAACAACAACTAAAAAAGCACACCTAAATTATATTCTTCTCCTCGTGAATTTAGCTTTGCTGACCGGGTGGACATCGCCGGAATGAACATCTTCAGCAGATCCATATCCTAGTTGTAAAGTTCGTTTGCCTACTGAGAGATGGTGGTGGTGTGTGCGGTGTTCTGGCGGTTCTTAAGAGGATCATGTGTGTTGAATAAAAAACGATGTTCAGGAATCGGTAAGGTAAGGAAGGCAATCGGAGTTAAAGCTCGCGTTCAGCGAGACACCGCTGCTTTCATAGGACGGATGTCGCTGGCAGGCACGCCCAATGCAGTTTCGCCTCATCAGTCCGATTAATTTATGTCAGTCAGAGAGAGAAGATGCCGAAACATGGGTGTGAAACGGTACGCCTGGGAGCACCTGCAAAGCAGACGGTCAATATCCCGATCGTTATCCTGGTGTGCACTTCCAAATCAAATATTTGATTCTCTAGATCTTTTTGTCTGACCCATAAACTGAGAAAAGGTAACTCGATTTGCAATGGAAAGACAGGCTTTATCTTCCCCTGATCTTTTTTTTTTTTCCGGAACAAGTGTCATCATCAGTTTCTTTTCAATAAAACAAACTAAAACAGACTTGTAGCGTGACACTGACACACGCACGCGCGCACGAATAAACAAATTGCAAACTACTGCTTCTTGAATACACAATGCAAAACAAAGTTTTTTTGTTTTTTTTAATATCTACTAAAAGCGTCACAATCAAAGACGTACAAAATACACACAGCAGTATTCGTCAGATCGCTAACAACATATTCCACATTTACCAAGAAGTGTTCATATCAACAACAACAAAAAGAAGAAAAAGAAAAAAATGCCGTCCTCTGATCCTTTTTCTTTACTTGCTAAGAAATAAATGCATATGTATTAGGATTTTGTTGTCCTTGTTTTCTTTCCATTTCTCCCCCCTCCCCCTCCCCCTTTCTCAAGCTATAAAGAATTGAGAAATCTGGCATAGGTCTTTAGCCATCCCTGTTTATTACAAGTACACGCACTCACTCGCGCGCGCGCGCACACACACAAACGCGCGCACGCACACACGCACGCGCACGCACACACACACACACACACACACACGCACGCACGCACACACACACACAGAGGAATATGATGCTAGTCGCACGCACAGTGGCGATCGATGACTGTTCATCCTTTTGCTTACCAACTCGCTCTTGCCATACATACACACGCACACACACACGCACGCTCGCGCGCACACTCGAATTTAATAGTAGTGGCTTGTTGCATGCACATCGGCAATTGGTGACCTCTTTTCCTTCCCATCTCCTCGGCGTCCACACGCAAACGCACACACCACCACTATAATACATTGTCCATTATTAAGGTAATACGCTGAAACCTTTAATCGGTGTTCATAATCGAATTCTTGAAGCTAATCTCATAAAACTCTACATTAATACCTCAGAATTACATAAGCTTAGTATTTTTCTTTTAGCATACAAACTTTAGGAGAGTAAAGCAATAAGGATAATAATAATAATGATAATTTTCGTACTTTTACTGCAAATTATCCATTCAACCAGTCAAAACGAATACCTGCCAGTAATACGCTTGTCTGGAAACTAAGAACTCTTTCTTTCTTTCTTTCTTCAAAACTTGCTTTTTCAGGGTAAACGTTTTGGATTTCCATTTAAAGAAAAAAGGAAGAAAAGAAACGCACGCACACATGCGCGCGCGCGCGCAGCATTCGCTGTTTGTGCCGTCATTTCAAACAAGAGAACATAACGTGTGAACAACAAGATAAAAACCTTTGGTAACTATCAAATGATGTTCAATAACAGCCCCACTCTCTTTTTTTTTTTTGTTCTTTTTCATTTTCCCTTTTTTTCTCGCGCGAGTGTGTGTGTGTTGGTGGGGGGGGGGGGGGGGGTAAACTTTAAATGCTTAGAACAGCGCGAATCTCTCTCTCCCTCCCACCCCTCCCTCCCTCTCTCTCTCTCTCTCTCTCTCTCTCTCTCTCTCTTCTCTCTCTCTCTCGTGTTACGAAAACAAGAAATGATGAGAGTGAGAGAAACATCGCTTACTATAATGAGCAGTCTGTGGACTATCGTTTATTCATATTCACGCACACGACAAAGTTGAGTGCTATCTTTTCTTTTAGTTTTTCTTTCTTTGTGTGTGAATGTGAAGCTTAAGCGCGCGCGCGTGTGTGTTTTCCGATCCGTTCTGTACGCATATAAGAACGCGCGTTCCTGTTTGCTGTAGTTGACTCAAATCAATTTCTGTTACTATCTTTGACAGCTGCTAAGCAGTGATTGTGCATCCTGATACATGCTAATCTGTTAGCCTACTAACTTTTCTACCACGATTTTGTTCAAAGTGGAACTTATTTTTGCACCAGTTATTCTGTCCGGCCAGCCCGCTGTGTCTAGTGGTATGGGGATTGTCTCCACTTGGACCGCCTTTGCCAATGAGACAATGTTACTGAGTTTACCTTCCAGGAGGTATCGAAAACGACTGCACCAAGTTTCTGCTAATCGTGAGGAAGTTTACAGTCTGTGGTGAATCGCACAGACCCCCTCCCCTAAACCCTGCTTCCCCCCCCCCCCCTCCCCCACCCCACCCCACCCCATACACACGGACATTTCAATATGAACTGGAAAAAAGTTTATTAAAAAAAAAAAAAGTGATTCAGCTATTTTTTTTTTTTATTAATCTTCGGCATAAGTAAAAAGCACTGTTGTCTTTAAAAGCTTATGTTCAGGATTTTTTTGTTTTGGTCATTATCTTAAAAGAAAATCTAATGTTTCCATACATAGAGACATGATCAATGAAACAACAGCACAAGTTGACGAACCAAGAAAAAGAAAAGATGAGTGACTGGCATGTACATGTTTAATGTCTTTTCAACAGGAGAAAGAGAGAGAGAGAGAGAGGAGAAAGAAAAGGAAGAAGCGGTCAGATCAAAATGGTTTTGCAATAACCTTGAAATCATTGACCGTTTTGCAGCCGACAGCAGCAGACCTGCTTAGTCCTACGATTCGTCCGTAATTGCTACGATTTCAGACCACAAATTTCGGCACTACGGCGAGTTGAAGAAAATACGATTTTACCGTTCACGGAACTACGATTCGTTTAGCGTTGCTGCCCGGTTCATCTGAGGCCCTTGCTTAAAACGTCAGAATAGTCAACATGATGACTGTGGGTCAACTGGATGATGATGTAGTCTTATCAAATTGTGCGGGAAAGGCTGTCACGTGACACTACACTGTTAGTTCTCTGTCCGCCAAAATGGCGTCGAGTTCGAAGCGGTTGCATGAGACAGATGATGAAGAATCTGATTGTGAAGAAGTTATAGATTGGAGAGACAAGAAGAAAGCAAAGACAACGCAAGTAATTGCTCATCAACAATATCGGCAAAAGTATACGGAAAAATCTCCTGACCTAAAGGCCAGTGCAAAGGGGAAAGGGTTTGTTTTTTGCGAGGTTTGCTGGGATGACATTTCGATTGAACATGGTGGATTAAACGACTGTAAGCGCCATGTCAAGACTCAGAAACACCAGGCAAACTTGGACACGAAAAAAGCAACTCCACAGATCACGTCTTTTTTTCAAAGAAAGTTGAATCGTGGACCCAGTGGCCCTTCAAAAGATTTCACTCAGGAATCGAAAAAGGGAGGAGGCAAAGAGTGTTGTGGTTTGGTGTGCATTCCTCGTCACGTACATTGTAGGCCTGGTAAAGGAAGGAAGCTTTTTTTTTTTCTTTGGTCACCATTGTATAGAAGGATCCCCCCAATAAATGAATGATTTACAAGTAGAGTGCATCAGTTTTGAAAAGGTCTGCTTATTGTCATCGCTAATCAGGTGAGCATAGTATTTCTCTTAACTACCCACTCTTTCATTCCTTAGTATCATTCTTTTTTATGTAGTTTATAACAAAATATTGTTATTTGCAGCATATTTTAATTTCATTTGAAAATGACAAAGTCCTTTGATGGTAAGAGTTCATTAACTAAAACGCCGCGATTGATTTTTTACTACTGACAACACCTGTGAAACTACTGAAAACTGGGGTCCCACTACTGAGAGGTCTTAGGGGGCCTAGGCAGGTCTGCAGCAGTGACAAAGGCCAAATAATCACTTACCTTCTCTCTCTCTCTCTCTCTCTCTCTCTCTCTCTCTCTCTCTCTCACACACACACACACACACACACACACGCGCGCGCGCGCGCGCGCGCGCACACACACACACACACACACACACACACATCTTGTACATGAAGGGACGAAAATTACAGTAATTATTCTGAATCAGATTCGGATTAAAACGGTGCAAAAGACCCTCACCAGCCGCGTGAAACTGCAGAAGTGTTACTGATCCTGGCATCGTAACGAGTTCGTCCACTGCATATCTATCGTCAGTTCTCCCTGAAAAGCAGTAATATGTGCGGTTTTCTCTTTGCACGCATTGGAAATGACAATTGCAAAAATTGTGATGAAATCATATATTGTAGCCTATCTCTTCTAGGTTTGGAATCACTGGCGAAAATTACTAGACTTCCATTTCATTTCACATTGTTTCCTTTCTCCCATCACATACTGCTCTCAGTTGTGGGTTTTTTGTTTTCCAGCGCACAATTAATCAGTAGATAAAAAAAAAACAACAACAAAAAAGAAGAAAAAATATCCCCCCAAATAGAAATTACGTCAGGTGCAACTTTTATCACACAAACACGAATAGACAGAACATCAAGTGCGCGTAAAAACAAGTAATTAACATATTCATCAGAAATAATTAAAAAAAAAACAAAACCGTTTAACATTTGGACACACATCATTATCATCAAAGGTCTTGACACTGGCAGATTGTTGAATTTGTCGCTCTGGATCGAGGCCTGCCACAGCCCTGATGCTAAGAGGAGGATCAACATCATCGTCCGCTGGTGCCTCTACAGAACAGAGCCAGACGTCAGAGTAAGTGTAAGCCAATAACAGATATTTACAGTCGTAAACCCCAAGGAGTAGAAGACCCACATGAAGGTAATCAACAAAACCATAATTCACCGAGGTGGACAGTTGTGTGTACGATCATAAACAACCCATTTTACTGCAATCCTCCTCTGAACTGCAACCGTGATGTAAGAAGGACATTATGAAAAATGATGAAAATTAAAACCATGGAATTCATGAAAAGAAATCGCACGCACAAAGCACCAAGCCAGCACACGCGGATATTGTTCAATCGAACTGACAGAATTGTCTCCACTTAGACCGGCAATTGAGAGTGTGTTGGCCTGGGTTGACAGATTTGCAATGTTCATCTTTTTTCGCTCATACATGACAATGCACGGCCGATAGATGTAAACACATAGGCGCGCGCGCGCGCGCGCGGCACACACACACACACACACACACACACACACACACTAGTTTGTTGTCAGATTAAGACGTGGGTTTGCTGACATTTGACAAAATGGTGATAAACTCTGTCTCTGTCTCTCACAGTCTGTCAACACTGAAACTAGTTCACTGTTAGATTCAGACATGTAAGCCCACTAATGAAACAGCACAAATTGACGAACCAGCTTTGCACCCGACAGCAGTAAGAAAGGCCAAATAATCACACACTCACTCTCTCTCTCTCTCTCTCTCTCTCTCTCTCTCTCTCTCTCTCTCCTCTCTCTCAAACACACACACACACACACACACACACACACACACACACAACACACACAGTACACACATCTCATACATGAAGGGACGGAAATTACTGTAATGATTCTGAATCGGAGATTCGGATTAAAACGGTGCAAAAGACCCTCACCAGCCGCGTGAAACTGCAGAAGTGTTACTGATCCTGGCATCGTAACGAGTTCGTCCACTGCATATCTATCGTCAGTTCTCCCTGAAAAGCAGTAGTAATACGTGGTTTTCTCTTATATAGTACGCATTGAAAATGGCAGATTGCAAAAATTGTGATGAAATCATAATAATTGTAGCTTATCTCTTCTAGGTTTGGAATCACTGGCGAAATTTACTAGACTTCCATTTAATTTCACATTGTTTCCTTTCCCCCATCATGTACTGCTCTCAGTTGTGGGTTTTCTGCTTTCCAGCGCACAATAAAACAGTAGATAAAAAAAAAAGAAGAAAAAAATATCCCCCCCAAATAGATATTACGTCAGGTGCAACTTTTATCACACAAACACGAACAGACAGAACATCAAATACGCGTAAAAACAAGTAATAAACATATTCATCAGTAATAAATAATACAAAACGTTTAACATTTGGACACACATAATTACCATCGAAGGTTTTAACAGCGGCAGATTGGTGAAGAATTGATATCGGATTGTCGCTCTGGATCGAGGCCTGCCACAGCTCTGATGCTAAGAGGAGGATCAACATCATCGTCCGCTGGTGCCTTTTCTTCTCCGCCTGTCACATCAGGTGATAGCTGTTGCTTTGGGGTGCCCGCTCTTACATCGATACAGAACTGAGAGCCAGAAGTCAGAGTAAGTATAGCCTATACCAAATATTTACAGTCGTAAACCCCAAGGAGTAGGAGACCCACATGAAGTAACCAACAAAACAATAATTCACTGAGGTGGACAGTTGTGTGTACAGTCATAAACAACCCATTTTACTGAAATCCTCCTCTGAACTGCAACCGTGATGTAAGAAGGACATTATGAAAAATGATGAAAATTAAAACCATGCAATTCATGAAAAGAAATCGCACGCACAAAGCACCAAGCCAGCACACACGGAAAATGTTACACTCGAACTCACGGAATTGTCTCCACTTAGACCGGGCCTGGGTTGAAAGGTTTGAACAATGTTCATCTCTTTCGCTCATACATGACAATGCACGGCCGATAGATGTAAGCACATAGGAGCGCGCGCGCGCGCGCGCGCACACACACACACACACACACACACACACACACACACACACACACACACACACACTCACACACATCAGTTTGTTGTCAGATTAAGACATGGGCTTACTGACATTTGACAAAATGGTGATAAACTCTCTCTGTCTGTCTCTGTCTCTCAGTCAAACACGCACACTGAAACTAGTTCACTGTTAGATTCAGACATAAAGGCCACTGATATTTAAGAAAATGGTCAGATAAATTGTCAAGAATCTTTCCGTAAAAGCAAAAGAAAATCACTTTAAAGAGTGGTGAAAAGTTTAATCAGAACTATATAGCGTCTTAATTAAAGAGTGATCGGGAAAATTCTCCCTCCAGCGCTCATTCCCTGCCACTGGCATCGATCAATGGATAGTGTTACAAAGAAAACCAGTCTTTTTACTTCTTGCAGTGTAGTTCCTGACACTCACAGAACGTCATACTGGCTCTCTTTTCTGGCAGCATTAGGCTATTTGTCATTTTACTCCCCAAAAATGACCTCAAACACTCTAATCTTTCTTTACATGCAAATTTTGAAATTCTGAATGTCTCTTCGCAACAACTGCAGGATTTGGGGTGGGGGAGGTGTGTATGTGTGAGGAGGGGGGTGGGGGGGGGGGGGGGGGGGTATCTTCAAATATAGTAAAAAATTTCCGGAGAAAAAAAATTGAGAGGGGTGACAAGAATTTAGAGGGGGAATGGGGGGGGGGGGGGGGGGGGGGGTGGTGGTTCATGGTTCATGGGTGGCGCCCGCCCTGTGGTCTTCCCTGGGGGAGCTGCACAAATTTCACATAGATAGATCAGTTGCAACGACAAAGTTCTACACTTCATTACAGTTTATTTATATGGAATTATAATTCAACGATATGGAATAACATTCATAGGCATACTTTATTGTGTGCCAAGCCAAAACTTTGAAACTGCTATTTTTTGGAGGCTAAGAACTTGATACAAATTAATACTAAATTACCCTATGTATTTTTTTTCAAACATCCAGACATTCTTCTTTTAGACAATATCTCAGAACAATCAGTTACCAGCCTGTGTCAGTGTTGACGCGTCTGGCATCGTTGAACAACATGGTTGCCTAATAAAGAAATCAGTAAACTACAGAGCTATGGGTTTTTTTCCACCATCATGGCACAGAATTGCTATTCTTATTCTTTTAAATACTACATAATTATGGCCCAGGGAACCCTTGTCAGAGCTATGTTACACTACAGAATACTACCCACCGAGGCTTTCAAATGATATATGATATTAAACATAGGCTTTTTTTCCTTTCTTATTTTTTTGAGTCAGGAATTAAAAAAAAAAAATTTTAAAGCCTATGTTTAATATCATATATCATTTGATAGCCTCAGTGGGTAGTATTCTGTAGCACACCATAGCTCTGATTTGGGTTCCCTGGGCTATAATTATGTTAATCCGAGTCAGGAATTCCAAAGGAACGAACGCAGCGAAGTATTTGCTTCTGTTTCTCAAGAGATTCAAGATGCACGAACGAAGTCGTTTGTCGAGTCCCCTCAATTCTGTTGATACATTTCTACGCCTATACAGTCATCAGCGCCCCCCCCCCCCCCCCCCAACCTTTCTCTGTGTGTGCGTGTGTGTGTGCGTGTGCGCGCGCGCGCGTGCGTGCGTGTGCGTACATGTTTGCCATGCGCGCACGTGTGAGCGTCCGTACTCGTGCATGTGTATGTAATTATGTGTGCAAATACGCTGTTCATTTTCTATGCTGTTTATTTTCTTTTCATTCATACTTTTAATTGCCTTTTTTTGTGAAATGTTTTCCTACAGGGCCAAAAACGGATGAGAGAGAGAGAGAGAGAGAGAGAGAGGAGAGAGAGAGAGAGAGGAGAGAGAGAGAGAGAGAGAGAGGAGGGGGGGGGGGAGGCAAGGAAGGGAGGAGATAGGGAGGGACAAGCAGACACGAAAGGAGGAAGATGAGTTAAACCAAGACTTTATGAAAAAAAAAAAAATTAATGGAGTTATATAATCTGTTCTTTCTCCAATCCTGTCCCCTTTTTTTTTTTCAGAAAGCTTGTTGACATTTTATTTAGACATAGGCCTGTCAGGTTAATCCGACAATAAACTTCACTTAATGAATCCTTTTTCTTTTCTCTATTTTCTTTTTTTTTTTTTTTATAAACAGTAAAACCAGAATTAACAATGAGCTTACTGTGATTTGAGTCAGTTCGTGCACGCGAAGTATGCGAGTGCGTGTGTTTGTATGCAAATAAGCGAGTTGACCATTTCAAAACATGCACAGATTCCCGGTCAGCATGTCAACGCGCGCACGAAGTGTGCGAGCAGGCCTATGTGAAGCGCACGCACGCGCGTGCTCGTTTACGGAGGCGGGCGCAATTGTGTGCCTTCGTTCTGTCCTTGATCGGTTTCATACGTAGCCTGTGCATGCGTATGAAAAGGTGGTATGTTGCTACAAGTGGGACTATGTAGGCCTATATTTTCCATGTATACTTTTAACGTGTCCTGTATGTTGTGTGTACACGTTCATAAACATCTATCCTTTTAAACGGTGCACGGCTGTTGGTGCACGGCTGTTAGTGTGCGCCGGCGTGTATGTGTGAATGTGTTCGCTCATTTCGTTGTGGTGTGTGCGTTGGTGTGTGTGTGTGTGTTGTGTGTTGTGTGTGAGTGCGTGCGTACGTGAGTGTGTGCGCACGCGCGCGTGTACGAGCAAGTGTGTGTGTGTATATACATGCGCGCGCAAGCGTGTGTGTGTGCGCGCACGCGTGTGTGCGAGCGAGTGTGTACGCATGCGCGCGCAGGCGTGTGTGTGTGTGTGCGCGCGCGCGCGGGCGTGTGCATGCGTGTCTGTGTGCGTGCACTTGTATATATGTGTTAGGATAGAGCTAGTGTGCGCCAGCATTTATCGTGTACACGCTTGCTCATTTTGTCGTGATGCGCGCATGATTATGCAACAAAGTGCAAGGAGAAGAACCGATTGGTTGTATGGCTGCGTTACTATCCGTACATCTTGCAGCGAATGTGTACACGCTCCCTTCCCTGGGCGCGCGCTTGCTTGCGTGATGTGCGCGAATGAGTGTTTGTATGTTATTGTAAATACTTGTCATTTTATTCTTTGAAATACCCTTTCATACTCTTGATAAAACGTTCAGCTTTGAACACATTTTGTCACTCACTGCCTCTGGGTATATACATATTTTTCATATGAAGGAAAAAAAAGGTGGTGGAGGAAGATTGTACCAATTCCAAACTGAATTCAACAATTCGTTACCAACTGCATTATTTGTACATAACATTTTAGCACATGTGCTAGGACACTACTGTAAAGGAGCATGTTGGTTTCATTTCACCTTTCATCATTGATCTTCGATTGCGTATTCTTAGTTAAAACATTGCAAGCGTTTGCCCACCAGCTTGAGTGCAGGTCGTGTCGTCGACCGACGAAGCCTCGATGAAACAGGATGGTTATTCAAGCTTCGTCGACAACGCTGCACGCACTCTTTGACTGCTAGATTAGCATGTACAAGTACATGTACTCCCATATTCGACAATATTGCTTTGTTTTTTTTGCAAGAGCCAAAAACGTTCTCTCCAATTTCAACACGTTCCAGAGAGAGAGCGAGAGCGAGGGTCAGAGAAGAGAAAGATGTGAACATTCACATTCGTTCCTTTCTGAATACATGGACAGAGAGGGAGAGAGAGGGAGGGAGGGAAAGAGGCAGTCAGAGAAGGGAAAGACATGAGAACATTCACATTCGTTCCTTTCCGAATACATGGAGAGAGAGAGAGAGAGAGAGAGAGAGAGAGAGAGAAAGAGGAAATCAACACACGGCGACAATGTGAAACATGTTCATGGCATTGGCATTTTATTATCATGAAAACGTATACAAAAATATGTCAAAACAATACACGGAATGCCGCGCCTAGAGAAGAGCTAACAATGTATGTTGCCAGCATCGGATGGGATAACACTGGAATGTGTATCGAGCTCGTCTAGACTGCAGAGCAGCCCTCTTTCGACTCCTTTGGATTAGTATAAAATGACTGACATCGATGGTTTTCGGCCAATGTCCTGGCTGCAAGTCTTCGGATTCTCCTGGTCATCTACCATATTTGGACATCCATAGACTAAGCCTTCAGCATCACAATGATTTGACAATGTACTGTATAAAAGAAGGGACTTAAGACTTATACCCCAAAGTTTTCCATACATGCAACGAGAAACTGATTCATGCAAATGCGTAGAAATAGGCAGGGTACTATAGTCTTGAGCAGCAGAAATTGTTCAGATCTTAAACGTCCTTGAAAGAATTGTTTATATTTACACTAAGCAAGCAGTTTAGAAGCATTTTCTGTGGACGATGGAGGGGCCGGACTCGTCGTATTCCTGCTTGGAGATCCACATCTGCTGGAAGGTGGACAGAGAGGCCAGGATAGAGCCACCGATCCATACAGAGTACTTGCGCTCAGGGGGAGCGATGATCTTGATCTTCATGGTGGGAGGAGCCAGGGCGGTGATCTCCTTCTGCATTCTGTCAGCGATGCCAGGGTACATGGTGGAACCACCAGACAGCACAGTGTTGGCATACAAGTCTTTACGGATGTCCACATCGCACTTCATGATGGAGTTGTAGGTGGTCTCATGGACACCAGCAGATTCCATGCCCAGGAAGGATGGCTGGAACATGGCCTCGGGACAACGGAACCGCTCGTTGCCGATGGTGATAACCTGACCATCAGGAAGCTCGTAGCTCTTCTCCAGGGAAGAAGAGGAGGCAGCAGTTTGCATTTCCTGCTCGAAGTCCAACGCCACGTAGCAAAGCTTCTCCTTGATGTCACGGACGATTTCTCTTTCGGCTGTGGTGGTGAAGCTGTAGCCACGCTCGGTCAGGATCTTCATCAGGTAGTCTGTCAGGTCACGGCCAGCCAGATCCAACCTCATGATGGCGTGGGGCAGAGCATAACCTTCATAGATGGGAACAGTGTGGGTCACACCATCACCAGAGTCCAACACGATACCTGTGGTACGACCAGAGGCATACAGGGACAGAACAGCTTGGATGGCCACGTACATGGCAGGAGAGTTGAAGGTCTCGAACATGATCTGGGTCATCTTCTCCGGTTGGCCTTGGGGTTGAGGGGAGCCTCTGTCAGCAGAACAGGGTGCTCTTCAGGGGCCACACGCAGCTCATTGTAAAAGGTGTGGTGCCAGATCTTCTCCATGTCGTCCCAGTTGGTGACGATGCCGTGTTCAATGGGGTACTTGAGGGTCAGGATACCACGTTTGCTCTGGGCTTCATCTCCAACATAGCTGTCCTTCTGGCCCATGCCCACCATCACACCCTGAAAACAGAAAAGAACATGTAATGAGTAAAAACGTCAACAAGAGGGACTGAATAATTGACCATTATGGGGGATATGTTGCCTGGAGATGTGTACACTGGGTATATAGTGTTGGGAGAAATCTTCCCAATAAGTTTTTTTTTTTTTTTTGTTGCAGAATTGCAAAATGTGGAGCAAGTGTCAAGAAATATTGCAAAACATGCTTATTCCTGCAAATTGAAGGGTAGGAATCGTCTGTGTATCATCGTATGGATTCCGTGTGTACATATACACTTGCATACAAAGATGTAAAGCCACTCCAGCTGCCCACGACCTTTAACTTGGTAATCAGGAAAAAAAACATTTTAAAAAAGAGCAAGATAAAGAGGGGGAGAGAGACAGCGAGAGGGGCGTGTGTGTGTGTGTGTGTGTGGTGTGTGTGTGTGTGTGTGCGCGTGTGGATTAGACAAGGCAAAGGTATGCGCGAGATACAGTAGGGGGAAAAAAAAAGTTCTCACGTCCCTGGTCTACATTGGCCTTATTTTCAGATTTAATTTTATCGTCACACAAATCGTTTTAAAACGGGGAGGGGGGGGGGGGGGGGGATTAGAGAGAATTGGGCGGGAAGAATTGGGCGTCATGTAAAGTTTCCTCGATTCACACATTGTGACAGTAACAGTTCACTCACAATCCATCTCCCCCCTCGGCTAACTTTCATCTACATTGCTCAATTCATCCATTAAAAAAAAAAAAAACTTCAATACATTAAAATGTGCGAGGAAAACATGCTCCGAGCAGTAAAAACGTTCAAATTCGCCGTCTGCAAACGTCACCAACGAACATCGATCCACCTCCGGTGAGCTCATTAATATTCATGAGACCGGGCCCAGCAAGTGCCACGCCTTATTCAAATATTCATAGGGCAACCTTTTCACGATTCCATTCGAGTCATTTGCCGTTTTGACAAAACTTTCAGAAATATAAAATTGCAAGCTTAAAAATTTCTTCTTCGCCCTGCAAAGGTCTCATCGGCCGTGTCGAACAGACATTTCCACACACTAGATTCACTGGGTTTGCCGAGCTCTGCAATGGTGGTACACCGGCCGGCGTTCTGGCCTACTTTTTCGGCGTAAATCACCGAAATGGGTTGCAAACTTGGTCGACTTTACACAACGATACTGAACAAACAAAAGTTAACTTGAATTGTGCAAGATGTTTGTTGCACCAATGTGAATCGATTTAAAACGACGGGAAGTTGCAATCAGTTAATCTTGAACATTCACACAAGAGCTAAAAAGGGTAGGCCTCTGCTTAATGCCCTCTCCAACACAAAAGTGGAATAAAAACAAAACATGAATTAAAAGAAACCTATTTTGTTACACTGCTAGGCCTTTTTGTTGTAAATCGGTTTCTACCTCTCTTCCCTTCTCTTCCCCGTTCTTCTCGCCGTTAGTGATTACATACACCGCCTTCCTACTGCCAACGTGCTAAATAATGTAGAGGTTATGATGACAGCATACTGATTATTAATCGGTTCACATTTCACTTCTGAAAAAGACTTGGGTCTTTATCGAGTCGCACAATCTTAACCGAGCCCATCACATGAAAATACCAACGGTCTAACGCTGTGCCACTGAAACTAGGACTCGAAACGGGTTCATGATCCCATACAAACCTGCACAATCCCATAGTGGTAACATTTTGAGATTAACAAACATGTCAGGCTGATTGGGACTCGGGACCCGCACAGATTAAAACTGCAAAATGCAACGCACACGAACTCCGCAAGTCAATTTAGTGAAAGAAATAAGTGTAATCTTACCTGATGTCTAGGGCGACCGACGATGGAGGGGAACACAGCCCGGGGAGCATCATCTCCAGCGAAGCCGGCCTTGCACATACCGGACCCATTGTCGATGACCAGAGCGGCAACGTCGTCGTCACACATGTTGAAAAGTGTTTGGGGTGGTTGCTAAACCAAAGGAGCTGACAAAGGACAGTTAGGTGTTCTCTCGGCGAAAGCCTGATGCTTAGTGAAGAAATTATGCCTGGTACGAACGCTATATGAACTTTGGCGTGGCCGCTAGAAGTGTGTGTCGCATGCGGCCTGGCCAGTCACCACTGACTAAGCCAAGTATCGCCATATATGGATATCCATGCGTCAACCCATTCAGCGGTTTTCCGAGAAAACCGGGCATGAATAACGTGATCATGCCTATATTTGGTTCGGCGAAGCCGGCGCAGGCAGTCGAGCTGGTCCAATGTCCTGCCTCCTCCCCTTCGCGTTGTTGCGCGCGACTTCAGGGGCGGGACCGAGAACGAACATATGATGCCCTGTTCATGTCAAACTTGCAGAGCCGGAATATGTGGGATAAACATTTTCGCAGTGATGATTTTGTGTGACCACGAACTATGGAACGAACATTGCGGCATGAGAAATATGCATTACTCGAAATAACTATGCTTTCAAGTAGGCGATAAGAGAAACCATTCACACCCAAAACCTGGCAAACCCACACAGCATACCGATAACTAACTGATCGACAGTCGTGCCTCTGCACATGAGTCATTGTGGTATCGGCGAAGCCTCCACACATTCGGCTCTCGGCACGACTCGGTTTCAAACCTCCACACCGTATCATGCAGTACAGTCACTGTCTAGACAGATTTATCCACCTGTCAGAGAGTAGTGTCATCGTCGTTTCACCATGGTCTGTGAGGTGATATATAGTCAGTGATCGACATGTGCACTTTTCACCCTGAGCTTAACTCCAGAATGCTTGAACGTACAGGATAAGCCCTTCTCGTATGCAGCACAAATGTGTATGCTTTTGTAAAATACACACACACACACACACACACATGCACGCACGCGCGCGCAGGTACGCACATGCACGCACGCACGCACACACACATGCACGCACGTACGCACGCACACACACACACACACACACACACACCCCCTTGCGTGTGCATAGCCATAAGCTAACCTACAAATAATATTGCACACACACACACACACACACACACACACACACACACTCACACACACATGCACATGCACACGCACACACACATGTTTGCTTAGGCATAAACGAACGTACAAATATATTGCATGCGCGCGTGCACACACACACACACACACACACACACACACACACACACACACGTGTGTGTGCATAGGCATAAACTAACATACAAATATATTGCACACACACACACACACACACACACACACACACACACACACACAAACGCACGCGCGCACATGCATGTACCCACGCACACACACACATGAGCACACACACACACACACACACACACACACACACACACACACACACACACACCACACACATCTCTTGCTCACACTCTCACAACCGTCGTTTTACATAAAATTTCCAGTGCAATATGTGTTGTTTTGTGTGCGGCAAAGACAACCTTTGTCTGGTGATATATATATATAGATATATATTTCTTTCTTTTTTTTTATACAGGACTGAAACGTACTAGAAGGGGACAGGCGTGGTTAGTGTGTGTGTGTGTGTGTGTGTGTGTGTGTGTGTGTGTGTGTGTGAGGCGAGTCATAAACGAGCGACTATAACTGTGAACGAACGCAACAAGGTGGAGCAAATGAATGCACGAGAGAGAGAGAGAGAGAGGAGAGAGAGAGAGAGAGAGAGAGAGAGAGAGAGAGAGAGAGTTTTAATTATCTTTTTAAATTTCTAATACATCCACGCACAGTAAGGATTAAAAACTTACAAGGCCTCCATGCTTTTATTGAACCGGCTGAGCAATGAAATGTGTAAATGGAACAACGAAAGACATTCAGGTTTTGATGAAAAATAGTAACCATAGTTTTCCAATCGCGCATGGCGACTGCCTGTTCGTTCGCATCTGTGGCAGACCAATCCGCTAGCTGAGTAGAGGGTGTGTAGAAAGGGGAGAGTGGGGAAACAGACGGGAGGTGTGTGCGTGTGGGGGGGGGGGGGGGGGGAGGGGCGGAGCGGGGAGAGAAAAGGGGGAGGGGGAGGGAGCAAAGTTGTGGACTGTCATCTTCGCCCTTGGGAGTGACCGGTTCTTACGGTCATGCGAAAGCGGTCAAAAGCCCAAGAACTGTGGAATGAAAAATGGTAGCAATTGTAAGTGCCCATACACACCACACACACACACACACACACACACACACACACACACACATTTACGCGCGCGCGCGCGCACTCACACACACAACACACACACACGTACACGCGTACACACACACACACACACACACACACACACACACACACACACACATGGTCTCTCACCCCTCCCCCTTTCTGTCTCCTCTCTCTTCTCTCTCTCTCTCTCTCTCCTCTTTCTCTCACGCACGCACACACACACACACACACACACACACAACACACACATACACAGACGCTCTCTCTCCCCTTTTCGCTGAGTCAAACGCTCTCTCTCTGTCTGTGTCTCTCTCGTTCTGCACACACACACACACACACACACACACACACACACAACCACACACACACACACACACACCAGAGGCATGATACTAGTTATCTGTTGTTCACCTACTTCTATCCTCTTTCGCCTCCCTTCCAACCGGCTCACTCACCTGCATGTCTGATATCATTTCATTTGGACAGGACGTCAAAAAGGAGATCGAACACACACACACACACACACACACACACACACACACACACACACACACACACACACACACACACAAGCGTATATGCATGCACGGGCGTACGCAAGGTCGCGAGCGCGCACACGCACGTACACGCATACTCACGTCCAAGTTTTCACACACACACACACACACACACACACACACACACACACACACACATCAAAGTATTGTATGGCTAAACTCCACAATTCGAGCGGGGGGGGGGGGGGGGGGGGGGGGGGAGGGGGGGGAGGGGGGATAACAAAACAATCGCCGCAGTCTTGACCCCTTGGCGGAAAGAGTCTCCTCCATTCCCCCCTCCCTCCCGTCCTTCTTCCATCCACCCTGTCTTCTGTCCCCCACCCCATCCCCTCCC
>CM065719.1:30161223-30203723 GCA_033310375.1 Conus canariensis
CTTGTGTTCAGGATTTTTTCCCCCATTATCTTGTTAAAACAAAATCTAATGTTTCCATACATAGAGACATGATCACTGAAAGAACAGCACAAATTGACGAACCAAGAAAAAGAAAAGATGAATAACTGGCATGTACATGTTTAATGTCTTTTCAACATGTAGCCGGGTGCTGTAGCCGGGTGCTAACAGTAATTTCTTGGTCACCCGTCGTAAACGAGATATTTTGTTCGAGTTATCTTCCCCCTTACCTCCCTTGGTTGAATCTAATTTTTATTGTGTAAATTCTTTAAATCATGAATACCTCAGAACCTACATAGTTGTGTATACGTCGCTGAAGTCACAAAAATTAATGTATCCTATTCACTACAATTGTGTTGGACTGAGAAGCCCATATTTTCGCTAAAACTGGTATTTCGACCAAATTAATCTTGGCGCCATTTTGAATTGTCCGACGAACAAACTGTAAATAATTCCTGATTTCACAAAAAGTATGAGAGAAGCCAAAGAATCCACGAACGCGCATTGAAAGTAGAGTCCATAAGCTCTCATTTTTTACATCGCATGCCTATGATCTTTTCTGTACAAGCTTGCGACTATACGAAATGACTGACGGCGCCGGTCGCTTGAGCGAGTCGCCTTCTTTGTTGATTGTCGGGAGTTCTGATCTAAATTGTCGTTTTATGAAATTCGGACTTCCCAATCGAAATCTTTTTAAAAACTCCATTTCTATGATAGAAGCAAGCGAAAATATATAAAAATTATCATCTGATGGACCATTTCAACGGAATAACGCTTTATCGAAGATCGTGTTCGAAGCACATGGCGCCGGCCATGTGACGATAAAGCAAGTTGTGTTTTCTATCAAACTTTAAACGCAAAGTTCTCCGCTTGGACGGCATTTTGGATAATGAAATTTATATGTATAAAAAGAGCGAGGTGCCAGCTCTTTATTCATTACAAAATTATTTCGCGCTGTTTGGTATTTTTTATCGAAATAAAGGAAAGTATGACGTAAGCTCGTTAAAAGTGGGTTCATTCTCGGACTGCATTTTATTCCTTGGGTTCTGAGGTTTTCATTGATGTCAGATATGTTTGGATACTTTGAACGGACGGCGAGCTAGACAACGCAGAAGCTGCGGCAGATAGCACAAATTTTGTCATTTGCCGTCTCGAGAGGCTCATTTTGCGCGCGGCGCTGCGTTGTCTTCTTTGCGGTCCGGTCAAGCTGTATATAAGTGGGAGCGCTGGGTGTGCGATTACCGTGAATGAAAGACATGTCCCTAAAAGCTTTCGCTATGAGGACGTAAATCTCAACTATTTTCGAGTGTGAGTGCGATCGACTGCGAGTGTGGCATAGCAGTGGACACCAGGGGAGCGGTGGCAGCTCTCCTTTGAAGGATGCTGATGTGAGAGATCAGCGTCGTTGGGCGGCACAGACAACCTTCCAGCCATATGGGTGACGACGGGTCTAGCCTGTGTCGCCGGGGGACGGCTCCTGGAGATGTGGGGCGATTGGTGAAGGAGCGCTGCCTGACTGCGACTACCATGGCCTGGAATACTGTGCTGTTTTAAGGGGTGACAGACATGGGGGCACTCCTTACGGGGTTGGGCTGAAAAATTGCCCTCTTGGCCGCAGTCAGCGTGTGCCCGCCAAGTTTTAGGGACTCGTGCAGCGCTCCAGCGACTTTCATCCTGCTTCCTCCTTGAGGCGGCCTCACGCGGCACAGGACCATCGCCACCCGAGCATGAAGAAGGCCGCCCGGTGGTCCTGAAGACAGCCTGATGTTTGGGGGACAGCAGGCAACACACACCGACGCCTACCGTCGGTCGACCAAGAACCTGAAACTGAACCAACGTTCAAGACCAACTCCACCAAACTTGAACCAACATTCAAGAAGATGACGACCAGAGTTGAGTCAATGTTCAAGAGGAACACGAGCGCTGGGAGACAAATGCGACGACCCTCATTGAAACTACCCACTACTGCCAGGCGACAACAGTTGCCACAAATATGCAGACCTATGTCTGCATGAACCTTGTCCTTAAGGGCCTCAGGCCAATAGGACGTTAATCTCACCCTCAATGCAATGAGTGCGATCAGTGTTGCCGAGGAGTGTTGCCAAGAGTGTTGCCTAGAGTGTTCGCTAGAGAGAGAGAGAGAGAGAGGTGCTCAGTGTGCTGAGTGCTGAGAGAGAGAGAGTTCCCAGGCAGTGTTCCTGGTTGAGCTCCTTCCCATGGGAGAGAAATAAAAGAAGAAAAACTCCACGTCGTCCTGTGTGTCTTCTTGACTGGCTGCTGTCCCTTGGTTCCTGCACCTATCACCATCTGCCTGTCTTCACCTGCACACCCCTTACCCCTCCGCACCAACACAACTGGTGCTGCGAGCAGATAGAAGACAAGGGACCAAGAAGAAGACACAGCCCAAGAAGACCGGACACCATGGCCAGCCAACTGCCCCTACCTCTGCACCCTCTGCATCTATACCAGCTTCCAAAATTCACGGGTAACGAGAGCAGCAGGGAAGTGGATGACTTCATCCGGGAGGCCAGGCTTGCCCTACACCTGCAGCCCCTGGATGACAGGACAGCCGCCCTCTGGCTGATTGCCGCCCTCGATGGCCGAGCTCGCCAGGAGGTGATCAGGCTGCCAGCGGCAGAGGTAGACTCCCCAGCCAAGATCTTGACCATCTTGGAGGAGAACTGGGGAGAGCAGCGTGATGTCGTCACCCTGGCCACAGCATTTTTCAACAGGCAGCAGGGCCAGGACGAGACCATCTGGGAGTATGGCTCCCATCTCCAGTGCCTCTGGCAGAAAGTCAACCAGGCTGGGGATGGACTGCTGCCAGCAACCATACTATGGGACGCCTTCACCCGTGGCCTATGACAAGCAGCACTCCGCAAGGATGTCCGGTATTTCATCCGGAACCATCCTACCACCACCTTTAAAGAGGCTAGGAAGGAAGCCCAAAGGTGGATGCAGGACTGCAGTGCAGACGGCGACATTCTCCACATGGCTGGCACTGCTGCTGTTGCCTCGCTTGAAACTGGGCTGGCGGCACTCATGGCCACAGTCGCCAACTTGAGGCAGGAAATGCAGCAGCCACCACCTGCACGGCCACCACTGCAGGTCCGCAGCTGTGTGACGGACACACAGCGCTCAGGACGACGACCCAGGCGGAGGCGACGGAAGTCGGCACCTATGAAAACTGGGGACAAACCCCAGTCCTCTGCCACTGTCAGCAGCCAGAATGCTGACAAGCGACACGGCCCAGCAGCACCCAGGCGACAGGCTGAGTCCATTCTGCCTCGGCTGTCATCAGGAGAGATGCGCCGACTGCAGCAGGAGGACCCATCCATCGGGCCAGTTCTCTCCTCCTGGCCAAAGAAGCATGCAGCTGGCGAGAATAGGGAGCTACAGGCCCTCATTCAGCAGCACAGCCGACTCACCTGCCGACAGGGGGTGCTGTATCGGCGAATGTTGGACCCTAAACTTGGGGCGTGTGAGCAGCTTCTCCTTCCCGGATTGCTCCGCCCCAAGGTTCTGTCATCGGTCCACAACCGCCAGGGTCACCAGGGCTACCAACGTGCTGCAGAGATGCTGCGGCCCCAGGTCTACTGGCCCGGTATGTACCGGGATCTGGAGCAGCGCCTGGCTGATTGCCTACCCTGCAGAAATGTCAACCAGACTGTCGGTGCCTCCATGCCATCGGACCGTGCGCCAGAACCCAGGCCACCACAGGCTGCTGTGGCCTCCAGACAACGGGTCTGGCCCTGTCAGGCAACTCCACTGCCTGATAGCAGAACGAACACCCTGCCATCATCAGGACCACCTGACCGGAGGAGACTGACACGACAGAAGCTGGAACCACCATCAGACTCCATGACGGACCAGCACCCGACGTTCCCGCAGCCTAAGCCCAGGACTGCTAGAGAGAATGATAATATCTAGGTTCTACCCCACCTCATTTTATTTTGCCCACAAACCCCCCTTTTTAACATAAATTTCTTCATTTTCTTGCCACTTTTGCCAAAAACTAACACTTTTTTGTAAAAAAAATTAACGCACAAAACCCCCAAAAATGAAGAAATTTATGTTTTAAAGTGGGGCTTGCGTGCAAAATAAAAATGGGGTGAGTTAGAACATAGATATTATCATTCTCTCCGCTCTTGATTCTTGCACAAACAAGAGGAACGGCTTACTTAATTCTTTTAATTGGTGTTTATAATCTAGTTTAAAAATGAAGCCTGGAATAGTTGCAGAGCTTATTAATATATTCAGAGATTGGGAGATGGAGGAAAGAGGGTGGGGAGTTGATAGAGAAGAGTTTGAAGAATTAATTACGGAGCTTTTTGAGCGCATAGATATGCGGGAAAGCGTAAGGAACGCCATCAGTAAACTACCACATTCTTGGCCTCATCCAGTTATAAAGTTGTTTGCCATTTTAGTTGATCAAATAGCTCCTGAAGATCTTGATCTGACTGCGTCTACTGACCCTGAAGGAGTAACTATTCACTTTAATCCAGATCAATTTTTACGACTAACAACAACAAATGCTCACTGAATCCATCTATTTTTAATAGTAAAGTCAGTCAAGTTAATCTTTTAAAGTACGTTCTTGAGCTTTTAAGTCAGTTCTCCAATGACCTATAGCGTATGAAAACTCAGGATCAACGTAAGTTCGCTTGTTATTGTTAGAGACCAGTGATTTCTTATTAACAGCAGTTGTGTTTACTTGATGAAGAGTAGAGCGCAGATTAACATTTGTATGATGAAACACTTTGTGTTCAAAGAGAGCCTGCTTGTAGTTGTCGTGAGTTATATTTTTTTTTTAACTATTTCTTTACCTACACCCTTAGCCTTCTTCATTACAGAAGTCTGGCTAGCAACGCTATACATCTTTGACCGCAAACCAACATATTCTTGTATAATTGTCCCGTTAAGTTCGTCTTTAAACTTTCCAATTACTTTCTTGTTTACAGTTGAATGTAAAGGGCTGTCTTAGGGTAGTCACATGTGTCGTACCATCCATCAGCTCCTTTGGCTACTTCTGCTTCTAAGTCTTTGTAAAAGTCTTCTGTGGGGATGTCTAAAATAAAAGAGTCAGTGACTGTGTAAAGGACTCTAGACTTTGGGTACAGCGGTTTAAAGTAGTCATACAAGAATTCTAGCATTAACAGCTTTGACAGCTCTAACACAGTAAACCCAAAAAACACCGGCTTGTCCAACCCCACATTTTGTTTCTTCATCATAATGCCAACCAGACAGCCGGTAAATTGTCTAAAGTCTTGATAGTTAGGTTTAGAGACCAGCTTAATTGCTTGTTTTTCTTTTGTAACTAATCTTACATCTTTACGCTTGTGTGGGTTTTCCATGGTTTTGCCAAAACAACTGTTGTTAATTAGTTTAAAAAAGTCTTTTTTCTGAAGCGTCAGTGGCTTGGGTCCTCAGCTGAGTATTCTTCATGATGTATGGCCTCATAAAGGGCTCTTGGTCAAACTCTATAATTCTGTGAACAGCAGTAAGTTTTAGTCCGTGTCTTAAGTAAAACTATAGGAGTCTGTAATGACATACGTACTTCGTCTTGTGGCGAAGATTGGGCACAAGTTTAGGCGGTTCTGTGGGGGTCATTTTTACTCTTTCTGCTGCTAGGGGATAATCATTATGGAGGTCATGCAATTCTGTAGGATATTCTAAGTCTACCTCTAAGATTAATCCTATTGGATAATCGGGTGTAAGCTTTGACAGCACCTTTAACACATTATTAACGTCATGAGGTCCTTGTTTCATTCTAAAGTTTTTTAGTGGCAGTGTCTGACTCATGGCCCACCCATACGGATTGTTGGCGTCTCAGTACATTGGATAGTTAGATGGTTTAGTTGGGTCATAGTCATCTAAATACTTGTTGTTCGCTTTGCAGTAAGGATGCGAGGCCATGCTAATGCCTCCCCTTAGGCCGCCTTCAATCATCTGGAGTGTAGCCAGATCAGATATTAAGTCAATCTCAATGTTTGTAGACTTTAAGAAGGCGTCCCAAGAAAGGCCTGGGGCAGAAATGTAATGTGATGAATCTAGACCGTAATGTTTCATGCATGTAGATCTGTAATTCTGAAAGACGTCTGCCAATAAGCACACGTCGGCCATCAAGTATTGATCGTGATAATCGCCCATTGTTTGGCAGTGTAATTCTGTCCAGGCTTTCTGTGCGTATTCATAGTCAGAGTCAGTTATGCCTTTGCCTGTAAGACGGCTGTAAAAGTCTTCCTTAAGTGGCAGCGCTGGCTCATCAAACTTGTCCCACGAGTCCATGTATTCATAAGGGTAAATGCCTTTACGTACTAAAGCCGGGTCAAAATATTGTTCAGTTATTGGGAAGTCTTGTAGAGATCCTGCTAATTTATCCAAACTCCCCATCAGATGTTGGGCAGAGTCATAGAAGGATAAACAGTCTACAGTAAAGGCCATGTACTTTTCTGATGATTGTGCAATACAGTCAACCTTCTTACATTCAGAAGTTATTGCTTGCATGATGAAATGAGAGTCATAGCCTCGTAAGTTATGAAAGAAGATTGGCAGTTTCCATGTTTTGGGGTCAACCTTAAGCTGAACATTGCACTTACTGTGTGCAGCTCCTCTGAATTTGCCAGTAATGTGATCATGGTCCCTTACTGTTGGGTTTTCTCTACTGTTAGGTGTTAGCTCTAAGCCGCAAACCCAACAGTGAGTGGCTGATTTATACTGTTCATGGTCTTCAGGAGTCATAACAATGTCTGAGAGATTCAGTTGATTAGAAAAGTAATTACGAATTTGTTTCATTGTTGTAAAAATCGATTAGCTGCGTCGGGGCCTCTGTAAATCTCTGGTTGTGTGTGTTGGCCATCTGATCTAACAACAACAAAAGCATAAGAACAAATCTGATGGTGGGTTAATAAGGCTATTTTTTGTTCTTCTAGTTGTTGAAGGCCATAATACTGTGGCAAAATCGCTTCAAAGTCAGCATAAACTACGTATGGTCTCATCTGCATTTTGTGTATGTTTTTAAAACTAACTTTAGACCCTGGTGGGGGCGTAAGAAGTTCGGTTTTACAGTCTACAAAACTTTTACAATATTCATGTTTGGCAGCTGCTTCTATAGTGGGGATTCTGACCAAACACCTTCTACAAAGCTCTTGTTTAGATGGGTCCTTTGTAGTATAAGCCATAAGTCTGCTTATTGATCTGATTAATACATAATGGCTCTCGGAACCGTCTGTAAACAACAACAGGTCTACATGATTCTTAAGGGATTCACCTAAAGTAGGGGCATTGGGTGAAATCCATGGAGGTTGTAGATTGTCTACTACAGACCATGTATATACGTTTACAGTTATTGGTTTGTTTTGCTCTTCAAACTGGCTTAAACTGTCTATGCTTACTGGAAAGTTTATGTCTTTGAAGTTCAGTTCATGTGTGTATGCTTCATAATTAGATACTCTGTCTGCGTGCTTTCCAACGTGATGTAAATGAGCCAAAACACACCACATGAAACACATATTGTCAGAATTTTTTATGTTTAAGACTGCTCGTTTTAAAACTAACTCTTTTGGGAGAGGAAGGTGAGAATTGCCAACTATAGGATAGAACTTTGTTTGTTTTAATTTGATTTCAAGGACTGTTCCTTCAGACCAGCCAGACCCCCTTAGCTTAGCCTCCTCACTCGCATGGTTAAACTGTGTAAGCATGTAATTAGCCCATTCAGAATTAAAGTCGTGATAGCTGATTACTTCTTTCTGTTTAGTTGAAACCCAGACTAGTATGCTACTACCATCAGGTGTTATATATTCAATCAGAATGGCCAACAACACTTTTACTGGTGGGTCAATTTGAAGAGACTCTGGGATTTTAGAGATCGCATGTGCTACGCTTTCATGAACTTTTGTGGGGTTAATAATGTCCATGTCTAATTCACTAAACATATTGTCTAATTGTTTGCCACTACCTTCCAACAGCACGTTGTTGGGTAGTTTTTCAACTCCAGATTCACTTGGGGACTTCATTTTAAAGCAACAATATTTACGTAAATTAAAAAAATAATGAATTAAAGAACTTTACTTGTACTTAAGTTAAGAACTTTACTTGTACTTTACTTAAGAACTTAACTAGTACTTTACTTAAGAACTTAACTAGTACTTAACATGACTTGTACTTTACTTAAACTTAACTTGTTATAACTGACTTTACTTGTACTTAACCAATTAACGTCCGCGGGACTGAGACCTTACTATTTTTTTACGCTCTTCTACTTCAAGCACTACTAATAAATCAGAACAAACAACTGGTTTTCCGTCTTGGTTAGTTATTTTTACACACACTGAATTTATAGATCCTCCAACTAATTCTTTAAATTGACTGTTTTCACCAAATGTGCTTAACTGATAATCGCAAAACCCCGCCTTAATTGATGGTAGTACTCTTAGAACTGTAGATGGATGGCCATCAAATAAATTACTGTCTGTTTTTAACTCTTGTAAATGGACATACAACATTGGGTTCACGAGAAAATCAGATGGTTCATTACTTTCAACTTGATAGATGTCTTCTCTTGTACTAAATTTATAAGATCTGCTAGTACTGTGGAAGCCCAAGATTCTAGCAAGTCCTTTAGGAAAAGTGTATTCTCTTCTTTCTTCTAATGGAAAATGCACAGTAATTCTGAGGTTTGCTTCGTTAATTTTTAGCGATATGCCAAATTCGTTAAGTACTTCTTTTAAAGAACAAAAGTTGTAATAACCTTCTGGTATTTTTTCATGAGTTATTTGATTGCCCCCTTCGTTACTAATATTAATCCAGTTATTCTGAGCTTCTTCAGATATATTAAACCACTTAACTTTAAAACCAATTTCTCTAAGAGCAACCCTACTATCACCGCGCCTATTGTCAATTGGATACTTTAAGAACACACGCGTGTTTTGTTTGGTTATATAAATGTGCATCCTTTTTAAAAACTATTTAAAAATGGAACCTTTTAAATATAATGAAAGTGCCACTTACAATGTAGGAGGGTTTATGAGCCCAAATCTTTGGACTTCAGTGTCCTAACCATTGCAGTGGATGAATCATATGGCTTCCAAGTCAGACTTGTAAACCCACTAACTAGATATTTAAATCCTCCAATAAAGAGCGATAGTGTGCCATCAGCATGGTCAACCCACCCTATGGCTTTTTACCAGAATCAGTTAAATTTTGCAGTTTACTGCTCAACCACTGGCTGCGGTGTTTCATATGCAAACCATTTAAACCACCCCAATCTCTTAGTAAGGTCAGTATATAACTTTCATGTTTATTACCAGTATAGACGCATACTAACTGAACTACAAGTACGCCTCCCCAACGACAACGCGTTTAATCCATTTCTCAGCCCAATGGACAATAATGCATATGAAAGAATCTGCAACGAATTTAACATTAAACCTTCAACTAACTTTAGACAAAAGTTAGACCGCAATCACGGGTTAGGCACATTGTATTTGTGGGTTGAACATAGAGAATATAATTATGACTACTGGCCTGGCCACACCTCTTTTCAACCAAACAAACAAGTTAGATTGGGATCAATAGAACAAAAACACCCCAATGCTTGGGCAACATTTATCTTAGATGAAAGTAAAGGCCTAACAATGCCAGGAGTGCAAAGACTCAATGACTCCATACGGACGTACGTTTGGTGTCTATTAGGAGCACAAGCACAGACCAAGTCTAGCATAGTGGATCAATCTACAGGCTTTGACGCCAGAAAACAATTTTTAGCCAATTTAGAAGATGCTATTAACTCTGCTGTTGATTTGCCTTCCAGCATAAAAAGGTACCAAAACGTTCTTGCACATGCTAGGTCAAAGGTTGACTTTGTTGTGGGCCATGGATTATACATGCTGCCTTCTGACCTTAGACTACAGATTGGCATGATACAGAATTATAATAATGAAATCCTCATAGCTGGAGACGACCAGAACTTAGGACACAATCAAAGCTTAAACACAAGGCCCGCACCAGCCATTTTAAAAAAAGCATCTAGCCCTGAACAACCAGAAAGCGACCCACAGCCAGCTATAAGCAACCCACAGCCAGAAAGCAGCCCACCGCCTGTTAATATACTTCACCCCGACAGACACACTAGCGAAAAGACAGCCCTTGTTGTGTTTTTAACTTTAACTGGACTGGTTATACTTTATTTCACTAAAAATTAAACCAGCAGCCAGCACCCCAAAGTCCACAGATGGTCAGCCATATAACCAGCCACTTTCCCTATAGTAGACAAAACCCAACTAACAACACTGCCTATTATGCCAGGCAGAGCATCAAGCGCTTTGGCAGCTAACTTCTTTAATAGGTTTGCTAGATGGTGTAATTGTTTTCTAATCCAACTTGTACCAGGCTGAGGCGTTGGAGGCGCTACTGGCCCTGTTGGCGCACCGCCAGTTAATGCATAAACCAGTGTAGAGATAGCAAACCCAATGGCTGTCATTATACTAACTATTGTAATCCCCTGTTCTCTAAACAGAGTCCTTATTCTTTCTGCTAGCGTAGTATTTTCATAAAGCATTCTGTTTATAGTTTCTCTGATTCTGCTTGTTTGTGATGCTAGCTGTGTTCTGTTAGTAGACAGCACTTCTAACCTGGCTGTCCTTTCTAGCATTAAATCTTGTATTTTCTGCTGTATTCTAGCCTTTTCTTCTCGTCCTAAATTGTTATAATCTGCATTAGCCAGTCTAGTTTTTTCTTCTTCTATCTCTCTATCTAGCTCACCAAGTTTTGCCAAATTGTTTGTTAGTTCACCCCTTATTGTCCGTAGAGCAGTATTAAGACCCATGATTTCACGCATAGGCAACGGAGAATCATTAATTGTTTTTAAAGCTGTTTCTTCATTAAAACTCGTCTCAATTTCTGTTATTAGTTCATCTGCCTGTTGACTTAATTCTTGAAGAGGTATGTTTTGTATTTCAGATTGTGTTGGTAACCTTTGCTCCACGTTCTGTAAAAGACTAACAGCATCAGGCCTTAGATCTAAAATATTTAATCGCCTTTGGTAAGCAACAGGGAGCTCTCTAAGAATTGTGCTCTTGCTTAAAAACTTGGTTGGGTCTGGTTTTGTAGTAAGTCGTACAAGGCCTTTACTAGTCCTTATATACAGATGATTACTTTTATCTATCTTAAAATCAAAAGGACTGTGGCCTTCTGGTGGCTCTAGTCCTATGCTTCTATAGAATGAGTTAATTTTATTTGCTAATAGTTCTGCGCGAGATGCACTAACTCCAGGGGGTGTTTCTACTCCTTCTTCTAATGAAGGGATTGAAGAACCTGCTCCTTCAAGTTCTTCTTGGAATGAAGGACTCGGCTCTCTTTCTTCATCTTCTTCTTCTTCAATAGGATCAATTGCGTCAAAATCTTCATCCATATTTTTATATTATTTTTTGTTTTATAAAAAATGAACTCATACGGCTGCGACCTTGATCCATACAGAAAAGCGAAGGAGCCCCGTGGCATAAAAGGCATAAGACAGACTGTATTTGTTGTAAATAATCAATCAACAGTTGAGCCCAATGAAATATTAACAGTAAAATTTCCTAACCTTGGCGCCGACGATGTTATAATGCCAGGCACTGCTATGCTATCATTCAAAATAAATATTGATTCAGCAGATCCTAATGCCACTGTCGTTGCCAACTTGGGTAGAGCCATCATTAAAAATATGCGAATCAAACTGGAGGGCAGAGAAGTCTTCTCGTTACAAAGCGTAGACATTTTTAATCTCTATTCTGACCTATGGTTGCCTAGAACAGAAAGAAAAAACAAAGCCTATCAAGGAATCCAGGGCCCCAACGGCCTTAAACACAGGCTTAATGCTGAGGATGCAAAGGACGACAATAAAGACCAGGCAGTAGCACGAGCATTTGGCAACCGATTTTGCATCCCTCTAGATTTTGAACTGTTAAAGACCCATCAGCCATACAACCAAGGCGCACCAAGAGATAAACTTACTTATGAACTGACATTTAATGACAGCGGGTCTGTTATTCTGTCTCAAGACCCTGAAGCCAAATACACAGTCAGTAACATCTCTCTTGAGTTTGATGTTGCTACTAACCCTGAACTGGCTAGAACAGTCTTAAACCAGTATAAAAGTAAGACAGTTATTTACTTTGAAAGAATTGTGTATCACAATACAGAAAACAAAAACAAGCAAGACACTGTGTGAAACATAGCTCTAAGTTATTCTCTGAAGTCCTTAAAGGGAATTCTCTTGCTATTTACTAAACCCCCAGCTCCTTTTCAGAGAGAATCTGAGGTATTTTATAATCCAAAGATTGAGCAGGTATCTTGCACAATAGAGGGCAAGCCTTATCAGTTGTATTCAGCTGGACTTTTACCTCACCAACACTTTAATGAAGCAAGAATGTTGTTTGCTGGAGGCAGACAAACAAGCCCCACAGCCGATCATGTGTGTAAAAAACTTCAATTTCATGATGTAAGACTTGAAGATTACTTGACAGGCAAATATGGACTATGGCTGGATTTTAGATTCACATATGACAACAGACTGCATGGAAGTGGAAGAAGGGTAGGGTCAGATAGCATAACCATACAGATTAACAAGAAAGCAGAGGAGAATGGTCCGTTACAAATGCACGTTTTTGTGGTTTGTGACGCTCAGTTAAACATCGAAGAAAATAGACTGAAAGAAATAGCCTATTAAAAACAGATGGATAGTTTGAACTTTTTGCCAAAAGACCCGCACTGTTCGCTTATTTGTGGGATTACTGGATGTGGGAAAACTGTCTTCGTACTTGATTTGTTACAAACAATCTACAGGTTTCATTACGAGTACATTGTTATATTCTGCACAACCATTAAGCACAACAAGTCTTACAAAGAAAGGCAGTTTGTTTGGACAGACGAGAATATATTTTTAGTTGATCCTACTGACAAGCTAAGCGACTGTTTAGAACATTACTATAGGCTATTTGAGGGAACTGAAACGCTGTTTATTATTGATGACTGTTCAGCTGAACGAGACGTTAAAAAAAAGAAAAACTCTGTCAAAGCTAGCCTATAGTGGCCGCCACGCATTAGTTTCTGTGTGGCTTTTAACTCAAAAATACAATGCTGTCTTAAAAGACTTTAGATCACAGTTAAAATCAGTCATCTTATTCTATACTAAGGACAAGGATAGTTTTGAAGAATGTTTAAGTGAAAATTATATAATAAGGGACAAGGATGAGCTCAAAAAAATAAATGACCAGTTAGAAAAATCTAAGCACGCTAAACTATGCTTACGGACTGATCCACCAGTTCAATACATTTGTTTATTATAGATTGTTTGTTATAGATTGTTTACTATAGATTGTTTACTATAATTTTTATATTAAAAAGAATGTCTCGAGGACCTGAATCAAACGCACAACAAGCTCCCAAGTGTACTGCAGTAGAGCTAAAAGATCTAGCAGACACAATTGAGTTTGATCTAATAGGAGTGCCAGGAAATGTTTATGGATTTGAGTACACCAACGATGGCGTTTACAAACGAACAGAAATTGAAGATAAAAAACGGCAGCAATATCCTACCCTGGAAGAGATAAGAAATCTAAAAACAAACGATTTTGGCAAACACGAATACAAACTTCATAAACGAGAGAATGCCTGGGCGTTGCTTCCTAAAATTAACTGGGATTTAAAGTTTGAACTACGAAGCCCCAATGTATACTTTGATAAGAAAAACAATTTTAGAAAAGCTTTGAATGCAGGACACCTTCTTGTTAGCCTAGTCCCAGGAACACAACAGAAAAAGCAGACTGAAATAACTAAGCAGGGCCCTGAATATATGCTGCAGAGAAAGAAGTCGTTAGCTGAAGTGGGGGATGACACCGTTGGCTTAGAATTTAACCCAAAACTAGAACCACTGCCTAGAAAAATGACGATGCTTTTTCGCTTATTACTCCAAGGGAGTCTGATCCTAGTTTGCCAGAACATACGTTAATCAGAGGTGTACAAATAAAGTCTGAAAACTTGGGCGGGCCTCTCAGGCTTGTTATTGCTATTACTAAAAATGGGGATCAAATAAACACTTTTGTATCTTCCGACAAAGTTACTGTGATGGTTGACAAAGACAAACTAACAGTACTTGATTTTTTGTTCATTAAGTATGTTGATTTTATTGGGTTTTACTCTGTTGATGAAGTGCTGCCAGAAGGGTTAATAAGAAGATATGTACAAGATTAAACAAAAATAATTTTGTTTAAAATGGAAGACGGTCAACAGTTTAGATTAAAGCACATGACTGAGCTTGAAGAGGAAATAGAAAGTAACTTAAATAAGTATAGGGTTACTAGAAAGAAATATGCTAAAGCTTTAAATGTCCTTTCTTATATAATCACCGGCTCATCAGTTGTAGCCAGCTTAAGCACTGGGTCTAGTGTTGCTCTTTTAGCTACTGGAGTTGGAGCACCAATGTCTATAGCTTTTGGGAGTGTTGGGTTAGGGTTAGGTGCCATGTCCACGATTGTAAGTGCTGTTTTAAAAAAGCTAACGCCCAAATTACAAAAGCACACTGCCATTGTAGCCGTAGCAACAGCAAAACTTCATTCATTAAGGTTGATTATAAGCAATACATTACTGGATGGAAAAGTAACAGACGAAGAATTTAAACGAGCTATGGCTGACGGTGATGATTACAGACGACAAAAAAATTGAACTTAAAAAAAAATCGAGAAAGACTTACTTCACAAGCAGACACTGAAGCAATCAAACAGAACATTGCAAATCGGTTAAATCCAAAATAAGTTTTAAAAAATAAATCAAAAGTTTAACAAAAAAATATGTTATAAACATTCATACTATTTTTTATTTTTTTTTTACTAACGGGCACTGTGTTTGGTGGGACAACTTGCAGCTCTTCACGAACAAACGATCTTTTAGGGGCAGGCTTTTTAGAAGAAAGAGCCTCTCTTAAATAATACACGGGAGGGGCTGTTTTCATAATTCTTTCAACTTCATATACATCTACGCTCCATATGGGGTCTGTGGCCCAAGTCACATCACCTTCTGCCTCTCCAGGAGCATACAAGTATCTTACTTTTAGTCCAAACGGCAAGAGTTTTTGATTACCTCGGATGTCTTCAGTAATGCTAATTTTTTTTAGTTTGATCGCGTTCACTGGCTTAAGACCCGTTGTTTTAAATTCTTCATTGTTCATGGCGCGTAAGACTGCTGGCAACCTCCTAACCCATTCTGTGTTACGTGCTCTGTCCATAAGGTCTCTGTGGTATTGATAGGTAAACAGACGTTCGGCTAGATTCTTATTAAAGTTTTCTACTAGAGCCTGGGAGCGATGGTTGCCTGGAATCCGTCTCTTAACTGTAACCTGGTGTTTTAAAAGCAGCTGGTTTACAGCTCCTTTAAACTCTTTTCCATCATCAACCTGGATCATCCTAGGATACTTTAATGGGCCTCGCATGTATATTTGTTGTAAAGCCACAGCCACAGCAGTTGCGCTTTTATCTGTTAAAGGCTCAGCGTCTTTATACCTTGAAGCCATGTCAACAACTGTAAGAGCATACTTAAACTTTCTTCTTCTAACTTTGTCATGTGGAAGATACAGCAAGTCCATCTGGTGGGTGTTGTAGCCGGCCGTTTTGTCCGACCCGGCCGTTTTGTCCAACCTCGGACAAAACGGCCGGGTCGGACAAAACGGCCGGCTAAAACCCGGCTGTTTTGTCCGACTTTCAATTTTTTGTCGGACAAAACGGCCTGGTTGGACAAAACGGCCGGCTCTAAGTAAGCGGCCGTTTTGTCCGATATTTCACTGGCAAAGAAGTATAAATTCGTCGCGTTCTGGTTTTTGTACTCCCAGTTCTTATAGAACAGGGAGTACTTTAGAATGGGAACGAAGAAATGCTGTCTGTGTGTCTGTCTGTCCGTGTGTCCGTGGTCAAAATGTGTTCCACTCGCTCCAGACAAAACTACTGGGCCGATCTGTCTGAAAATTTGTAGGTATGTTCATTATGGGCCACGGATGATGCCCGACGTTTTAGTTTACCGCTATAGCCGTTACTAACGGCTCGAGATATGGCTAAAAATAGGTTTTCAGTTTTCAAAGTCATACGCCAAGGTCATGACCTTGACCTTGAAATATCTTTTGAATATCTTCCAACTAAGGTGGCACAACATTACGTAAGATTTGAATTGCTTCTGTCTACCCGTTCAGAATACATGATTGCAACAAAAATGTCCCCACCCTCAAATTGTTAGGGTCCAGCTATCTCCTCGACCTTGACCTTGATTGGCCTACAAAGGTCGTACGCCAAGGTCATGGCCTTCTTGTTCGGATCTCTTGCCATTCTTGTGCCACACCACCACACAAAGTTTGACGCGACTCCGACTTTCCGTTCGGAAGATATCCTTGGGACAGACAGAAACACACACACACACACACACACACACACACACACACACACACACACACACACACACACAACGTGACGAATTTATACTTCTTTGCCAGTGAAACTGGGCAAAGAACAATTATAAAATATATCGGACAAAACGGCCGCTTACTTAGAGCCGGCCGTTTTGTCCAACCAGGCCGTTTTGTCCGACAAAAGATTGAAAGTCGGACAAAACAGCCGAGTTTTAGCCGGCCGTTTTGTCCGACCCGGCCGTTTTGTCCAACCTCGGACAAAACGGCCGGGTCGGACAAAACGGCCGGCTACAGGTGTCATTAGGAACTGAGTTAACAAATCGAGGCCTTATTATTCTTTTTGGGGCAGGCAGATATATTTGCCAGATCGCTTGTTTTGAAAGCCAGTTTTTTGCTTCTGATTCAGACACCCTAGCAGCTTTACTCAGTTTATCAATAGCAGTCTTTCCTTTCCAATACCCTCTAGGAGAATAATATATTTTGTCCATAAGAAGGGACTGTTTTTTTAATTACATTTTAACTATGTTTTTTAGATTGAATATGCAAGAAGAAAGATTGCTCCCATAGCACCTATAATAAGCCTATTTCTGCCATTTTCTGATCCTCAGATGGTTCATAAAAGTCAGACAGTTCTGGCGGTGACGATGTTAGAAACTTCTTTCATGTCACTAAGTAATATTCATTCATTGCGTCATCAACGTCTGTAAATGTGTGCTCTGCATGTCCCTGTTCTCTTAACTTTTTATTAATAAAGTCTAAGTGAGCAATTCTCCTTTTCTCGTAAGCGTCTTTTGCCTTAGCTAACTCTTCCATTGCCTTGTTATGGCGTTCTCTTTCTTCATCAGACCGCAATTTACTAAACATGTAATTGCTCCCAGAGCAAGCCAATGCATTAACAATAGCTCCTCCCACCATCAGAACTAATCCGGACATCTTTTTATAAATGAATGAATCTTTTTTATAAATTAATATTTTCTAGAATTAATTTTTTTTATTTTTTTTTTTTTTATAAATCTTTCTATGCATTGATGTTTTCTGGGATAATTCCCTGTGTAACAAGAAAGTCTTTTGAAGCAATTCCTGCAGTTATTACAACTATAACCTTAACAACATCCTCAATGTCTAACCTTCCTAGATCAGCTGGCTTCATTTTGAACATGTTTTTGCTAACACGCTGTACCCTATACTAAGACCGCTGATTACAGCAGAGTGGTAAATAGTATTGATGATCTTTGCAGTGCTCATGTTTTTTATTAACTAAAAAAATAATTAAAATAATCATAATATGAAAGACTGTCTATGTGCTTTTTAATCAGATAATCTTTTGTTGCTAGAGCTAAAAATAAGGTTACAACTAGTTTCGGTGAATCTTCTATCTTTCCCATGTTGGGCGTTTTTAGCAAACATTTTGCAAGAGTTGAATAAACTATAACACCAACAATAGGCACTGCATAATTAACCAACGTTAAACTCATGGTTTTAAAAAGGTTTTATTATTTTTATTGTTTTAAAAAGAGTTTAAAAAATGGATTGCGACGAGCTATTAAAGTGTGAGGAGCCAGCAGACCCAGACCTCTGTCATAAAGAAAGATTATACTCTCTGGCTGCATGTGGAAAAACTAGACAGTATTTAGGTGTTGAACTAAGTATTGAACAGATTCAGCAATTGTCTACATCAGACATTGAGAAGTATTACGCTAGGTACGAAGCACAGCTAGGGTCAAAAATGGTTAGATCAGTAGGACAGACAATGATTAGTTTATATACTAAATTAGTAGGCAAGATAGCACCGATTGATTCAGAAGAAGATTTAAAATATGACTTAACACAAGATCCGGTTTTAACCAAGTCCCTAGAATCTCTTGCATGTGACATGTATTATAGATTTGGGACGTTGTTATGTCCATTCATCATGGGATTAATTACTTTTAATCATATTAATTTTAATCATATTAAAAAAAATGAGCGATCAGGAGAAGAAGATTTCACAGGAGCAGAATGCCCAAGTGAGTGTCCCACAAGTGAGTGTCCCACAAGTGAGTAGTGTTACTAAGTCTAAAAATCCTGGGCGTGTTGAGGCTGGCCGTAAACTAGCTGAATGGAATAGACTGCAAAAAGCAAACCAAGCAGCAAAACAAAAATTATTAGATAGTAATACAACATCACCACCAGCACCGCCACCGTCACCAACAACAACACAATCAAACTATAAGATGTATTATTATGTACTGGGGTGTGTTGTTGTTGGTGGGGTTTTTTTGGCATACAAGTGTCTAAAACCATACTTAGCAACAAAGTCACAAATCCCCACAAAAACAGTAAAAGAAGAAGAACCAGCTTCTGCAAAAAAAATACAACCTCCTGCTGTAGACCCATTATTTTTACTGAATTAGTTTTTTTAATGTGTTGTTAAGTACAAGTTAAGTACTGGACTAATTCTGTAAACCATTAGATTTTTATGCTGCGGAGAGAATGATAATATCTATGTTCTAACTCACCCCATTTTTATTTTGCACGCAAGCCCCACTTTAAAACATAAATTTCTTCATTTTTAGGGGTTTTGTGCGTTAATTTTTTTTACAAAAAAGTTTTAGTTTTTGGCAAAAGTGGCAAGAAAATGAAGAAATTTATGTTAAAAAGGGGGGTTTGTGGGCTAAATAAAATGAGGTGGGGTAGAACCTAGATATTATCATTCTCTGCTAGCCACCCTGTGCCCACTCCAGTTCTGCCCCTGATTCGTACTGCTGATCCACCCATCCCAGCCCCACGACGAACTACTTGTCTGGCGGTGAAACCAGTGAAGAGGTATGTTGGTGATCACATGGATAATCAGGAACTCTTGCATAAGTAGCTGACTTGAGCAGAAGTTCTCAGAGGGTTGAACAGTAAATATATTCTAGGTCTGATTTATAGTTGAATACCTCCTTTTGGGAAGAGGTGCTGTGGACTGGTTGCTAACCAATTATTTGTTGTCTATTTTTTTTTTTTTTTTTTTTTTTTGCACAAGCTAGTACATATGTTGATTGTTTTTCATGTTGGATAATGATGTATGCCACAGTTTTTCAAAAGCCAGCAGTACTGGCTAAGGATTTTATAGCAAATTCTGTTTTTGCCATTTTGTATTCGACTTGATGGAATTTTGTCAAATAACAAGTCCATTTTAGTCACTTATGTACCCAAAGTCCGGGTTTTGTTCAGGAAACGAATCCCATGTAGTCATTCTTGTGTTTTGACTTTTTGGATTTTTTTGTTTAAAATACATACGTCCATTTTAGTCAATACGCTCATTTCAGTCGATGTGAATCTGCCGACTCTCAGACTCCTTGTTTAAAAGAGAAAGCCCCTGGTAGTCGGAATAATATGAATTTAAACAATGGGAGAGACAAGATGTTTTAATACTTTGTATCGTTTTGCTACTTTGATGTAAAGGTTTGTTGTTTTGCTCCTTTGATGTAAAGGTTTGTTGTTTTGCTCCTTTGATGTAAAGGTTTTGTTTTAGGAGTAAGCCTGTCAGAACTTGGGTAGTTGAAGCTTCATTTTTTTTCATTGATTTTTTTTTTTTTTTTTGCTTTCCTACTTGATAACTCTGTCGTTTTATGTCATTTTTATGTCAGCGAGGACGCTGGTTGTAACAGAGTAGGGGGGGATGTAGCCGGGTGCTAACAGTAATTTCTTGGTCACCCGTCGTAAACGAGATATTTTGTTCGAGTTATCTTCGCCCTTACCTCCCTTGGTTGAATCTAATTTTTATTGTGTAAATTCTTTAAATCATGAATACCTCAGAACCTACATAGTTGTGTATACGTCGCTGAAGTCACAAAAATTAATGTATCCTATTCACTACAATTGTGTTGGACTGAGAAGCCCATATTTTCGCTAAAACTGGTATTTCGACCAAATTAATCTTGGCGCCATTTTGAATTGTCCGACGAACAAACTGTAAATAATTCCTGATTTCACAAAAAGTATGAGAGAAGCCAAAGAATCCACAACGCGCATTGAAAGTAGAGTCCATAAGCTCTCATTTTGTATATCGCATGCCTATGATCTTTTCTGTACAAGCTTGCGACTATACGAAATGACTGACGGCGCCGGTCGCTTGAGCGAGTCGCCTTCTTTGTTGATTGTCGGGAGTTCTGATCTAAATTGTCGTTTTATGAAATTCGGACTTCCCAATCGAAATCTTTTTACTAACTCCATTTCTATGATAGAAGCAAGCGAAAATATATAAAAATTATCATCTGATGGACCATTTCAACGGAATAACGCTTTATCGAAGATCGTGTTCGAAGCACATGGCGCCGGCCATGTGACGATAAAGCAAGTTGTGTTTTCTATCAAATTTTAAACGCAAAGTTCTCCGCTTGGACGGCATTTTGGATAATGAAATTTATATGTATAAAAAGAGCGAGGTGCCAGCTCTTTATTCATTACAAAATTATTTCGCGCTGTTTGGTATTTTGCATCGAAATAAAGGAAAATATGACGTAAGCTCGTTAAAAGTGGGTTCATTCTCGGACTTTAATCACCAATAACTTTACACAGCCACAGAATTGTCAAATATGACTTATTGCATTTTATTCCTTGGGTTCTGAGGTTTTCATCGATGTCAGATATGTTTGGATACTTTGAACGGACGGCGAGCTAGACAACGCAGAAGCTGCGGCAGATAGCACAAATTTTGTCATTTGCCGTCTCGCGAGGCTCATTTTGCGCGCGGCGCTGCGTTGTCTTCTTTGCGGTCCGGTCAAGCTAAGGTCCGGTTAAGTGGGAGCGCTTGGTGAGTGCGATCAGTGTTGCCGAGGAGTGTTGCCAAGAGTGTTGCCTAGAGTGTTCGCTAGAGAGAGAGAGAGAGAGAGAGAGAGAGGTGCTCAGTGCGCTGAGTGCCGAGAGAGAGAGAGAGAGAGAGAGAGAGAGAGAGAGAGAGAGAGTTCTCAGGCAGTGTTTCTGGTTGACCTCCTTGCCATGGGAGAGAAATAAAAAAAGAAAAACTCCACGTCGTCCTGTGTGTCTTCTTGACTGGCTGCTGTCCCTTGGTTCCTGCACCTATCACCATCTGCCTGTCTTCACCTGCACACCCCTTACCCCTCCGCACCATCACAAACAGGAGAAAGAGAGCGAGAGAGAAAGAGGAAGAAGCAGTCAGATCAGAATGGTTTTGCAATAACCTTGAAATCATTGACCGTTCTGCAGCCGACAGCAGTGACAAAGGCCAAATAATCACTTAGTCTCTCTCTCTCTCTCTTTCTCTCTCTCTTTCTCTCTATCTCTCTCAAACACACAACACACACACACACACACACACACACACACACACACACACACACACACACACACACACACTCACATCTCATACATGAAGGGACGGAAATTACTGTAATGATTCTGAATCAGAGATTCGGATTAAAACAGTGTAACAGACCCTCACCAGCCGCGTGAAACTGCAGAAGTGTTACTGATCCTGGCATCGTAACTAGTTCGTCCACTGCATATCTACCGTCAGTTCTCCCTGAAAAGCAGTAGTAATACGTGGTTTTCTCTTATATAGTACGCATTGAAAATGGCAGATTGCAAAATTTGTGATGAAATCATATATTGTAGCCTATCTCTTCTACGTTTGGAATCAGTGGCGAAAATTACTAGACTTCCATTTAATTTCACATTGTTTCCTTTCCCCCATCATGTACCGCTCTCAGCTGTGGGTTTTCTGTTTTCCAGCGCACAATAAAACAGTAGATAAAAAAAGAGAGAAGAAAAAAATCCCCCCAAATAGAAATGTCAGGTGCAGCTTTTATCACACAAACATCAAATGCGCGTAAAAACAAGTAATAAACATATTCATCAGAATAAATAGTACAAAACGTTAAACATTTGGACACGCATCATATCATCAACGGTCTTGACACCGGCAGATTGTTGGATTTGTCGCTCTGGATCGAGGCCTGCCACAGCCCTGATGCTAAGAGGAGGATCAACATCATCGTCCGCTGGTGCCTCTACAGAACTGAGAGCCAGACGTCAGAGTAAGTATAGCCAATAACAGATATTTACAGTCGTAAACCCCAAGGAGTAGGAGACCCACATGAAGGTAATCAACAAAACCATAATTCACCCAGGTGGACAGTTGTGTGTACGATCATAAACAACCCATTTTACTGAAATCCTGCTCTGAACTGCAACCGTGATGTAAGAAGGACATTATGAAAAATGATGAAAATTAAAACCATGCAATTCATGAAAAGAAATCGCACGCACAAAGCACCAAGCCAGCACACACGGATATTGTTACAATCGAACTCAGGGAATTGTCTCCACTTAGACCGGTGTAACGTGGTGAAACCGCCCCCCCTCCCAGTTTAACTCCCGGGAGTCAGTCTGGCGCTGTCTCAGATTAACTCCCGGGAGTTAATCTGGGTCTGCACCAAAGCAGCCCCCCAACAGGTTCAGAACGGCCCCCCATCTCTTCTTTCTGTTTACTAGGCCTGTTCCAAAATGAACCCCTACCAGTCTCAGAATAACTCCCGGGAGTTGTTTTGAACCTAAAAAATTTGATTCTAAACTAACTCCTGGGAGTTCATATGGGGCAGTGCCAAATCAGTCCCCCCCCAACCCCTTGGAGAGTTAAACTGGTGCTGTTCCAAACTAACTCCCGGGAGTTCTTCTGGGCCCAAACTTTTGACATCAAAATGACTCCCTGGGAGTTAAAATGGCGCAAGTGGAGAGTCATTCCAGGACAGGCCTGGAAAGCCCCCCCCCCCCCCCCCCCCCGGAGTTAGACTGGCGCAGGCGCCCCCCCCCCCCCCCCCCCGGAGTTAGACTGGCGCAGGCCCAGAATAGCCCCCCCAACCCCTCCCCTCTTCCTCAATTAATGAAGAAATGGCTAATAAGTGCTCCAGTGGAGAGTTAATCTAGCACCGGCCCAGAACAACCTACCAGGAGAGTTAAATTGGACCTGGCCCAGAACAGCTCCCCTTGTGGGGATACTTCGCTTTAAACAAACATTATTCAACCAGAAACATTGTGCAGCGAACATCACAACATGGAGCACAACAAGCGGAAGCTTATATGGGGAGTTAGTCCGGCACCTGCCCAGAACTGACCCCCCCCCCCCCCCTCCAAGTTACTAGCCCAAAACAGCCCCCAGTATAAAGAGTTAAACTGGACCTGGTCCAGAACATCCCCCCCCCCTCCCCCACCTCCTCCTGGTGAGTTAATTTAGCACCGGCCCGGAACAGTCCCCCCTAGAGAGTTAAACTGGACCTGCCCCAAAACAGCCCCCTAGAGAGTTAAACTGGACCTGGCCAAAAGCAGCCTCCTTCCTGGGGATTAATCTAGTACTAGCCCAGAACAGCCCCCCCCCCCCTCCCAAGAGTGTTATACTGGACCTGGCCCAGAACAGACTCCTAGAGAGTTAAATTGGATCTGCCCCGAAGCAGCCCCACCGGGGAGTTAATCTGCCACCGGCCCAGAACAACCCACCAAGAGAGTTAAATTGGACCTAGCCCAGAACAGCCCCCCTTATGGGGAGACTTTGCTTTAAACAAACATTATTCAACCGAAACTTTTTGCAGCGAACATCACAACACGGAGCACAACAAGCGAAAGCTTATGTGGCACCTGCCCAGAACAAACCTCTCCCACCTCCCACCCCCTAGAGAGTTAAACTGGTTCGAAACTGCCCCCTTCCTGGGAGCTAATCTGGCTCTGGCCCTGAACAGCCTCCCCCCCCCCCCTCTCCCCACCCTGGAGAGTTAAACTGGACCTGGTTCGAAACTGCCCCCTTCCTGGGGAGCTAATCTGGCACTGAACAGCCTCCCCCCCCCCCCCCCCGCCCCCCCCCCCCCCCCCCCCCTCGGAAAGTCGGAAAGTTAAACTGGCCCAGAACAGCACCCTCTGTAGACCGCTGTTTTATCGCACCCTACCGTTTTGTCACACATGCGACTAAACGGCGGGATAACGACAAAACAGCGGTTGAAGGTCTACCGTTTTGTCTCTGTGCGACAAAACGGCATATGTGCGAAAAAACAGTGGTTTACGGTGTAACAATCCAAAAGTACTCACCGTCTAGAAGTACTCCCGGGGGGTACTACTGGGGCCGCGCCTGAATGACTCCCGAGAGTACATCTGGGTCGGGTAAAAAATGGACCCCTGTTTTCATAAAGTACTCCCGGAGTCATTCTGGGCCGGTCCCAGAAGTACCCCCCCCCCCCCCCCCCCCCCCCCCGGCATATCTCCGTTAAGGTGTTGAGGGTTGTTATTTATTAGTCATAAAGTCATAATGCACATTCTATCTGAATCCAACATTTAAATATAGTCTGAATCAACTTTAGGGGGAGTACTTCTGGGCCAGTCCCAGAACCCCCCCCCCCCCCCCCCTTGCATATCTCCTTTATTAATGTGTTCAGGGTTGTTATATACTGGTCATAAAGTCACACATGGACATTCTATTCAGATCAACAATGAAAACGAGTCTGAATCAACTTTTGGGGAGTACTTCTTGGCCAGTCCCAGAAGTACCCCCCTTGCATATTTCCTTTATTAATGTGCTCAGGGTTGTTATTTACTGGTTATAAACTCATACATGGACATTCTACCTGAATCAACATTGAAATATAGTCTGAATCAACTTTAGGGGGAGTTGTTCTGGGCCAGTCCTAAAAGTACCCCCCTTGAATATCTCCTTTATCAATGTGCTCAGGGTTGTTATTTAATGATCATAAGCTCACACATGGACATTCTACCTGAATCAACATTGAAACGAGGCTGAATCAACTTTAGGTGGAGTACTTCTGGGTCGGTCCCAGAAGTACCCCCCTTGCATATTTCCTTTATTAATGTGCTCAGGGTTGTTATTTACTGGTTATAAACTCATACATGGACATTCTATCTGAATCAACATTGAAAACGAGTCTTAATCAACTTTAGGGGGAGTACTACTGGGCCGGTCCCAGAAGTACCCCCCCCCCCCCCCCTTGCATATTTCCTTTATCAATGTGTTCAGAGTTGTTATTTACTGGTTATAAACTCATACATGGACATTCTACCCGAATCAACATTGAAATATAGTCTGAATCAACTTTAGGGGGAGTTGTTCTGGGCCAGTCCCAAAAGTACCCCCTTGCATATTTCCTTTATCAATCAGTTCAGGGTTGTTATTTAAATTAATGGTCATAAGCTCATACATGGACATTCTACCTGAATCATCATTGAAAACGAGTCTGAATCAACTTTAGGGGGAATACTTCTGGGCCGGTCCTAGAAGTACCCCCCCCCCCCCCCCCCCCCTGCATATCTCCTTTATGAATGTGCTCAGGGTTGTATTTACTGGTCATAAACTCACACATGGACAGTCTATCTGAATCAACATTGAAATCCAGTCTGAATTAACTTTAGGGAGAGTACATCTGGGCTGGTTCATGAAGTACCTCCCTTGCATATCTCCTTTATTAATGTGTTCAGGGTTGTTATTTGCTGGTCATAAACTCACACATTGACATTCTATCTCAATCAACATGAAAGTATAATCTGAATCTACTTTAGGGAGAGTACTTCTGGGCCAGTCCAAGAAGTACCTCCCTTGCATATCTCCTTTATTAATGTGTTCAGGGTTGTTATTTGCTGGTCATAAACTCGGACATTGACATTGTATCTCAATCAACATGAACGTATAGTCTGAATCTACTTTAGGGAGAGTACTTCTAGGCCTGTCCCAGAAGTACCCTCCACCCACCACCCCCTTGCATATCTCCTTTATTAATGTGTTCAGGGTTGTTTTTTTACTGGTCATAAGCTCACACATGGACATTGTATCTAAATCAACATTGTCATATAGACTGATTCAACTTAAGGGTGAGAACTTCTGGGCCGGTCACAGAAGTACCCCCCCCCCCCCCCCTCTCGCATATCTCATTCATTAATGTGTTCAGGTTTGTTACTTACTGGTTAGAAACTCATACATGGACATAAACTCATACATGGACAATCTATCTGAATCAACAATGAAATATTCTCTGAATCAACTTTAGGGGGAGTACATCTAGAGCCGCGCCAAAGTTACTTCAGGGAGTACATTTGGGCTGGGCCCAGCCGTACTCCCGGAAGTCATTCTGGTGCAGAAGGGGGTGGGGTGGGGGTGGGGGTGGGGGGGGGGCATAGTTTGCGACTGGTACCAAAAGTACTCCCGTCTAAAGGAATCATCGTTATAAGATAGTTACATAAAACAAACATTTATTTGCAAAGTTGTCAATAGGGGGGAGTACTTCTGGGACCAAGGGCAGGTACTGTCCCAGAAGTACTCCCGGGAGTACTTCTGGGCGGGGAGTACTTTTGGCGTGTTACACCGGGTCAAGCTAACACTCCAGGAGGGCTGTTCTGGGCTGGTGCCAGATTAACTCCCCAGGTGGGGGGCTGTTTTGGGGCAGGTCCAGTTTAACTCTCTAGGGGGTTGTTTTGGGCTAGTACCAGATTCACTGCCCAGGAGGGGGGCTGTTCTGGGCCGGGTCCAGATATAACTCTCCAGGGGGTCTGTTCTGGGCAAGTACCAGATTAACTCCCCAGGTGGGGGCTATTTTTGGCCAGGTCCAGTTTAACTCTCTAACTCTCTAGGGGGCTGTTTTGGTGCAGGTCCAGTTTAACTCGGGGGGGGGGGGGGGGGGGGGGGGGGGGCTGTTTTGGGCCGGTGCCAGATTATTCTTCAAGGGAGGGGGGGGGGGGGGGGGGGCTGTTCTGAGCCAGATCCAGTTTAACTTTCCAGGGGACTGTTCTAGGCTGTTGCAATATTAACTCCCCAGGAGGAAGTTTGTTCTGGGCCAGGTCCAGTTTTACTCTCCAGGAGGCTGTTCTGGGCTGGTGCCAGATAAACTCTCCAGTAGGGGGGGGGGGGGGGGCTGTTCTGGGCCAGGTCCAGTTTAACTCACCAGGGGGGCTGTTCTGGGCTGGTGCCAGATTTACTCTCCAGGATGGGGGTGGGATGTTCTAGATTAGGTTCAGTTTAACGTTAAGCTCCAGTAGGGCTGTTCTGGTCCAGTGCAAGATTAACTCCCCAAGATGGGGGGCTGTTCTGGGCCTTGTCTAGTTTAACTCTCCAGGGGGCTGTTCCATGACGGTGCCAGATTAACTCCCCTGGAGGGGGGCTGTTCTGGGACAGGTCCAGTTTAACTCTCCAGAGGGGCTGTTCTGGGCTGGTGCCAGATTAACTCCCCAGGAGAGGGGGGGGGGGGGAGGCTGTTTTGTGCCAGGGCCAGTTTTTCTCACCAGGGAGGCCTGTACCAGGCTGGAGCCAGATTAACTCCCCAAGAGGGGCGGGGGGGGGGGGGGGGGGGGCTGCTCTAGGCCAGGTCCAGTTTAACTCTCTACGGGGGCTGTTTTGGGCCTGTGCCGGATTAACTCCCAAGGAGGGGGAGGGGGCTGTTCTGGGCCTTGTCTAGTTTAACTCTCCAGGGGAGGCTGTTCCATGACGGTGCCAGATTAACTCCCCTGGAGGGGGGCTGTTCTCGGACAGGTGCAGTTTAACTCTCCAGAGGGGCTGTTCTGGGCTAGTGCCAGATTAACTCCCCCAGTTGAGGAGGGGGGGCTGTTTTGTGCCAGGGTCAGTTTAACTCTCCAGGGAGGCCTGTACCAGGCTGGAGCCAGATTAACTCCCCAGGAGAGGGGGGCGGGGCTGTTCTAGGGCACATCCAGTTTAACTCTCTAGGGGGGCTGTTTTGGGCCAGTGCCCGATTAACTCCCCAGTAGGGGGAGGGAGCTGTTCTGGGCCCTGTCTAGTTTAACTTTCCGGGGGGGGGGGGGGGGGGGTGGCTGTTCCATGACGGTGCCAGATTAACTCCCTTGGAGGGGGGCTGTTCTAGGGCCGGTCCAGTTTAACTCTCCAGAGGGGCTGTTCTGGGCTGGTGCCAGATTAACTCCCTAGGAGAGGGGGGTGGGGGGGGGGGGCTGTTTTGTGCCAGGGCCAATTTAACTCTCCAGGAGAGGGGTGGGGGGCTGCTCTAGGCCAGGTGCAGTTAAACGCTCCAGGGGGCCTGTTTTGGGCCGGTGCCAGATTAACTCCCAAGGACGGGGAGGGGGCTGTTCTGGGCCTTGTCTAGTTTAACTCTCCAGGGGGACTGTTCCATGACGGTGCCAGATTAACTCCCCTGGAGGGGGGCTGTTCTAGGACAGGTCCAGTTTAACTGTCCAGAGGGGCTGTTCTGGGCTGGTGCCAGATTAACTCTCCAGGAGGGGAGAGGGGGCGGGGGATCCTGTTTTGTGCCAGGGCCAGTTTAACTTTCCAGGGAGGCCTGTACCAGGCTGGAGCCAGATTAACTTCCCAGGAGAGGGGGGGGGGGGGGGGGGCTGTTCTAGGCCAAGTCCAATTTAACTCTCTAGGGGGACTGTTTTGGGCCAGTGCCAGATTAACTCCCCAGGAGGGGTAGGGGGCTGTTCTGGGCCCTGTCTAGTTTAACTCTCCAGAGGGGGGGGGGGGGGGGGCTGTTCCATGACGGTGCCAGTTTAACTCCCTTGGAGGGTGGCTGTTCTGGGACAGGTCCAGTTTAACTCTCCAGAGGGGCTGTTCTGGGCTAGTGCCAGATTAACTCCCCAGGAGAGGGGGGGGGGGGGGAGGCTATTTGTGCCAGGGCCAGTTTTACTCTCCAGGGAAGCCTGTACCAGGCTGGAGCCAGATTAACTCCCAGGAGAGGGGGGGGGGGGGGGCTGCTCTAGGCCAGGTCCAGTTTAACTCTCTTGGGGGGCTGATTTGGGCCGGTGACAGATTAACTCCCCAGTAGGGGGAGGGGGCTGTTCTGGGCCTTGTCTAGTTTAACTCTCCGGGGGGGGGGGGGGGGGGGGGGGCTGTTTCATGACGGTGCCAGATTAACTCCCCTGGAGGGGGGCTGTTCTTGGACAGGTCCAGTTTAAGTCTCCAGAGGGGCTGTTCTGGGCTGGTGCCAGATTAACCTCCCAGGAAAAAAAAGGGGGGGGGGGGGGGGCTGTTTTGTGCCAGGGCCACTTTAACTCTCCAGGGAGGCCTGTACTAGGCTGGAGCCAGATTAACTCCACAGGAAATGGGGGGGGGGGGGGGGGGCTGTTCTGGGCCAGGTCTAGTTTAACTCTCTAGGGGGGCTGTTTTGGGCCGGTGCCAGATTAACTCCCAAGGAGGGGGAGGGGGCTGTTCTGGGACTTGTCTAGTTTTACTCTCCAGGGGGGCTGTTCCATAACGGTGCCAGTTTAACTCCCCTGGAAGGAGGCTGTTCTAGGCCAGGTGTAGTTTAACTCTCCAGAGGGGCTGTTCTGGGCTGGTGCCAGATTAACTCCCCAGGAGGGGGGGGGGGGGACGGGGGGGGGGGCTGTTTTGTGCCAGGGCCAGTTTAACTCTCCAGGAGGGGGAGGGGGCTGTTCTGGGCCAGTTTAGTTCAACTCTCCAGTGGGTGGCTGTTCCAGTCCGGTGCCAGATTAACTCCCCAGATGTCTTAGAGGGCTGTTCTGGGTCAGGTCCAGTTTAACTCCTCTAGGGGAGGGGCTGTTTTAGGCCAATGCCAAATTAACTCGCTGGGGGGATGTTCTAATCCTGTTGGGGGGCTGATTTGGCGCAAACCCAGATTAACTCCCGGGAGTTAATCTGGGACAGTGCGAGACTAACTCCCGGGAGTTAAACTGGGAAGGCGGGCAGCTTCACCACGTTACACCGGCAATTGAGAACGTGTTGGCCTGGGTTGACAGGTTTGAACAATGTTCATCTCTTTCGCTCATACATGACAATGCATGGCCGATAGATGTAAACACATTGGAGCGCGCACGCACGCACACACACACACACACACACACACACACACACACACACACACATTTACACGCGCGCGCGCACGCACACACACACACACACACACACACACACACACACACACACACACACACACCACACCAGTTTGTCAGATTAAGACGTGAGCCGACATTTAACAAAACGGTGATAAACTCTATCTCTCTGTCTGTCTCTGTCTCTCACAGTCAGACACAAACATTGAAACCAGATCACTGTTAGATTCAGATGTTGTAAGCCCACTGACATTTAGGAAAATGGTCGGATAAATTGTCAAGAATCTTTTCGTAAAAGCAAAATAAAATCACCTCAAAGAGTGGTGAAAAGTTTAATCAGAACTATATAGCGTCTTAATTAAAGAGTGATCGGGAAAATTCTCCCTCCAGCGCTCATTCCCTGCCACTGGCATCGATCAATGGATAGTGTTACAAAGAAAACCAGTCTTTTTACTTCTTGCAGTGTAGTTCCTGACACTCACAGAACGTCATACTGGCCCTCTTTTCTGGCAGCATTAGGCTGTTTGTCAATTTACTCCCCAAAAATGACCCCAAACACTCTAATCTTTCTTTACATGCAAATTTTGAAATTCTGAATGTCTCTTCGCAACAACTGCAGGATTTGGGGCGGAGGAGGTGTGTATGTGTGTGAGGAGGTGGGGGGGGCGGGGGTATCTTCAAACTTCAAATATGTAAAAATTTCCGGAGAAAAAAAATTGAGAGGGGTGACAAGAATTTAGAGCGGGGGTGGGGGGGGGGGGGGGGGGGGATTCATGGGTGGCGCCCGGCCTGTGGTCTTCCCTGGGGGAGCTGCACAAATTTCACACAGATAGATCAGTTGCAACGACAAAGTTGTACACTTCATTACAGTTTATTTATATGGAATTATCATTCAACGATATGGAATAACATTCATAGGCAGATACTTTATTGTGTGCCAAGCCATAACTTTGAAATTATTTTTTTGAGGCTATAAAGAACTTGATACAAATTAATACTAAATTACCCTATGTATTTTTTTCAAACATCCAGACATTCTTCTTTTTCAGTCCTTGACAAAATACTTCTTTGACCACAACCACTACTTTAGCTAATGATCCCTCAATTCGACCATGGTTTTTTAAACGGAGACCATTTCGACAATATCTCAGAACATTCAGTTACCAGCCTGTGTAAGTGTTGACGCGTCTGGTGTCGTTGAACCAGATGGTTGCCTAATAAAGAAATCAGTAAACTACAGAGCTATGGGTTTTTTTCCACCATCATGGCACAGAATTGCAGTTCTTATTCTTTTAAATACTACATAATCATAGCCCAGGGAACCCAAGTCAGAGCTATGGTACTCTACAGAATACTACCCACAGAGGCTATCTAATGATATATGATATTAAACAGGCTTTTTTTCTTTCTTTTTTTTTTTTTTTTTTTTTTTTGAGTCAGGAATTAATTTTTTTTAAGCCTATGTTGAAAATCATATATCATTTGATAGCCTCGGTGGGTAGTATTCTGTAGCACACCATAGCTCTGATTTGGGTTCCCTGGGCTATAATTATGTTAATCCGAGTCAGGAATTCCAAAGGAACGAACGCAACGAAGTATTTGCTTCTGTTTCTCATGAGATTCAAGAAGCACGAACGAAGTCCTTTGTCGAGTCCCCTCAATCACAGACTAAGGAGGTTTGTTGATACATTTCTACGCCTATACAAACATCAGCCGCCCCCCCCCCCTCCCCTTCTGTGTGTGTGTGTGTGTGAGTGTGTGTGTGTGTGTGCGCGCGCGCGTGTGCATGCGTGTCTGTGTGCGTGCACTTGTATATATGTGGGAGGATAGAGCTAGTGTGTGCCGGCATTTATCATGTACACGCTTGCTCATTTTGTCGTGATGCGCGCATGATTATGCAACAAAGTGCAAGGAGAAGAACCGATTGGTTGTATGGCTGCGTTACTATCCGTACATCTTGCAGCGAATGTGTACACGCTCCCTTCCCTGGGCGCGCGCTTGCTTGCGTGATGTGCGCGAATGTGTTTGTATGTTATTGTAAATACGTGTCACTTTATTCTTTGAAATGCCCTTTATACTCTTGACAAACGTTCAGCATTGAAAACATTTTTGTCACTCATCAGGTCAGGGTACATACATATTTTTCATACAAAGGAACAAAGGAAGTGGAGGAAGACCGTATTGATTCTAAATCGAATTCAACAATTCGTTACAACTGCATTATTTGTACATAACATTTTAGCACATGTGCTAAGACACTACTGTAAAGGAGCATGTTGGTTTCATTTCACCTTTCATCATTGATCTTCGATTGCGTATTCTTAGTTAAAACATTGCAAGTGTTTGCCCACCAGCTTGAGTGCAGGTCGTGTCGTCGACTGACGAAGCCTCGATGAAACAGGATGGTTATTCAAGCTTCGTCGACAACGCTGCACGCACTCTTTGACTGCTAGACTAGCATGTACAAGTACATGTACTCCCATATTCCCGACAATATTGCTTCTTTGTTTTTTGTTTTTGTTTTTGTTTTTGTTTTTTGCAAGAGCCAAAAAGTTCTCTCCAATTTCAACTATTGTTCCAGAGAGAGAGAGAGAGCGAGCGAGAGAACGAACGAACGAACGAAATTTTATTTTACCAGGGTAATGAGATAAGCAATACAAATGCTTTTTTTTCCACCCAGCCCTGGGGCAAAAAGAAAGAAAAACAAAGTAAAGATCAAATTAATGCATTTAAAGATCAAATTATTGCAAATACATATATAGAAAGAACAAAGTATAACAAAATCTTATACAGTTCAAAACAAATTAGCTATTGTCCATAGCATTGACAAACGAAGGCAAATAGAAAAAAAACGCGTGAACATAGCGAACAAGGGGAAGGAAACGGGGAAGGAAAAGGCCAAGGGGTAGGTTTGGGGTAAATGGAGAGAGGAGAGAGAGAGAGAGAGAGAGAGAGGAGAGAGAGAGAGAGAGAGAGAGAGAGAGGAGAGAGAGAGAGAGAGAAGGAAAAGGCCAAGGGGTAGGTTTGGGGTAATTGGAACGAACGAACGAACGAACGGACGAATGTTTTGTTGAGGGTAAGATGGATAAGCAATAATAATGGCTTTTTTTACACCATGTCCTCACAAAAGAGAGAGAGAGAGAGAGAGGGGGGGGGGGGGGGGGAAGAGAGGCAGTCAGAGAAGGGAAAGAGATGAGAACATTCACATTCGTTCCTTTCTGAATACACACACACACACACACACACACACACACACACAAACACAGAGAGAGAGAGAAAGAGAGAGAGAGAGAGAGAGAGAGAGAGAGAGAGAGAGAGAGAGAGAGAGAGGCAGTCTGAGAAGGGAGAGAGATGAGAACATTCACATTCGTTCCTTTCTGAATACATGGAGGAGAGAGAGAGAGAGAGAGAGAGAGAGAGAGAGAGAGAGAGAGAGAGAGAGAGAGAGAGAGAGAGAGAGAGGAATCCAACACACAGCGACAATGTGAAACATGTTCATGGCATTGGCATTTTATTATCATGAAAACGTATACAAAAATATGTCAAAACAATACACGGAATGCCGCGCCTAGAGAAGAGCTAACAATGTATGTTGCCAGCATCGGATGGGATAACACTGGAATGTGTATCGAGCTCGTCTAGACTGCAGAGCAGCCCTCTTCCGACTCCTTTGGATTAGTATAAAATGACTGACATCGATGGTTTTCGGCCAATGTCCTGGCTGCAAGTCTTCGGATTCTCCTGGTCATCTACCATATTTGGACATCCATAGACTAAGCCTTCAGCATCACAATGATTTGACAATGTACTGTATAAAAGAAGGGACTTAAGACTTATACCCCAAAGTTTCCATACATGCAACGAGAAACTGATTCATGCAAATGCGTAGAAATAGGCAGGGTACTATAGTCTTGAGCAGCAGAAATTGTTCAGATCTTAAACGTCCTTGAAAGAATTGTTTATATTTACACTAAGCAAGCAGTTTAGAAGCATTTTCTGTGGACGATGGAGGGGCCGGACTCGTCGTATTCCTGCTTGGAGATCCACATCTGCTGGAAGGTGGACAGAGAGGCCAGGATAGAGCCACCGATCCATACAGAGTACTTGCGCTCAGGGGGAGCGATGATCTTGATCTTCATGGTGGGAGGAGCCAGGGCGGTGATCTCCTTCTGCATTCTGTCAGCGATGCCAGGGTACATGGTGGAACCACCAGACAGCACAGTGTTGGCATACAAGTCTTTACGGATGTCCACGTCGCACTTCATGATGGAGTTGTAGGTGGTCTCATGGACACCAGCAGATTCCATGCCCAGGAAGGATGGCTGTAACATGGCCTCGGGACAACGGAACCGCTCGTTGCCGATGGTGATAACCTGACCATCAGGAAGCTCGTAGCTCTTCTCCAGGGAAGAAGAGGAGGCAGCAGTTTGCATTTCCTGCTCGAAGTCCAACGCCACGTAGCAAAGCTTCTCCTTGATGTCACGGACGATTTCTCTTTCGGCTGTGGTGGTGAAGCTGTAGCCACGCTCGGTCAGGATCTTCATCAGGTAGTCTGTCAGGTCACGGCCAGCCAGATCCAACCTCATGATGGCGTGGGGCAGAGCATAACCTTCATAGATGGGAACAGTGTGGGTCACACCATCACCAGAGTCCAACACGATACCCGTGGTACGACCAGAGGCATACAGGGACAGAACAGCTTGGATGGCCACGTACATGGCAGGAGAGTTGAAGGTCTCGAACATGATCTGGGTCATCTTCTCGCGGTTGGCCTTGGGGTTGAGGGGAGCCTCTGTCAGCAGAACAGGGTGCTCTTCAGGGGCCACACGCAGCTCATTGTAAAAGGTGTGGTGCCAGATCTTCTCCATGTCGTCCCAGTTGGTGACGATGCCGTGTTCAATGGGGTACTTGAGGGTCAGGATACCACGTTTGCTCTGGGCTTCATCTCCAACATAGCTGTCCTTCTGGCCCATGCCCACCATCACACCCTGAAAACAGAAAAGAACATGTAATGAGTAAAAACGTCAAGAAGAGGGACTGAATAATTGACCATTGTGGGGGATATGTTGCCTGGAGATGTGTACATTGGGTATATAGTGTTGGGCGAAATCTTCCCAATAAATGTGCTTTTTTTGTTGCAGAATTGTAAAATGTGGAATAAGTGTCAAGAAATATTGCAAAACATGCTTATTCCTGCAAATTGAAGGCTAGGAATCGCCTGTGTATCATCATATGGATTCCGTGTGTACATATACACTTGCATACAAAGATAGAAAGCCACTCCAGCTGCCCACGACCTTTAACTTGGTAATCAGGAAAAAAAAAACAGAAAAAAAAACAGGGAGAGACAGAAAGAGTGAGGGGGGAGGGAGAGAGCGAGGGGGGTGGAGGGTGGATTAGACAAGGCAAAGGAATGCGCGAGATACAGTAGGGAAAAATAAAACGTGTTCTCACATCCCTGGTCTACATTGGCCTTATTTTCAGATTTAATTTTATCGACACACAAATCGTTGCCATGCTGGTTAACTTTTTAAAATGGGTGGGTGTGGGGGGGCAGGGGGGGGGGGGGGGGGGAATTGGGCGTAATGGAAAGTTTCCTCGATTCACACATTGTGACAGTAACAATTCACTCTCACAATCCATCTCCCTCCTCGGCTAACTTTTATCTACATTGCTCAATTCATCCATTTAAAACGAATTGTTCAATACATTAAAATGTGCGAGGAAAACATGCTCCGAGCAGTAAAAACGTTCAAATTCGCCGTCTGCAAACGTCACCAACGAATATCGATCCACATCCGGTGAGCTCATTAATATTCATGAGACTGGGCCCAGCAAGTGCCACGCCTTATTCAAATATTCATAGGGCAACCTTTTCACGATTCTATTAGAGTCATTTGCCTGTTTTGACAAAACTTTTCAGAAATATAAAATTGCAAGCTTATTTCTTTACCCTGCAAGTCTCATCGGCTGAGTCGAACAGACGTGATTTCCACACACTTGATTCACTGGGTTTGCCAAACTCTGCAATGGTGGTACACTGGCCGGCGTTCTGGCCTACTTTTTCGGCGTAAATAACCTAAATGGGTCGCAAGCTTGGTCGACTTTACACAACGATACTGAACAAACAAAAGTTAACTTGAATTGTGTAAGATGTTTGTAGCACCAATGTAAATTAATTTAAAACGACGGGGAGTTGCAATCAGTTAATCTGAACATTCACACAAGAGCTAAAAAGGGTAGCCCTATGCTCAATGCCCTCTCCAACGCAAAAGTGGGAATAAAAACGAACAAAACCAAAAAATGAATTAAAAGAAACCTGTTTTGCTACACTGCCAAGCCTTTTCTTTTGTGTTATGTACGCCCTCATGGACCTGCCACAAAGGACTCTGTGTCACGCTGGTTGAGGAATATTTTGTGGGATGCAGGAATTTACAACTTTGCATCACACAGTTTTCGTGGAGCAGCATCATCTACCATGCTCAGAGGAGGAGTACCAGTGGCTGACATTCTGAAAAGTGCTGGGTGGTCAAATGCCACCACATTTCACAGGTTCTACAACAGACCATTGGAAGCACACTCTGCTGTACAGTGTGCGCAAGGTTCATCAATTCTGAAGTACTTTTCCAAAGACAATTAGTGTGTGTTACAACCAAAGCCAAAGCACTTCTTTTCAATGTATAATACAGACAGTGATCAAATTTATTGTGTTTCAGTATTATCACATTTGTTGCAAAACTCTCTGTCTGTTCTGTTCTTGTGTTCCAGTATTATTGGGAAATATTTTGACCTTGTTGTTGGGTGACACAAATTAATGTGTTTTTAAAGCAAAGGTGCTAGTATTATTTGCTTTAATTCACAACATGGAGTATTTACAAAGTTCTTAAGGACAGTTTTTCTTTGATGTCCTTTTACAAGATGTTTCTTTGTTTTTTACTACACAAAGTATATTTGGTGGAATTACATATGAGGCTCAACTGCCCGCATCAGTATATATTCATCACAATTTACCACTTGAAGATCAATGTGCAAGAGATTCAAATACTGTTGAATAAATTGTGTATATTGACTTGACCGAGTTATGTTATAATGTTACTGCTAATGTAGCAATGTGAAAACTAGTCTACTAGAGTATGTATTTTATGAAATGGATGTTTGTGCACACCAAACGTTGAAGTCTCAAATATTCCGTAGTTTTACCGGAAACTACACGAAAGGAAATTTAACACATAAACGAATACTTACTTGTAAGTTGATGTTTGTGTGTTGTTTCCTGAGTGTAGGTTTCCGTAAATGGAGGGATATTTGCCCTCCCAGTTTCTTTCTAAAATTGCCCACCCAAAAAAGGGGTTTGCTGAAAGTGTTTAAAAGATTAAGCTTTTGGCAATTGAGTTACAAAACTTTGGTTGCACAAACATCTATTGACAGTCGACTTGGATCTAGATAATTATTTGAAGTATCAATAATGATCTGAGCGTTGAAATATGGCGGAACTGCGCATGCACATCTCAAATATCCCTCCGTTTATGGAAACCTACACTCAGGAAACTACACACAAACATCAACTTACAAGTAAGTATTCGTTTATGTGTTAAATCTTACCTGATGTCTAGGGCGACCGACGATGGAGGGGAACACAGCCCGGGGAGCATCATCTCCAGCGAAGCCGGCCTTGCACATACCGGACCCATTGTCGATGACCAGAGCGGCAACGTCGTCATCACACATGTTGAAAAGTGTTTGGGGTGGTTCCTAAACCAAAGGAGCTGACAAAGGACAGATAGGTGTTCTCTCGGCGAAAGCCTGATATTTAGTGAAGAAACTACGCCTGGTACGAACGCTATATGAACTTTGGCGTGGCTTCTAGAAGTGGGTCTCGCATGCCGCCTGGCCAGTCACCACTGACTAAGCCAAGTATCGCCATATATGGATATCCATGCGTCAACCCATTCAGCGGTTTTACGAGAAAACCAGGCATGAATAACGTGATTATGCCTATATTTGGTTCGGCGAAGCCAGGGCAGGCAGTCGAGCTGATCCAATGTCCTGCTTCCTCCCCTTCGCGTTGTTCCGCGCGACTTCAGGGCGGGGACCCGAGAACGAACATATGACGCCCTGTTCATGTCAATCTTGCAGAGCCGGAATATGTGGGATAAACATTTTCGCAGTGATGATTTTGTGTGACCACGAACTATGGAACGAACATTGCGGCATGAGAAATATGCATTACTCGAAATAACTATGCTTTCAAGTAGGCGATAAGAGAAACCATTCACACCCAAAACCTGGCAAACCCACACAGCATACCGATAACTAACTGATCGACAGTCGTGCCTCTGCACATGAATCATTGTGGTATCGGCGAAGCCTCCACACATTCGGCTCTCTGCACGACTCTTGTTTCAAACCTCCACACCGTGTCATGCAGTACAGTCACTATCTAGACAGATTTATCCACCTGTCAGAGAGTAGTGTCATCGTCATTTCACCATGGTCTGTGAGGTGATATATATATATATATATATATATATCAGTGATCGACATGTGTACTTTTCACCCTGAGCTTAACTCCAGAATGCTTGAACGTATAGGATAAGCCCTTCATGCAGCACGAAATGTGTATGCTTTTGTAAAACACACACACACACACACACACACACACGCGCGCGCGTGTGTGTGTGTGTGTGTGCGTGTACCAATAATTCTGGGTTAAAAAAAAAAAAGGTAGATGAAAAGCAAGGACGAAGGTGAGAAAAAAAATTTCGAACTTCTAATCTCGCTTGTTTCCGGTTAAAATCCACTTCAGCTTAGATGCAAACAAGACAAATGTCGTTAAAAGGCTTCGATACAAACAAGAGAAATATTGAGGTTAAGGTTAGAGATCGTAAAGGAAATCTTTCGTCGTGTTTAACCGTCCCTGAACTGAATACTTGTTGCGCTGCTGGGTGAACAGAGAGGGTTTCCAAGCCGAAACATTCCGACCCACGTGAGGTTTGAACCAACGATTGTCAGATCCGCGCGCAGGCAAACGCTCTAACCATTTTGGCTATGGGTCCTTCAGCGGTACTGGGCTCGAACAAGCGACTCCGTAGCTGACACGCGCGTAGTGACCTTATTGTATGTACCCCGCGACGGGCACAACGTGACTGGCACAGACAGTAACGCTTCGTCACTGAACCAAAGAGAGCCATGGCAAGTAACGTGATATTCCACATAATTATGCTGAGTCTCTCTCTCTCTCTCTCTCTCTCTCTCTCTCTCTCTCATGCCGTCTATCTGTCTCTCTCTCTCTCTCTCTCTCTCTCTCTCAGAATGCAGTCTCTCTCTCTCTTTCTCTCTCTCTCTCTCTTAGAATGCATCTCTCTCTCTCTTAGAATGCATCTCTCTCTCTCTCTCTCCCTCTCTTAGAATGCATCTCTCTCTCCCTCCCTCTCTGTCAAGCTCGCTAAGACTTGAACTGGAGTGGAAAGACAGAGAAATAGACCTATCAGTTCTAGCGCCCCATTTCACTAACTAAATGAGAAATCTTTGAACAGATATCTTTCACACGAATTTTATTCTCTTTCATTCAGACATTCATGTCCCAAACAAAACATTCATGACGCATCATACACATCAATTACAAAATAAACCCACGTAGCGCTGCCCGAGGCAGCACCAAGGAAACAACATAGTATTACACGACATAAAATTATTTAGAACTTCAAGTGCGCACCAAAGAAGTGATCCACAGAAGATACTGAAGAATGAATAACGTTCCAAAACGAAGAATGATGTAGGTGATAACAGCATATAACACCAACAGGGAACCCACACGGCGCCGAGCCACCTACGAATGCAACTGAACTATAGTCCCACAAAACACAGTAACCGACGTCGAACCCCAGAAGAACACAGCTGGTCACAAACACAAGCGATGAAGAAGACGAAAACAGGGTTTCCACACAACAAGCACAATAAATCACGTCGAACTATCAGAAGAAGAACCGCAAATTCACGAAGCACAGCAATCCATAGAAGAACTGCAGATTTACAAGGCAGAGCAAATCCATAGCAGAAGAACCGCAGATTCACAAAACACAGCAATCCTCAGAAGAAGAATCGTAGATTCACAAAAACACAGCAATCCATAGAAGAAGAACCGCAGATTCATAAAGCACAGTAGTTCATAGCAGAAGAACCGCAGATTCACAGAGCACAGCAATCCATAGAAGAAGAACCGCAGATTCACAAAACACGGCAATCCTTAGAAGAAGGATCGCAGATTCATAAAGCACGGTAATCCACGTTAAACCACAAAAAAGAATCCGGCTGCATCTAATTTCCATACGTACGGCATCACAGACGAACCACTGACATCACCCGATGGAAATAGCAACGGGTGAATAAACAGAAAACAAACAAACAAACAACAAATCCAATGCCAGGCTGGACACAAGCCCCGTCCGCTTTTTCTCCTCTCTTAAAACAACCGCGATTACCACAACAACAAAAAAACTGACGTAAATCATTTTGACATCATTGGTTACGTCATATCTGCACAAACTTTATTATGCTTTTTCTTGTAAGATCGGAGGAAGAGGAATTTCCAAAATATGTTTACATGCAAAAAGCACCTCAATATGGGTCTGAGCTGTTGCACACAAACAACAAGCCTTTATCCATAGATATCCATGCCTTATAGTTATTTACTTATTATATACAATCAACCTAACCAGGCTAGTCAATAATAGGTGTGCATGGCTTGGACTAAACAAGGATACATAGGACACATGGTGCTGTACACTGATGACTGGAAGCACCACACATAAGAACAGAAATGCAACCTACCCCTACCGACTGAGAGGTATAGAAGGTTACAATACTAACATAAACACACAGAAAACTATTTCACCTCTAGGACATGAAGTCCAACTACAGGTGAAATCACTAACCAGAGACTGGCTTTAACCACCCTAACTGCAAACCGACTGTAGCAGAGAGGGGAACTACATACCAACCACACAGATGAACAGAGATGCAACCTACCCCTGCCGACTGACAGGTATAGACGGTTGCAATACTAACATAGACACATAGAAAACTATTTCACCTCTAGGACACAAAGTCCAACTACAGGTAAAAATCATTAACCAGAGACTGGCTTTAACCACACTAACTGCAACCCGACTGTAACAGAGAGGGGAACTAAACACCAACTGACTCCTCTCTACCTAGCAAGCTAACACAAGTTAACAGACCACCGTTCACATATAATAACCAATCAACAAACACATTACAGATAGCAAAATACAAACCTAGCACAAAAAGCGTGTAACACACACAAACACAGGCCCAAATGAACAAAACTAGGCATGTGAGTTTGTCCTAGTTGGCCAAGGCTTCACAGCCATACTGTCCTAATTAAACTCTCCCGTCCTTAAATGCAAAGTGAAGAAAAGCTAAAAATGAACAAAAACTGCCGTGACACTCTCTCTCTCTCTCTCTCTCTCTCTCTCTCTCTCTCTCTCTCTCTCTCTTAGAATGCATCTCCTCTCTCTCTCTCTCTCTCTCTCTCTCTCTCTCTCATCAGACACACATGACGCCGGCGGAGTCGTAATGAGTCAACCCAGACAAGGGTTTTCCCCCTCCGCATTGACGAACTAGATACAGTTTTTAAAGGCGTGTCTTGAGGGACAGCCGAAACACCTCCCGGAGTGACTGTCACCGAATAAAACGCCTTGGGTGTGGTTGTGTTTGTCAAGAGAGGCGTTGTATGGATGGAGGATAGGGCAAGGAAAAGGGACGAGGGAGGGGAGGGGCGGAGGTAGACAGGTGGGAGTGTAGCTGAGCGGCCTAAGAGAAACGGCACTGACACGAGAGATTCGAATTCAGATTCAGATGATATATTCATATAACAGGCCAAGGCCCCTTATGAAGGAGTGTGTGAGCTTTCATTGCTCCATAGTCGTAAACAATGGAATTAAATGACTGAAACAAAACATGAACAATTCGAAGATGTTTTCAAGAGTTGAAGATTTCTCTATACTTAAAGGATTTGAACAAAAATAACGACAAATTTTTTAACAACTTCAGCAGAAGATGAACAGAGTAGGCTCAGTTTAAGCAAAGATGGCTGCCTGTAGTATTTGGGCTTAATAAACTTTCTTTTCTTTTCTCTAATATTCACGAGAGCTGGACAAGACAGGACGAAGTGTAATTCGGTTACCTTTTATTCTTTACATAAAGGACAAAGCAAATCATAATCATCACATGATCGATATCTAAA
>CM065719.1:30208723-30211223 GCA_033310375.1 Conus canariensis
TGATATAAGGTTATCACAGGTGGAGCGCGTACCTATCTCTCTGAACCTTTCGAAACATACATTCCTGCATGTCCCCTCCGTTCTTCCTCTGATATAGACTGGCTTACTCTAAACTATACCCCGAGTATAAAGTAGCGTTGGCTAGTTTATATCCAGGGTATATTCTGGCCTAGGTCAGTTTATACAGGGGCATATTCTTGCCTAGGCCACTTTCTACGGGGGTCTTCTCTAGACGGGGTAGAGACTGGCCTGTAACACCCGAGATTTTTTTGGAACGGAGTGTGGACTAATTCTGCTCAAGTCCAGAATCACCCCCTCCTCCCCCTTCCCTCAGTTTCATGTGTAATGTGTTTTGATTGATGTGTTTTGTCGTGTGGGACAATTTTGCTAATTTTGAAGGAGGGTGAGATTTTGGAATAAATGAAAGATCAGTGTGAATTTACTTCTCTGAAAGAGAGGGGAAGGGGAAGTTTGTGCACGTGGTCATTCTCAGCCACCAGGGAGTTATTTTGGAGGAATGGGTGGTGGTGGGTGGTGGGGAGTCATTTTGGAGGAGTGGGTGGTGGTGGTGGGAGTTATTTTGGAGGAGTGGGTGGTGGTGGTGGGAGTATTTTGGAGGAGTGGGTGGGGGGTAGGGGGTGATTTTGGAGGAGTGGTGGGTGGGGGGGGTCATTTTGGAGGAGTGGGTGGTGGTGGGGGGGGGGGGGGGGGTGGGGGGGGGGATATTTTGGAGGAGTGGGTGGTGGTGGTGGAATGGCGCGTTGCACCGGTGTATTGAAAAAAGAATCAATGCATTGTAGATCTTTTCTTCAGTCAGTCGGCCGCTAAGCGTTTTTCTACAACATGTGTCCCTCCTTTGCAGACTTGGATGTATTCCTTTTGTTTTTCTTTCTTTCATTACGTTTAAACAGCTTTTCGTGAAGGTCACTCATAAGAATGACCTCTATAACTCAGTGATGAGCATGAACGACGCGGAGTGTCAGATTCGGGTCATTAGTTTACATTTTGACTGGTTAGCTCACTTGTGTTGTCGTTTCCCTTCCGTTGGTAGAGTTCCCTTCCGCTGGACGTTTCCATCAACTTCTTCCTCTCTTCATTCTCCCGAATTTCCCCTGTATTCCTCTCTCTCTCTCTCTCTCTCTCTCTCTCTCTCTCTCTCTCTCTCTCTCTCTCTGTCTCTCTCCTCTCCTCTCTCTCTCTCTCTCTCTCTCTCCTCTCTCAAAGACATAACAAACATACTTGTTCTCTTTTGCACATAGCTTAATAAATAAATAAAACCAATAAATAAATGAAAAAATGAGTTCGGTAACATTTCACATATTCAGTTAGAAAATAAACACTTCATTTCTGTTGTACATTGTAAGGCTGATTAATCAAAGAAAGTTCAGTTGATAAAGAGAGGTTTAGTAGTACAATTTTTTTGTGTGCAGTGCCAGGGTCATAACGCAATATTTTATTGGCCTGTTTTCAGAGTCTGATGCTGGCCATGGGCGCGAAGGACAGTTATGTTGGAGATGAAGCCCAGTGTAGACGTGGTATCCTGACCGTCAAGTACCCCATTGAACACGGCATCGTCACCAACTGGGACGACATGGAGAAGATCTGGCACCACACCTTTCACAATGAGCTGCGTGTGGCCCCTGAGGAGCACCCTGTTCTGCTGACAGAGGCTCCCCTCAACCCCAAGGCCAACCGCGAGAGGATGACCCAGATCATGTTCGAGACCTTCAACTCACCTGCCATGTACGTGGCCATCCAAGCTGTTCTGTCCCTGTATAGCAATGGTCGTAACACAGGTATCGTGCTGGACTCTGGTGATGGCGCGACTCAAGTCGTTCCCATCTATGAAGGTTATGCTCAGTCCCAAGCCATTGCAAAATTGGATCTGGGCGGCCGTGACCTGACAGACTACCTGATGAAGATCCTGACCGATCGTGGCTACAGCTTCACCACCACAGCCGAAAGAGAAATAGTCCGTGACATCAAGGAGAAGCTTTGCTACGTGGCGCTGGATTTCGAACAGGAAATGCAGCGGCCGGCAGCCGAGTCTTCTTCCCTAGAGAAGAGTTACGAGCTTCCTAACGGTGACGTCTTCAATATCAGCAACGAGCGGTTTCGTTGTCCTGAGGCCATGTTCCAGCCATCCTTCCTGGGTATGGAATCTGCTGGTGTCCATGAGATCACCTACAACTCCATCATGAAGTGCGACGTAGACATTCGGAAATACTTATATGACAAAATTGTGTTGTCTGGTGGTTCCACCATGTACCCTGGCATCGCTGACAGAATGCAGAAGGAGATCACCGCACTGGCTCCTGCCTCCATGAGGGTCAGGGTCGTCGCTGTCCCAGAGCGCAAGTACTCTGTGTGGATCGGTGGCTCTATCCTGGCCTCTCTGTCCACCTTCCAGCAGATGTGGATCTCCAAGCAGGAATACGACGAGTCGGCCCATCCATCGTCCACAGGAAGTGCCTCTAAGCTTTTATTTTGATAGGTCACT
>CM065719.1:30223723-30226223 GCA_033310375.1 Conus canariensis
TCCCTCAGGACAAGTACGGCTGAATGGTCAGCGTGACCTACCTGCAGGCCAATGGTCACTGAACAGCGACGGTCACCTGCCACGATTGCCTCTCCTCAAGCCAGCTGGAGTACCCAGTGAATAGCTGTTTATGGAAGCTGGATGCCTTCCTCATCAGGGACCGGCAGGTTGATATGATATATGTTATTATCCCCTGGACATGCGAATCACTTCCCAGTTACTCTCCATCCTTCAGTATCCAAATCGAGGTATCCCCCACTGGTGATGCGTGAGTTTGCACACTTGAAGGACCCAAGGAACTAATCTTAACATCAGCAAAATGACCCTTAAGTTGCCTAAAGGACAGGAGAACATACGGCCGACTCGTGACATATTTATTTTATCAAGGGAGCAAACGTTGTCCTACTTATTTGTTATTATGCATAATGTCAAAACTACCCCCCACCCCCTGCGCTCCCTTTGAGGCCATGCATTAGTTGTGGGGTTTGTGCGCGGGCATATTCCTTTCAAGTCTGAGCACAAACTTCGGCATATGTCACAGTGACACTGCACTAAATTCGTTTAGATCGTATCTGTCAGACAGACAGCAGTTCGTCTTTATTAATGAGAAACAGTCTTCTAAAATGTCATTAAACTTTGGCGTTCCCCAGGGGTCTGTGCTGGGTTCCAGTGCTTTTCATAAAGGACACAACGCCCCTGACTGAGATCATTAATAACCGTTCTATTCATTTCATGAAATATTCGCCGATGACATTCAGCTTGAACATTCTGACACGCTCGATAACTAGGACAGTCTTGTCAAAAATCTTCAAGGCTGTGTCGCTGATATCAAACTGCGGATGTCTACTAATAATCTGAAATTAAACGATGATAAAACAGAAGCTATCCGGTTTATAAAACACTCTCAAGCTCAAGACCCCCGTCTTCATCCGTCAATAGTCCTAGGCTTCACTGACATCTCATTTATGCCATTTGTTCGTGACCTTGCCTTCTATTTCGACTCTGATCTCACCCTGAAACACCACATAGCCAAATTCTGCCAACCATCCGTTCTTGAACTCCGTTGCATCAGCTCTATCGGACCTTTCCTTAACAGAACAGACCACGAAGACGTTGATGTGTTCCTGCATTCTGTCAAGACAAGATTATTGTAACGCTCTTCTCCTTGGTGTACCCGCAGCCTTACTCCAGCCACTACAACGTGTTCCAAATTCAGCCTCTTGCCTTATTTCAAGATGCCAAAACAACATCATACTTCGTATCTCTTGAAGAAATTACACTGACTCCAAATCGAGCATAGAATTCAGTATAAGTCGGCGTGTCCATGATATAAGGTTATCACAGGTGGAGCGCGTACCTATCTCTCTGAACCCTTCGAAACATACATTCCTGCATGTTCTTCCTCTGATATAGACTGGCTTACGCTAAACTATACCCCGAGTATAAAGTAGCCTTGGCTAGTTATATCCAGGGTATATTCTGGCCTAGGTCAGTTTATACAGGGGCATATTCTTGCCTAGGCCACTTTCTACGGGGGTCTTCTCTAGACGGGGTAGAGACTGGCCTGTAACACCCGAGATTTTTTTGGAACGGAGTGTGGACTAATTCTGCTCAAGTCCAGAATCACCCCCTCCTCCCCCTTCCCTCAGTTTCATGTGTAATGTGTTTTGATTGATGTGTTTTGTCGTGTGGGACAATTTTGCTAATTTTGAAGGAGGGTGAGATTTTGGAATAAATGAAAGATCAGTGTGAATTTACTTCTGTGAAAGAGAGGGGAAGGGGAAGTTTGTGAACGTGGTCATTCTCAGCCACCTGGGAGTTAATTTGGAGGAGTGGGTGGTGGTGGTGGGGAGTTATTTTGGAGGAGTGGGTGGTGGTGGTGGGGAGTCATTTTGGAGGAATGGATGGTGGGGGGGGGGGGGTATTTTGGAGGAGTGGGTGGTGGTGGTAGGGAGTCATTTTGGAGGAGTGGCTGTTGTGGGGGGAGGGGGGGGGGTATTTTGGAGGAGTGGGTGGTGGTGGTGGAATGGCGCGTTGCACCGGTGTATTGAAAAAAGAATCAATGCTTTGTAGATCTTTTCTTCAGTCAGTCGGCCGCTAAGCGTTTTTCTACAGCATGTGTCCCTCCTTTGCAGACTTGGATGTATTCCCTTTCTGTTTATCTTTCTTTCATTACGTTTAAACAGCTTTTCGTGAAGGTCACTCATAAGAATGACCTCTATAACCCAGCGATAAGCACGAACAACGCGGAGTGTCAGATTCGGGTCATTAGTTTGCATTTTGACTGGTTAGCTCACTTGTGTTGTCGTTTCCCTTCCGTTGGTAGAGTTCCCTTCCGCTGGACGTTTCCATCAACTTCTTCCTCTCTTCATTCTCCCGAATTTCCCCTGTATTCTCTTTGTCTGTCTGTTCTCTCTCTCTCTCTCTGTCTCTCTCTGTCTCTCTCTGTCTGTCTGTCTGTCTCTCTCTCTCTCTCTCTCTCTCTCTCTCTCTCTCTCTC
>CM065719.1:30231223-30238723 GCA_033310375.1 Conus canariensis
GTATCGTGGCATGTCCGTACCGATATTTTACTACATATCGATATTATCGCCCAGCCCTACCATCAAGGTACATGCCAGGTGGCTCCAAACAGATAGATTACATTAAAAAGAATGGGACTATTTTTGAGAGACTGCCCGGCGAAAAAAATTAGGTGCATAGGCTTGAAATGTGACGTCAGGTGAATGGTAACACGTGCATTTCTAGAATGTAAATTATGTCATCGGTAGAAATTCCTGAAAATAAGCGAAATGATTGAAAGAGGGGAGGTGTGTGTGTGTGTGTGTGTGTGTGTGGTGTGTGTGTGTGTGTGTGTGTGTGTTCATTTGATTTATTATCAGTTTAACATCAGTCTCTGGCTATAGTTCATGTTACGCTCAGAACTCTGGCATGGATTGTACAGTGTTTTGCTACAACATCCTAATTGTGGCGTGTGGCCATCAGTGGCCAGTGGCCACACACCCCGTCTTGCTGTTTCAAGGAGGGGCCATATCCGGACCACAGGCTCCGCTGTAAGGTCTTCCTGTCCACACAGGAAGAGACTGGAGAGGGCAGGAGTGTCAGCGTCCGGTAGGTATGACGGACAGTCCACTCTGCGGTGTCCAGTGCGGCGCCTCACTCCGTCGCTCTCTGCATGGTCATCAGGTGGGTTGTCGTTCCTGGACATGGCTGGCGTGGTGAGTGCCCTGAAGATACTTCGCCTCGCGCTGTTGATGACGCTGTTGCTGGGTTGTTCTTCCCCACGGCAAATCTTTGCCAGAGGATCAGCCTGCTCATTCTCTGGAACTTTGCTCTGGGTCATGACCTGTTGTATGAGAAAACGATGCCCGTGATTGTTTCCTTTCACAAGTTAATGGTTTAAGGCTCTATGTGAAAAGAAAGTTCAATCCCCTTCTCATCCATAAAAATCATCAGATATGTCATGTAACCATTTGTCTCATACATTTTTTTCCCCGTTAACACAGTATTCTTCGAAAAGCAGTCGGTGCATATCCAGTAACCCGACCCTCCCACAAACTTATTTATTGACGTTGTTACAACAGCTCTGAGCTAAGCGTGACAGTCACGAGTTCAAACAAATTACATAAGCATACTTTCCTCTTCGACGAAACAGTCATCAACAGTGACAGATAAATGTACTTTTTTTTTCTTCCAAGAAAACTCTTTATTCCAATTATGAAATACCCTGCAGTTATACATTTAAACTTGACGATTGCATAACTCCTCTAATGAAACTGTACTAAGATGATGTGGCTGCTATTGATAACAATAACTCAGTGACACACCGTTCGATTTACCGAATTCAGTGCACATTTTTTGTAGTGTTGCTGTTTGAATAAACAAGCAAACAAACAGGCACACAAATCACCATCTTCTTTCACACCATTACACATCTGTCAATCCAGATCTTCAACTGAAATCACCAAAACTGCTTTATAAAGCCGATACAAGATCTGTTTTGCTATCAACCTTGTCTGACTTTTAGTTCTCCTGGACGTGTTCATTGTCGCGCGCTCATTATTTCATTTTTTTTTTCTTTCTTTGCGTACACAGGCTGACACTCCTGCGGACACTCCCTGTAGAGACAGGCAAGGGTTGATCCCATCTACCCAACAAAGGGAGTGGAGTTTTGTGTGTATGATCGTTTTTTTTTCATATCCTGCCATTAAGGCAGCCATACTCCATCTTCGGGGAAGGTGCATGCGATGTGTAACGTGTCATCGATACCAACAGCCAAGCTGGCCTCTTCCGAAAGTTGGTGATGGGATTTTACGTGTGTGCAAGATGTTATGCGTGCGTTCACACACGGAATCTCGGTTTATAGTCTCATTCGAAGGATTGGATGGGAAATGGAGTCAAAACCAATGTTAACTCCGAGGGGAAAATCCCCCTGTACCGAAACGGCCCGGCGGAGATTCGAACCCTCAACCCCAAGATTACGAGTCCGGCGCTCTACCACTGAACTATTCCGGCCCCCGTGCCCTCATTACGAAATAACCTTCTGCTCCATTGTAGTTCCGGTATGAGTAGTGCGTCATTCTCAGATACATGGGCTTCTCGTAAACAAACTAAATTACACTTGTAGTTCCTTGTATGATGCAAAACGGCGCGTCTTTTATAGTCAGAAGTCTACGTTGAAGGACTAAGCATGAAACTTGTCCATCATAATAGCATGGTTATGAGATGTTGTTCAATATAAGATTCTGATTCCCTGTTTATCGTCTGTTTATTGAGTGGGGTTATCCCTAATGAAATGTTTAAGGGTGTGCTAAATATGATCCTGATTCCCGATCGATCGTCTGTTAACTAAATGGGGTCATGACTGTACATATTGTTCAAAGAGGTACGCGCCGTCCTCCATTTTGATGACGTGCCTCAGTGCCGCACTGTGGAAGACCTTGCTGGCCAAGATGGTCTGTTGTCTTCAGTTGCTCCCCCTCCCCGTTATCGATCACCGTAAGAGCTGGCCTCCTTCTCAGATGCTGCACAGTCTCCGTACAGTGCTGAGAAGGGTTTTGAAGTCGTAAGGAGAAGGACAGCTTGGCCTGACACTCTTTGCTGCTTACTGCCTTGGAGCTGACGGTCTTGTCCTCTCTAACTGTCATCGGGTGGGACTCTCTCTGTCTGTCTGTCTGTCTGTCTGTCTGTCTGTCTGTCTGTCTGTCTGTCTCTCTCTCTCTCTCTCTCTCTCTCTCTCTCTGCATCTTGTCTCCTCTCCCTCCTCAGCAGGGGAATCTGAAACAAAAAACAAAAAAATTCATCACACAGCAGGTAACTGGCTTTGGGAGAACCAGCTTTTTGTCCTCTGCGGAATAGCTTGCCTGTTTAGGCTGAATTAAGATACCTTTACTAGAAAACACCATGGACTATAATGTAATCAAATCTTCAGTCTTACAGTCTGGCAAATTTGCCTTCTACGTTTCTCGCTTCCTAAACCTTGACAGACAAGCCCAACCCGGATCCTGATTGGACGAAAGTGCGTTCTAACTAAAAACCAGCTACACTAGGAATCCACACAGTGGTTGTGATTTCCCTTCCAGAATCACTCTTCAGTATGAAAAGCTTTGAATTTTCAAGCTGCAACATAGCCCTTCTCACCTTCCTACCTTGGATGAAGGACCGGATGGTTTCCTCTGAACACTTGCAGCCTTTGATTTGCAGAGCCGGAATAGCTCAGTCGGTAGAGCGCCGGACTCGTAATCTTGGTGATCCTGGGGTTGCGGGTTCGAACCTCCGCCGGGGCGTTTCGGTACAGGGGGATTTTTCCCTCGGAGTTAACATTGGTTCTGACTCCATTTCCCATACAGTCCTTCGAATGAGACTATAAACCGAGGTTCGATGTGTGAATGCACACATAACATCTTGCACACATGTAAAATCCCATCACCAACTTTCGGAAGAGTAGGCCAGTTTGGCCGTTGGTATGTATGACACGTTACACATAGCATGCACCCTGCGTGAGAAATGGAAAGAATGAAGAAAGTAAGGGAAATGAGTGATCGATATTGAACGATAATGACTGGATGACACGGGAAACGACTGAATGAAGCGCCAGCTGGCAGCTCTTCAGTCGGCACTACCCAGGTAGGCAGCCCGTTGTGTAAACGAGTGTGGATTGTAAAGCGCTTAGAGCTTGGTCTCTAGCCGAGAATAGGCGCTATATAAGTATTCATTATTATTATTATTATTATAAGTGGCACTGGTTCAGTTGCCCTTTCTGATGTCGAAATCAGTTCAAGGACACGAGGGAGATTGCTGATCGTGTCGGGAATGTCTTGGCTCACCTGTTTTGTAACCTTCGGTAGATATGTTGTTGATGCACCAATGATGGCTTCCTGAAAGCTTCCCTCCTACTACTCTGTTCTCTCCCCGATGTGCTCCTCCCGCATGTTCTGTCTCTCCTTCGTCCTTCTAGCACCGTGCCTTGAAGACACCTACCACGCTGGCTGTTGTTGTAGCACACCTGTATCATTTTATCATCTTCCTATCACTACTGCTTAGCAGGTCGTCCTATGGTCCGATGGCTCACGTGACTCCGTTACAGACCCTTGTTTGTTAGGCTGTCTTTGAAAAAAAAACGTTTGTGATTTTGCGGTAACAGTGAATCTCCAAGGTTTGGCTTCGTCTTAGTCCAGTGACTATCCGGGTTTCATTTATGTTCACAGAGATGACCAATGGATGGATGAAACTGGTATCTGATGTAAAGGAGATGCTCTTGTCATGCCAGACTGCTTCAGTTTTGTTAACGCGGCCATTGCCTGCGCTATTCTGACCAGTACTGGCCAAACGGGAGGATTGGGTAGGTGGCCAAACGGGAGGATTGGGTAGGTGTCCAAACGGAACAAGGGGTCCCAAAAAGACTTTGAGGCGGGCGGTACCATCAAAGAGAAGGCGAAACGAGAATGGGAGACACACTCTCTCTGTCTCTGTCTCTCTGTCTGTCTGTCTGTCTGTGTCTCTCTCTCTCTCTCTGTGTCCCTGTCTCTGTCTCTCTCTGCCCTTTAACCCCAGCCTCCGCCCCCCACGCCTTCTTTACCTTTCAAAGCTACTCACTGCCTTTAAAGTCAGCCCTCACCTACTGACATTACGTCCGCACACCCACACCAGGGAGAGAGTTCTCCCTGCCCCCAACGCGACTGGGCGAAATCCCTCCCATGGCCTAATTATTCGTTCCTCCATACCCATACATGGACGATAGAGATGGGAACAGGGTGAGGTTTAAATTGGGGGGGGGGGGGGGGGGGGGGGGGGGCGGGTGTTTGGCCATACTCATACCATATTTGGGCATAAAAAGGCATATGAGTTTGTCCATGAAAGCGAACTGCATTCTGCTATAGCTCCGCCTGCGCGTCCTGTCCTTTCTCCCCACCCCACCCCCCCCCCCCCCCCCCCCGCCCCCCCTCCCCCTCCCCTCCCACTTCCCGCCCCTCCCTCCCACCCTGCTCCCACGCTCAGTCCCTATGTCACTACTTAATTGTATATATTCTATATGCAGTGTTCTAACAACCACTCACACAAACACCTGAGGGAAGAGGAGAGAAAGAGGCTACTTTTAGGACATATAACGAGTGGGTTATTTGTAAAGACAGGCCTAGAAGGATTGTCTGTAAATAATAATCTATATGTAGACTTGAAAAGCGTCATGGCTGATTTGAGCCAATGGCTTCGTGCTCGCTGTCTTCTTTCAAAATGTTCACACACAACACACACACACACACACACACCTCGCTCTTCCAGTTCTCCCGATCCGCTTTCCCACCCTTTCGGTCTGTGCCCCATGCCCCCAGCACAACAGCACCCAGTCTGGTGCACGCCTTTTGTGCCATCTGTTCTGTTGTCGGTCTGGTTGTTTCGTCTCCCTATTGTAGTTCTTTAATTACTTTCACGATGTATTGCACACACAACACACACACACACACACACACACACACACACACACACACAACTATATATATATATATATAGAGAGGAGAGAGAGAGAGGGGGGTTCTTTTCCCAATGCTTTTATCTCTGAAGCAAATGATGTTGTCGCTTCCCTTTGCGTATGCACAATCTCTTTTTCAACCTGGGATGCTAACTGAATGCTGTTAGTATATATGAACACACACACACACACACACACACAACACACACCGAGAAAGTAGTCTTCCGTTCGAAACAGCACCGCCAGTTTTCAAGCAGCCTAGAACTACATTCACATTCTTTATTAACGGTAAAAGGAGTGAGGAAAGGGAGGGTGGAGCAGAAGTAGGGGAGGGGGGGGGGGGGGGGGAACAATAGAGGCGTAGCGGGTCAAAAGTTGCGCAGGAGAGGGGTTGGGATGAAAAGCGAGTGGGCGAGGAAAGGTTGAAAGAGAGGAATTGAATGACTAGGTTAACCGTCAGTGGGGCGTGCAAGGTGGCGCACACGGCTGCATGTACAGTTTGAGCGGCAATCCACACTTGGTGTCTGGTGATTTCTTCGTACAGACTGTGGGTACAGAGACGCCACGTTGGAAGGCCTGTATCCTTAAATTAAACCCCAATGCAATGTGTGTTAGAGATTCATCTCTCTGTCTCTGTCTCTGTCTCTCTGTCTCTGTCTCTCTCTCTCTCTCTCTCTCTCTCTCACACACACACACACACACACACACACACACACACACACACACACACTCTCTCTCTCTCTCTCTCTCTCTCTCTCTCTCTTGTTTTTAAGTTATTTGATTTGACGTTTGGTAACTTCTGAACTGCTGTGGAACTTTGCAATGACTGCTCCTGTCATGATTTGTTCACTCAGGCTACCCCATCCTAAGAGGCCAATTGAATGAAATTACTGGCATTCGCATTACAGGCTGGCATTCGGATTGTCTGTCTGTCTGTCTGTCTGTCTCTCTCTCTCTCTGTCTCTCTCTCTCTCTGTCTCTGTCTCTCTCTCTCTCTCTCTCTCTCTCTCTCTCTCTCTCTCACACACACACACACACACACACACACCTGTTGATATCACGTGAAGTGGGAATTAGATTCAGATTTAACGTGCAAACCCATCTCAAGTGACATGACAGACAGACAGACTGAGTGTTAAAGGAGGTGAGATGGATGGATGGAGGGGGAACATTAAGGGGGGGGGGGGTTGCTCGGGATGGGGGGGGGGGGGGGAGAGGATAGGAGTCGTCTTGCAGAGCTCTTCAAAACTAGGAGCCAGTGTTAGCATCGGGTCAGTCTGGGTCATGTCTTGAGAATGTTGAGATCTTTCTGGGATACATAAAAAATTGTTTTTGATATGGAGCCGGATGAGTTTCTGTGTTTTTCACTTTTGTTTATTTGTTTGTTTTAAATTGAGTATATGACAAAGATGTTCGAAGTCAGCAGAAGTTGAACTATCATCGTCTGACTGCTACCTCGGTGCTCAACCACAAAGCCACTCGGGCACCTTCGTGGGAAGTTAAAAACTGAATTAACCGATAAACCCTAAAGTCCGTTTTGGCGGGAAATTCCGATTGATCCCCTTTATATCTCGCCCCTGTGTGAATACTTTGTCTCGCGCCGTTTCGACCGGGCGACATGAGATCGAGAATACCGCCCACTTCATCTACCAATCAGAGGGCAGCGTTATATAATAATCAGAACCGATTTCCTTTATGATCTTTTAGCCTTTCAATTATCTCCTTATATTGTTTGTATGGAAGATGAGGTGTATTTTAAACGAAAAAAAATGATTAGAAATTAGGTTGCATAAACGTTGTCCCTGCTTCTTCATTTATATATTAATGTATGTCCTTTTATAGACACATATTAATATACATATCCAACTGCTTGATTCGGTGAATTTCGTGAATTTTCTTGCGGTTGGTATCTGAAAATGGACTTTAATTCACGTGGTATTTCTGGTGACGCTTCTCTCTCTCTCTCTCTCTCTCTCTCTCTCTCTCTCTCAATGAGCTCATTTACATTCCTGTTTATGATCCATTCACTCGTTGATGCAGGCAAAAGATCACTCACAAAATTGATCCGCAAACAATG
>CM065719.1:30253723-30256223 GCA_033310375.1 Conus canariensis
AGCTGTGCACAGCAGTGCCGGATTCCATGTTGAAGTTGTGCACAGCAGTGCCGGATTCCATATTGAAGCTGTGCACAGCAGTGCCGGATTCCATATTGAAGCTGTGCACAGCAGTGCCGGATTCCATATTGAAGCTGTGCACAGCAGTGCCGGATTCCATATTGAAGCTGTGCACAGCAGTGCCGGATTCCATGTTGAAGTTGTGCACAGCAGTGCCGGATTCCATATTGAAGCTGTGCACAGCAGTGCCGGATTCCATGTTGAAGTTGTGCACAGCAGTGCCGGATTCCATGTTGAAGTTGTGGACAGCAGTGCCGGATTCCATGCTGAAAGCTGTGCACAGCAGTGCCGGATTCCATATTGAAGCTGTGCACAGCAGTGCCGGATTCCATGCTGAAGTTGTGCACGCAGTGCCGGATTCCAATTGAGCTGTGCACAGCTGCCGGATTCCGTGTTGAAGCTGTGACAAGCAGTGCGGATTCATTTGAAGTTGTGCACAGCAGTGCCGGATTCCATGTTGAAGCTGTGCACAGCAGTGCCGGATTCCATGCTGAAGTTGTGCACAGCAGTGCCGGATTCCATGTTGAAGCTGTGCACAGCAGTGCCGGATTCCATATTGAAGCTGTGCACAGCAGTGCCGGATTCCATATTGAAGCTGTGCACAGCAGTGCCGGATTCCATGCTGAAGTTGTGCACAGCAGTGCCGGATTCCATGTTGAAGTTGTGGACAGCAGTGCCGGATTCCATTTGAAGCTGTGCACAGCAGTGCCGGATTCCATTTGAAGTGTGCACAGCAGTGCCGGATTCCATGTGAAGTTGTGCACAGCAGTGCGGATTCCATGTTGAAGTTGTGACAGCAGTGCGGATTCCATGTTGAAGTTGTGCACAGCAGTGCCGGATTCATGCTGAAGCTGTGCACAGCTGCGGATTGCCATGCTCTGCGAAGTTGTGCAGCTGCGGTCATGAGTGTGAAGCAGTGCGGTCCTGCTGAATTGTGCAAGCAGGCGGATTCATGTGAAGTTGTGGACGCAGTGCGGATTCCATGCTGAGTCTGTGCACAGCAGTCGGATCATGCTGAAATTGTGACATCAGTGACGGTACGAGCTAGTCCTCATTTTATCATGGCGAGTCGTGTTTTCAGCTCTTCAGTTGATAGTGATACATCACTCGCAAATGCGATATAAAATTGTTTTGCGACTTTTAATCTTAATTTAAGATTTAAAAAAAAAAAAAAACGAATCAAACTTGTTTTGTAATTGCAATACTGACAATTGGTGTTAAGACAGTATCTGGAAATACGAACTTGGCCTCTTGGTTTGGTGTCTGTCCTCTTTCTTACGGCAAACTTCAGGTTAAAACCTTTTTTTCACGGTGTGTGTGTGTGTGTGTGTGTGTGTGTGTGTGTGTGTGTGTGTGTGTGTGTGTGTGTGTGTGTTTATATATATATATATATATATATATATATATATACATATGATGTGATATAATATGATATATTATATCAATAGAAAGAAGTAGATTTATATATTTTGAAACGGAACAGTTGCTACCTGAACCAGCGCTTAACTCCAAAGCCCTGTCGGCACGAGTCGTGCATGGTGCGAACAAAGTACGAGCAGGACTTCCGGAGCAGAGAGTGTTCTCCGAGATTGGTCACCATCCGGAAGTGACGTGTTTCCCGTCGGTAGGACTTCCTGGTGCTTGCGCGTCGTGCTGACTGAGTGAATTGATAGCTTGTCTGTCTCCGTTTAGCGTCGTCAGTCGTTCCACTGTGGTGACGTTCCCGTGACAACCCCGCCGTTATCATCCCAATTGCCGCTGCCCCACTTTCTAAGCCAGAGTTCGACTCCACGACGTAATAAAATGAATGTAGTTGACCTGAATAGCGAGACCATGCAGACCCTTTGCTGATATTCCTTGATGATTCACACACAGAAGGTGAAGATCGGTGACAGCCAAGTACAAACTCTCGCTTGAGTCCAACATGAAAGTTGCCATTTTTCACTGTCCATGTTAATGTGTTGTAGTTCTGGTAGTGAAGTGTAGCGTAAGACAAACCTCCTCCTCTCCTGCACCCCCCCCTCCCCCCTCCTATCCCATTCTCTCCTGCACACCCCCCCCCCTCCCATCCCCTCCTCTCACATCCCATCATCACAATCAATTAAATTCTCCTGGGTTGGTAGTTCCCGTCTATCAAATATCCTTCTGTGGGTGCAGACATTTAACGCAAAAGTGACAGACTCAGTGCTCCACAACTTTATCTTCCGTTGACCTACAAAGCCCAAACCTTTAATCCTTTCCTCAACGTCATTACGAAACTTACAGGCCACAGCATGCCCCTAGTCAGAGTTGACCCAGCCAGTTCTTACGCAGAGGTGTGTGAACTATGATGCCAGTATGAAGGCTGGCTACTACCATACAGCCGAATCTCACCGCCTTCGCCAGTGCGTAGTAATATTTTCCTTTTACGTCTTTTCACAAAATTATGTGATATTTCACG
>CM065719.1:30259349-30269349 GCA_033310375.1 Conus canariensis
CGAAGAATACATCTTAGTGGAAAATGTACTTGTCGGTTTCATGTAATGTGTCAAACAAAAGCTACTTTGTACCGTTTTGTGCATTGCTTGTTATTATCATTTTCATTGTTATACTTTTGATGGGGAAGGGCAAGCGGAAGAAACTAGTTTTCAGGAACGCTGCAATCTGTATCAGTGTCCTTTTGAATGTTAGTGTTAGCATGAATTCGGTTGCAGTCCTGCAGCGGTGATATGGCCTGTGTGATCACCTAAACGAATATGTCTCCATGTTACAGATGAAGGCGAGGCCCATCCCTCTCCATCTGCAGCCTTCATTTTCTCTGACCTCAATCAGATGTAGGCTACACCTATTGCTGGGTAAACAGATACAGATTTCAAGCCGTTAAAATCCGACCCTCCAAGTGGTTTGAACTCACGACCGTCAACTCCGCGGGCAAACGCTTTGATCATTCGACTACCGATTCCTCTTACGTACATGCTTCAAAAGATAGTATTTGTTCAGTTCACGGTATCCTTACGCAAAAACAACAACAACATTTTCCTCAAAAGAACACTGATAATTTCTTATTTCACAGATGAAATCACGCATTTTCCCCCACGGGACTTCAATATTGGTAAACATGGAGAGAACAGGGAGAGATTTGAATCCTGTTCCCTTAACATCTTATGGCGTGACCGCTAATCTGTCGCCATCGCCATTTTCCAGTCCGAGCTCACTAGTGCCTACAGGTTACTCTTGACCGCACCCGAGGGCTCCACTACAATCCTATCATCCGCCACTCAACTCACAGCCACTGGCGGCGTCTCACCACAAAAAGACCCGCAAACCCGTGGAGGCCGTTTAGTGGGGGCTCTGTCAAAGGGCTTTGTTCAAAAGTGCTGATTTCAAGACGTCTGCAGTGGATAACTGGAGCGGATAAAAGGTAGGGTAAGGCGAGAGAAAAAGAACGAGGGAAGGCCGAAATTAAAGCGGTCCGGGGGAGGAGGGCGTGGGATGGGGGTGGAATGGGGGTGGGGGGTTGGAGGGTTGGGGCGCGGTAGGGGAGAAGAAGGGGGAGAGGAAGCTTCGAAGACGGAAGATGTAGCATGACGTTAGGAACACGCGGGGTGCATTGCATGACGTTAGGAACACGTGGGGTGCATTTATAATGACGTTAGAAACACGTGGGTGCATTTAGCATGACGTTAGGAACACGTAGGGGGTGATTTAGCATGACGTTAGGAACACGTGGGGTGCATTTAGCATGACGTTAGGAACACGCGGGGTGCATTTAGCATGACGTTAGGAACATGTGGGGAGCATTTAGCATGACGTTAGGAACACGTGGGGTGCATTTAGCATGACGTCAGGAGCACGTGGGTGGCGGCTGGCTGAGGTAACTGGGTCAATTGGACCTGACCCTCACTCGCTGAATGTGTGACACTGAAATGAGAGAGAGAGAAAGAGAGAGAGAGGGAGGGAGAGAGAGAGAAGGAGAGAGAGGGGAGAGAGAGGGTGACAAGACAGGAAGAGAAAGAACGAAGGACAGAGAAACAGAGAGGAAAGGTGCGAGTGGGGCCAAGAGAAGAGAGAGAGGAGAGAGAGAGAGAGAGAGAGAGAGAGTAGTATATCCCCCTCCCCCCCCCCCCCCCCCCCCCCCCCCCCCCCTTTCACACAAAACTAACACCATCACGATCGCCTCTTGTTCACAGTGTCATTTAAGACCTAGTATGAAATTCGCCTGAAAGCGAAAGATCACAGATCCGATTTTGTTTCTGTGCAAACGGGAATAACAAGTTGTTCACACAGTACCTCCCTTCACATCATACCACTCTTGGGCTGAAGGCATTACTGTTTGTGGACTTAACGATCTTCTTCTCTTTATCGAAAGTTCGAGTCCACTCTTGCCGTTTCGTTATACAGGGCCGAGGAGAGAGATTCGAGTCCTCTTCATTACTCCAGATGAATCAAACGTTCATTCTGACTCCTTCTTTTTTCTCATTACGTTACACTGGGAGATAGAGGATGGTTGATGCACAAGTTTTTGCCTCTTGAACAAGCTATTACGAGTAGTCGTCGTCGTTGGATGCTGGTAGTAGTAGTAGCAGTAGCAGTATCAACATAATGGCAGCAGAAGCACTCTGTTCCGAGTGTCTACTTGCTTCTTTTTCGTTCTTGTTCAGTAATGTTGCAGTCTTCCTCGAAATCATTCTTGCCATTCCTCTCTCCTTCCAGTCCCCCCCCCCCCACCACCCCCCACCCCCTTGATCAATCTTCCAGCAGCTATCTTCTAAATCATCAATTCTGTCATTGTCTTATGTTGCAATCATCATAAAGCCTAAGATGCAAACACAAAACAGGTCGTATGTAACACTTACTTGATATACAATACAAAACAGACCAGAGAATTTTACACAAGGTAAGGTGATGTTGCTTATAGCCCAGCCAACCGCAAAGGGCCATTTTGGGGCTGTCACCGCGTTGAAGTCAAGGAAAACAGCTCTTCCAACTGACGGACCATGAAATGCACAGAAAACTACTCCCCAGCCCGATGGATTTATTCTGTGTTCTTTTCCCATGTCTGTTTGGCAATGCACGGGGCAGTTGTATTTGTCGTGAAACCAGTTGTTTTGTTTTGTGTTATGTGAACAACTAAGCGTTACTTTGCACTCCGTTTTTGAATTTCGACTTGCTGTTTTCTTTCTTTTAAGTAACGTAGCAGTCTTCATCGTTATCATTCTTGGCATTACTCTCTTCTTCCAATCCCTCCCCCCCCCCAACTCTGTCACCTCCCCCCCCCCCTTCTCTCTTTCCACCCTCATCCAGAAATACCATTTCTCCTTGAACATACACACACCTCCACCTCCACAATACTATACCTGTGACCGTAACACGATATTGCCAGAGCTGACATTAGTAATCGAAACTTGCCAAGCCATCGCGACTCCACTGCGTGAAGAGGTAGCTCTCTCTCTCTCTTTCTGCGCCAGGTGAAGAATGAGTGGGCGAGCACCAGTCTGGCACCATGAAGCCCTTTTTGCAGGCTGCCATGGCTAGGCTGCATCTTCTGACTGATCAATACATCTTTGTATCGATCCCACAGGCCCGGCTGGCCGGGCGAGGGAGACAGGTGCACCCGGCATTGTCAGGGCTGTCGGGGTTCTATTTTTAAGTCTCTACCGGGTCTATTTTCGTCGTGCGGTTTCTACGCTACTGACCGTCTGTAGGGTGAGTACGTTCGTTCCTGAAACAAAGAGAGAGAGAGAGAGAGAGAGAGAGAGAGAGAGAGAGAGAGAGAGAGAGAGAGAGACGGATACGGATGATTTATTCAATATAGGTCACGGCCCCTTATGAAGGGGTGGATTAAACATGTACAAAAAGTGATAATATAAACATATGGAAAAAAAGGAATGCAAAACAGTACTTAGTCAAGAACATGCTAAGCTCCGGCGTTTAAAAGCTTTATATAAGTACAATGCAAGCTTTTTTTTTTACATTTTCTTTAGTGCAAGACATGAGTAAGATGAGTCTAAACAAGGATGGTTGTCGATAATAACTAGAAGGAATGAATTCATCTCTAAGATCACTCAAGGCAGTACACTGCACTACAAAATGAACTTCATTTTCACACGCGTTTTTACATAATCGACAAGTAAGATCAGAATTGGAATGTTGCCTGTAACGACAATGATGAACTAAGATATCCGACATTCCAAATCTAAATCTTGTCACTATACATTTCAGATGTCTGTCCATTTTCATTGATAAGTAAGTCGGAATACAGTGTAAGGAGTTATATTGTCTATATAGATCAAATCTAGTACTATCATTCATGTGAGAATTCCATTCTTGCCATCTGCTATCAACCAGCCTGGCACGGAGCGTTCGAATTTCATTTTGCAGAGAGAGAGAGAGAGAGAGAGAGAGGGGTGGGGGTGGGGGAGGACACACAAATCACCATCAACGTTATTAGAAGAGCATGCATCACAAGTTCTTGTCATGCCAAAGCATGTGATGTAAACGCTTGGTGACAGCCATCAATCGTTTGAGCCAAATATGATAGCTTTTTTTTTTTTTTTTTCTTTCTTTCTTTTTAACACTTCCGCCAAGGAAAAATGTTTCCTCATGCGTCTGTTGGCTTATTTGTCTGATGGTTAAAAAGATTAACGTGAAAAAAAAAAATCCTACACAATCGAATTGAACAAAATTTGGTAGGCAGACGCAGCGTGATTCAAGGACGAAATTTTGGTGTGGCTTTTGACGAGAATTACGCCAAAACTGCAAAACGGATTGACGCAAAACTTGGTAAACGGACAGTATGTAGCCCAAGAATCAAGCCGCCACATTTTTTGTATGGATCCGTTGTGCTGATCAAGAACAAAGGGCGGATCCAGGATTCGTTTGATCTAGGCAGAGGTCTGTACTCTCCCGAATCCACTTTTTTTTTTTTTTTTTTTTAAGAGTTCTGTTCATTTTTTCTTCCCATAAAATTTCCATTTAATGACAGTTTCTCTCTCTCTCTCTCCCCCCCCCCCCCCCCCCCCCTCCATTTTTTTTTCTATTTGAGCCTTGAATTGTTCAGGCTGCACGACTCCCCAGAGGAAAGATAATAACGGTGAGAACTTTTACCTTTAACTGTGCGTGACATTACATTCTTAAATACATGACATGAGGCGTTTCGACACTGCGGTCTTCAACAGGTGTGACAAACCAACCAAGGGCTTGGGACTTTGTTGTCTACTTTCTTTCTCAGCTTGGTTTGCCATGCCTCTTCGACAATTTCAGATTCGATGCTGAATTCGTCTGGCGGTTACGAGCATTAAGCCATATTTGTTTTCTCTCACGATTCCCCGTTCAAAAGCAATGGCACAGACGCGTCCTTCCCCCCCCCCCCCCCCCCCTCCTGCTTCTTCGCGTCCTCCCTCCTCCTCTCTACCGCCCCCCCCCCCCCCCTCCTTCCCGTCAGTGAGCCCCTCTTTAAGTTAATTAATATCATTGTTTGTTAACTGATACTGCTATTTGTTAATTGATGTTTGTTAATTGAGAGTGTTGTTGGCTATTCGATACTGTTGTTTGCTAGTCTGACAGACAGACAACATTAAAAAAAAACGATGCACGAGAGCTGAAAAGGAAACTGAAGCGGCGACACGATCAATGCTCCATCACGCTGTCCTTTACGACGTTTCAACAGACGATGCGAGTTTGAAACAGGCTGTTCCAAGAAATACTGGACTGAATATCATTGTCGTCGGTGAAGGGTGTGCGATGATAATAATTATTACGTTTCAGGCGTCATGTGAACCCAGCCTGGGATGGCAGGTCAGTTGGGTGATTAGTCAGATAGATAATTAATGTGCCTGTGTGTGTGTGTGTGTGTGTGAGTGTGTGTGTGTGTGTGTGTGTGTGTGTGTGTGTGTGTGTGTGTGTGTGTGTGTGTGTGAGAGAGAGAGAGAGAGAGAGAGAGAGAGAGTTTCCCAAATGGTTGTTATAACCGAGAGTGACACTGCAGGTCAACTCCCAGTGCCCATACAATACTCCTACAGGCATGCGTCTCCAGGAACTTCTGATTATCAAAGTCCAACTTCTGGTCCTCTAGAGTGACTTAGCCTTTCAAACCTGGTGGGACTTTCCTTCTTTCTTGTTCTTTTTTTGACAGGAAAAGGGGCGAATGTTGGTCACTGGCACCACAAAACCAGTCCTTTTGAATGGAGGGAGCTCGTCAATGTCGGACGGCAGTCTGTCTAGGAAAAAAGGCACACTCCGAGTCCGAACCTCCGCCCCTTAAAACAAAGACTAAGCCGACGCTCATCAGCGCATATGCCCCAGCTGTAAGTCACAGCCAAGACTTAAAAAAAAAGACTCTTACGAGAACCTTACATGCCTGATACATTCAGCCCCAAGAGATAAGCTCCTGCTTCTAGGGGACGTCAGTGCCCGCGTTGGCAGAGACTCCTAGTCATGGCCAGAAGTCGCCGGACCCTATGACAACGGACACGATAACCTAAACGGACAGCTGCATCGTACATTTTGCATGGAGCATTGTCTGACCATCACCACACCGTCTTGTGCTACCTCCCTGACATCCACAAAGCCACCTGGATGATGCATTCCCGCTCCAAACATTGGCACCTAACCGGCCGCGACATCACCAGGCACCGGGACATCCCAAGATGTGTGTATCACGAGGGCCATGAGGAGAGGGGGGGGGGGGGGGGTGCTGACTGCTGGAGGACCATCTGCTCCTCAGATCCAAGCCATCTGTTCCCATCGTCAGCAGACACAGACGTCAAGAAGACTGCGTCAGGAAAACGCTGGATGTACAGAAACTTCCTGATCCTGAAACCAAACCAACACACACACACACACACCTCTCGTGACCGTTATCAGGGATCAGATTAAGACCTTACCAACTGAGGATGACCCAGACAAAGCCTAGGCGGTACTTCCCGAATGCAGTCTACGACTCAGCCAAACTCCCGGAGCGGAAGCCTCAGGACTGGTTTGACAGCAACAATACAGAGATCATCTGCCGACTCAAGCAGAAGCAGGAAGCTTTCACCAGCTGGCTTCATATCAAAGGTTCATCTGCCAAGAACGTCCGTCTTGCGCATATCATCGGCGAAGTCCAAATTGCCTGCGGCAGATGAAGGATAAGTAGTGGGAGGAGAAAACTGATAAACTTGATCAGCATGCAGATGAGCACAATGTTGGGCTAGGCTGCTATAAACCGGTGTTGAACTAGCATACTGACGTCTCTTGTGACCGACTCTCTTCCTCACGGTCACAAACCTGAAGGTCCGATTTCTAAAATGAAACCAACACACGTCTTTGTGACACAGACCGCGGATATCCTTTATGAACGCCACATCGAAGAAACGCTAGGAAAACAAGGACTTCCCAGACTGATGTGTGTGTGTGTGTGTGTGCGTGCGTGCGTGTGTGTATGTGCGTTCGTAGGTGTACATATGTATGATCGTCATAGTGTCAAACATTCAGATTAGTACGAAAGTTTTTCAGATCACATTATTGTAGTGTCCCATTTCATGTTTTTTTTTTTTTTTCCAGTTTAGTTCTTGTTGCTGAACACACATTCTCTCTCTCTCTCTCTCCTCTTGCTTACACACACACACACACACACACACACACAGAGAGAGAGAGAGAGAGAGAGAGAGAGAGAGAAGAGAGAGAGAGAGAATGCTGCTTATAGCTCGACCGGGCGCAAAGGCTCGTGCCAGAGCTGTCACTGCGTTGAGTCAACTCTCAAGTCATATTAATCAAAGACACACGAAACTCATTAAACTACACCTTCAAAAAACACACCAGGGATTTCGTTAAAACGTCAGTTCTTCCATAAAATCTTAGATCAGATGAAAAATGTTGGTCTCTTTCAGAAATCGCATCGTGTGGGATATCTCTGAACTAGTTTTTCATGGATCTGTAAAGTTTTTGTTTCTGATATCATGTCCAAACACTCTAAAAACCTATTTAATTGCGAGTCGTATGTGCCATGGAATACATGACAGCGCTTCTTCACCTTTTAAAAGATAAGAAAGGGTAAAAAAGGAGTGGCGCGTGTGCCAACAGCACAAGACTGTTTCTTCTTCACGGCTACCCCTGGAACATGGTATAAAAAACTATTTCAAGTTTGGACGGATTTGGAACAGTTTGTTATCCGTCTGCGAGTTCTATTCCTGTTGCCAGAGGTCTTTGACGGTAACCCTGAGCTTTGGGTTTCAGATCAGTGTGAGGGATAGACAATCTGCTCAACTCTTTTGGCAAATTGATCAACCACCTCATTGCCTCGAATGTCCCACATGGACGGGGACCCAAGCAAAAAACCACGCTGTATCTGTCAGATTTCAGATAGTTGTACAGTTCAGACAATTTCAGCAGTTGAGGGTGCTTGAGGTTAAGGCCGGCAATGGCCTCCAAAGCAGAAAGGGAGTCCGCAGAATGAGGAAATCTTTATGATTTGATGCAGAGACCATTTCAAGAGTCAGGACCAAGGCTGTCAACTCTGGAGTGTAGATGGAGCTGTCAGTGGGAATGCGTTTAGACCATCTCTGAGGACCAAGAGAGAGAGAGAGAGAGAAGAGAGAGAGAGAGAGAAGAGAGAGAGCGCATTTGGGCGTGCACACACAGAGACACACTCCCGTCCCCCTCTCTCCCCCACATGTATATTGTACAGAACAACCAGGAAGTCCTATTTTTCTTCACGGACTTATAACGCTACTTAGAAGCGGCGTTCATGTCAGAAAAATGTAGTCTTGTGTCACGAAATGTGTATGTGTGTTGTGTTTGTTGTTGTGTGTGTGTGTGTGTAGTGTGTGTGTGTGTGTGTGTGTGTGTGCGCGCGCGCGCGCGCGCGCGTGCGCGATTTTCTTTGGTATCTCTCCTTTTATTTTCCTTTGTCGAACTGATATTGTAATTGTAGTGTTTGAATTATTAGGACCTAGTTATTGTCGTTATAGAGTTCATAGGAATATACTTTAACAGAAATGAAAAGTTGAGTCCATCCTCCCAGAGAGAGAGAGAGAGAGAGAGAGAGAGAGCGCTCTAACCGAAGATTCCTGTCACGATTCACACTGGGCCCCGCGAAAGTAATTCAGGTTCTTTTTTGTAGTTAAATTAAAACGAAAATGGACTGAATACCTGCGTCACCATCTTCACACAAATAAAACACAGACAGACAGACAGAGCAGCACGACCTCAGCATTACAGGACCATCGCAAAATTGAAAAGAAAGGCGGAAGGCAGTGGGGGTGGGGTGGGTGTGTGTGTGTGGATGAGTGGTAAACAAGCATGGCCGAAGAGGAAGGAAAAGTAGACTTCAACATGACTCCGGCTCCGTCCCCCCCCCCCCCCCCCCCCCCCTGCCCTTCCCCACCCTACCTCAAGCCGGACATTGAACGGCTGAATAATCGCATGAACAGGAAAAACAGAACGCAGGGACAGGTAAGGAAAAACAAACGATTGGGAAGTCCGTATGACGTCAGGCAAGGCGAAGCTGTGAACGGGGGAGGACAGGAAGAGAGAGGTGGTGGTGGTGGTGACGTAGAGACGGGAGAGAAGGGTGGGATGATGAGGTGGGGGTGGGGGGGGGTTCAGCCAGGGGAACGATTTACGTCGCCGATATTGTCCCTGAGCATGTGTGTGTGTGTGTGTGTGTGTGGTGTGTGCGCGCGCGCGCGCGCGCGTGAGCGAACATGACAGTAGCCGTAGGGAGGCTGTTTGATGTGTGTGTGTGTGTGTGTGTGTGTGTGGAGAGAGGAGAGAGAGAGAGAGAGAGAGAGAGAGAGAGAGCGAAAGACAGCGTGTCACTGACGTCAATTCCGACTGTGACGGTGCGTGCCACTCTGCACCCACTGCTGTGCTGCTGAGTCGGCAAAAACCGAGCGTCGCTCTCGCTGTGGTCCGGTTACAAATGTCACGCCATATTAGCCTTCTCTCTGCCGGTGACATTGTTCTCTCCCCCCCCCCCCCCCCCCACATGGTCTCCTGCCTCTCTCTCTCCTCCCCCCCCCCCCCAGCCCTCTTCAGACTCCTCCCCCATGCCCCAATCTTGCCCGCCTTTTGTCTTTTCGTTTGCTTCGCTTGATTCTCAGAGCATTGCCCTTGATGCCCATTCTTTTGTTCTCCGTTTTAATCGGGGTGTGTGTGTGTTGTGTGTGTGTGTGTGTGCGGTGGCGCGCGCGCACGACTAACTTTTGCACAGATCACGCACACATACACATGCACGCCTGCGCCCCCACTCTCCTCACATACACACTCTCTCTCTCTCTCAGGCACAGACCACAGCAAAGCGCACCTCGTAGGAACGCGAGGGGCTGTCCAAATCTCACAACAAACACGATCGCAAGTAACCTAGCACCACTAATGCGTTAGCGGTATGAGGACAGGACAGACAAGTCAAGTTGTTGCGACTCAAAAGGCCGGGAAATACCCGCCGTCTTCTTCCTCCTCTCCTCCCTCTTCCGCCCACCCCTTCCCGTCACCCCAAGCACCCCCCCCCCCCCCCCC
>CM065719.1:30281849-30296849 GCA_033310375.1 Conus canariensis
GTGATATCTGGATGAAATCTGAGGCAGGGTTTAACCAAAGTTATGACGACCGTTCGACCTTCGCAGAGGTCCGCATTCTCCCAAGCGCTGCCCAATCCTCCTCCTCCTCCTCACCATTATTCTTCATCAGTTCCTTAGACCTCGAGTCGTTGGGTCACCGCATGATCTGAAAGCGCTCTCTCCTCCATCCTCGTCTGTCCTCCTTCGAAACTCATTGGGAAATCGCCACAGGTCAGTCCTGTCCATTCCTGGATGTTGGCCTCCCATCTGTTTCCTGGGGCTATGCCCTGCAAGACGGTTATTGAAAGGCCGCACGATCGAGAGATGAGACCTTACCATTTTAGGTCTGTTTCTTGACTCTTGTTAGCAGATCTATGAAGGGTCCTCCAATGGCTGCCTCGATTCTTAGGAGTGCGCGCACGTGCGTATGTTTCCAAATGTATACATGCATTGGCGTATAAATGCCTGTATATCTAAACAACAAAAAACTATATATAATTATACAAAATCACTCCAACAATATGCGGAACAGATGTGAATGATCCAAGCACGGCGAGATCATTTCACAAAATGCAGAAACACAAAAAAGCAAATAAACGGCTCATGACTAAATAAATGAATAAACAAAAAAATAATGAAAGGTTGCTATAGTGGTCCCTGTTAGACATTACCACGAACAAGTAACGGTGCCGAAATTTTAGACATACCACACACGCGCGCGTTTGTGCGTTGAGATCCAGCCCCAGATCATAATGCAGACGGACCAAGGTTCACCTGACTGACCATGACAGTGGAATGCACTGTATGTGTATGACACGTGCATCCCCGAGCAGACAATGAGTTCACCTGGACTGACCATGACAGTGACATGCACTGTATGTGTATGACACGTGCATACAGGCAGAAAGGTTCACCTGACTGACCATGGACAGTGATTATTGCAACTGTATGTGTATGGAACACGTGCATACAGGCAGAAAGGTTCACCTGACTGACCATGACAGTGGCATGCACTGTATGTGTATGACACGTGCATACAGGCAGAAGGTTCACCTGACTGACCATGACAGTGATATGCACTGTATGTGTATGACACGTGCATACGGCAGAAAGGTTCACCTGACTGACCATGACAGTGATGCACTGTATGTTATGACACGTGCATACGGCAGAAAGGTTCACCTGACTGACCATGACAGTGATATGCACTGTATGTTTATGACACGTGCATACAGGCAGCAAGGTTCGCCTGACTGACCATGACAGTGAGTATGCACTGTATGTTTATGACACGTGCATACAGGCAGCAAGGTTCGCCTGACTGACCATGCAGTGACATGCACTGTATGTTTATGACACGTGCATACAGGCAGCAAGGTTCGCCTGACTGACCCTGACAGTGAATGCACTGTATGTTTATGACACGTGCATACAGGCAGCAAGGTTCGCCTGACTGACCACTGCAGTGACATGCACTGTATGTTTATGACACGTGCATACAGGCAGCAATGAATGCGAAGATGAGAGAGAGCGCCGCCTGACTGACCAGCAGTGCGCACATTTCATAACTCACGCAACAATAACCGACGAGCATGTGCCATCAACTCCCACTTAAAGTTAACAAAATATGGGGAAGCTTTGTCGAGAGATTTCAGACGATTTGACATCCTGGGATAATTATGTGCTCTGAGCTGGCAAACTGCAAACTGTCATGAAAACTATCAAAAGAGTCATGAACTCTAGATGGGAAAGAAGGAGAAAAAAAGGGAGGGGCGAGGAGGAGGGGGGGGGGGGGGGGGGGGGTTGTGTGTGTGGAGATTCGTGTTTTTATAGCCCAGCTGACTATGAAGGGCCATCACAGCTCAATAAAGGGGGAACCGAAACACCAGCAACTAGTAACTTCAAGACGAAACTGAGTGAAAAACAAATATTCTCAAAAGTGCAAATTCAAGTATGTATGTATGTATTTACTATGAACTGTTAGAAATTATTTGTTATACATCCATCAGCCGATCCATCTATCCATTTTTCTTTTCCCATGACTGATTGAACAAAGTAGTGACTTCAGTGGTGGAACTCCCAGTGGAGATCAAAATCCGCCCCGTTATCAGCTGCGTTCTCAGCTGCACTCAGTGATTCTATGGGAAAACCGAAACACACACAGAGACAATGCATGAGAAAAGACAAGATCATCATGAGACAATGCGTGAGAAAAGACAAGATCATCATGAGACAATGCGTGAGAGAAGACAAGATCATCATGAGACAATGTGTGAGAAAAGACAAGATCATCATGACGCATGAATCAGAGTCGGAACTGCCATCATGTCATCCGCTCGTCTCGGAACGTAACAACTGTTGACGGTGCCTGGACACGGGGAAAACAATGGCGCTACGCTACACAGCGAGGAAACATGTCCTCTCTGTTGGCTACACGATGAAAAAAAAAAGTCCTTTCTGAGGAAAATTGGTGCCATAGGCTACATGACAGGAAAACATGTCCTTCCTGACGAAACTAACGATGATAAGATACACAATGAGAAAACCTCCGTTTCTGAGAAGAAAAAAAAAAAAAAAAATGGCGATGAGAAAAGATGTGCATCCTGGCGCCCAACAATGAAAGACAACGCTGACAGTGTTCGCACTGAAGAGGAAGCGGATTTCACACTGAACAAAACTGCTGAATCAGTGATGACATTATGATTGGTATCCGTCTCTTTCGTTATACACACATGATATTGTGAGGGGGCGCAAGACTTTAGTGTGTGTGTGTGTGTGTGTGTGTTGTGTGTGTGTGTGTGTGTGTGTGTGTGAGAGGAGGAGAGAGAGAGAGAGAGAGAGAGAGAGAGAGCATTTCTGGTAGAACATTTTACAAGCCAAGGTACCTTAATTTAGGACGATGATGTTTATATAGACTATGAAGTTTTCCAAACAAAAGAAAGCCAGGAAACAACAGCGAAAAGCTAAACAAAAGCTGTGGGACAGATGGCAATCCGTTTCCCTGTCCTTCACTTCACCTCCCTCCCCTTTCACGGATGAATTTGTAAGCAGGCCCGTTTTAATTACCGACAAATGTCAACTATCAGTATGCAGTCAAAAAGCTTGGGATGCATTTAGCCTATAACCATTTGTTTTTCCCAATATAACGTAAAATCTAAACTCGCTGAAAATAATCTCGTAACACCCATACATCCACTATGCTTCCACGCGACTTGTGCGAGCAAACACACACATGAACATGTACGAGCACATTCGCACAATTATAAATAAACGCTTCTTCTCTCCTCTCTCTCTCTCTCCTCCCCCTCCCCTCCCCCCCCCCCCCCCCCCCCCTCTCTTACATACAAGCACACACATCTCCGAAACGTTGCGTTTCTTCTCTCTTGCTTGTTTGTTTGCTCGCTCGCTCGAGCGCGCACACACACACACACACGCAAACACTGACTTTGGCTGCTGATCAGCTGCATGATGAATGATGCGAATGCTGAGTCATCAGTTCCCAGTCTGGGGCAGCAGGCTCCAGAACAAAGGCCCCGTCCTCCACTCCCATCCCTTTTACCCGTCGTCTCCCCGACACCCTCCCTCTCCATCCAACCCCGTTCCCCCATCTCCTACCCATCCACCACCACCTCATCTATCGATCAATACTCCTCCAGTTCCAAAACTTGATTTGCTTTTGGAAAACCTTTTCACCGCTTAAAAATAGCAACTGCACACAGAAATTGCACTTTTAATGTGCTGTCAGTCATGATCTGACATTCCTCACTAATGTTATGCCATACAGATAGAGAGGAACGACATCGATCATGTGACTCATCCTGAGGCTTCACATCTTTTTGACCTCCCCCACCCCTCATGTTTATCCGACCTAAACACACATGGCTTCGACACTTTGTTTGAATGATGACCTGACAGATTTTTCCACTCATTTTTTTTTTTTTTTTTAACCCGCATTGAAACGTACTTGGCTTTTACATTGTGTTTGAATGATAACCCGATTCTGCTTTTGAATTTCAGCATTGGCATTTTCTTAAATCGCCTCTTCTCTCTAAGTGTGTGTGTGTGTGTGTGTGTGTGTGTGTGTGTGTGTGTGTGTGTGTGTGTGTGTGCGCGCGCGCGCCTGAGCAAGGTGGGGTAAGGTAATGCTGCTTATAGCCCAGCCGACCGCAAAGGGTCATATTGGGGCTATCACCGCATTAAGTCAACTCACAAGTCAAAAAAAAAAAAAAAAAAAAAATCGCTCACGCAACCCTTTAAAATACACCACCTAAAAACACACCGGAAACCTTGTTAACGATCTGCCTTCCATAAAATCTTAGATCAGATGAAAATTGTTAATCTCTGTCAGAAATTCAAAGATCACATCATGTTGGGACATCTCTGAACAAAGTTTTCATGGAGTCTGCTGTAAAGTGGTTATGCCTTACATCATGTAAGTCCTAACACTTTAAAAGAATATGTTTCACTGTGTGTGGTACTTAACATGAAACGCACCGATGAGCTTCTTCACCTTTCCAAAAGATAAGAATGGATGTAAAACGAGTGGCCTGTATGCAAACAACATAACACTGTTCCTTCTTTCCGGCCGCCTCGGGAACACGGTAACAACTCTTTCAGGTTTGGACGGATTTTAAAGAGTTTGTTATTCGTCTGCAAGTTCCATTCCTCTTGTCAGAAGTCTTTGACGTAAGCCTGGGCTTTGGGTTTCAGATCAGTGTTTGAGGGATAGATAATCTGCTTAACTCTTTCCTTGTGGCACTCTTGGCAAGTTGATAAACCAACTCGTTGCCTCGAATGCCCACACGGCTGGGAACACTGGCAAAAACTATGTTGTATCCATCTGATTTCAGGGAGGTGTACAGTTCGAATAATTTCAGCAGTTGAGGGTGCTTGAGGTTACGGTTGGCAATGGCCTCTAAAGCAGAAAGGGAGTGAGTGTGTTCAATTGGCTTTGATGTAGCCTGTGTGGTCGACCTGAGCTATAGGCCTAAACGTCTTGCCATGACTGAGGCCTTACATTAAACTGAGTTACGCTACGTTTGATGCGGACTACCTTCAAACGGGGTCACAACACGCATGACAAACTTGCACACAACCAGAAAGAAATCATCTGAAAACAGTATGGCTACCATCATGATGGTGATCTTAACTACGTGGGGCACCGCACTGAGAGATAATCTGCTCGTAGCCCAGCTGACCGTAAAAGGCAATATCGGGGCTGTCACTCACTGAAGTCAACTTTCAAGTTCGATTTAAAAAAAGAACATGCACACAACTCGGTAAAAACAGTTTCCGTAGATTGTATGGCCAAGGCCTGGATTTGTGCAAATATTTCCCTGTCCATTACACAGTGTTGGCCTAGTCCATCGCCCCCCCCCCCCCCCCCCCCCCCCCCCCCCCCCCCCCCCCCCCCCCCCCCCCCCGTCTTCTTCTATGAAGAGTTTTCTCGAAGGATTGTTCTAGCAAGGCCATTAGAGCTTGTAACATGGCCGCACCAACGTAGTTTTCTCTTCTGAACTGATGTCATCACACCAGTCAAAGGGTCTGATGTGGCGCTTCATGGTTTTCAGCTGGCGCGCTTGTTCACTGGCGATATGATCAGCATTCTGATGTACAATATGTTGTGACAACTTCATTCCATGCCTTGTTTGGCGATATGATCAGCATGTCTGATGTACAATATGTGTGACACTTCATTTCCATGCCTTGCTTGGCGATTATGATCAGCATGTCTGATGTACAATATGTTGTGACAACACTTCATTTCCATGCCTTGTCTTGCGATTTCCAGATCTGAGTCGGTGGAACTCACCATGCCTTCTGCGAAGATCACATAGTCAGATGTAATATATGTTGTGACTAACACTTCATTCATGTTGCTTGGTCTTTCCAGACCCAGGTCTCTCAGGGTATACTGGGCAAGTGACGGCGACATCAGATGGGCACGATGTATGCTGCCCGGTGTCTCTAACTGACGACTCAACGAAAATCAGCCATACCTAGATTACTTTGCCCCATTACTAACACTCATCGACATATTTGCTTTGGGGTTGGGATGTATGAACAGACCAGGTGACCTCCACGGTATCAATCGGGATAGACAAACAACAGATAGGCTAACAAACGAAGAAAATGGAGAATGTGGCTATGTACAGTCTTGGCCTCGACGAGAACTGATGTCTGCAGTTTGGGTGTGTGTGTGTGTGTGTTGTGTTGTGTTTTTTTGTCTATTTCTCGTTCGTATTTGGCCTTCTTTATTCCTTCTGTGATTCCCATTCTCGTTACGCACCGCTCAAGAACTGGTCTCTTCATGTCTTCTCTTTAATTCAGAGCTGAAAAAAAAAAATGAAATGCCACCTCCTGCACCAGTACCTCAACAACAAGAACACTGGATCGCCTTTCAAGGAAAATTTTCATCTGTTTATGATGGAGTAGCGCGCGACCAGCTCAGCAATAAGAAAGAAACGAGATTTTGCCGCAGCGTGAAGGCATTCACAGGCACATTACACAGTGCCCCTCCGTTTCCACCTCCTTGTATTTCCCCCCACCCCTTTCCAAGTGTGTGTGTGTGTGATTGTGTGTGTGTGTTGTGTGTGTGTGTGTGTGTTGTGTGTGTGTGGTGTGTGTGTGTGTGTGTGTGAGAGAGAGAGAGAGAGAGAGAGAGAGAGAGAGAGAGAGAATGTTGCTTACAGCCAAGCCGACTGCAAAGGACCACATGGGGCTGTCATCGCTTTTTGTCAACTCTGAAGTCATGTAGAAAAGAAGAAGACACGCACCCACCGAACTCATTAACACATACCTTCTAAAAACACACCACACGAACTTTTGTTAAATATCAAATGAGAAATACTGATCTCTTTCAGAAATTAAAAAAAAAAAAATCACATCAAGTGGGGCATCTCTGAACTTGGTTTCATGGAGTCTGCCGCAAAGTGTTTATGTCTCACGTCATGCAAGTCCCAACATTCTAAAAGAACATGTTTCACTGTGAGTGGCACATGACATGGAACGCACCACGGAGCTTCTTCACCTTTGAAAAGATGAGAACGGGTGAAAAGAGCAGCCAAACATCAGTTCAAAGAAAGTTTCAGCCGACGGATGGAGAGGGATTGTTCTCCTGGCTCAGCATTCAGTATGTTAACAGGGGTGGAGCGGAATGCACCCACAGTTGAAGCCCTTGACAGTGGATCGGATCTAGAGTCGTCAAGTAGGAAGCTCTGGCGGAACCACACGCCACACGACTGTAGTCAGGTTCAGAAGTGCAAAGTGTGTGGTACTAAGAAGTGCAACGTGTGATATACTATAAAGTGAAACGTGTGCGATACGAAGTGGTGCAAAGTTACTCCAGTGATTGCTTCTTCATGCCATTCTCCGTTTCTTTCCCACAGTCTCAGCTGGGTATAACTGTCTTTTGCAACTGAAGCATCGGCCTTCCCATTTCTCCCTTACCACCTCTTGTTTTCTGAGATGGAAGACGATGCACCGACACTTCAGCAAAAGTTCTTTTAAAAAAGCACACAGAAAAATGTATTGTTTTTTGAAAGAAAACTTAGAACTGATGTTTAATAACTGGTCACTTGTTAAGTGATCCTCGCTGTGTGGAGGCATCGACAGGCTTTTTGTGTGTGCGCGTGCGTACGTGCGTGCACATGCGCGTGTTTGTGTGTGTGGTGTGTGTGTGTGTGTGTGTGGTGTGTGTGGTGTGTGTGTGTGCGCGCGCGCGCGCGCCCGCGCGTATGCTTACGCGCATTAATTTGACACTAAACTCTGCAAAGTCATTTCTTTGATGTATATATTTATATTGTTCCCGCTTCTGCGAATTATTTTACCTTTTATAAATACGACTTTTGATGGTGCATTCCCCCCTCCCTTCCCCCTTCGTCACCTCCTCTCTTTGTCTCCCCATAGACACCTTTTGGTAATGACAAAACATGTTTCCAAATGTCAATTATGTGCATCTGTCTCCCCATTCGCAAGACCATTACGATGTAAATGTGTGCATATATACATATAAAGGCCATTCCAGATCCACCTGCTGTGGTGAAAGAAACACAGGTGTTGGAAAGAAATGTTCTCATGCCCCCTGCTCTTCCCCCCTGCCAGATGGATTCTTCACCACCCGGGTGCTTCCCTGTGGCAAGAAATGTGTGGTCTGCCAGGAACACTTGGTTAAAAGACAGTCAGCTTCACAAGTACTGTAACTGGGGAATCTTTCACCATCTGACACCATACGCGTGTTCAGCTAGCAACATTGTCTACCTGCTTTGCAGCAAACGTCCACATCGTCAGTATGTTGGGGAAACAAAACAAAACTAATTCGTATAAAAACACTTTTTTTAACCAACACAGATCCAACATTAAAAATAACACTGCAACTCCAGTTACGAGGCACTTTCTCAGATAAATAATTCCCTTCGTGATCCAAGATGTGTAATAATAGAAAAGGTTCTTTCAGAGGACACTGGTTACAGCCTTCGACGGGAATCATTCTGGGAAAAAAAACCCAAAGCACTGCTTACCCAGTTGGTCTCAACAATGGTCACCTAGATTCTTCGTCATGCCCACCCCTCTCCCCAACCATCATCACCTCCACCTTTCATCTCCCCTCACCACTTCCCCCCTCCCTTTCCTCACAATCTACCATCACTGCCACTCCCTTCCTTCTAGCCTTCTGTTGGATCCTCCCCTCCCAGGCCCTCGTCCTTCTTCCTTTCTTCCACCCATCATATATGCCTACTTTATGCTTCAGCATTTCGGGCACTATAACACACCTGTGGGTGACTTATCTTACTGGTCCCCTCCTGCCCCCCTCTTTCATCCCCTTTATAACCATTTTATTTCTTGTGTTACCTGAAATGTTCCCGCTTCCCTTTCTCACACACGCGCATATACGCGCACACACGCACGTGTGTGCTCGCAGCACACACCATTCGCCCCCCCCCCCCCCTTTCCATACCAACATGCTTTTACCCTCTTCCTTCCCCTTCTTCCTACTCTGCTCCATCCCTTCAGGAGTAGGTGTGTATCTGGTCAGCTATTTTAAAGTAGTTCTGCAAGCTGTGACTCACTTTATGGATATATTTTCTATCGTTCACAAGTTGACATAGTTTGACATGTTCAAGAATTACACACAGGCAGGATGCATTCATTTCAACCTGCAGTGTTCCTATACAGCTGAATCTGCAATATGTTGCGGAAGCCCGGGATTCTGTGTGTGTGTGTGTGTGTGTGTGTGTGTGTGTGTGTGTGTGTGTGTGATTGCAGGAGTATGATAGTGTGTGTGCTTCTTATTGCGGTCTATTATGTTTCACTGTCTCTTTTAAAATGTTAGTGATATTCCATGATAATCTTTGTATTCAGAAAGAAAATTTCGTAAACCTGATTGAATCATAGGTAATTAAACACGGGTACATCAGCTGGACGACTGGAAACAAAAAGAAAGACACACTGTTCAATGTGATCTGCTTTTGACAGATTCTTCAAGAAGTCAGAAAGAAAAACGGCCTTTACATTATTTCCCCAGACACCCAATTCGAGACGACTTGGCAAGGGAAGTAACTGGTAAAAGATCGCGGACTTCAGAAACTATGCAGAGTGCAGTTTCTTGGCATGAACTTATCTCTGCCTTCCCACTACGGGCTGCTCTATGAACAGGTCAGCGTTTGTTTGAATTCTTTTGCTGGTAGTTGTTGCCTCTGATTGTTTTCCAGCAGTCTGTGTTCATTAGGGAGAGAGATAATGTCTATCGCCCAGCCGACCACAAAGGGCCATGTCTGGAATGTCACCCCGTCAAACTCAACTCTCAAGTCCGATTAAAAAAAAAACACTACAACACACACACACACACCTTACCAAAACATCTTTTTAAGTACACCGGACATTTGTTAAGTCTTTCCTCTGTGTAATCTGAGATCATATGGAAAATGTTTCTTTCTTTCAAAAATTACATCAGGCAGGAGGACATCCCTGAACAGGTTTTCATGGAGTCTTGTTGTATAACGTTTATTGTGTGTGTGTGTGTGTGTGTGTGTGTGTGTGTGTGTGTGTGTGTGTGTGAGAGAGAGAGAGAGAGAGAGAGAGAGAGAGAGAGAGAGAGAGAGAGAGAGAGAGAGAGAGACAGAGACATAATGCTGTTTGTAGTCCAACCGACCGCAAAGGGCCATATCTGGGTTGTCAACGCATTGAAGTCAACTCTCATGTCAAATTCAATAATGAAAAGATGTTCTAAAGCATTATAAGCAATTGTATTCGATATGTCCTCCAGCTAATGCGCACGAATTCCTAGCTGAAACTATTCATTACAATAGAACAAATGTTCGAGGAAAATGCACAATTTATCATTATGAATGGATACACGCCAAACTTTCATTCATAAAACAGCTTGTAAATACAGCTGGGAACCTTCTCAGCTTTATTCAGTTTAGACTGAAATACCCATCAATTATAAGAACAAAATTTCTATTTGACAATGGCGTAATCCAAAGCAATCAAGAGCTTTCTGAACACTTCAAATGACTCATCAGTTTAAGATCATGGATTCTAAAACTTGCACAATCATTCTAAAAGGCTCTTAAGCTGTACAACCTGTATCGATTGGATCTGGTTTCATTCCATCCGCTGTTAGTAAATGGAATGAACATTTTAGCCAGTCGAACTGGAAAAATATATTTGACCATTGTTTTAGATTAACGTCTGATGTCCAGCTCAGATGGTTCCAGACCAGGATTTTACACCGCATCTTTCCAACAAGAAAATATTTGTACATGTGTCGTATTGTTGAAGACCCATTATGCATGTTTTGCTAGCAGGAGATCAGACTATTGGGCACCTTTTTTTTTTTTTTTTTTTAAGGAACTGTCGTGTTTTTGGTCAGAGTTACAATTCTGTCTAAAACGAGACTTGTCTTGTGGATATGGCTTACGGTCAAGATCTTGTTCTTTTTAGAGTACGAGATGGTACATACGCCGACAGCATGTTTGATTTGATTTTGTTGCTGGCTGAATTCTACGTTTACAGGTGTAAATTGCTTAATGTTTCTCTACCTTTGCAAAATTTTCTCTGTGTTTTTAAAACAGAGGTATGCCACCTTGAAGTACGCATCAAGTGTTGAAAACAATTTGCCTTGTTTCATAGATAAGTGGTCATCCAATGCTTCTCTTACTGCTTAACCAAGAGAGATTAAATCACTAGTACACTATGTGTACACATCACCGTGGAATATTTGTCGTGAATTCATTGAACAGGGCAGGCTGTGGAATCTGGAGGAAATTAAGCATGGCACGCGGTCAAGTCCATAACGAGGGGAAAATGATTGGTACAAATGGCTTTTATTAAAAAAAAAAAAAAAAATCAAAGGGGGGGGGTGGGGGGGGGGGGGGGGGGGGGGGGAGGGGGGAGTGAAGAAAAAAAAATTGCATGAAACACAACGGTCTACAGTTACTGCGCGGGAAATTTGCACACGGATGGATAAAATGAGAACAGGATCGTAAAAGTATTCGACAACCCTTCTTCACAATACACGTGGAACGGTGCAAATGCAGACGAACAACGTCGGCCTCAGGTTTCCGAGTCCGCTCGGCACGCACGTCCCTGACACAACCTACCACCAGTTATGGGAAGAAATGCGGGCATAATCCTAATTTAGGCTGTTCCAACATTCAACATCTAGTGCTTAACGGAATTACAAGTGTCAAATGATCTGGAATACACCGAATGATAACAATAACACCGTTTATTAATTACCTTACAAGACTGAAAATACTGTCAAAGCGACCCAAAGTTGGGGCGGGGAGTAAAATCAGGATTTTGCGGAAATGCGATATTCCGGAAAAGGCGGAGAGAGACGAACAAAGTTGGTGGCCCCTCTCATGGTTCACTCGCAAAAGTAAATTGCTTACCTACTCAAAATGGATGGACTCATGCTCTGCATGTTTTCTGGGTTTGTTCAACACGCAACATCCTTGCGGAACAATACAGGGCTCATGCAAACATTTGAAACGATTCAACGGGACCACCCCAGGCCGAAAACCGCATGCAGGGAGCGAGAAGTAAAAAAAAGAATATGTCGAAGCTTAATTCGACATGCGATTGGTCAAAATGCACCTTGTTGATTCTGATTGACCAATCATCTCTACCCTAGGTTGCACAATGTATGCATACAGATAGTCGTTTGACGGGTTCGGTAATACTGCAATGCACGCGCTATTCATGGGAGTTTCACACACACACACACACACACACACACACACACACACAGGCTTTGAGTGTCAGATACATGAGTTGTACACCGATAAGATCTTTCTTTTTATGGAGCAGGGGAACCTATACTTCCCACCTACCCTCGCTAACAATTGTCTTGTTTCCATCGAAGATTAAAGAGGATTTTAAACGGAAAGCACTTGAATTGGAGACTTGGTTGTTAAAACACTATCTTTAATTTGTTAATCTGTGTCTATTTATATCTACAACACATCACACACACACACACACACACACACACACAGCACACACGCACGCACGCACGCACGCACGCACGCACGCGCACGCACACGCACACACACACACACACACACACACACACACATATATATATATATATATATATATATATATATATGATGAGGTACGTGATCAGTGGAATTGTGGAAACGGCCTCACGACTGATGTTTGAAAGACCTTCAGGTGTGTGTGTGTGTGTGTTGTGTGTGTGTGTGTGTGTGTGTGTGTGTGTGTGTGTGTGTGTGTGTGTTCTTAATTTTGTGTAGATAGTTTCTGCACGGACTATTGAGCTACGTTTACAATCGCGCCAGAGATGGCAATGGAACGTCCATATGCGCACGCTCGCGCCCATGTGTGTTTGTATATGCCTGTGTTCGTTCTTTTCTTTTTTTTTGTGGATAATCATTATTTCCTCATGTATTATGAGACAATCACTCCCTTCCCTTCGTGATCAAATTGATCCGTTTCAGTGTGTGTGTGTGTGTGTGTGTGTGTGTGTGTGTGTGTGTGTGTGTGTGTGTGTGTGTGTGTGATGACGCATTAATAATAATAATACGATGTGAATGAAGCAAATGCCAAATATTGGCACTCACATAATGCGTCATCACACACACACACACACACACACACACACACACACACACACACACACACACACACACACACGAGCACGCACACGCAAAAACACACGTGCATTTTTGATAGTGGCGCCGACAATGCTAGATAGGTTTCAAAGGTCTGAACAGCGTGTTGAGCCAACTTTATAGGCCAGGCATTTGCTGACTCGTCAATTCATTTACCCATCTGCTATTTATCCTGCGCAGTATGGTCTCGTGAACTAGTAGATGTGGTGTAGCGTATATGGACTAGTCCGCACGCAATGAGACCTCTTTGGTGAAACTGAAACTGAAACTCTGGACAAAGGACAAAGAAGAGCGCTGATCCATATCGACCCTGGCCACGACAGCGGAGGCCCAGTTTGTACCAAGGGAAATCACTGCTGCAACACGCAAACTTTACAAATTTTGCAGAGTGCATTTTCTTACCATGGGTTTGAGCTCTGCCAGAGAGAGAGGAGGGGGGAGGGGAGGCGGGTGTGGGGGGTGGGCGGTAAGGGGGCGGGAAGGGGAGAGGAGGATGGGGATTTGGGTGGGGGCAATTCAGAGTCCTATTTTTAATACACTTCGCACAGATGTAGCAGTGCGGGACCAGGTATTGTTTCTAGTCTCCTCTTTCGTCTCTCCACAAAATAATTGGAAAACCTTAATTAAGATGGATATACATCATATTCCGCATTTGTGGGGTCACACACACACACACACACACACACACACACACACACACACACACACACACACACACACACACACACAAGCGCGCGCGAGCTCAGAGAGAGAGAGAGAGAGAGAGAGAGAGAGAGAGAGAGAGAGAGAGAGAGAGAGATGCTTCACAACAACAAAAGCAACAATACGCTCTCCACTATCAGAGCAACACACCACCAAAACATGACAGGGATGACATTGACGACAATAATAACAAATGTCTATCTTTCTGTATAATTCTTAGCTTTCATCTTACGATCTTTCCCATTTTCCATATCATCATTATCATTTTTTATGGTTATGATTATCATTGTAGCTGTTTGCATATTTCTTAGATTTAATCTTACTGTCTTCCCTATTGTTCAGATCATCATCATCATCACCACTGTTTTCATTATTATTGTTGTTGTCAGTATTATTCTTACTGTCATTAACATTGTTGTAAATATTCTTCTCATTCTTCTTTGTCTTCTGTTGTTGTTGCTGTTGTTGGTGTTGTTATTATTATTATTATTATCATTATCATTATCATCATCATTATTATTATTATTATTATCATCATCATCAGTGTGATCATTGTCGTTGTTGTTTTGTTGGTTTTATCATTTAACCTGTAACTTCTCCCCTCCAACCTCTTCCCCCTTCAGTAATTGTACTTGTTCATTAAAGACTAATAAAATTTTGCCCGCGGATCGAAGAAATAATCGACTGTTCATCCTTTGTTGTCATCGTTTTGAACCTTATTTGTTTCCCGCCTGAAGAAGACTCAAAAGGTCGAAACGCGTTACGTTCGTTTCGCAATGTGCTTGGTCCTTCGTTCTGGCGGTCCAGTAATTCTGTTTTCGCTCAGTTCCCGCCAGCAGTCCCCCCCCCACTCTGAAAGCAGCTGGGGTTAGGTTAGAGCTAAGTTAGGTTAGGGTCTGGCCAGCGTTAGTCATGCTTCGTTGTCTAATCGTTCCCATCTCTAATGTACTTTTAACACTCCGCCACTCAACCAGGCAGGGGGGAGGGGGGGTTAAGTACAAACTGTCCATGTTTTCAGAAGAGTTTAGGAATGGAAAAGGAAAAAAAAAACAAAAAACAAAACAAAACAAAAAAAACAGAGAAAAGCAGAGATGGTATTTGGGGAGAAAAGGTGTGGATAGAGGATGGACGGATGAAAGGTGGGAGGGGGGGGGGG
>CM065719.1:30304349-30309349 GCA_033310375.1 Conus canariensis
AAAAGCCCACCCGAAATTTTGTTAAAAAACTTTCCACCGTAAAATCTCAGATCCGATGAAAATGTTAATCTCTTTCAAGAATTCAAAGATCGCATCAGACGGAACATCTCTGAACAAGATTTTCATGGAATCTGCTGTAAAATGTTTGTGTCTCACATTGTGCAAGTCCCAACATTCTAAAAGAATATGTTTCATTGTGAGTGGCACATGACATGGAATGCACCATGGAGCTTCTTCACTCTTTAACAGGTATGAATGAGTAAAATACAAATGGCAGGTGTGCAGCCGGCGTAGAACCGTTTCTTCTTTGCGACCACCAGAGGTGGATGAGAACTCTTTTAGGTTTAGACGGATCTGAAAGAGTTTGTTATCAGGTTTAGACGGATCTGAAAGAGTTTGTTATCCGTCTGTGTATTCCAATCCTCCTGCCAAAGGTCTCTGACATTAACTTTTGGTTTTTGATCTATGTGGGGGATAGATATGTTAGACAGTTTCCCTGTTGTGGCATTCTTGGCCAAACGATCAGCCATTTCATTCCCTCCGATGCCAACGTGACCGGGAACCAAGCCAGAACGATGTTGTGACCATCCGCTTTCAACTTGGTAAAAAGTTAAAAAAAAAAGTGTAAAAGCTTGGGATGCTAGAGGTTGCGACCAGCTATGGCCTCCAAAGCTGACAGCGAATCCGACAAAACCAGAAACTACCAGCATGTGCAAACGTTTGAACAAAGTTATGCTAAAAAGCATAAAAGTCTCACGGTAAATGCATGGTAACAAAAGCAGAAAGGAAATCACACAGCAAAAGTTCAGTTTTTTTCCGGGTATTATTTCTCCTTGGAGCAAGGTTGCGGGACTCGATACAATGAAAAAATGTGCTGTATACATTTTTTAAGCATTGGCATTTGAATTGATGACTTCAAATGCAAAAAAACACAAAAAAAAAAAAAAACGACGAAGAACCAAGGTACCAGCCCAAGACAAATGGGAAAGATGCCATGAGAAAGTATCTCTCTGTCTTTTTTTTTCTCCCCTTTTAATCCGCTGGAGGCTACAACACATGTAGTAGAATGTAGTAATCACAAGTCCTGATAGAACGACACATGATGTGAAGTGTATTCAATACAGTAGCACAGTCACACCTGTTTTGACTGAATAAATCATGCTGTATAGTAAAGTGTAGTAGCCAATAGTCGTTCTGATAGAACGAGACATGCAGTTGAGTGTGTAAACACTGGTTCTGAACGAACAAAAACATGTAGTGAAATGTAGTAAACGATCGACAGTTCCTACTGAAGAAAGCATGTACTTGAGTGTTATGAACTCTACTGCTAACTGAACAAAACATGTATTGAAGTGTAGTAAAGTTTCGTGTTAACTGAACATGGCATGCAGTGAAGTATATAATTACCACTGGTGTAGGCTGAACAACACACATAGTACAATGTAGTAAACACACGTGCGCTGACAGAACGCAGGTCAGGAATGCCAAGGTGCAACGGAATGCTTCAGGCGGCAACAGAATGTTTCCGGACTGTCTGGAACGCTTTCAGTGAGAGACGCAGAGGTGTCTTCTGCAGGACTGACGGCTTCCAATGATAATGTTCCTGTCACTCACTCTCCGCGTTACACCCCGAACCTCATGACAGCGACTGTTGGAGGATCGAGCTAGAATTCACTGTGGCATAAATGAGGATCTCTTCTCTCTCTCTCTCTTCTCTCTCTCTCCTCTCTCTCTCTCTCTCTCTCTCCTCTCTCTGTGGTTGCACACACACAACCACACACACACACACACACACACACACACACACACACACACACACACACACACACACACACACACACACAAACACCACACTATACCACACCACACCACACACACACACACACACACTCTCTCTCTCTCGCATGCGCGCGCGCGCGCGAGCACACACACACACATACACACACACGCGCGCGCGCGCGCGCACGCACGCACGCACGCACACATGCACGCACGCACGCGGGTGTGCGCTCTGGATATAAGGAAAACCAAAATTAAAAGTAAAACAAACCTAGATCGAGAATACGACCTACAACAAGAAAGCTACAGAACCAAGAACGACAGCGACGACGATGACGACGAGAAGGAGAAGAAGAAAAGAAGAAGAAAAAGAAGAAGAAGAAGAAGAAGAAGAAGAAGAAGAAGAAGAAGAAGAAGAAGAAGAAGAAGAAGAACAACAACAACAACAACAACAACCAACCAATCAACCAGCCAATCACCACCACCACCACCACCACCACCACCACCACAACAACAACAACTGCTACTACTTCAACTTCTACCACTACTTCTACTACTTTCCCTGCTTCTTTCATCGGAATAGTCCGGGGGGACAGAATCTTGGCGGTAGGGTAAGAGACGTAATCCCCCATCTGTTACACCGGTCAGGTGTGCATCAGGTATCAAAGTGGTGGCGGGGAGGGGGGACGTGTCAAATCCATTCATCTTCCTTGACCCGTGGTGCACCCCCCCCACCCCCTTCCCTTCCCTTCCCACCCTTGCACCCAATCCTCATTCCTCTCTTCACTTCCACCACCCCCTCCCCACCTCCGTCCATCCCGAAGCATCTTCCACCAACAGCACCCGTCCACCCTTCATAAACAAATTAAAAAAAAAAAAAAAAGGAGAAAGACGAGGAGGAGGAGGACGAGGAAGAGAAGAAGGAGGAGGATGAGAAGGAGAAAGAGGAAAAGGAGGAGAAGGAGGAAGAGGAGGAGAAAAGAAAGAGGAGAAGGAGGAGGAAGAATAGGAGAAGGAGGAGGAGAAGGAGAAAGAGGAGAAGGAGGAGGAAGAATAGGAGAAGGAGGAGGAGAAGGAGAAAGAGGAGAAGGATGAGAGGAGGAGGAAGAGTAGGAGAAGGAGGAGGAAAAAGGAGAAAGAGGAGAAGGAGGAGGAAGAATAGGAGAAGGAGGAGGAGAAGGAGAAAGAGGAGGAAGAGGAGAAAGAATAGGAGAAGGAGGAGGAGAAGGAGAAAGAGGAGGAAGAGGAGGAGAAAGAGGAGGAGGAGGAGGACAAGGAAGAGAAGAATGCGGAGGATGAGAAAGAGGAAGAGGAAGAGAAGAGGAGGAGGAGAAGGAGAAAGAGGAGGAGGAGGAGAGAGGAGAAAGAGAAAGAGGAGGAGAAGGAGAAAGAGGAAGAGGAGGAGAAGGACAAGGAAGAGAAGAAGGCGGAAGATGAGAAGGAGAAAGAGGAGGAGGAGGAGAAGAGGAAGAGGAGGAGGAGGAGAAAGAGGAGAAGGAGGAGGAAGGAGAAGGAAAAAGGGGGGAAGAGGAGGAGAAAGAGAAGAAGGAGGAGAAAGAGAAGAGAGGAGAGGAGGAGGAGGAGAAGGATAAAGGGGAGGAGAGGAGAGAAAGAGGAGAAGGAAAGGAGAAGAGGAGGAAGAAGGAAGAAGGAAGATAAGGGGGGGGGGGAAAGAAGGAGAGAAAGGAGAAAAAAGAAAGGGAGGGGAGAAGGAAGAGGAGAGAAGGAGGAGGAGGAGAAGGATAAAGGGGGGGGAAGAGGAGGAGAAAGAGAAGAAGGAAGAGGAAAGGAGGAGGAGGAGGAGGAAAGAAGCAGAAGAAGAACAGAGCAACAGCAACAGAACACAGCGACAAGAACAGACAAGAGTGGAGGAGAAGGAGAGGGAAGCAGGAGACAGACGTGAAGAAAAGGGAGGAAAGAGAGAGGAAGAGGAGAAAAGGGGAAGAGAAGTAGGACGAAGAGGAGGAGGAAGAGAATACGCGAAGAAGAAGAAGAGTAAGAAGAAGGATGAAGAGGGGCACGTGACGAGGAGGAGGAGAGGAGCAGGAGGAGGGGGAGGAGGAGAGAAGAGGAGGAGGAGGATGAGCAGGAGGAGGAGAAGGGAGGAGCAGGAGGAGGAGGAGGAGAAGGAGGAGGAGCAGGAGGAGGAGAAGGACAGGAGAGGAGCAGGAACAGGAGAGGTAATATGAGGAACGATGAACGCAAGGGGTGGCGAAAAATCAACTGTGCAGATGTGTGCGTGTGTGTTTGTGGTGGGTAATAAATTGTCATTAAATCATCATACATTAGCATACATGACGACGATATGAATTATCATGAATCATCATCATCATAAAAAAAAAGAAATCATAAGACATCTTCACTCCTGTCTGTCTGTCTGTCTGTCTCTTATTCTCAGTGTTTCTGTGTTTCCTTCAACGTATTTGCCTCTGTGTTTCTCTTCCCCTCTTTACCTGCATCTCTTTCTCTCTGTCTGTCTGTCTGTCTGTCTCAGTATCTGTCTGTCTGTCTGTCTGTTTGTCTTTCTGTCTGTCTGTCTGTCTGTCTGTCTGTCCGTCTGCCTGTCTGTCTGTCTGTCTGTCTCTCTCTTCCATGATCTCTCACTTTCAAGCCCGGCACGTGGCAAAACAATCGCATATACCGGCCGCCAACCTACAGAGAGAGAGAGAGAGAGAGAGAGAGAGAGAGAGAGAGAGAGAGACAGAGACAGAGACAGAAAAACAGAGACAGAGAGACAGAGAGAGAGACAGAGACAGAGACAGAGAGACAGAGACAGACAGACAGACAGACAAACAGGCAGAGAGAGAGAGAGAGAGAGAGAGAGAGAGAGAGAGAGAGAGAGAGAGAGAGAGAGAGAGAGAGACAGGGTAGCGGTTGGATCAGAGAAATGGGGAGCAAAGAGCACGAGAAGATGAGAACGATGAGAAAAATAGGAGAGGAGTATGTGAGTGTGATGGGGGGGGTGGTGGTGTGTGTGTGTGTGTGTTGGTGGGGGGGGGGGGGGTCGCACCCTTGTAATCTGCCCTCTCCTCCCTCTCTCCTTGCGGGGGCTCGCACCAGTCAACCCGCTCCTGCTGATGTACAGAGTGCGAACTGCTCTGGGCAGTTGTCATTCTTCATCTTGTTGATCATCATTTTTCGTCCGGTTCCTTTTGATGTCTGTCTATGTAAGCATGACAGTAGACAAAATACAGCATCACCCAACCACACAGGAGCTGACT
>CM065719.1:30316849-30319349 GCA_033310375.1 Conus canariensis
CCCCGCATGAAACTGAAATCCTTTGGCCAACGTTCTTTCAGTTATCAAGCCCCCCTTGTCTGGAACTCCCTCCCCTCCCAGCTCCGCTCTTCACAGACTCTCTCTGCGTTCAAATCTGGTCTCAAAACGCATCTCTTTCAGAAGTCCTTTTGTCTTTCTACATAGCGTACGAGTTAATGCGTGTTTCCCATGCATTCTCCATCCTTTTGCCTCTTGTATGTGCACGCGCGCTTCCGTGCCTGAGTGCTTGTGTACTTTTGCGTGTGTGCGTTCGTGTGTGTGCGTTTACGCGCGTGGGTTTTTGTTGCTTCGTGTTGAGTTTGCCCTTTGTGTTGTGTGTGTGTGTGTGTGTGTGTGTGTGTGTGTGTGTGTGTGTGTGTGTGTGTTGTCTGTCTGTCTGTGGGTGTGGGTGCTCCCTTCTGCATGTTTTATATTGTATCCCGTGCAGTGTTCACGAAATAGGAGGCGAGTGGGTGGGGGTGGGGGTGGGGGGTGGGGATGGGGGCTGGTTCTTTTCTTCTATTCCCAAATTCTTGTCGAGCGTTGTTCATATAATGTCATGTGTGTGGGGTGGCGGTGGGGGGGGGGGGGGGGGGGGAGGTGGGGGAGGATAGTGTGGGGGGAATGTGGCTTGTTCATCTGTTTTAGTGCTTGCTTTGTGACCTATTGTTTTGATGCCTTTTTCTCAGTATTGTGCAATGTTTATGGAAACTTTTATTTTTCCTGTATTGTGAAGCGCTCTGAGGATGAGTCTTCTTCTCTCATCGAAGAGCGCTATATAAGCTCGATATTTATTATTATTTATTATATGCAGAAAGAAAGAAAGAAAGAAAAGGACAATGTTACCGTTTTTTCACACACTTTCTTAACTCCAGTGGGCCCCTCACAGTAATACAAAGTATAAACGATGTAAAAATGACACAAAGTGAGGCATAATTACAATTGAGCCTCATGAGGACAATACCACGCTTCCTGTGCCCAATCCTCTATTCAATAATCCCGAACACACATTTACAAACTCCAGACTCGATTTGTTGAATTCTCAAATGCATTTTAAAGAAAGTTAAGATTTACAGAAAGAATGCAAAGTTTGTTTTCGCAGTTTTCACATTAAATTCTAGAATGTCATATGAAACAATTTCATAAAACTTGTTTTTAGACATGGGAAAAATACAGGTTTAAAAAAAAAAATATCGTGAGATGTTGATTTCTATTCTAGAAAGCAACTATTTGGAATGTCTCAATGATTTAAAAAATAGTTCTGTCATTGAAAGCGTTTCGGGATTTAAGCAAACACAAAAACGGTTTTTAAAAAAAGGTGGGTGTATAAAATTAAAAAGCAAAAGAAAAAAAAAAAAGAAAAAAAGAAAAAAAGAAAAAAACGAACCCACTGTCCATGGTTTGATCGATTGATAAACGCCCTTAATAGTCATGAAACACACACACACCACACACACACACACACACACACACACACACACAGAGTGCTACGTGTTGTCGAGAGAAAGGCGGCGAGGATGTAGATAAGAACGATCTGTGGTGGGAAGGAAGAGGGAGGGGAGAGGAGGGGAAGGGGCTGGAGACGAGGGGAGGCAGAGATAACACGAACATTGTGACGTACACCATACCTGAGGAAATCAAATACCACCACTTCCTCTGAAGTAGGCTAAATAGGAGGCGGCGCCAATCCCTATTACGTTAAGACGGTGGAAGATGGTATACCCCCAAGGGATAATCCATGGCAGCCGACGCGCGAGATGTGACGTAGCAACATGACGTCAGCGTGATGTGAAGATATCTGCCCTTTGACCCGTGGAGTGTTCTTGAAGTGTCGGTCATACGGGTCAGTGATTACAGTGTAGTAGCTATAGTAATCATGCGATGACGTATGACTATGACTACAATTTGGGGGGAAGGGTGTGTGTGTGGGGGGGGGGGGGGGACAAAACAAGCAAATCAACAAAACACCTCAAAGTTCAGAGAGAGAGAGAGAGAGAGAGAGAGAGAGAGAGAGAGAGAGAGAGTTCAGCTGACTTATTGCATAAGCCAATCCACTGCAAGTGGATCGAGAGTAACCGAATAACAAAATAATACAAACAAACAACAACAAAGACAAAATAAACGAAACAAAAGAAGAGAAAACGATCAACAAACAAAAGCAAACACCAGAATCAAACTGTTCAGAGAAACCTGCGTGCTGTGGTAACGCACTAAGAATTAATTCACCACGGCCATGAATAAATATTTGGAGTATGTATTAAAAGGCATGAACTGCATTGTGTTTTTTAGAATGTTTGTGGTGTCTGAAAGTTCACTCTGCCTCTTTTTTCCCCATCGCTTTTCAAGATACATGCTAAGCGCTTCCAAACAGACAGATGAACATGACAGGAATAGAACTATTGGGGGAAGCCCAGCGGGTGCAAATATAAGGTCACGGGTGAGTTCGAAGGCTTAAAACGTGACGTCAGTTAAGAGGGGGGGTTGGTGGGGGGGGGGGGTA
>CM065719.1:30321849-30324349 GCA_033310375.1 Conus canariensis
ACAAGGTCAGTGTAATTATGATACAGACAGGTAGTTTCTGCATTAGTGGAATGTCAAAGTGCTGGGGCACACAGATTTAAAGAGGAGGAACCCAAACGAGAGAGAGAGAGAGAGAGAGAGAGAGAGAGAGAGAGAGAGGAGAGAGAGAGAGAGAGAGAGAGAGAGAATCATACTGTTTTACTCGTTACGAACAAACGCATTCTTATGCTAACACATATACCAAGAGAGCATTCAGAGACGAGAGAAATAATTATTGGAAAATAAGCATTTCATACATGGTCTGTATATGAAAGGCGCACATGCTGAATGTTGTTGGCATTGTTTCAATGATGAAGCAGATAGAACCGCAAAAGGGGAAGTAAGAAATTTCTCAGGTAGAATAATTGCCCGTTGTCACACGAAACAGTGGTCATCATATTAGAAAGATACTATTTTTTATGTGTTTCAATTCTTCTTCAAGACCCCGTCAAATGACTATTTCAGATTTGGCTTCGATATGAAGACTTATTTCAAGTCTAACTTTTAGACTTTAATGCCATTTACTACAGAGTAAACATTGCCGTAACATCAAGTGTATCTGTCAGAGTGACGATTCTTTTCAGTATATCATTTCTGACAATGATTAAATGGAACCTTTCTTACCTGAAAGTGTGGCAGCCACACTTGGAGTGTTGATGCTTTTGACTTGTTAGATTCCTTATCTATTAATTCTCTTGTGAAATTGACGACATGCCTTTACGAAGTCCATTAAGTAAAATTCTGTAACTGTATTTTCGATACCTTCAAATGTGTGTCTTTGGTTTCTCCCTCTGTCTAGCCTGCTTGCCCCTTCGCACAATCCAACTCTCCCTCTTCTACTCCTTCCTTTGCTGCCTCTAACTGTCTTCCCCACACCCCTCACACTTTATCAGGCTGTATTGTTTTTTTCATAAGTTATTTTCAGCAGATATAACCTAGGAGTTTACAAATGTGCAAAAGAGGACTGTTCGCAGGTTATCACAGACGTAAGTGGCGTTTCTGAACATAACACACATCCGTATTATGTACACACTGTCTATTGAATGACAGAAGGAAAAGGAAAAAGAAAGACAGACACCGTTCGGTTTTTTTTTTCTTTCCGTCATTTTTTCCTTTTTTTTGTTAATGATAACAATTTAATTATTTTAATTAGATGTCTATAGTCATCGCGTGTGTGACGTGACATGTATAACCTCGCACACACTCGTACATAAATGAACACTTGCTCGCTTGTGCACACACACACACACACACACACACACACACACACACACACACACACACACACACACACACACACACACACACTCGTCCGTACACAGACACCCAAACCTCCTCTTGAAACCCCTCCCATTTCAGAGAAGCAGACTGGACGGCTATGTTAACATCTAGCTCAGATAAAGAAGATAATATGATGACGGCTATGTTAACATCTGGCTCAGATACAGAAGATGTGACGGCTATGTTAACATCTAGCTCAGATAAAGATGTGACGGCTATGTCAACATCTAGCACAGATAAAGATGTGACGGCTATGTTAACATCTAGCTCAGATAAAGAAGATAATATGATGACGGCTATGTTAACATCTAGCTCAGATAAAGAAGATAATATGATGACGGCTATGTTAACATCTAGCTCAGATAAAGAAGATAATATGATGACGGCTATGTTAACATCTAGCTCAGATAAAGAAGATAATATGATGACGGCTATGTTAACATCTAGCTCAGATAAAGAAGATAATATGATGACGGCTATGTTAACATCTAGCTCAGATAAAGAAGATAATATGATGACGGCTATGTTAACATCTAGCTCAGATAAAGAAGATAATATGATGACGGCTATGTTAACATCTACCTCAGATAATGATGTGACGGCTATGTTAACATCTAGCTCAGATAAAGATGTGACGGCTATGCTAACATCTAGCTCAGATAAAGATGTGACGGCTATGTTAACATCTAGCTCAGATAAAGATGTGACGGCTATGTTAACATCTAGCTCAGATAAAGATGTGACGGCTATGTTAGCATCTAGCACAGATAAAGATGTGACGGCTATGTTAACATCTAGCTCATATAAAGATGTGACGGCTATGTTAGCATCTAGCAGAGATAAAGATGTGTCGCTATGTTAACATCTAGCTCAGATAAAGATATGACGACTATGTTAACATCTAGCTCAGATAAAGATGTGACGGCTATGTTAACATCTAGCTTAGATAAAGAAGATGTGACGGCTATGTTAACATCTAGCTCAGATAAAGATGTGACGGCTAGGTTAACATCTAGCTCAGATAAAGAAGATGTGATGGCTATGTTAACATCTGGCTCAGATACAGAAGATGTGACGGCTATGTTAACATCTAGCTCAGATGAAGATGTGACGGCTATGTTAACATCTAGCTCAGGTAAAGATGTGACGGCTAATGTTAACATCTCGCTCAGATAAAGATGTGACGGCTATGTTAACATCT
>CM065719.1:30336849-30339349 GCA_033310375.1 Conus canariensis
TGTGTCAGGACATTGAACCATGCTGTCAGCCTTGTGTCCATTGAGCCATGCTGTCAGCCTTGTGTAGGGACGCTGAAAGCAAAAGCGTGTCTTTAATGTAATTTATCCATAGATGAAGCTGTATAACGTTTTATCATGATTGGTGAGTATGGAGCAGACCAATCCAATTGGCACAGATCTGCATGTTTCATTCTCAAAGCATATCATAGACATTTTGTTCGCTTGTTTCATGTGACTATATCTTTAGTGTTTTTAATCTATTCTGTTAACTGTGCCGTAGGGGCCGGAATAGCTCAATTGGCAGAGCGCCGGACTCGTGATCCTGGGGTTGCGGGTTCGAATTTCGGTACAGGGGGATTTTTCCCTCGGAGTTAACATTGGTTCTGACTCCATTCCCCATACAGTCCTTCGAATGAGACTATAAACCCAGGTTCCGTGTGTAAACGCACGCACAACATCTTGCACACACGTAAACACACACACACACACACACACACACACACACACACACACACACAGAGTCACTTATACAGGCCCAGTGAAGTTAGTTAACTCATGTCGTTCTTCCAAATGTTTGGAACGAGACAGTCACAGGTCTCACACTCTATTCTTACACTGCAACCTTTTCTTTTTAATAAAAAAAATCAGATTTTGCTCACGTCTCTGAATTTTTCGGACCCTTGCTGTGTGGGAGGAGGAGGAGGACAGGGGTGTGGGGATGCGGGTAGGGGGAGGGGGAGGAGTCTTTGTCAGCCATAAACCACTGCATCGCCTGTCCCGCTACACTTCACGTAGGTGGAGATGATGGTATCCTGGACACCTGCAAAATCTCTATATCAACGTCAGGTGGAGGGGGGGACACATACTATATATTTCCAGCCCTGTCTCCGAGAAAAGTAAGTTTGTAACTAAACCCGGCAGGCCTAGACAAACTGTGGGGTCTGTGTCTTCCTCTCACCTCGAAATTACCATTGCTATACACTTCCATGGCCGACCATACAAAACTATGGTCTCTCACTCCTGTCAAAACTGTACGCGCGAGAAGAGAAGTGGGTGAATGGCGGAGAGACGGAAGGGGAAGGTGGGGGGGGGGGGGGGGGAAGAAAGGGTAAGGGGGTGGTCTAAGGGGAAGTGCAGGTGGGGGGGGGGGGGGGACCACTACACCAAAAGAACCGTCTGATTATATTCTAATACTCTGGGTCATTCGGTTTTAGACTTTTGTCGAATTGTTTGACTGTATTGCCTGTTGACTGCTTGAACAATAGTGTGAAGGCGATATCCCGTTTTGCTCTTTCCTGTTTCTCTCTTTTCGTTGTTCTCATCTTTATTTCCTTCTTTCCGTGAGTTACAATGGAGAGAGCGAGACAGGAAAAGCCGAAACGGAATCTGCCCGACTCAAAATGGGTCACGATTCGCTAATGATACGATACTGCTTGCACAATTTACTCCATTGTGTGGGATGAGGCCTTTTTAGTTCATGTGGAAGTAGTTACAATGTGTCCCTAGTTTCGGATGTTTAATACGTTTTGCAACATTTTCGTACTTCAGAATATTGTTTACTTGAAGTATCACACACACACACGCACACACGCACACACGCACGCACGCACACACACACAGACACACAGACACACAGACACACACACACACACACACACACACACACACACACACATATATATATATATATATATATATATATATATATATACTGCAGATATGAATGCTTTTCTCCCCCTATTTCTTCAATCTAAGACACAAGAGCAAGCTTTGTTTATATATATATATATATATATATATATATATATATATATATATATATCGAACTAATAAATTCCAAGGGTAAAGTAACTGAGCACTATTCCAGGAATTTTCAGAGCAGCTTGGTGTTGCAATGACTGCAAGAAATACAGAATTATAAACAAAGCTTGCTCTTATGTCTTAGACTGAAAAAATAGGGATATATATATATATATATATATAATATATATATATATATAACACACATATGTACATGTATATTTTTTTCTTCTTTTTTGCATTGTTTAATCTGTTATCTTCTCCCACCCACCAGGCCCCCTCTGCTTCCTCTTCTGTTTTGTTGTTGTTGTGATGGTGGTGGTGGTGGTATATGTGTTTGTGTGCGTGCGTGCGTGTGTGTGCGCGCGCGCGCGTGTGTATATCTGTGTGTGTGTGTGCGTGGTGTGTGGTGTGTGTGTGTGTGTGTGTGGTGTGTGTGTGTGTGTGTGTGTGTGTGTGTGTGTGTGTGTGTGTGTGTGTGTGTGTGAGAGAGAGAGAGAGAGAGAGAGAGAGAGAGAGAGAGAGAGAGAGAGAGAGAGAGCACGCGCGCGCGTGCGAGTCTTTGTTTTTGATATGCTGATAATCTTTGATCCACCGACTGACTATCCATCAATATTTGCAGTCACACAGTCTAAAAGTCTTCAAATAAATCAGTCGCCGTGGCGAAGTGGTTAGCGTCGCGGACTCCCGGCTGGGAGGT
>CM065719.1:30346849-30351849 GCA_033310375.1 Conus canariensis
CCATCAGAGCCATTGAATTGTGGGATGTTTTGGGCCTTACCGGTTCCTACCCACAGTGGAGTTTGCTGTGAGCTCAAACTGGGAAGACTGAGAGCATACAGTCATTTTCTCCACTTGATAAATGCATATCTACAGGTTTGGGTCACATTTCCAGAACAACACTGCAGGTTAGCGAACCGCCCAGAGAAACGTGGACAAACGAGTCACAAGACAAAACACAACGCGTTTCGACCTCTTAGGTCTTCTTCAGGTGAGACACAAACGAATAAACTAACGAAAATTCACTTAGCTTTGATCGCTTCAGATCGCTTCAGAGTTCAGCGCAAGGAAGAAGGCGTTGAATGGGAAGTTATTTTATTCGTTTGTGTCTCACCTGAAGAAGACCTAAGAGGTCGAAACACGTTGTGTTTTGTCTTGTGACTCGTTTGTCCACGTTTCTCTGGGCGGTTCGCTAACATTTATTTAAGATTAGTTTAGATTTCCGCCTGCAGTCGTCTCACTTTGCAACTAGAACACTGCAGGTGTTTGTATCTGTCGGCCTGGTTGACGCCGGGATGGTTTTTGAAAGAAAGAGTAGAGTGCAGCCCTGCCGTACACTCTCAGACCAGAATGGAAATCCATAGCATCGTCTTCAACATCCTCATCCTCATCGGAAAAAAGAGACTAGAATTCTATGGTCCCTCATACCGTGCTCTCACGGTGACTTCAGTTTCGATTTCTTCTCCGCGTTTGTCCCGAGACCACGTCAAGGTTATCAGTATCAACAAGTCAGTATCGTTAAGTTGTACATGCTTTAAACGCATTTCTTCTTGATTGACAGAATGACCGGAGGTTTGACAGAGAGAGAGAGAGAGAGAGAGAGAGAGAGAGAGAGAGAGAGAGAGAGAGAGAGAGAGAGAGAGAGAGAATTTGACCAGCTTTACCTACTTTGGCCCGAGGCCCGGGCAACCCCTGTTGTCCTCCATCAAGAACGTAAACAGCGACAGGTTTTCTGCGTAACCGGGAAGACTACCAACGCAGCAGGGGAGGTCTGGGGTCGCCAGTGATTCAAAAGCCAGTCAAGACCTCCGCTGACTATTTGAACTTTACCCACCGCAGTAACCTCCCTTTAACTCACCGCGCTGTGTTTAGGAAAAAAAAACAACAAAAAAAAACAACAACAAAAAACCCCACCCTTGCCCTGCAGGGGTCAAAAGGGGATTTACTAGCGAAGCCAGTAAAAATCTTGACCTTAGCAGGGAAGGTTCATAAAACTAAGCTCGGGGCGGGTCGCAGGGCGTGAGGTGATCATTTCGGCGGTCAACAAGATATTGCTGCGGCGTCGCGTTAGGAGAGTTTTCAAAGTCAAGGTCAGAATCTCCCCGCTAATCCCCCCCCCCCCCACCCCACCCCTTCCCCCGGCGCTAAAGCTCGGAGGAGGCAGATGTGTGTCTTGCTCAGATGACTTCTTTTTTCTTTCTTTTTTTTGTTGGTGAGAGTGAGGAGGGGGGGGGGGGGGGGGCAAGAGCGGAAGGTTGGGGGCGGGGGTAGGGGGTGGGGGTGGGGATTGTACGTGTTCCAGGATTTTGATTGACTTTTTGTTTTTGTTTTTGCTCAGGCCGGGAGATGCTTATCTTCCTAGTTCCAAGTACATCGCTGTTTTGTGCCATTCCACGTGACTTTGTCATCAAAGCGGCTAGTTAGAGTGACAAAGCGGCTAGTAAGAGTGACAAAGCGGCTGGTTAGAGTGACAAAGCGGCTAGTTAGAGTGACAAAGCGGCTAGTTAGAGCGACAAAGCGGCTGGTTAGAGTGACAAAGCAGCTAGCCGGAGTGACAAAGTGGCTGGCTAAAGTGACAAAGCAGCTAGCTAGAGTGACAAAGCAGCTAGTTAGATTGACAAAGTGGCTAATTAGAGTGACAAAGCGGCTAGCCAGAGTGACAAAGCGGCTAGCCGGAGTGACAAAGTGGCTGGTTAGAATGACAAAGCGGCTAGCCGGAGTGACAAAGTGGCTAGTTAGTGACAAAGCAGCTAGTTAGTGACAAAGCGGCTAGTTAGAGTGACAAAGCAGCTAGTTAGTGACAAAGCAGCTAGTTAGTGACAAAGCGGCTAGTTAGAGTGACAAAGCGGCTAGCCAGAGTGACAAAGTGGCTGGTTAGAGTGACAAAGCGGCTAGCAGGAGTGACAAAGTGGCTGGTTAGAGTGACAAAGCGCTAGCCAGAGTGTCAAAGCGGCTAGTTAGTGACAAAGCAGCTAATTAGTGACAAAGCGGCTAGTTAGAGTGACAAAGCAGCTAGCTAGTGACAAAGCAGCTAGTTAGTGACAAAGCAGCTAGTTAGAGTGACAAAGCAGCTAGTTAGAGGGACAAAGCGGCTAGTTAGAGTGACAAAACGGCTAGTTAGAGTGACAAAACGGCTTGCTAGAGTACGGCTGGTTAGAGTGACAAAGCGGCAAGTTAGAGTGACAAAACGGCTAGTTAGAGTGACAAAACGGCTTGCTAGAGTACGGCTAGTTAGAGTGAGAAAGCAGCTAGTTAGAATGACAAAACAGCTAGTTAGAGTATCAAATCGGCTAATTAGAGTGTCAAAGCGGCTAATTAGAATGACAAAGCGGCTGGTTAGAGTGACAAAACGGCTAGTTAGAGTGACAAAGCGGCTGGTTAGAGTGACAAAACGGCTACGTAAAAACCGCCTCCGTCTGGCGGCCATTTTTTCTGAACACATGGACAGATAAGTCACTCTTCGTTCTTTGTTTGTACTGTCCTAAATGATAAATGTGATCTGGTTTTTTTTTTTTTTTTTTTTTTTTTTTTTTTTGCCTAAAGAAGACCCAAGAGGTCGAAATGCATTGTGTCTTGTCCAGTGCTTTATTTGTCAATGTCCTTGGTGGTAACTAACTCCCTCTCTTTCAAAATTTGGCTACGTAGGGCGACAAAACGGCTAGTTAGAGCAAGAAAATGTCTAGTTAGAGCGACAAAACGGTCGGTTTCGACGACAAAACGGCAGCAAAATCCGACAAGCGGCAGTTTAACTGTTACACTGCCATTTTGTTGCCGCGACAAAACAACAGATGAGCGAGCAAATGGTGCAGTGTGGTGTGTGTGTGTGGTGTGGTGTGTTGTGTGTGGGGTTGTGTGTGTGGTGTGTGTGTGTGGTTGTTTTGTGGTGTGTTGTGTGTGTGTGTGTTGTGTGTGTGTGGTTTGTGTGTGTGTGTTTGTTTGTTGTGTGTGTGTTTGTGTTGTGTTTGTGTGTGTGTGTGTGTGTGTGTGTTGTGTGTGTGTGTGTGTGTGTGTGTGTGTGTGTGTGTTGTGTGTTGTGTGTGTGTGTGTGTGTGTGTGTGTGTGTGTGTGTGTGTGTGTTTGTTTTGGTGTGTGTGTGTGTGTGTGTGTGTGTGTGTGTGTGTGTGTGTGTGTGTTGTTGTGTGGTTTGTGTTTGTGTGTGTGTGTGTGTGTGTGTGTGTGTGTGTGTGTGGTGTGTGTGTGTGTGTGTTTGTGTGTGTGTGTGTGTGTGTGTGTGTGTGTGTGTGTTGTGTTGGTGTGTGTGTGTTGTGTTGTGTGTGTGTGTGTGTGTGTGTGTGTGTGTGTGTGTGTGTTGTGTTTGTGTGTGTGTGTGTGTGTTGTGTGTGTTGTGTGTGTGTGTGTGTGTTGTGTGTGTGTGTGTGTGTGTGTGTGTGTGTGTGTGTGTGTGTGTGTGTGTGTGTGTGTATGCCCCTACACATTTTCTAACTTTTGCGATTTTATGCACAACAATTTGAAACTTAAGTTCATAGGGGATGTCTTCTCCACGCATCAACCCAAAGAGCTGGTCACAGACACACACACACACACACACACACACACACACACACACACACACACACACACACACACACAGAGAGGAAGAGAGAGAGAGGAGAGAAGAGAGAGAGAGAGAGAGAGAGAATCGTTAGTCTAATTGAGATCTGATGCATGTGATACAGAACTCTACACGGGAGGAGTGCAACTCAAAGAGTCGTTTCATGGATTCCACTATTTGACCGATTTACCAGAGCAACATATTATATAAAGAATGGTACCAACCCAAATGTTCGTACACACTGATAGAACGGTCAGTGACAACTATAGGCAAAGAGTTCCGTTTCATTGGGATTCAACACTAGTTTGTTACCATTTACCCAGAGCAAAACATCATCTATACATAACAGAACATGTTTGTACCTAACCCAAATGTTCAGGTGACACACTTTTATACAACTCGGTGACATCTTCATATTTGTGGAACTCACACAGCTGTTTACTGAAATTACGTCTGAAGGTGGCTGCGCGTCCTTGCATTGATCCCTGAGGCACACCACACGCAGTCATAAATCATTTATATCATTACTTTTTGATTAATGATCAATCAAATCAAATATTTTGACTATAGATTATTACGGTAATCGATTAATTTTTTTTTTTTTTTTTTTTTTTTGACCAGCGAACGCATCGATACCGTACAAACCAACAGCTCAATGATGACCAAGCACGAGATGACGTCAGGAGTGATCCCATTACGTCACGCCAGTCTCCCGGGTCACGTGAAGTTGCCGCGTCGCTACGAGAAAGCGGCCATGGGCAGCAACGGCATCCCCGTGCGTGTGCGTAAGATCAGCATCCAGCCAGGACAGAGCGTGCTGGGAGACTCCCTGTCCGACCGCCTGGACGACCTCATGGCCGCCATTTTGTGGGTCAAACAGGAACTGGTGAGGGTGGACTAGCACTTTTTGTTTGATTGTTTGGATAAATGCTGAGCTGTTACTGGTTTATATGCCAGCCAGTGACAAAATAACTTAATAACTAGTGAATAGACGACCTCATGGCCGCCATCTTGTGGGTCAAACACGAACTGGTGAGGGTGGGCTTGCCGTTTTTTTTGTTTGATTGTATAAATGTTAAGCTGTTATTAGTTTATATGCTAGCTATTGACAAAATAACGAAGTAATTGGTGAATAGACGACCTCATGGCCGCCATCTTGTGGGTCAAACAGGAAATGGTGAGACAGGAG
>CM065719.1:30354349-30366849 GCA_033310375.1 Conus canariensis
CGACCAGACCAACAAAGACAACGTTGACGTCCAGCACCGACATCAACAGCAACCTTCTGAAGGTGGTGACCGTTGTGACTGAGAAGCAGGACTTCCCTCTGGGTACCTACGTGGTGCGTCCTGCGTCCAGTGAGACGATGCTGAAGATGGACAGCGAGGAGGAGGAGGGGGAGGAGAAGGACCTTTTCTATCGCCAGTTTTTCAGACTCCGCGCCTCCTCCATGAGAACGTCGAGAGACATGGCCGCCTTGGCTAGACGCCGAGGCAGCAAAGAACTTATCTGACCTCCTGAGACGGCTTCAGACAGAGACTTTCCAAGTTGTTCCCATCCACGATGATGGCTGTTAAACTGGGAAAATCACGCGGTGTAAGACGAGGCAAGACAAGGCATACGGCATGTCCTGTTCCCGACTGTATGTTCGACCCAGGCTCAACGTCCACAGGCACCACAGTTGACATGGCAGACGGAAATGATCCTTCCAGGAGGACTGGGATAAGGAACCTCTTTTACACTGAACAGCAATGTTTCTGTTGTGATTCAACGGCACCACACCACCGAGCCACCCAGACACTTCGTCGTTGACAGAGAATTCGTTGGAAAACAAACAAACAAACAAAGAAATAAAACCGTATACGTTCACACATGAACAAGAAGTGTAGCCATTTTTTGTGAAACATGTGCAGTATGTAGGCAGTATGCAAATTGTAAAATGCGATCTCCCACAACAAATCCCGACCTCCTCGATCCAATTCCAGGTCCCTATTGAAAACAGAACACTCATTCCGTTCGCGGCGGGTGGGTGCTGCATGTGAAAGTCACCACAATCTCACCTCCAGATGTCACAAAATGATGAAGAAATCCCACATAGGAACCGTGGTATGCAGTGCTGGCTGTGCCGGTTGTCCTGACCGGAAAGTGGCTGTGCTGGGTTGTCCTGACCGGAAAGTGGCTGTGCCGGGTTGTCCTGACCGGAAAGTGGCTGTGCCGGTTGTCCTGACCGGAAAGTGGCTGTGCCGGGTTGTCCTGACCGGAAAGTGACTGCCGGGTTGTCCTGACCGGAAAGTGACTGTGCCGGGTTGTCCTGACCGGAAAGTGGCTGTGCCGGTTGTCCTGACCGGCAAGTGACTGTGCCGGGTTGTCCTGACCGGCAAGTGGCTGTGCCGGGTTTTCCTGACCGGAAAGTGGCTGTGCCGGGTTGTCCTGACCGGACAGTGGCCGTGCAGTCACCGGACGGCAGAAGGCGCAGTGAAGAGTAAAACAGGGGCGGATTAACAAAGATGTTACAAGCGTTTAGGGGGTGGGGGTAGGGGTCTTTCTCTTTCCTCTCTTATGTCCGCGGCAGCAGGTTTACTGTTCCTCATACTGATCTTAAACCCAAAACACAGGCCTATGTCAAAGACCTCTGGCAAGAGGAATGGACCTTGCAGACGGATAACAAACTGCTTAAAATCCGTCCAAACCTCAACGAGTTTCTACCATGTTCCAGAGGCGGCCGTAAAGAAGAAACAGTCCTGTGCCGCTTGCACACAGGCCACTCGTTTTATACCCATTCTTATCTTTTAAAAGGTGAAGAAGCTCCGTGGTGTATTCCATGTCATGTTCCACTCACAGTGAAACATATTCTTTTAGATTGTTGGGACTTGCACGATGTGAGACATAAACACTTTACAGCAGACTCCATGAAATCTATATTCAGAGATGTCCCGCCTGACGCGATCTTTGAGTTTCTGAGGGAGATTAACATTTTTCATCTGATTTAAGATTTTACGGAAGAAAGATTTTTAACGAAGTTTCTGATGTGTTTTTAGAAGACGTGTTTTTAAAGAGGTGTGTGAAAGGTGTTTTTTGTTGTTGTTTTTTTTGATGACTTGTGAGTTGATTTTAACGTGGTGACAGCCCTGATATGGCCCTTTGCGGTCGGCTGGGCTATAAGCAACATTACCTTACCGTACCTCACTAAAGCCACACTCTAACAGGTCAAAACAGCTGCTAATTTCGACTGCAGGCGGAAATCTGAAACAAATTTTAAAGAGAAATTGTAATTCTTCTGCCGGACAAAAGAGATAAACAAATTATGAGACAAAAACAAAAACAAAACAAAAAACAAAAAACAAAAAAACAAAATACAAAAACAACAACAACAAAAAAAACCGCGACGCGTTTTGACCTCTTTGGTCTGCTTCAGGCAAGAGAAACAACATTGAGGACAATGAAAACGAAGACCAAGTGATCACTTGTCTTCTCAAACTGGGCGTAAGGTATACCAGCAAATAATTGTCAAAATGTTTGTTTTCAAGTTGGTCAGAAATGCCAGAGTGTTGGGTTAAAACAAACAAACTGTCCTCCCGCACCCGCTTTACTCCTCTCTCCTCCTTCTCTTCCTCTGTATGGAAGAGGTGTAAACATGTCCAGTGTGGGCTATCGCTGGTGTCGAGTGTCAGAAGAAGAGCGTATAGGTTACTTTTTTTTTTTCTTCTCCAAACTGAGGTTGGCTGGATGGAAAAACGACACATGTTGTATCAAACAGTAGAACGGCTTACAAATAGTAGTGCAAGGCAGCACAACGCAATGCAGGCTGAATGCACTAATAGTGCAAGGTAGCACAACGTAATGCAGGCTGAATGCACTAATAGTGCAAGTTAGCACAACGTCATGCAGGCTGAATGCACTAATAGTGTAAGGTAGCACAACGCAATGCATGCAGGCTGAATGCACTAATAGTGTTAAGGTAGCACAACGTAATGCAGGCTGAATGCACTAATAGTGTTAAGGTAGCACAACGTAATGCAGGCTGAATGCACTAATAGTGCAAGGTAGCACAACGTCATGCAGGCTGAATGCACTAATAGTGCAAGGTAGCACAACGTCATGCAGGCTGAATGCACCAATAGTGTAAGGTAGCACAACGTCATGCAGGCTGAATGCACTAATAGTGCAAGGTAGCACAACGTCATGCAGGCTGAATGCACTAATAGTGCAAGGTAGCACAACGTCATGCAGGCTGAATGCACTAATAGTGTAAGGTAGCACAACGTCATGCAGGCTGAATGCACTAATAGTGTAAGGTAGCACAACGTCATGCAGGCTGAATGCACTAATAGTGTAAGGTAGCACAACGTCATGCAGGCTGAATGCACTAATAGTGCAAGGTAGCACAACGTCATGCAGGCTGAATGCACTAATAGTGTAAGGTAGCACAACGTCATGCATGCAGGCTGAATGCACTAATAGTGTTAAGGTAGCACAACGTCATGCAGGCTGAATGCACTAATAGTGTTACGGTAGCACAACGTAATGCATGCAGGCTGAATGCACTAATAGTGCAAGGTAGCACAACGTCATGCAGGCTGAATGCACTAATGGTGTTAAGGTAGCACAACGTCATGCAGGCTGAATGCACTAATAGTGTTACGGTAGCACAACGTAATGCAGGCTGAATGCACTAATAGTGCAAGGTAGCACAACGTCATGCAGGCTGAATGCACTAATAGTGTAAGGTAGCACAACGTCATGCAGGCTGAATGCACTAATAGTGCAAGGTAGCACAACGCCATGCAGGCTGAATGCACTAATAGTGCAAGGTAGCACAACGTCATGCAGGCTGAATGCACTGATAGTGCAAGGTAGCACAACGTCATGCAGGCTGAATGCACTAATAGTGTAAGGTAGCACAACGTCATGCAGGCTGAATGCACTAATAGTGCAAGGTAGCACAACGTAATGCAGGCTGAATGCACTAATAGTGTAAGGTAGCACAACGTCATGCAGGCTGAATGCACTAATAGTGTTAAGGTAGCACAACGTCATGCAGGCTGAATGCACTAATAGTGCAAGGTAGCACAACGTCATGCAGGCTGAATGCACTGATAGTGTAAGGTAGCACAACGTAATGCATGCAGGCTGAATGCACTAATAGTGTTAAGGTAGCACAACGTCATGCAGGCTGAATGCACTAATAGTGTAAGGTAGCACAACGTAATGCAGGCTGAATGCACTGATAGTGCAAGGTAACACAACGTCATGCAGGCTGAATGCACTAATAGTGTAAGGTAGCACAACGTCATGCAGGCTGAATGCACTAATAGTGCAAGGTAGCACAACGTCATGCAGGCTGAATGCACTAATAGTGTAAGGTAGCACAACGTTATGCAGGTTGAATGCACTAATAGTGCAAGGTAGCACAACGTAATGCAGGCTGAATGCACTAATAGTGTTAAGGTAGCACAACGTAATGCATGCTGAATGCACTAATAGTGTTAAGGTAGCACAAAGTAATGCGGGCTGAATGCACGCACAGTGCAGGGTAGCACAACGTCATGCAGGCTGAATGTACTAATAGTGCAAGGTAGCACAACGTAATGCATGCTGAATGCACTAATAGTGCAAGGCAGCACAACGTCATGCAGGCTGAATGCACTAGTAGTGTTAAGGCAGCACAACGTAATGCAGGCTTAATGCACTAATAGTGCAAGGTAGCACAACGTAATGCATGCTGAATGCACTAATAGTGCAAGGCAGTACAACGTCATGCAGGCTGAATGCACTAATAGTGTTACGGTTAGCACAACGTAATGCATGCTGAATGCACTAATAGTGTAAGGTAGCACAACGTAATGCAGGCTGAATGCACTAATAGTGTTAAGGTAGCACAACGTAATGCAGGCTGAATGCACTAATAGTGTAAGGTAGCACAACGTAATGCAGGCTGAATGCACTAATAGTGCAAGGTAGCACAACGTCATGCAGGCTGAATGAACTAATAGTGTAAGGTAGCACAACGTCATGCAGGCTGAATGCACTAATGGTGTTAAGGTAGCACAACGTCATGCAGGCTGAATGCACTAATAGTGTTACGGTAGCACAACGTAATGCATGCAGGCTGAATGCACTAATAGTGCAAGGTAGCACAACGTCATGCAGGCTGAATGCACTAATGGTGTTAAGGTAGCACAACGTCATGCAGGCTGAATGCACTAATAGTGTTACGGTAGCACAACGTCATGCAGGCTGAATGCACTAATAGTGCAAGGTAGCACAACGTCATGCAGGCTGAATGCACTAATAGTGTAAGGTAGCACAACGTAATGCATGCTGAATGCACTAATAGTGCAAGGTAGCACAACGTAATGCAGGCTGAATGCACTAATAGTGTTACGGTAGCACAACGTAATGCATGCTGAATGCACTAATAGTGCAAGGTAGAACAACGTAATGCAGGCTGAATGCACTCATAGTGTTACGGTAGCACAACGTAATGCATGCTGAATGCACTAATAGTGCAAGGCAGCACAACGTCATGCAGGCTGAATGCACTCATAGTGTTAAGGTAGCACAACGTCATGCAGGCTGAATGCACCAATAGTGCAAGGTAGCACAACGTAATGCAGGCTGAATGCACTAATAGTGTTAAGGTAGCACAACGTAATGCAGGCTGAATGCACTAATAGTGCAAGATAACACAACGTAATGCAGGCTGAATGCACTAATAGTGTAAGGTAGCACAACGTAATGCATGCTGAATGCACTAATAGTGTTACGGTAGCACAACGTAATGCATGCTGAATGCACTAATAGTGCAAGGTAGCACAACGTCATGCAGGCTGAATGCACTAATAGTGTTACGGTAGCACAACGTAATGCATGCTGAATGCACTAATAGTGCAAGGCAGCACAACGTCATGCAGGCTGAATGCACTCATAGTGTTAAGGTAGCACAACGTCATGCAGGCTGAATGCACCAATAGTGCAAGGTAGCACAACGTCATGCAGGCTGAATGCACTAATAGTGTTAAGGTAGCACAACGTCATGCAGGCTGAATGCACTATCTTGGAGTGAGATTGTTCAGATATTGAGCTGTGTGTTTGTTGTCGAAGGAGTTGATTTGGGGTTATGCTCAATGTAGAATGTGTGCATCGCCAGTGAAAGTGCAGCGTGCTAAAATGCTATCTAATGTGTGGTGTGTGGTGTGTGTGTGTTGTGTGTGTGTGTGTGTGTGTGTGTGTGTTGTTGTGTGGTGTGTGTGTGTTGTGTGTGTATGTGTGTGTGTGTGTGTGTGTGTGTGTGTGTGTGTGTGTGTGTGTGTGTGTGCGTGCGTGCGTGCTGTGTGTGTGTGTATGTGTGTGTGTGTGTGTGTGTGTGTGTGTGTGTGTGTGTATGTGTGTGTGTGTGTATGTGTGTGTGTGTGTGTGTGTGTGTGCGTGTGTGTGTTTTGTGTGTGTGTGTGTATGTGTGTGTGTGTGTGTGTGTGTGTTGTGTGTGTATGTGTGTGTGTGTGTGTGTGTGTGTGTGTGTGTGTGTGTGTGTGTGTGTGTGTGTGTGTTCTCGCAGCGAATGGGCAGCAGAGAAGTATCCGTTCCCTTCAGTTTATTTTCTGAATGTGTATTAAAAGTAGAGTGTCTATGCAAGGGTTAAAAGCCGTTAATGTCAATTTGTAAGGATTGAAAATAAACTGTTCAATAATAATAGTAACAATGATAATAATAATAATAATAATAATGGTAATCATAAATTTGACGTGCTTCATCCACACACACACACACACACACACACACACACACACACACACACACACACACACACACACACACACTCTCTCTCTCTCTCTCTCTTCTCTCTCTCTCTCTCTCTCTCTCCTCTCTCTCTCTCTCTCTCTCATACACTACACTTGGCTTTAGTGTTTGTATATCATTTCATTTATTCCTTCAAATGTGTCTGTTGCGCTGATGTTTGTAACATGCCATTAAAAAGCTCTACTGAAAAGGGCAAAATTGAAGAAAAAAGGCGTAATTTGTTGTTTCTCCTCCCGTCTCTTTCTTCATCTTACTTTTGTTCTTCACATGGAAAAGAGGGGAGGGGGGTTAATTTTTACAGGAAATGTGCTTATTATTTGACCAGAGTTAAAGAAGAGAAGGATGAGCATCTTCGCTTTCCTACTATAATTAGGGTTCCATTGAGCTATATTGAAGGCATTTACTGCTTCCTGTTGGTCTGACTGACTGTCTGTCTGTCTGTCTGTCACAGTTTGGCTGTCTATTCGCCACACTGCGCCGCTTGGCTGTCTATTCGCCACACTGCGCCGCTGATAGAGTTAACGTGTGAAGTTTGAATCATACACACGTTCGCTCGCGCGCCGGGCAAAGGTTACGTGCCGGAAAGGAGTCAGCCTAGGTGAACAGAGGAGAAAAACAAGCTGGCATATGTGGTTATCTGAGAGGACAGCCAGCTGAGCAGTACTTCCGTTCTGCACGGTGACCACGGTGCACGGAAATGGTTAGTAACTTGCATTAGCAAACGGGACTCCAATAAAGGCGACCTGTTGGGAAAGCACGGTGGAATGCTGATCCTCTGATCACTTCATCTTTGGTTTTTCCGTACAACTGAAGCAGCTCTGGTCTCACTCTCTCTTTCTCCCTCCGTCTCTATGTTTTTTCTTTTTTTTTTCAATGTGTACGTGCGTGTATACATAAATTGTGTGTGTGTGTGTGTGTGTGTGTGTGTGTGTTGTGTGTGTGTGTGTGTGTGTGCGTGCGTGCGTGCGTGCGTGAGTGCGTACGTGCATGTGTGTGTGTGTGTGTGTGTGGTGTGTGTGTGTGTGTGTGTGTGTGTGTGTGTGTGTGCGCGTGGGTGTGTGTGGCGCGCGCTTGTGTGTAGGCGTGCATGCCAGTGTACACATTCATGTGCGGATCTATTCAAATGCATGTATTCGTGTGTGTGTGTGTGTGTGTGTGTGTGTGTGTGTGTGTGTGTGTGTGTTTAAATGTATGCTCAAACAATCACATCAGAGAGAGAGAGAGAGAGAGAGAGAGAGAGAGAGAGAGAGAGAGAGAGAGAAGAGAGAGAGAGAGAAACAGAGATTTTCAGATACTCGGTTCATAGTTTCTTTTCCAGAAAACTGTTGTTTTCATTGGGAGTGGGTTTTCGTTGTTGCTTTGTTTTTGTTTTAAGTCTGTAATCCTAAGGCGAGTCAGTTAGTCGGCGTGTATACTTGGACATATGTCGGTATCAAAGCGTTGAACGTGTTGAATGTAAGCGTATATCTAAAACAATAATCTTCCTTTTTGCAGCAAGTGCACGAACACGCCTTCCCCCACACAAACATACAGTCAGACACGTGCTGGCAATTTGCAGGCCAATCCAAATGAGGGTGGTGGTTTTCATTTTAATGTCACAGACTCCATCATGATGACAGTCATGGCCTGATGGCATGGGCCAGTTCATCTGTCGTTCATATTCCTTACTTCGTGTCATCAAAGGACGACTGCGTCGACTACAGCTTTGACACGTACACACGCGCGCGCGCGCGCGCGCGCACACACACACACACACACACACACACACACACACACATTCACAGACTCATATACACGCTGACACACACAAACACTTTCCTATCACCTTTACATACACATACAAGCGCACGCACGCACGCAAGCGCTTTCTCTCTCTCTCTCTCTCTCTCTCTCTCTCTCTCTCTCTCTCTCCACACACACACACACACACACACACACACACACACACACACACACCAAGTCAGAACATGTCTATGAAACATATCCAATCACACAAGCAAGAAGTGAAAGGACAACAGGAATATTTCTTCATGTCAACACCGTGATTTTCTAAAATTCTCGATCGAGGGAAACATTTCACAGTTTATCCGCACCATAAACATTGCTCGTGTGAGTGCAAGGTGTACCATGCTGACGACGACGACGACAGGTGTGTAGTTAGCACCAAAACACGTTTACCTCGTCCTTAATTAAACAGAATGATAAGGAACAGATAATTAGAGTTTGCAAATGCCAATACATCAACATGACTGTCCTCACAGCACCCATACGTACATACAGAGACTTGCACACACACACACACACACACACACACACACACACACACACACACACACACACACACACACACATCCTACACACTCCTCCTCCTCCTGTACACACAAAGACATCCAACAAACATAACAATCACCACAAATCCTTAGCACTTTCCACTTACATTCCACACACTTTTTTTTTCTTTTTTTGTGTGTGTTATTTCTACTGTGTTTGGATTTACACTGGTCAAGTCTTACTCTGTGCACGATTACCAAAACTTAGAATTACTGGAACATTACGAACAATACAATAATCAGAATGTGAAAAATGCAAATAAATAAATTGTTAAATAAATACGTGAATAAATGGATAAATAAATAAATAAAATATTATATGAAGTAGTCCCTGAGTGCATTGTGCCATTACTGGGGGAAAAAATAAAACAAGTAACATATATATTATATATATATATATAATATATAATATAAACATGAAAATCGCATGAATATCCACTCCACCCCACCCTCTTCCCCTCTGAGAGCCAAAGTAGAAATCCATTATGATTTACAGTATATCACATTATGGTCTTAGACTCACTAACCCTTTGCCCGCTAACTGCGAAACAACATTATTGCCACGTGTTCGGAATGGACGCATATGGCCGCTTTCCCTGTCGTCCCGAAATGCCCTCAATTGCCCCCATGATCGGCCAGCAGGAGCAGAGACCACGTGACCAAGATACACCCCCTCGTGAGGTACATGGACTCTCCAACGGCTAACCCTGAAAAGCTGCATTGCGGACACGATCAACTGGACACATACGGCCCCTAGCTGACCTGCCGCAGAAACCTGTACCTTAAGGGCACACAGACTCTCGAGACGAACAAGAAGAAAAAGATACATCCGAAGGTGCAGGTGGGACCCAGAGAAGTACTGTCCTCAACTGCCGAACAAACCAGCTGTGAGAAATCCTGCACCACCCTTGGAAGCCTGCGCTGTGTTCACATGGGGTGCAGGCACGCACAGGGCATTTCATGTGACCGCCCTTAGGTCAAAGATGAACAGGAGGAAGCAGGGCCTCACCTCTCTGAATTCTCTCCCCTGCACGCTTCAGTGATAACGCCTCCATCCCCACATGAGAACTCATGTCGGCAAATGACCTGCCTGCCTACTCGTCTGTCGGACCCCTCGAAGAGTCTATCATCATGTCTTGATGTATGGTAATATCATGGATTTGTAACCTATACGACGTGCTCCTAACCGGTTTCAGAACTACTTTGGCTAACAGGATTTGGACAAAGAAGAAAAAAGACATCGGAGAGGGACGTGGATCCTTCGCGCTGAGGCGCATGACAAATTACGATCAAGTTTTTTTTTTTTTTTTTTTTTTTCAGATACACAATCGTTTGTCTTTTGTGTCGAGTTGTCTCTTCACCTGCCCGGCGCAGGGTGGTGCACTGTTGTTGGCACGAACTTAGAGGCCCTGGCCGGCAGTGTGTCCGTGGATCCGCAGTACGGAGTCCACGGTATACGACATCATATCATCACTGTTTTGTTCGCCTGCGAACGGATTATCCATCGGTAATTCGTCAGCTTTGTACCTAGAGATTTCAACATCTAAGCAACAGAAGGCATGAACCTTAGAAAAAGACGCTGTAAACTCTAATGATGATCTTATCTATGAGAAAGAGGGAGAGAGGTAAGGTAAGGTAATGTTGCTTATAGCCCAGCCGACCGCAAAGGGCCATATCAGGGCTGTCACCACGTTAAAATCAACTTACAAGTCATCAACAACAACAACAAAACTTTCACACATCTCTTTAAAATACATCTTCTAAAAGCGTACCAGAAACTTTGTTAAAATTCTTTATTCCGTAAAGTCTAGATCAGATGAAAAAATGTTGATCTCTTTCAGAAACTCAAAGATCACGTCAGGTGGGACATCTCTGAACAGGATTTTCATGAAGTCTGCTGTAAAGTGTTTATGTCTCACATCGTGCAAGTTCCAACAATCTAAAAGAATATGTTTCACTGTGAGTGGAACATGACATGGAATGCACCACGGAGCTTCCTCACCTTTTAAAAGATAAGAATGGGTATAAAACGAGTGGCCTGTGTGTGTGTGTGTGTGTGTGTGTGTGTGTGTGTGTGTGTGTGTGTGTGTGTGTGTGTGTGTGTGTGTGTGAGAGAGAGGAGAGAGAGAGAGAGAGAGAGAGAGAGAAGAGAGAGAACTGGACTGTAAATCTAGGTCCCTCGAGCATACTACAATCAGCATAGGTAGAAGAGCCCATAAACTACTACGGAATAGTCCCTGGCACCATTCTGTCAAAAATATCTTTTTTTTTTTAAAAAGGTAAACAAAACCGTAGTCAGACAGAACAAAGGAGAAAACAAATTGAGTGGCGCTGGACTTTGGCCACACGTCTCCCCCGAGGGAGAACAGCAAGAATTGCGAATAGAAAGAAATCAGTTATAATATCATTTCTTATTCCATTAACACTAATGTCCAGCCGACCACATGAGGCTGTGTTCAGGGCTTCCTAGGAAAAGCAACAAACAACTATTCACATATCATAGAAAATCTTAGCATGGTAACGAATTCATTGATGACCGTAAGACTGGCCGTATTCAAGGTGTCAGGCAATAACATTATTCACAGATCTAAAAAAAAATTTAAAAAATAATGATAAACAGAACCTAGCCTAGGGGCCGGAATAGCCTAGTGGTAGAACGCTGGACTCGTAATCTTGATGATCCTGGGGTTGCGGGTTCGAATCTCCGCCGGGCCGTTTCGGTACAGGGGCATTTTTCCCTCGGAGTTAACATTGGTTCTGACTCCATTTCCCATACAGTCCTTCGAATGAGACTATAAACCGAGGTTCCGTGTGTGAACGCACGCAGAACATCTTGCACACACGTAAAATCCCATCACCAACTTTCGGAAGAAAAGGCCAGTTTGGCCGTTGGTATGGATGACACGTTACACATAGCATGCACCTTCCCCGAAGCTGGAGTATGGCTGCCTTAATGGCGGGATAAAAAAAAAACAAACGGTCATACACACAAAACTCCAATCCCTTTGTTGGGCAGATGGGATTGGTCCTTGCCTGTCTGCGGGGAGTGTCCGCGGGAGTATCAGCCTGCGTACGCGGAGAAAGAAGAAAGTAGAACTGAGCGAAACTACACACAAACAACACCAGTAGAGCAAACACACACAGCCTGACGGACAGCCAGTGCCCACTCTGGACAGTGAGTACACTTCGACCGCCAAGTGTCCAGAATACAACAACAACTACAATGAAACGCTGGCATGTTGCAGATTCTACAAAAGAAAAATGTGCAATGGTTTCTAAGAACAGAGACAGGAAATGGGCCTCAAAGGCAGGAAGACTGTGGAATACGTCCAAAGGCAAGAAGACAGTGGAATACGTCAAAGGCAGGAAGACAGTGGAATACGTCAAAGGTAGGAAGACAGAGGAGTACGTCAAAGGCAGGAAGGCAGTGGAATACGTCAAAGGTAGGAAGACAGTGGAGTACGTCAAAGGTAGGAAGACAGTGGAGTACGTCAAAGGCAGGAAGGCAGTGGGATACGTCAAAGGCAGAAAGACAGTGGGATACGTCAAAGGCAGGAAGACAGTGGGATACGTCAAAGGCAGGAAGACAGTGGGATACG
>CM065719.1:30371849-30379349 GCA_033310375.1 Conus canariensis
GCGTGCGCGCGCGCACAAAACAAAAGCATGAGTCAATCAGTCAACAGTTGATCAAACTATCCACCTATGCAATGAAAACACACAACAATTTGAATTTTAAACCTATCTGTTATTAATGAAAAAAAAAAGAAAGGGAACAAGACAATGCCATTCAAACAAGGCGACAGTTCACGTGAGCACTTTGTCCATGGCAATATCAGCAAAGACAAAACGCCTGGCTGTTTGCCTGGGCAAAGAGAAGGGTGTAAAACACGTCCTTCTGTCAACGACCACACAACTGTCAGAAGGCTACGTGGGAACTTTGCCATCCTTTGCCACTTGATGACAATTCTCCAATCTTGTTTTTGCGTTGAACTATAATTGTTCTTTGAGTTGGCAATTGTTCCATCACAGTTTGCTTAGAATACAATCTCCTCTCTCTCTCTCTCTCTCTCTCTCTCTCTCTCTCTCTCTCTCTCTCTTCACACACAAAAAAACACACACACACGCACGCACGCACGCACGCACGCATGCACGCACGCACGCACGCAAGCACGCACACACACACACACACACACACACACACACACACACACACACACACACACACACACACACAAACAATTCATGAACTTTACCAAAGAAGGGGTTTACAACATGCTACACAGTACGCCTCGGTTGAAAACTGTACACTACGGTGACAGAAATGTGTACAATGATTTTTTTTCTCCATCCGTAAAAGATTCACTATCCTAATGTATTGACACTTCTTTTTGTGTAGCTTAAAAAATATCCACAGCGAATTTCGACGGATTTACACAATGAACTATTCCTTTTTTTTTTTTTCTAATGGACATTTCAGAAACATTTAGCTGGGTTCCCCAACTCCTATCGTTTGTTCATTTAAACAGTGAACAACCACCACCAAAACCCACTGCAACCACCACCAAAACCCACTGCAACTGAGAGCAGTTGCTTTCATTCTTCTGTCCCCCCTCCCCCATTCCTCACCAAAAAATGTGGAATTTGTCGTCATTATAGCTTAGAGACTATGTAAAACCCTAGGACCCATCAGTAATCCTTCTCCTCCACATCTACTCCCTCCCCCATTTTCTTTTTTTCCCTCTCCTTCCTCCTTATCCCCCCCCCCCCCCCCCCCCCGCCAAAAAAAAAAAGACCCTAAGCCGTACCCAGTACGGTGTTCACCTTCCGTTTACCCATTTGTTTATCCTCTTTTTACCCCTTTGTTCACACCTTTGGGCCGCCAAGTGAACTGACGTCAGACTTCAGTGCGCCTCAGTTTCTACCCCTAACATCAGCCACCCAGGGTACAGATTACGAGGGGTCTTCCCAGCACCTAAAGGACGTTATTGTTTTTGATGAGTGGTGAGAAAGAAAACTGCTGGTGAACATAATCACAAAGGCGTCCATTGTTACCTCTGGCCCTTAAAAACATTTCTTTGTGTCAAATGACGAATTGGCATTTAAACGGAACTAGAAATTCGATGGTTTCATGTCTGCCTCTTTCATTTACATCTATGAATACATATGTCGGACTATGTGATTTTGCAAATTATGTACACTTTTTCCCGACTGGCAGGAAAATCAGTCGGCATTCACCAGTTGTGCACCCAAACAAACAGCAACCAACAATTCTGGAAAAGATCTACGATCAAAAAGTTGAACCGCTATCAAAGATTCCACTACCGCTCTACCAAGAAAGTGGTTTTTCAATCATCAAGATACCGCAGTAGTCATATTTTCGTCACTGGCTCCTTAGTTATTTTGTCACTGGCTAGTACATATACACCAATGATATTTCAATACTCATACAAACGATCAAAGAGTTCCTGTTTAACCCTCAAGATGGCTACCATGAGGTCGTCTCTTTACTAGTTATTTCGTCATTTTGCCATTGGCTGGTACATTAACCAGTAAACAGTTTAACACTCATACAAACGATCACAGAAAAACCACAACTCCTGTCTCACCAGTTCCTGTTTGACCTACAAGATGGCGGCCATGAGGTCGTCTATACACTAGTTATTAAGTTATTTTGCCACTGGCTAGCATATAAACCAGTAACAGCTTAACATTTATCCAAACAATCAAACAAAAAGTGCTAGTCCACCCTCACCAGTTCCTGTTTGACCCACAAAATGGCGGCCATGAGGTCGTCCAGGCGGTCGGACAGGGAGTCTCCCAGCACGCTCTGTCCTGGCTGGATGCTGATCTTACGCACACGCACGGGGATGCCGTTGCTGCCCATGGCCGCTTTCTCGTAGCGACGCGGCAACTTCACGTGACCCGGGAGACTGGCGTGACGTAATGGGATCACTCCTGACGTCATCTCGTGTCCGTCCATCACCCCGTTCATCGACGTGACGTCAATTCGCGCGCTGTAGACAGAGAAGTAAATTTTTTTTGTGAATTTGTTTTCCGTTGAGCTTTGGAAGAAAACTGAACAATGCAAAAAACGTGTGTGATAAATAATGACAGCACATCTTCCAGAAAGCGGTCACACAGTTAGAAACATACATACACTGAGACTGGCAGAAACTACGCCAAGACAGAATGGAAGCGCGCGTATGTGTGTGTGTGTGTGTGTGTGTGTGTGTGTGTGTGTGTGTGTGTGTGTGTGTGTGTGTGTGTGTGGTGTGTGTGTGTGTGTGTGTGTGTGTGTGTGTGTGTGTGTGTGTGTGTGTGTGTGTGTGTGTGTGTGAGTGAGTGTGTGTGTGTGTGTGTGTGTGTGTGTGTGTGTGTGTGTGTGTGTGTGTGTGTGTGTGTGTTGTGTGTGTGTAAGTGTGGTTATGTTTGTGTGTGCGCGTGCGCCAGCAGTACAATATAATCCAGTGCAGAAAACTAAACGGAGTCGACCACAACCGTCGCCAGTTCAGCAACGATTAATTTCCGATGGCTTCAGCTCTCGTCGGCTATCCTTTGCCCCGTCAGTCCTCCCCTCCTCCCCCCATCCCTCCCTCTTCCCCCTCCTGTTCCCCCAATCATCCTTAATCCCCGATCAAGTCATCTCCGCGATCTCTCTCTCTCTCTCTCTCTCTCTCTCTCTCTCTCTCTCCTCACACACACACCACACACACACACACACACACACACACACCACACACACACACACACTGTACCCAGAATGCTGTACATCTTGACTTTCACTGTGGCGAAGTGAAAAGTAACGACAGACAGTGAGAATACCGATTACTCTACGTACCAATCAGAGGACGTGTTATTCATGGCGCATGGCATTAGTTCACGGCAAAATAACATGAGAAAGGATGGCCTCCATGACCTCATTTGTTTTGTTGGTATTCGACATGAAGAAGACGTTCAATGGAAAGACTCTAAATCAGTGACCTGGCTGTTTACATCTCGTCTTCATTTTCATTTGTCATATATTTTGAGCTACGTGATTCGTCGAAGTTTGTCATTTTCCTTGTGATTGGTGTCAGGAAAGAACGCCTTTCACCCACAGCAACTCGAACAGCACTGAATGAGAACACGCTGGAACCGTTCACTTTCAACCTCCTCTGTTACATCCCACTGTTACAACGCAAAATATAACAGCGCAACAATTTCCAAGTAAAGATCAAACAATAAAGCAGCTGGACAAAAACAGTCACAATGTTTTCTCGTGCAGACAGCCAATACAACGCAGTATGTAACTGTGTTGCAATGGTCTTGAAAAAGGTTACAATGCTGCAGTCTGGACACAAAATGTAACGATCAGTTGTCTCAACGCTCAGTCAGGTTCAACAGTCACCGATCGATTACACATTAGCAAAGCAACAGTATCAATATTTTGTTTGCACATGCAGCGTAAAATATCACAATGTAGGAAACTCCACGAAAAATAAAGCAATTCAAAAGTTTGGAGGAAAATATAACCGTTTCATTCTTCGTGCAGCAATTTGCACGAAAAATATACCTTGCGACAGCCTACAGTGGTACAGTTTTCAAAGAGATTGCAGCATTCTTACATTTTACGTTGCAGCGTCCTGCCGTTTAACCCTGCCAGGTGAGTGTTACCAAGATCTGGATCTTGCAGCCACTGACTTTTGTTCCTTGTTGACTCCGTGCAATACAATCAAGGACGATATACCCGAGTGCAAAGCAATCCCACGTCATGCAAGACAACACAGCACAGGACCACACCGGGCAATGCTTTTCTGTTCTCCTGCCGTCTGTTTTCTTCTAAAGAATTGAACCCATGGCCTCGTCGTACCAGCGAAAAGTTCCACAGAATGCGGTTACTGTGTCCAGTGACAGATTTACGCCTTCATAAAAAGGAGACCCCGAACTTCTCACCTTTCACCCCCTCCACTCCCCGTCTCCCATCTCCCCTCTTCTGTTTATTGTACACAACGACTGGCTGAAAGGCGATTAAGGAATACTATCTGTCAACAAGGATTTGGCATGAAGTGACGGACGAATACAGGGTATCAGACAAAAGACAGCCATCGTTTTCAGAGAGAGAAAACGAATACGAATGTTTTCTCGAGGGTGAAATGGAAAAGTTAACAGTTTGTTTACACAAAAGAGAGAGAGAGAGAGAGAGAGAGAGAGAGAGAGAGAGAGAGAGAGAGAGAAGACAACAGACAGACAGACAGACAGAGATAGAGAGAGAGGCAGTGAGAGACAGAGAGAGACAGGTAGAGAGAGAGAGAGAGAGAGAGAGAGAGAAATACTGAGCTTTAATGAATAGGCTAGTGGTCCTTGTCACTTGGGATCACTACGATGAACAAAGTATTGAAAAAAAATACAGATACAATCCAAACGATCCACTTAGAAACAAGTACTTTGCATGCTTTGTGGAGGAGGAAAGCCAAGCGCAACACCACAGCTTTGTTTTCACTTCCTCGTGGCAATGGGGATCCGGAAGACGACATAACCTAGAGGGATAATTATACTGTATTTATCCGCAGGACATTGTCATACAACATAAAACTTAGTTTTCTCTTTAAAACTCAATCGAACGGGCACGCCCGCTCTTCCTGTTACATTATTGTTAAGTGTAAAAATGTAATCCATGAATACTGAATTGTGTCATACAAAGTCGCAACTGTTTCATTAGAGAGAGAGAGAGAGAGAGAGAGAGAGAGAGAGAGAGAGAGAGACAGAGACAGAGACAGAGACAGACAGACAGACAGACGGACAGACAGACTGACACAGAGAGAGAGAGAGAGAGAGAGAGAGAGAGACGCATGGGGAAGGGGGAAAGAGAGAGAGAGAGAGAGAGAGAGAGAGAGAGAGAGAGAGAGAGAGAGAGAGACGCATGGGGAAGGGGGGGGGGGGAAGAGAATCACAGACAGACAGAGCAGAGCGACAGAGAGACGGGGTGACACATGCACACAGAGGGTGGACAGACGCCATAAAATTTCCTCCCCTGATTTTAATAGCAATTAGGTGGAGAGGCCACCCACCGTCAGCGCAGTGTCTGCCCCTCACCCTGCCGCCCCGGGCCCTTGTTTGGCCTGGCAGGTTTTCACTGGGGGGGGGGGGGGGTCACCATTAATCTGAGGTCACACCGAATAGATCCACGGTTCCAAACAACACAGGGTTGTGTTCAGGTCGTTAACACCATTCGCAACCGTTGGCCAAAGTTTCACAGTGATACAGCGAAAAACAAACAAGCAAAACGTGGATTTAATCACGGTATCCACGAAATAAAGTACGTTGCAAGGCAAGGCCCTAATCTCCTTGTGTCTTACCCCTAACAGGCACACGTTCGGCGGTTTAGCGCACCGTGTGGCGTTATCTTCTGTACTCCACGGACGTTCCCAATATTTTTCCGGTTCACTGTACTTGAACATGACGGCATGTGACGAGACAATAATTGTGTTCTACAATGAGACAGTCGTTCGTTTGTGACACATTTACTGTTGCTAGGTCATGATACTGTTTTGGCATTCGGTGGCTTTTGAGATTTGATACGATCTAGCCATGCGCTCTCTCTCTCTCTGTGTGTGTGTGTGTGTGTGTGTGTGTGTGTGTGTGTGTTGTGTGTGTGTGTGTGTGTGTGTGTGTGTGTACCATATTGCTTTGTCATGACTGATGATTGTGACTGGCACTATCTGTCTCGCTCTTTTTGTCACAGCTGGCAGTTATTGTCCTTCAGACTGTCGTGCGCAAAGTTCACAACATTCATGTCTATTGGTTAAGTCCATGTTATTTATAGTCAATCCCACTGCAGGCAGAGGGGAGGGACGGAGGAAAGGGAGGGGAGGTGTGGATAGCAGAAGTGTCATGTCGTCCAAAGCGTTTCCACATGCCTTTGTTAACAAAAAATGCTATCAATAAACTGTTCTGCAGTCTGATTCTTCGATGCTGTATATGAAAACAAAGTATCTGGGTTATACGAGCGATGAACCCGTTCAGCTCCACTGTGGCAATGACGTTACAACAAGCTTCATCGTCGACGCTGCATTTCTGCACCAACTTTAAGCCCTGCTGCTGACACATAAACATTTTCAACATGCAAAGAAGAAACACATTTCTTGTAGGTTTAAAACTACGTTCATTTTGTTTCTATTTTGCCCCAATGAGCAAGAGAATTGTTTTGAAAAGGACGAGCCGACAAGCTGCGAAAAAGGAGGCATTTCTCTCAGGTTGCGTTGGAAAACAGCGGGGAATCCGGAACAGATGGCATGGACACGGTCAAAGCACAGCTTCTTTCCTTTGCATGAAGAACGTAATACTATAAGCTAATCTTCAGGAGATGAGTACGGACGTTTCTTCCTACGAATTGCAAGGACATGTACTACTTGAGACAGGAGGACAGACAAAGTGCTTGAAGCATAACACATACTGCGCGAACAGTACAACTGAACACTGCTCCTATTTCATGGGACGTCTCACACGGTCTCATTGAGATCCCAAGTCTCGATGTGGGAATGAGATTGTCGAGGAACGCAGAACACTCAGCTATCTAATTACGTTCAATGACGTCATCTGGGGGCCGGAATAGCTCAGTTGGTAGAGCGCCGGACTCGTGATCCTGGGGTCGTGGGTTCGAATCTCCGCCGAGCCGTTTCGGTACAGGGGGATTTTTCCCTCGGAGTTAAAATTGCTTCTGACTCCATTTCCTATATAGTCCTTCGAATGAGACTATAAACCGAGGTTCCGTGTGTGAACGCACGCATAACATCTTGCACACACCTAAAATCCCATCACCAACTTTCGGAAGAGAAGGCTAGTTTGGCCGTTGGTATGGATGACACGTTACACATAGCATGCACCCTGCGTGAGAAATGGAAAGAATGAAGGAAGTAAGGACATTGAGTGAACAATATTGGACGACATTGACTGGATGACACGGGAAACGACTGAACGAAGCGCCAGCTGGCAGCTCTTCAGTCAGCACTGCCCAGGTAGGCAGCCGATGTGTGGATTGTAAAGCGCTTAGAGCTTGGTCTCTAGCCGAGAATAGGCGCTATATAAGTATTCATTATTATTATTATTATTGTTACTATTATCTCATGATCTGTGTTTTTCAACCAAGACTTCTCTCCC
>CM065719.1:30386849-30391849 GCA_033310375.1 Conus canariensis
TTAGAAACATTCTGGTCTGTATCATTTCTTTTCGGGTCAGCCACCTCTACCTCACTGACACGACACGATCTACTACTAGTAGTTCTCTGAAGCACAGAGTAGGATTTTGTTGGAGTCTATTTCACCTGTTGTCTCTTTGTATGCATCGCGCAATTTTCTGCATGCTTAGTATGTGCATTTGAAGTAGTTTAGAGCTCACCCCCCCCCCCCCACGCCTCACCTACCCCCTCCTCCCCCTATCCCACACTTTCTTACCATCCTTCTCTGAGCCCATGAAGTCTTAAACAAAAAACAAACAAACAAAAAACCCAAACACACACACACACACACACACACACACACACACACACACACACACACACACACACACACACAAAACCGGCCAAACCCAGCTATTCAGCTACACGCATGATTTGACTCCCAACCCAGTCCACGCAATCATTCTGGCCAGAACTGTATGCCATTAGACATCGCCCATGTGAAGCTTGGAGATAAGATCACCGACTTTTTCAAATGAGGCATGAAGGGGTATTAGTTTCAGCACGTGTTTTTCTATTTCAAACCTCTCATCTTTCTTATTCCTGAAATACACACAGAGAAATGCACGCGCTTTGCCGAGCATGTACGTGCGTTTTAAATGTAGTTTCGTGAGCAGAATAAACACCATGTGGAAAATCGCCTGATTTATTATTTGGAGTCAGTCCAAACAGCATGCTCGGTTTGTTCTATTTTCCGTTTCAGACGGAAAAGGGAAATAGGAGAGAGAGAGAGAGAGAGAGAGAGAGAGAGAGAGAGAGAGAGAAGAGAGAGGGGGGGGGGGGCGAGAGAGTGAGAGAGAGAGATAGAGAGAGAGAGAGCGAGAGCAGGAAGAACAGGAAGAAAGAAGTGAGAGAGAGAGAGGGAGGGAAGGAGGGAGGGAGTGGGTGGCACACACAGAGACAGAGAGAGGCAGAGCGAGCGAACAAGAGAGAGAGAGAGAGAGAGAGAGAGAGAGAGAGAGACAGACAGACAGACAGACAGACAGACAGACAGAGACAGAGAGACAGAGAGAGACAGAGAGAGACAGAGAGAGACAGAGTCAGAGAGAGAACGTACCACTCACGCACTAATTCCAGCGCCAGATGTGAGCTATTACATACGCTGGCAAACACGAACCACGCAATAATGTGATCATGCAAGCAAAACCCATTAAACTCTGTAGCATCCCCCGTCTCCCCACCCCCCCATTCGCCGTCCCCCCTCCCTCCCTTTCTTTCCGCACACACAGACTCACACGTGTACTTCTCTTAAAGGAAAAAAGGAGAGGAAGAAGAAGAAGAAGAAGAAGAAGAAGAAGAAGAAGAAGAAGAAGAAGAAATGATGAAATGGCATTTTATACGCAGAAGATTTTGTGCATACTATATTACTCTTTAAAATATTTGATTATAAAATCTGTTTTTGCATACTCGTTCATAAATTCACGCGGTTTACAGGGGAAGTATGTGTCTGTCTGTCTGTCTGTATAGTGATAACTATAAACATGATGATGCATACATGCATTTCAGGTGCAATCATTATCTTTACAAGTCCTGTGCGCTCACAATAGTTCAGTCTTAAAGTCATAGACGTAAACTAGCCACCCGAAAGCACACACACACACACACACACACACACACACACACACACACACACACACACACACACACATACACAGAAAAAAACTATGGGACAGAAAGAAAGACCAAAAGCAACAAGTCCAGGTGGAAACTGTTTTTTTTTTTTTTTGCTGGTCAGCCTGCGTACTCAGAGCAAGCACACATGCGACCGACAACGAAGCAACCCCAAGTTCCAGACAGTGGCAAGAACCCAAGAACTGATCTGCCATCTAGTGTGTTCAGTGTTATCAACATCGAACAATAGTTGAGACAATTTAGGAGGTAGTATTTCCTCCGTCTGTCGGTATGTATACCCCCGAGGAACAACAACGACGAGTCAATTCACAGAGCGCATGAAGGCCATTGAATTTTTTATGCTGATGAAGAATAGAATAAGATGATGTACGATTCCATTCGGTAACTACAGACAGCTGTATACGCTCATAATTCCGTCACCGCCGAGCCACGCCAAAGCAAACTTCAACGATCATGTGTACCATCCATCCACGATCACCACAAACTCAACTCGAGACCCGTCGGGCAAAAATCACTGACTTGAGGATTCGAACAGAAGAGTGACGCTAAGTGCGGGTGTCCAGCGTGGAAAACTTCCATATTGAAGAACGTGTGAAGTATCTCGTTACAGAACACATTCACCTTCCATGCTAAAACAAAGAGTCCTAATGATCTTTCCTCCCGCCATCTGTATGTTCATCCTGTACCAACTCGCGTGACAAAGTAGTGGTGAAACAGGTAGGTCATCTGATCTGCTTGGATCGTCAAGTAGAAGGGTCTACGTGCCAAACAGTCAGAGAGGTCAGCTCTACTGTTTAGTGATCCAAGCGTTGTCAGGCACATCATTTTGAAGTTATTTTTGCAGACATAGTCGTGTTTGTGAAATCCAATATATTTCTAACATGATAGTCTTCACCGAAAGACTGGAAAAAAAATATCACATCGCTTGCAAATAGAAATTTGAACAGGTATGTTAATTCTATAAAAGACGGGGAAAACAGTTCACCCACACGCCTTGGGGCTGGGTGTGGTTGTGGATGGGCAAGCCAGCAGGAGCCGTGTGAGAATAAATCCACTGTGGGTGGAACGAAGACAAAACAGGAAAAAAAACCTCCAAATCCGCAGTTCACACAACACTTTATCGATAAAAGACATAATCTGAAGTTTGTTCAGCTGGAATCGTTCTACACCGGGAGGTAAATCCTTCAAGAAAATCAGACTCGCATAATCGCTCCAACACCAACAAATTCTATCAACCTTAATTGTTCCTTAAGTGGAAGAATGTTATAACAGATCCTTAAGGGGAATATATACGTGCATAGTCATTCCAAAACAAAAGTGTATGAATTGAAAAGTTCAAGACAACTGGAAGACAGAACTTCTTAAAGGAATCAAATTCGCCTAAATGATCTCCTTCGTAAAGGATTTTAAATCCGCATAATTTCTTTAAAAAAAAAAGGTCTGTTCAGCTTAATCTTTTACATTGGAAATCCGAATCCTCCTCCTTAAGGGGAAACGAATAGCAATCCCCTCCAGATCCAAGCGACTTATGTTCAACACAAATGAAGCTGTACACGATTATTCGTCTTCGGAGGCCACACTTACGACAAGCCGAGGTAACGGGAATTCACACAGTACATCATTTCAAGGGGCATGACTCATTTTGAAGGGTGAAAGGTTACAGTATCCAAAGCAATAAAAACAGTTGTCGTCTTCACTGCTTCGGTTCTCTCCCCTCCTCTCCCCATGCCTCTTCTCCTTTTCCTCCCAACTCCGAAGGACGAGTGTGTCGGAAAGATTGTAGTGGTGGATATAAGTGTCAAAACATCACAAACACGGTTTTCATGTACAGAATCAAGATACCACGAAGAAAGCAGTGACAATTATGGATTTCACGTTAAACAGTAAAAAAAAAAAAAAAATAAAATATAAAAAAATATATATATATATATATATATATATATATAATAATATAAATTATGACACGAAAACAGTAATTTTCGCGTGAAATGAGTTATTTTGGCAAGTTTTGACGTAATTCAGACATCACACAAATAGTCAACTGAAAGGCACTAAGTTGAAAACCACTAATTATGTCGGGTGCTTTGACCCCGTTCTGAGCCTTTGCGAACAGGCCTTCTACAGGCCTTCCGTCCGCGCTATGATATCAACTACATCAATGCGCATGCGCATAGTCAAAGTACCTGTTGTCACGAGACAGACGTATTCCCGCATCGTGATCTCGTTTGATGGTTACATCAAGCCGAAAACAAGAAAGAAAGTAATTATGAAACCAGCAGAACGGTGAAAATAACCATTTTCAAATGAAACATCGGTGCACAGTGTTGTTGTTGTTGTTGTTGTTGTGTTGTTTTAAAAGATAAAATCACTACTTTTCACAAATAAAACGATTACCACAGACTTTTGACTCTATCAAACTCCCGTAAGATCGGAGCATGAGGAAGCGTGTACGGCGGGCACAGGCTTTTGATAGAACTTGGTGTCCTCATAAAAAAAGAAATCTCCCCCACGTCGATCAGCACCCCGGGGAATCCAGACCACTGTCACTTGATGGCAGTTGTAAGACAGACAGACACAAAGAGAGACAGAAGGAACATTGTCACGGTGTAAGCACTTCACCACCGGGTCACCAGCCTTCCCTCCCCTTGGCATGGGGAAGGCACCGCCTGGGGTCGCTGCACGTTGTGACTCAGCTGTTTTAGTGGGAAGGTTGTTGGCGTCATTACAATGGAAATGAGTCATCACAAATAAAGGTACATGCCTAGGGGGTCAGTTCTTTGCAATGGTATGTAAACAGCGAGATAAAAAGAAGAAAATTAACAGGAGAGAGAGAGAGAGAGAGAGAGAGAGAGAGAGAGAGAGAGACAGACAGACAGACAGACAGAGAGAGAGAGAGAGAGAGAGAGAGAGAGAGAGAGAGAGAGAGAGGCATTCTGGAGACCTCAGCACTCGCTAAGGTAAAAACAGACCCTAGATCCGCTTATTAAGTCACTTCATGAGTGAAAACAGCATCATCCCCACCCCCACCCCCACTCCCCCGCCACTAGTAGTCGGCGCGGACTGAGAGAGTTATTTCCCATGAACTTTTTCAAGACAGGTTAAATTAAGGAAAGTATGAACTGCTGTCCAACAGAACATCAGAAAATCTCAACATTCATTAAAAAGAAAAAAAAAAGATGTTGCTTCAGAGGTAGCTGTCAATTTTAAACAAGAAGTTTGCAGTGATCATAAAATCCGAGGAACATGTGTGGTTATTTTGCTGATTTGATCCACATCAAGATCACGGATCAAAATGACAATGTAATGACTTCGTTCCTGTGTCATACGCTA
>CM065719.1:30404349-30414349 GCA_033310375.1 Conus canariensis
TGCATGAACGCGCGTATCTGTGTATATCTACGTTAAGTTTGCACAGGAGAGAGAGAGAGAGAGAGAGAGAGAGAGAGAGAGAGAGAGACAGACAGACAGACAGACAGACGAGACAGACAGACAGACAGTTCAGACAGACAGACAGACAGGGAGATTATCTGACAAGGAGGAGGGGGGTGGGTGGGGGTGAGGGTCGGGCTTCAGGGGGTCGGGGATGGAAGGGGGAGGAGAGGATGGCGGAAGGGGTGGGAACATTGGGGGCAGAGTGTGGAAGGGAGGAGAGTGCGGCACACAGACTTGTTTTTCTCTCTAAGCCTCTCCTCTCCATCTGAGCCTCTTTGCTCCGCTTGGAAGCGCATCGTTTTTCTTCCACCACTAACCCCCCCCCCCCCCCCCCCCCCCCCCACACACACACACCTAACGTCTCTCCCACTCCCCAGTCAACGTTTTCACTCCTGAAAAAAAAAGAAAGAAAAAAAGGAAAAGGAAAGAATCTGACCACGCGCGGGAACACCTTGGCTTACCTGCTAGACTAGATCCATGCCTATTTTATTTGCACCCCAGACTCCAAAGATCACAAGAGCGGCGCGGCTTGGAAACTAATCAAACGAGCGCCAGGTGGAACGGCGATGCGGTCGTCTTCCCACCTGAAAACATTGAGATTCCCAGACGGAATGCCGGCATGCCACCAAGCCGCGATCGCGACCCCTCGGTGCCGGAATGGTCAGGTACACTCCCTTTGTCAATGCCAAAGAAAACAACCGCCATTAGGAAATGGTCCTCTGGGGCTGTCAAAATGCCAGGGGGAGTGATCTCCCTTTCATCCTCTCTGCCTTGTTTTATTTTTCAAACAAGGTCGACTTGGAAAGGGCGAGGGGGCAGTTGAGGCGTGTTTTTTTTTTGTTTTTTGTTTTTAAACTTTTTTTTGGACCATGTTGTATCATTAACTTTTTTACACACACTCTGATTCGGTAGTCATCTCTCTCTGGCGCGGATCCCACCACTAAGATTTAATTAATTAATCGTTCTTACACCAGTCTATGGATTATTGACTACCGCATGACAACATAAGGTTAGAGGACGCGCACCATAACGATGTTATGGGAGAGAACTCCTAGGGTCAAGGTCACGGCATATGGAAGGCAAAGCCTGACCCGTTTCCTTCCGCCGCCTTCATCCGCCCTGAACTGAATCAGAAGTCTCTGTATCGCTGGGTAGAATGAGGTAGTTTATTCAAGCCGTGACAATCTGACCCCATGAGTGATTCGTACTATCGACCATCAGCTCCGCTACCAATGTTCCCCTTTCTACGTCTCTTACCTCCTGCAGATTTTCATGTACAGATCGCCTCACAAAATTGCTGCAGAATCAACGATCGGATTTACACCTGGATTCCGATCACAATTCCTGGTAGAAAATATCTTCGGGTTCACACTACAGAAATCAAAAGACTGGGTGTTAGGTGGATATATTCAAATCACCCCGAAATTCTCTTTATCGGAAACTTTCTCCCGGCATCGAAATTCCCCTTATCTCAAGAAGGGATTTTGGGGGGATCAACAACGTTTGGGGGTTATCAACATAATGGAAAACCTATCTGGTAGTGTAAATCTCCCAGGGATAAAGTACAGCTCATATATCTCTCGTAGGAGACAGCGTCTACTCTTCAGCGAACCACTTCTGCTCTTTTTTTTTTCCTTGTGTACTCTCGCACCTGCATATGTGCATGTGGCATACCCGAAGTACGGTCGTGTACATGGACTAGTCTGTATGCAGTGACACTTCCTTGACGAACTTAATATTTTGAGAACTCAAAGCAAAAAATCATTCTTTCCAACTGAGCTTTATATATATATATTATATATATATATAAACCGGCAAAAGTATGGAGAGAGAGAGAGAGAGAGAGAGAGAGAGAGAGAGAGAGAGAGAGAGAGAGAGAGAACAAAACACTGTTTCAAGTTAAACTTTATGGAGAATAATTGTAGTTTCAAGTGATAACGACCGACACATCGAGGTTATGGTTTCCTATATACAGGAATAATATTTTCAGCATTATGAGAAGTAAAACAAATAACTTTATGTCATGCACCCGAAATGATTAGATGAATATTCAAAATTGTTCGCTATTAACACATACTTTTTGCATCTCTCTCTCTCTACTCTCTCTCTCTCTCTCTCTCACACACACACACACACACACACACACACACACACACACACACACACACACACACATACACACAGAGTGGGAGGGAGGGAGAGAGGGAGGGAAGGAGAAAAAAAACAGAGAGAGAGAGACAGACAGACAGACAGACAGACAGACAGAGTCAGAGACAGAGACAGAGAAGGTAACAAACAAACAGAAAGACAGACAAAACACTCTCACACCCCAAAGCAAAACAAGAGATACTCCACAACAAAAACACCAAACTAACCCATCTTGACCCCCGCCGGTACATTCCGATCTAATCACCACAAAGCGCGACAACTCACCATTATCAGCAAGGCAGGAAGGAAGGAAACGAAAAACAAAAGCACACACCACCATCATCATACACAGTGTCTACAGCCTCCTACAACTGTCCTCTACGGCACACACACACACACACACACACAAAACACCACTTTTCCTCTGGATTCCGAAAACTGCAACCTTGTTTATCTTCCCATCCATGAGGAAGGGAGAGAACTAAGCCAGGCAATCTCTGATGCTGCTGCTCTCCTCCTTTCTCCTTTTATTTCTGCTTGCCTCTGTTGCGTGTGACGACAGTTTCGCAACGTTCTGGGAACGTTTGCTGTTAAAGTACTTCCCCCCTTGCGGGCAACATCTGAAGAGAGCGACGAGATGACAATCACGTGGTGACGGAGCATTGCTTGCGATTGGGTTGGGGTGGTTGGGTAGGTTAGGTGAGGGAGGGGGGGGGGGGGGGGGGGGGGGGGAGGGTTAGAGGGTGGGAATGTGAGGGGGCAGGTTACGTGTGGTTTGTGTCTTGCTCAGCGAGATATTTTGCTCCGGTTGTTTTGATATGATAGACATTTATTTATGCGTTCTGTTTACTTGGATTTTCTGTTAGCCTGCTTGTCCGTTTCCATTAGTTTTGAATTTTTTGTTTGTTGTTGTTGTTGTTGTTGTTGTTGTCTGTCGTTTAAGTCAGCTGTGTTTTTTTCCCCCCTCTTTATTCATAAACGACTCTTGATTCTGGATTTTTTGTTTTCTTTCCTTTCGCTTCTATCTTTTCCTGATAAAATCTGAAATATTTTTGGCAGTCGGCAGGACTGTAAATAACATGGAAACTTTCCCTTGCTTTTCCTCTCTCTCTCTCTCTCTCTCTCTCTCTCTCTCTCTCTCTCTCTCTCTCTCTCTCTCTCTCTCTCTCTCTTCCCCCCCCTCTGCCCAGCTGTCTATCTATCTATCGTTCTATTCACCTACTCCCCCCCTCTCTCTCTAACATTGAACTACAAACATAACAGTAGCAATGAACAATGAAGACAATACCAATGAACTACAATGAAAACATCAACAAGGAATTACGAAGACAAAATCAACAACGACGTAACATCAACAATGCACGAGAATGACAACACAAGCCACGAACTATGATGATAACAACAAGGAATTGTAAAGGCAATAGAAAAAAAAATAATGACAACAAGGAATTATAAAGGCAGTAGAAAAAAAAAACACCTCAAAGGCAACACAAAAACTATCAATTGCAAAGACAACATAAAAAAAATGGTGTTCAAGAAATCAACAAAATAAGATTACAAGACTGACTGAACAATGAACTCTAAAGACAGTATCAACGACGAACTACAAAATCGTCAGCAAACAAGTAAAAGCAGACATCAACAATGAGCTGTAAGTACAACATCAGCAATACCAACAATGAACAATGCAGACAACATCAACAATGAATTTAAAGACATTTTCAGCAATGAATCATAAAGACAGCATCAAAAAAGAACTGTAAAGACAATATCCACGCCGAATTCAGAGACAAAATCAGCAATAAAAAAAAAGCAATAATAAAGAGCAATAAACTGCAAAGACAACACGAACAATCAACTACAAAGACAACATCAACAATGAATCATAAAGACACCATCAAAATCAAAACAATCAACATGAAAAATAAACAATGAAACAATCAGCAGTAAATCGTAAAGACAAAATCAACGACGAATTGTTAACACAACATCAATAACTGACTTAAAAAAACAGTATTAACAAGAACTGTAAACACAACACTGAAATATTAAACATGTAAACACCAACATCGTGTAGTACCAGTCATTATTGGAATTAAAAAGAAAAACTATTTTGCGCCTCCAACGGTCAATAAAAGTACCATCACAAGTACGGTATATTAAATTTTCAAAATTAGTTTTCCCCCTATTATTGTTGTACACAAACAATCTTAAAATCACGGTAAAAAAAAAAAATATCATTTGTCCGGGGTTAAGAACAAACGTGGGAGGTGTTTCCTACATTGGGGGGCTTCAGAAACCGATCGCAGGCGGATCTCACTATGACGTTAATATTACAACCGCCTGTCGTGTGCACGTGCTCCAGCCCCTGAGGGGCCAGCTATGGCGACAGCTTCACAATATCCTCAGGTTCAATGTCAGTGAAAATGACTCTCTCTCTCTCTCTCTCTCTCTCTCTCTCTCTCCGCAGTGTGACACAGTGTGAGTGGACAGCGGCTAGCTGTAGTAGCCTGAGTCACTTCCTGGGCTCAGCTGTACAATGTTTGCCAACAGACGTCTTGCCATAAAACTTGGAGATGACGCAATACACACACACACACACACACACACCACACACGTGTGCACACACACACACACACACACACACAACACACACACACACACACACAAGTGTGTGTGTGTGTGTGTGTGTGTGTGTGTGTGTGTGTGTGTGTTGTTGTTATTGTTTGTTGTTATTTGGTTTCTTTGACATTTACTAAAATTGATAACCAAAAAACATTATTAAAAAAAAACAACCAAAAAAAAAAACCCAAAAAAAACAACAGAACGAACGATTTTTTTTTTTTTTTTTTTTTTTTTTTACCAGGGTAATGAGATAAGCAATACAAGTGCTTTTTTCCACCGAGCTCTGTGTGTGTGTGTGTGTGTGTGTGTGTGTGTGTGAGAGAGAGAGAGAGAGAGAGAGAGAGAGAGAGAGAGAGAGAGAGAGAGAGAGATACAGAGATACAGAGAGAGAGAGAGAGAGAGAGAGAGAGAGAGAGAATATGACCGGTACTCATTTCGATCGACAACTTCAAAGCAGTTAATTCCAAGACCACCAGTACCAACAGCTGAGATCTGACAGATCTTTTTTCAATTTTTTTTTTTTTTTACCAATCACAAAGAAGTTGACACATTTCCGCGAACCTCGTATAAATCAGCATTCATGAAATTAAAAAAAGACAAGAGGCGAAAAACGATGACGAAGTTAAAAAAAAAAATGTCTCCAACTATTCTTTTTCCACTTGAAGTCCACGTCATCTTCGAAGGTAAGGTAAGATAATGTTGCTTATAGCCCAGTTGATTTTAACGTGGTGACAGCCCTGATGTGGCCCTTCATCCTCGAAACAAACCTGATGAAGACGAGTGGAAAAGAAAGAAATCTGTACTATTCATATTCAGCCATTATGGTTCGTCCATGCACCCCAATTAGTCAGGTCCTCTCTTTTGTAGGAAGAGCCCTGGGTGTTTAATTTTTTTTTTTTTTCTGTCAGTCATATTTCCAAACATCTCGTGTCGTTTACAGCCTGGTTGATTGCAGGTGTCAGTGTAAGATGATCCTGAGGTGTTTTAATTGTGCAGGTGGCTGAATACGTGAACCACACCTCTCTTCAATACATTTGGAACAATAACCCTCTCCCCCCCCCCTCCACACACACACACACCACACACACACACATACATGCCAACACACACACACACACACACACACACACACACACACACACCAACACACATAGCCACGCACGCACATACATACTCACGCGCGCGAGCGCGCGCGCACACACACACACACACACACACTCTCTCTCTCTCTCTCTCTCGCAAACACAACACGCACACGCACACACACACACTCACACACACACACGCACACACACACCCCCCCCCCCCACAAAACTGTCCGGGATGCAAAACTAACAAGGGGGGGGGGGGGGGGGGGGGGGGGCGTGCTTCTCGAGGGCTTCAGCCGCAGATCGGGAGCGGATCCCTGCGCAGCTGTGACGTTCTTATTGACGCCCGCACGTGTTTGAACGCCTCAGGGTCCGGCAATGTTTATAGCTTCAAAATAAAAAAAAATAAAAAAACCATGTTCAATATCCATTAAAATGGCTTTTAAAACTTTTTTTTTTTCCTTTTTTTTCTGTCTTTCTTTTTCTTTCTTTCTAATTTTTTTCCCTCTTTTTTTTTTTTTCTATTTCCCCAAATTTTCTAACCTTGCTTATTTTTCCACAAGCTGACACAGTAGCTTGATTAAAAAGGCAGCGATAGTAACTTTGGCTAACGATTTTTCAGCGGAGTTATCTGACTTAGTTTCTTTATGTTTCAACAGTTTAAGTCCGTAAGATCGAAACACGTAGCGTCCTGTATTGAGTTTCTGTTTGTCTAATTGCTGGACGGGCTCAAATCTGACCTGCTGGCAAACGTAAACATCCCGACCCCGTGTCCCCGACGCCTCCGTAGGCCATCTTCTTTCTGACGAATACGAATGGCATTCTCTGACAAACAGGTTAGGGCCAGTTACGAATGACGTAGGGGGTCGGATATATTTACCGATTTGTTGTTTTTCATGCGTTACTATCATTATGCTTCTTCAGTGTTATTTTCTTAATTAATGAAGGGATTTTGAGCTTCAGGACAGGGTTGCCCCAGAAGTATATTGTTGTTACGTGTAGATGGCAACATCAGCGTCAAACTGGACCCCGGTCTCATACATTCCATGGCTCCCTTTTAGAGAATGCATTAAACAAAACAAAACAAACAAAAAAAAAAGAAAAAATGAAAACAAACAAACAAGCAAACCAGAAAAAAAACACACCTTAAAAGTCTAAACAAATCTTAAATAAATGTTAGCGAACCGCCAAGAAAACGTGGACAAACGAATCACAAGATTCTCTCTCTCTCTCTCTCTCTCTCTCTCTCTCTCTCTCTCTCTCTCTCTCTCTCTCTCTCTCTCCGTAAGATCGAAACACGCAGCGTCCTGTATTGAGTTTCTGTTTGTCTTGTGATTCGTTTGTCCACGTTTCTTTTGGCGGTTCACTGACATTTATTTAAGATTTGTTTGGATTTTCGCCTGCAGTCGTCTCACTATGCAGCTAGACCTAAAAAGTCGCCATGGAGTTGTGTTTGCAGTTTCACAAATCGAATTGTGCATTCATTCAGCTAACAGCGACGGATCATTTCAAATATTTCTGTTACATACATTTTGAACTGAAGTCAGACGTGTGATATGAGTTTACCGGTTAGCACCCTGCTTTGTAACAGTTCCTGACCTCTCTCTCTCTCTCTCTCTCTCTCTCTCTCTCTCTCTGCCTCTCTCTCTCTCTCTCTCTCTCTCTGCCCCCTTCTCTTTGCCTCTCTCTCTCTCTCTCTCTCTCTTCTCTCCTCTCTCTTTCTGTGTGTGTGTGTGTGTGTGTGTGTGTGTGTGTGTGTGTGTGTGTGTGTGTGTGTGCGTGCGCGCGCGCGCGCGTATGTGTGCGCGGGCGCCAGATATGACCCATTGTGGTCGGCTGGGCTTTAAATAAACAACGTGACTGGACTCGGTGCCTGTGTTGGGCGAGTCTTCAGTGTGTGGGTGGGGTGTGTATAATGTTTTTTTTTTGGGGGGGGTGTATAATGTTTGGGGGGGGGGGGGAAGGTATGCTGGTCTGCTGTGACGTGTTTACTTTAAAGGCTGTGAGAGCGGCTGCTACTTGGATATATCCTTGTTATGATCAAAGTCTTCTCTCGTCTTTTCCACCGTTGTTCTGACTTCTCCTCTCAACCTCTTTCACACCGAGTCGGTTTTGTCCCCCCCCCCCCCCCCCCCCCCCGCCCCCTCCCCCGCTCCCCCACTCCCTCCCTCCCTCGCACTGCGATCCTGCCTCCGGGTGTGGAGAGTGTTTCAGATGCAGAACAGGCCGTACATGCATTCATTTATTATTCATGGAGAAGAAAAAGAGGTGTGTTTGTTCCTTCGCACTTGTCTTCTAACTTTCCCATTGACAGGCCTGTCCTCTCTCTCTCTCTCTGTCTGTTAGACTGTGCTTCAGCAGTCTGTGTTGCAGTGTGTGAGCATGAAAGTGTATCTCACGTGCACGTGGTATGACTTCAGAAGATGAGAACAGTTTGGCCCTAGCTTGTGGTCCAGCGGTTCGTGTTGATAAGAGAAATATTTTTTTAAAAAAGATTCTTTTATCAGCAAATATATTAACAAAGGAAACTGTTTTGATTTTGCATTGTTCCCATACAGACAGCATATACATGGAGAGGGACAAGAATAAGTACAAGCATTGCTCAAACATGACAAGTGGGTGCAGAGGAGCAAAACTCGAGGATGTGTGAGTGAATTGACGTATGCACACACACACACACAGACTCACACATATATGTACACGCGTGCGCGCGCGCGTCAAAGAGAGAGAGAGGAGAGAGAGAGAGAGAGAGAGAGAGAGAGAGAGAGAGAGAGAGAGTTGTGAAAGGGGAGGGAGGGAGACAGATCTCAAACAGCTCACTGTAATGTATGTAAATCTTTGCTTTTACGAACATTTTGTCGTTAACGCGTTCATGCTCTCGACGGCTGGATGAATTCTTCTCTTCTGTACTTTTCTTTCTTTCTTTTTTTTTTTTTTTTTTCAATGAGGACAATATCTGTGGGCTTGTCTGCTTACTTGCTTGCTTGCTTATCCATATGTGGTGGACAAGGCAATTTGTCCAATGTCCTAAACTTTCTTGTCCTTGGGTACGCTTATAATCAGCATCACATTTCTCTTGGAGTAGCAGAAGGACAAACAGCGTACCGGAATGTAGGTAAACAGCATGAAGATTGCTCTTCTGTCAACAGGACATGAAAGCAAAAGATACACACGACAGTGCAGATGGGACCCAGAGAAGTACTGTCCTAAACTGCCGAACCAACCAGCTGGCAGCAATCCTGCACCACTCTCGAAAGCCTGCGCTGTGTTTACATAGCGTGCAGGCACGCGCCGAGCATTTCATTGGTTAAAAGACGTCACGGGACATCATCGCTCTCTGACGGATGCTGTTGTGTAGCGGCCACTGGAAGTGACACGACAGAACCTCCACGGGAGAGTTCCCATGGGTGAACCAGCCCATATTTCATGAGAGTAAATAGAATGAAGATTCATGTACTCTCAACAGGCAGTCTTGAGCTCTATGTCTATGTATTTCAGGGTTCAGTCTCCCTGAGAGTGTGCAGGGCTAAAAAGAAGCCATTTGGGAATCGGGTGTGTGCCATTTGTTGATCCCAAATTGCTTTAAGAATGAGCAGTGTTCCTTCCCTTGATTTGAAATTATCTGGGAAATTGAAGTGTGCCATTTACTGACCTCCGATAATTTGAGGATGGAGAGTGCGCTGAGTGTTGATTCACTGGGAGTCGGGAGTGCCTGTTCATTGATGTCAGAGAACAATGTCTTGGGTAGGGCGCCATTGATTGATTTCAGAGAACAATGTCTTGGGTAGGGCGCCATTGATTGATTTCAGAGAACAATGTCTTGGGTAGGGCGCCATTGATTGATTTCAGATGACAATGTCTTGGGTAGGGCGCCATTGATTGATTTCAGAGAACAATGTCTTGGGTAGGGCGCCATTGATTGATTTCAGATGACAATGTCTTGGGTAGGGCGCCATTGATTGATTTCAGAGAACAATGTCTTGGGTAGGGCGCCATTGATTGATTTCAGATGACAATGTCTTGGGTAGGGCGCCATTGATTGATTTCAGAGAACAATGTCTTGGGTAGGGCGCCAC
>CM065719.1:30424349-30429349 GCA_033310375.1 Conus canariensis
CATCCTGAAAAAAAAAATGACACGGTCGCTGAACTGTTGACATCCGTGAGGGGACCAAGACTAGGCCAGTAGTGGCCATCTTTGACAGTGTGTACAATGGTGGTTGCCCTGTGTATAGGTGACGATGGAATTCAGGTGTGACGTCTGCACCTACCTCAGGTAACATGACAAGCTGGGGGACCTATCTCATGTCACCACAGCTGACACCCTTCCGGAGTCAGAATTTGGGGACCAGGGAATGACGGGGGTGGGGGTGGGGTTGGAGTGACGAGGGGGCGGTTCAGCTTTGGACTGAAAGTGTTTATTACCTCCCTTACGTTGCAGGTGACAAATTGGGGGGGGGGGGGGGGGGGGGTTTAAAGAAATTGCATTTTCCAGCACCCACATTACATTATTTGGGATTTCTTCTGCAATACGTTATCATTCCTGTCAACAACAACAACAACAACAACAAATCACACACACTTTCCCATCCCACAATTTTAATTTAAAAACAAAAAAGAAAAGGTGAAATTCTGTTGTTTTTTTCCTTTGATTCTGGATTTCAAGAAAAAATGTCTAAATTTGGGAAACTCAAGAAAAATTCTGGCATGTTGGCAGCTATGCAGGTGAGTGGGAGGGAGGGGAAGAGAGGAAGAGCTGTCTGACTTTTGCTGACACTACAAACAAAAGAAAGAAAAGAAAAGAAAAAAAAAAAAAAAAGAAAAAGAAAGAAAAATGAGGGGGGAGAAGGGACACCCATCTAAATTACTGACACTAATCTCTAGTCCAACACGTAACAAGTGGGCAGCGTGTGTTTCACATCAGAAAGGTAAGGCTTATGTCACACCACATACTGTTTTCGGGTCAAATATCCATGTTTCAAACAAGTCCACACAACTTACTGCACTGTGTAATTCAACAAAATAAATGACAGCTGGGGAAGCCCTAGAAAACACCGTGCTGCACGCTTACTTTGGCATGACATGTCGTTTCAGGACTCTTTGTGTGACACTGACCTCACTCACTCTCTCTGCAGCTGTTGCAAGCTCTGAGTAAACCGATCGTGAAATACGTGCAAATTACAGCAGCCTGCGTCCCCACCCCCTTTTCCTACCTCCCCCCCCCCCCACCCCTTTACCTCCCTTCCCCGAAACCCGAGTGCCTGCCTCCCCCTCTGGTATTTCTGCATTCCTTTGTTTGTCAATACTCTCTCAGTCTTTCGTGATGCATACAGTATACGTGTTTGACACAGGAACGTGCACACGTTAGCAGACTAAAGATAGTGGTTTTGATTTAATCCAACCGAGCACTTTCATCGTGCCCATCCACGGTTAGAGACCAAGCTGCAAGCGCTTTAGAATTCACATTTCCATTTACAAAATGGGATGCCTACCTCGGTAGAGCCGACTGAAGATGCCTGCTGGTGCTCCAACTTTTAGTCTTTTCCCGTGTCGTTCTGTTGACCAGTAGAAGACCCAAGAGGTCGAAATGCATTGTGTCTTGTCCTGTACTCTGTTTGTCTGTGACCTTGGTGGTAACTAACCCCCCTCTATTTCTAAATTTTGCTTCAGTCACTCCGTTTTGAAAATAAGTCAATTCCTATGTATAAGTTTGTAACATACATGGCGTTTCCTGTACATTTCAAATATTAAAATTTGGAGTAAACACGCGGTATAATGAGTTATACCGTGCCATTCAAATACCTTGGTTTGTACTAAATACGAGGTTGACGTGCCATTCAAATGCTTAAAATTACAATATAGATGCAGTATGATATGTCACTTCAAGACATAGGCCTGTAGTATACACGCAATATGCGTTGCCATCCTAATACCTAACATAGTGATGTACACACACTATGATGCGCCATTCGAATGTCTACGCTTGCTTATGCTGCAGGCAATCCATGTATTCAGGCAATTCATGCACTGTCCAGTTCTTTCAGCGAGTTCACGCAATCCGTAACTCATTAGACAATGCGTGAACTGCCCGAAACTCTAAGGCTTTCAGCCAGTTCACGCAATCCGTAACTCATTAGGCAATGCGCGAACTGCCTGAAAAATGTAGGCAGCCCGTGCGATCAGCCAATTTATATATTGTCTAATCAGTTCGGGCAGTATACGCATTCGTATTACCCGTCAGGCTGTATGAAGAATATCTTTTTCCCATGCAAATACCGACCGACCACACTGTGCACGCACACGGCTTACGAGCAGTAGCAGATTTCAACAATTCTGGAAATCTTTCCGAATACTCCCTCCAACCCTCCCTCCCTCTAGCCCTCATCTGACTACCCACCGTAAGCTTCTTAGGTACGATTTGAAAGTGAACATCATTTATCAACGTAAATGATTTGAAAGTGAACATCATCTATGATTTGAAAGTGAGCATCATCTATCAACGTATATGATTTGAAAGTGAACATCATCTATCAACGTATACGATTTGAAAGCGAACATCACCTATCAACGTATAGGATTTGAAAGTGAACATCATTTATCAACGTATACGATTTGAAAGTGAACATCATTTATCAACGTATACGATTTGAAAGTGAACATCATTTATCAACGTAAATATGGGCCAGACTCCATTTTCCCTCCAATCTCTCTCTCTCTCTCTCTCTCTCTCTCTCTCTCTCTCTCTCTCCTCTCTCCCTTCCTCCTCTCTCCTCTCTCCCCCCCCCCCGCTCTCTCTTTCTCTCTCTTTCCACACATACTCGCCAAGAGAGAGAGAGAGAGAGAGAGAGAGAGAGAGAGAGAGAGAGAAAATAAAAGACGACTAAGCGCCCTTTACACACACACACACACACACACACACACACACACACACACACACACACACACACACACACACACACGTGCGCGCGCGCGCGCGCAGTTTTATATCACAATTGTTTGCACCTTTCTGCTGAATGTTTTTCTGATTAACCTGTTTTTTCTTTACACCAGACGGCATTCCTTCTTCTTCCTCAATCATGTTTACACACACACACACAACACACACACACACACACACACACACACACACACACACACACAACACAACAACACAACACAACACAACACAACACACACACGACACCACAACCACAGCAACAGCTAGGAACTTGTAATACACGGTTGCACCTCAGACAGGTCCCGTAACCGCTCTGTCAAACATGTACATGGTACTGTGTTAGATTCCACGTCATACAGTCTTTCAGACAGTCCACGTCATACTGGTCTCATTTTTCAGGCAGTCATGTCACACTGGTCTCATTTTTCAGCAGTCCACGTCATACTGGTCTCATTTTTCAGGCAGTCCAGTCACACTGGTCTCATTTTTCAGGCAGTCCACGTCACACTGGTCTCATTTTTCAGCAGTCCATGTCACATGGTCTCATTTTTCAGGCAGTGCATTCACATGGTCCTATTTTCAGGCATCAGTCACATGGTCCTCATTTTTCAGGCATTCCAGTCAACTGGTCTCATTTCAGGCATTATTCACATGGTCTCATTTCAGGCATCAGTCAAACTGGTCCTCATTTTTCAGGCAGTCCACGTCACACTGGTCTCATTTTTCAGGCAGTCCACGTCAAACTTGTCCTCATTTTTCAGGCAGTCCACGTCACACTGGTCCTCATTTTTCAGGCAGTCCACGTCAAACTTGTCCTATTTTTCAGCAGTCCACGTCACACTGTCCTCATTTTTCAGGCCGTCCACGTCAAACTTGTCCTCATTTTTCAGGCAGTCCACGTCAAACATTGTCCTATTTTTCAGGCAGTCCACGTCACACTGGCCCTCATTTTTCAGGCAGTCCACGTCACACTGGTCCTCATTTTTCAGGCATTCCACGTCACACTGGCCCTCATTTTTCAGCAGTCCACGTCACACTGGCCCTCATTTTTCAGGCAGTCCACGTCAAACTTGTCCCTCATTTTTCAGGAGTCCACGTCACACTGCCCTCATTTTTCAGGCAGTCCACGTCAAACTGTCCCTCATTTTTCAGGCAGTCCCGTCACAATGGTCTCATTTTTCAGGCAGTCCACGTCACACTGTCCTCATTTTTCAGTCAGTCCACGTCACAACTGTCCTCATTTTTCAGGCAGTCCACGTCAAACTGTCTTCATTTTTCAGGCAGTCCACGTTAAACTTGTCTTCATTTTTCAGGCAGTCCACGTTAAACTTGTCCTCATTTTTCAGGCAGTCCACGTTAAACTTGTCTTCATTTTTCAGGCAGTCCACGTTAAACTTGTCCTCATTTTTCAGGCAGTCCACGTCAAACTTGTCTCATTTTTCAGGCAGTCCACGTTAAACTTGTCTTCATTTTTCAGGCAGTCACTTCAAACTTGTCTCATTTTTCAGGCAGTCCACGTCAAACTGTCTCATTTTTCAGGCAGTGCATGTCACACTGGTCTCATTTTTCAGGCAGTGCATGTCACACTGGTCTCATTTTTCAGGCAGTGCATTCACACTGGTCTCATTTTTCAGGCAGTGCATGTCACACTGGTCTCATTTTTCAGGCAGTGCATGTCACACTGGTCTCATTTTTCAGGCAGTGCATTTCACACTGGTCTCATTTTTCAGGCAGTGCATATCACACTGGTCTCATTTTTCAGGCAGTGCATGTCACACTGGTCCTCATTTTTCAGGCAGTGCATTCACACTGGTCCTCATTTTTCAGGCAGTGCATGTCACACTGGTCCTCATTTTTACAGGCAGTGCATGTCACACTGGTCCTCATTTTTCAGGCAGTGCATGTCACACTGGTCTCATTTTTCAGGCAGTGCATGTCACACTGGTCCTCATTTTTCAGGCAGTGCATGTCACACTGGTCCTCATTTTTCAGGCAGTGCATGTCACACTGGTCTCATTTTTCAGGCAGTGCATGTCACACTGGTCTCATTTTTCAGGCAGTGCATGTCACACTGGTCCTCATTTTTCAGGCAGTGCATGTCACACTGGTCTCATTTTTCAGGCAGTGCATGTCACACATGGTCTCATTTTTCAGGCAGTGCATGTCACACTGGTCTCATT
>CM065719.1:30436849-30441849 GCA_033310375.1 Conus canariensis
AAAGGACGAAAGGGAGACCGACAGAAAGATGAAAAGAAAGGACGAAAGGGAGACTGACAGAAAGATGAAAAGAAAGGACGAAAGGAAGACTGACAGAAAGATGAAAAGAAAGGACGAGTGGAAGACTGACAGAAAGATGAAAAGAAAGGACGAAAGGGAGACCGACAGAAAGATGAAAAGAAAGGACGAAAGGGAGACTGACAGAAAGATGAAAAGAAAGGACGAAAGGGAGACCGACAGAAAGATGAAAAGAAAGGACGAGCGGAAGACTGACAGAAAGATGAAAAGAAAGGACGAGTGGAAGACTGACAGAAAGATGAAAAGAAAGGACGAAAGGGAGACTGACAGAAAGATGGAAAAAAGCACGAAAGGGAGACTGACAGAAAGATGAAAAGAAAGGACGAAAGGGAGACTGACAGAAAGAAGGAAGAAAAGGAAGGGACCCAAAACAAACAAACACACAAACAAACCGAAAAGAAGAAAGAAACGTAAAAAAAAAAGGAGAAAACTGAAAAAAAAAGACAGACCATACAAACACATCCCCTGTTCAATGGGCCAAGTAGGATGACATCCTGCGCGCATTAACTCGGACAGGCACAACTAAACCACCATATCTCCAGTGTGGAGGAAGCCACAAGAACCATGACGGCCACTTCCCCTTCTCCACCGATAAAACACGCGGGGGGGGGGAAAACCTATAAAAGCGCTCTTCACTGCGGCTCCTATACGAGAGAAAAGGTACAAAATTTATGGGGAAGGTCGTTGAAGATGGGGGCGTGCTTATCGCATCCTCTGAATTCATAACCCCGAGGATCAAAACAGCAGGCGACGCACTTGGTGACTGGGAGTGGCGTCTTGGAAGCTTGGCTTCGCTTTGCTTTGTTTGTTTTAATGCCTTTTTGTTTTCACACAGACCTGACATGACCAGCAAAAGAGGTGCTTCTCACGTTCTGGACAGCAAGGAAAGTACTAAGACTTGACCACCGAGAAAGGTACTCCTCGAGACAGGACCATCAAGACGGGTACTTCGCAGGCACTGACAGTGAGAAAGGTATTTCTCTAGGCCTAATCAGCGAGAAAGGTACTAGCTGAGGCCTCACCAGCAAAACAAAAGTACCTCTTAAGGCCTAGTCAGCAAGAACAGCACTTGTCAAGACCTTACCAACAAGACTGGGCTTCTCAAGGCTTGATCAGCAAGAAGTACTTCACATGACTGACCAGCAAAAAAGGTACTCCTCAAGGCTAGAGCGAAACGGGTACTTCTCAAGGCTAAGCGAACGAGACAGATCAGTTTCTGAAGTACTGAACAGCAAAAAGGGTATTCCTCAAGGCTAAGCGAGCGAGACAGACAGTTCTGAAGTACTGAACAGCAAAAAGGGTACTCCTCAAGACTAAGCGAGCGAGACAGACAGTTCTGAAGTATTAAACAGCAAAAAAGGTACTTCTCAAGGCTTAACTAGCAAAACAGATAATTCTGAAGTACTGATCAGCAAGAAAGGTACTTCTCAATGCTTGACCATTGAGAAAGGCACCTGTCAAATCCTGATATCAAAAGAGGTATTTCTGAAGTACTGATTAGCAAGACCTGACCAGCAAGGAAAGTTCCTCCCAAGGCCCGGTCAACAAGAAAGTGTTTGTTTAAGACCTGACCAGCAAGAAAATACATATTTCAAGACCTGACCAGAAAAAGAGGTACTTCTCAAGATCAGACTAGCAAGAAAGGTATTTGTTAAGACCTGAGCAGCACGGGTCAGGCAACTTCTAAGTCTCCTCCACGAGACCCTCCTCTCACATCGTCCCTTAATGTTCGGTCATTAACGTAATTAACTTACCTATGTATTAAACTGCAATACCTGCGCACTGTGGAATCCTGGCAAAGCTTTATGGGGTCTAACTGTCACACACTGATGCCTCCTTGATGAAACTCACAAGCGGTGCTTTTGGGACGGACCTTATACTTGTCTGACATCATCAGTTACCTTTTACACAATGTAATGGGTATGATGACAACAGTTTTGCATCTCAACAATCTCTACTCCCAAAACTTTCCACACTGCAAGCGGCGATAACAGTAATGGCCGAGGAGACTTTGAAGACTAAACTTTGCCATAGTGGAGAAATGCTAATGATTAAAAACACCAACCTTTGAAGTCCTCTTCAGAACAGCTGTTATTTGAATCAGCTGGGGGCGCTAGGATGAAACAGGATGTGTAACGAGGGCGGATCCAAACGTCTTGCCTCTTACTTCGCTAATCAAGACTGGAAAGTTCAACGTCCGCGAAGTTTTAAGAGTCCTTCAAACAACTCTTGTCATCTCTCTAAACACACGTTCAGCCTCACAGCTGGGAGTGTTACGACTTTTTTGACAGTCTGATCGTGACATGGTAGCAACTTACGATTTCACTAACTTTGCAGTGTCCCTGATTTTTAAAATCTTATTGACAAGATTTTGCGTCAGAAGTTGTTGTTGCTGTTGTTGTCTTCCATTTAACGTCTGTCCATATTATGTGATATCAGACGAATTTTGCGTCAGAAGGAAACAGCTAGATGTCGCATGAGGCTTTGTCAGGACTGTACTGTGGGTTTGGGAGAACTTGGAAGGATTAATCTAATAGATGAGTCAAAATGACACTGGATATATAGACACCTACATCGTCATGTAGAAGGAGTGCTTTCCCAGTATCCATATTCGAACACTGGTCATGGATGTTTTGGACACCTTTCCCAACACTCTCTCTCTTCTTCTCTACGGACGGATGGATACCACCGATGACTTGTTTAGTTTTATTTTCACTGGGAACAGGAAAACAAATGTTAAAGTACTAAGCCCAGCAAAACCTCATCAGGACGTCGACATGTTCAAATTTTCCAAATGACAGCGGATCTTGTCACGGCAGGCATGTCCAAGCCAACCCCCTGTTTTTCCACCTCCTTTCTGGTCTTGCTGTCTTTGTCTGTCTATCTAGTCTGTAAGTTCCGGAATCTCGGAATCCGGCGGCGAGTTCCCAGATTTCTGTTTTGCTGCCTTCCATATAGTGGACGTCATCAAAGATATAGTTTGCAAAGAAGCCGCACATCAATAGATATAATGGCAGTGACATAACTAATCACTTTCTGAATTATTTTCTCCATGCAAAAACTGACTTGAATCGAAGACAGCCCTGGCGTACCCCAACGGCTGATCGGAAAAGGCTGTTGTCTATTAGGAGAAATGCGCTGATTTCGCTTTAACAGAGAGTAGCAATGAACAGTATATCAGATTTGAAATTCCTTTGCCACAAGTCGTCTTATCAAATACGATCGAAAGCTTTCTTAAAGTCGATGATCTTGTGGTAGAGATCACGTCCGTGTGGAAGTAGCTTCATCTGCAAGATTTGTCCAAATGTGCTTGGTTTCGGCTTAATCCCCTGCCTTCTCTACCGCAAACATTTCTTCTCTCTTCCGCCTCTACCCTGTTTAAGACGATCAGCATCAAATTGAACTGATTAGGACTGATGAGTTTTGTAGCTTTGGCAGACAGTTTGGCTTTTCTTTTTTTTTTGTTTTGTTTTTGAAATGGGGTGAGTGGGTTTGGGGGTATAGCTTCTGATAAGAGGAACGATTGGGAAGGAAAACGTGAGGAAAAGAGTCGCCTCCTTCCCTCCCTTCCTCCTTTCTTAGCCCCCCCCCTCCCCCCCCCCTCCACTCCCTCAACCTCCATCCCCCCTTAAAAAAAAAAAAGAAAAAAATCACAAAGAAAGAAACGAAGAAAAGAGGGATAGTTTGATGGCCATAAGCAACTGTTACAAAAAACGGGACCTAGCAGGGAGGGGAAGAGAGATGACAAACAAGGATACGGTCGACAGCACCGGGGGAAGCGGGGGAGCAAAACAATGAAGGATTTGATGCGTGAACAGTTGCGGATGTTGCCACAAGTGTGACGGTGACACTTGCAATAAAAGGTAGGCACAGTGTCGTTTGATCTCGCCCCTTTTGCCGGCTTTTACGAACTGCTCTGGGCGGTGTGGTCCCCTTTCGTCTTGCTGGCTGTATCTGATGGAGAGTGCTCTTGCCCTTGACCCTCCTGAATTGTCTGTTGTTTTCGAACTGTGGTCTTGGGGGGAATAAAGTAAGCGCACTGAATGACCGATTGTCACGTTGAGTGAGTGTATATTTTGTTTCCACTCATCTCCCCTTCTCTCTCCCCCTCTCTCTCTCTCTCTCTGTATACACACACACACACACACACACACACACACACACACACACACACACGTGCGCGCGCGCGCACACACACACACACACACACACACACACACACACACACACACACACACACACACACATGTGTATCTCTTTTTCATTTCTCTCTCTCTCTCTCTCCGCCAGAAAATCATACAAGTTTTCAACGCTCTTCTTTTCGCTACTCCCCCCCCCCCCCCCCCCCCACTTCCCCGTTACCTTTAGTTATCTTCGTTTTACGCAGTTCACCTGATGTGGAATCTCTCCTATCAGTTCGACGGGCGATCGAGTGGGCAAGCAGTTCATTTGCCCCAGAGCTTTCTCGTCACGTGTGGGAGTGGAGGAGACCTACCTCGGAGACAAATTGTCGGCTGTACACGTTGTTGGGGAAGGTGTAAAGCGAGATGGAGGGGGAGGGGGTGGCGGTATGGTGGGGGCGGGGGGGGGGGGGGGGAGGAGACCTGTTTCGTCTTGTTCCTCTTTCCCTGAATGTAGCATTGTATTTGCCAAACATATTGTATATCTAATTATTTGGTCTTTTCTCTCTCTCTCTCTCTCTCTCTCTCTCTCTCTCTCTCTCTCTCTCTCTCTCTCTCTCATTCATTCATTCTTTCATCTAACGAAGTACATGGTGCATTCCATGTCATGTGCCACTCACAATGAAACATATTCTTTTAGAGTGTTGGGACTTGCATGATGTGAGACACAAACATTTTACAGCAGATTCCATGAAAACCTTGTTCAGAGATGTTCCGCCTGACAGCGATCTTCGAGTTCTC
>CM065719.1:30446849-30449349 GCA_033310375.1 Conus canariensis
TACCCCCCCCCCCCCCCAACACACACACACACCCATTAGCTCCCTCACTCCTCCCCCCCTCATTTCCTTCATTCAGCTATTGCATTTCATATCCATTTTCAGTCAAACTGCTATAAAACGTTTCTTAATACCAATTCAACTTTTGAATGCTCCGCATCGATTTTGACACTAAATACGCTTGTTTACACGACGATTTCGATCAAGGCAATATACGAAACCTTTACCAACACTTTACACACTTGAAATTATTATGCATAAATGCACTGCTGTGTATCCTGTTTCGCCACACATCATCTGGTTGGATGCGCACGAAGCAGAATTCAGAAGAAAACATGCACTTTATTCACAGTTTCATTCTGAATAAGTTCCCATAGTTCACAGGTGCGTACATGAACAATGGATTGCTGTGCGATTATTGAAAAAGGGACATAACCCCAAACTCTGAAAGTGCACGAAACGACCGCCATTTCCTATTGTTTTCAGGAAAGTTATCCCTCCTCTTTTGTCTTCATAATACGACTTGTTTTCGGTTCTTCTTCCCTTTAAACTGAATTTGGCTGGGGGGGAAAAAACACAGTCCTAGATTCTTTTAAATATGTTACTTTTGCTCCGAGAGTGTCGTGCCAAAATATTTCCCTTCTTGACAAAATAATCTTTTTTTTCTGAACACTACACTGAATGAGCCGTTCCTTAAAACCGACCCGGCGCTTCTTTCAGGAGAGAGAGAGAGAGAGAGAGAGAGAGAGAGAGAGAGAGAGAGAGAGAGAGAGAGAGAGAGAACACAAAACTGTTCATTCAACGTCAACCATTGATCATTCCATAAGTGTACTTCTTAGTTCTTATTTTATTCTAACTGAGAGCAACAACACACGACTTAAGGGTTGAGTTGACTCTCTTTGATCTATAGACTTCACGAAGCAAACAAACAAACGAACCCAGGGAAGGAATGATGCGAATTTGCTAGGGGGAGGGGGTGGGGGGGTGGGGGCCTCAGAATGGTTGAGTCTAAAAGAGAAGATCAAACAAGCTCCCTCCCTCCCCCTCCCCACTCCTCCCCGCGCCACTGAAAAAAAAAAGAAATAAAAAGGGAAGAAAAAGAAAGAAAGAAAGAAAGAAAGAAAGAAAAACTCAAAGTGGGAATTACCTGAGACACGTAGTGTTATTCAATGCAGAGAAATGAAATGAGGGAACAAAAACAATGAAAACAGAAGAGTTATCAGTCTATTTTCTCTCTCTCTCTCTCCTCTCTCTCTCTCTCTCTCTCTCTCTCTCTCTCTCTCTCCTCTTCCCACACATGCACGCAGAGAGAGAGAGAGAGAGAGAGAGAGAGAGAGAGAGAGAGAGAGAGAGGGAGAGAGAGAGAGGACCAAGTGCCCTTTACACACACACACACACACACACACACACACACACACACACACACACACACACACAAGCAAGCAAACAAACAAGCAGGCCAGCAGCTTTATTTCACAGTTGTTAGCACCTTTCTGCTGAATGTTTATCTGATCAACCTTTTTTTTTTTCTTTTTACCGAACGGCGTTCTTTCTTCTTCCTCAATCATATTTACACACACACACGCGCGCGCGCCGCGCGCACACACACACACACACACACACACATACACACACACGCGCGCGCGCGCGCGCACACAACACACACACACACACACACACACACACATACACACACACACACACACACACATACACACACACACAGACACACATACACACACACACGCACACACACACATACAGACACACACACACACACACACACACACACACACACACACACACACACACACACACACTCACTCACTCACTCACTCACCCGCCCTAGCACGCACTTGACAGGATTTGAACCTTCCGACCTTCGCGTACGTCTCATTTTTCACACGGTCTGTATCTAGGATCGACACGTTTAGATGCTTTGTGCGATTATTCCCACAAAACACACGTGTCAGAATGTGCCCTGTGTCATTCACAGAAGTCTGTGAAACGAGGGACGAGCTGAGAATCGGGTATCAAATTGCAGCCTTTGTATGGCAGTCCAACTTGATTCCAGGGAAATGGGGGCTCTGAACAGAAAGTCTCACGTTAACTTCGCTGCCGCTGACTGAAATGCAGATGTGTGGATTCAAAGGCAGAGATAAGGTTGTCCGGGTTGTGGTGTTGTCCACATACATTTGGCGGAACACTGTGAATAATATTCATACCTACCGGTTGTTTGTAGAGAGAAGGCTTTCGGGTTTTTTTGTTTTTTTTTTTGTACGTACATCATTTTCAGGTATTCTGCTTTACCCGTGCGCACAGTTCGTGTTACAAATGTGTGACTAAACGGGACATACACTGGTGCAATCATTCATCAGAGAGAGAGAAGAGAGAGAGAGAGAGAAGAGAGAGAGAGAGAGGAGAGAGAGAGGTGTATTCTTACACCTCTCTCATGAATGATTAAATGGTTGCTGCTGTAAGAACATGAGAGAGAGAGAGAGAG
>CM065719.1:30454349-30459349 GCA_033310375.1 Conus canariensis
ACTATTTATACTGTATTTATCTCTCAATCAGCATTACTTTTATCATTTTTGCTATATATATACACCGTTCAGACAACTCTACTATCTCTACTTTATTACTCTGACATTACATTTATTGTTCAGTCAGCATTATCTCGCTTTCTCTAAGACAAACAAACAAACAAACCTGCAGTCACTGTTTAGTGAGAACTGTTCTTCCAACCTTTTTCTTTTTGTACTCCCAGTTCTTATAGAACAGGGAGTACTTTACAATGGGAACGAAGAAATGCTGTCTGTGTGTCTGTTTGTATGTCTGTGTGTCTGTCCTTGGTCAAAATGTGTTCCACTCGCTCCAGACAAAACTTCTGGGCCGATCTTTCCGAAAATTTGTAGGTATGTTCATTATGGGTCTTGGATGATGCCCGATGCTTTATTTTACCAGAATAGCCGATACTAACGGCTATAACGGCCCAAAACGGTTTTCTTCTCTATAGAATACCTCAATGACGAAATACATTATGACGCATGTTTGATTGTGACGTCAAATACATTAGGACGCATGTTTGATTGTGACGTTTTTCAGGAAGATAAACTGGGAGTACGTTTTTTTTTTTTTTTTTTTTTTTTTTTTGCTGTCCCAACCTCTGCGCCACCTCAGAGGCAGTGCACCCACGCCGCTCATTCCGACACCCCGTCCACAGCCACAGCCCGGTCGGCCCCGCCGCAGCCCCGGCACCGGCAATCCACAGGGAGCAGTCAATGTCAAGTCGTCAAGAGGCAACCCACCGGAGGAGACACTGCACTGCCGCCGAGTCACTTCGGTGGTGTTCAGTGGCGCCTGTTCTGATCTAACATACGCAGGACACCACCTACTAAGCCCCCTACTGACGACAATAATTGCTTAGTCGCGGAGCCGGCGTGAGTGAGCTCTCCCTCCGGAGGGCGCCACCACGTCCGTCCAAACGACAGCCCCCATGGACTCGCCGATACCGGTGACCCCGACGGAACCAAACCAAGGCCACAGACGTGGAGAGGACATCGAAATTGAGGTCACCATGAGAGCAGGGCATGAAGGGCCACAGAATTTGAGACATTTTTTTTTATGCTGATCGATGAGAATGAAGATGATTAAGATGATGCTACGGATTTCCATTTCGGTCTGAGACTACATGACAGGGCTGTACTCTACGCTTCCTTTCATAATATATCCCGGCGTCAACCAGGCCCGAGAGATACAGGCACCTGCAGTGTTGGTCAGGAAATTTGAGCAACACTCTCAGAAACGCATCCATTAAGTGGATGAAACTCGACTGTGTGGTCCCAGTCTTCCCAACTGAGTCCGCAGCAACTCAACTCTGGGTAGGAGCCGGTCGGGGCAGAAAAACCCACATGACTTCTGATGGGATTCGAACCCACGACCTCCCAGCCGGGAGTCCGCGACGCTGACCACTTCGCCACGGCGGCTGGTGGGAGTACGTTTATATGCTTTGCATCTTGTTACAACTTGCATTAATCGTTTAATTACCGCTAATTTTCTTTTCATTTTCTGTTAAATCTATCGTTCAATGTGCAGTTCTTTCATGAAAGAAAACAAACATATATTGTGTAATAAACACTACTTTTCATAACCCCCCTCCCCCCCCCTCCCCATCCACAGTCCAATCAACACAAGCTTTCCTTTTATTTTTGTGACATTCATCGTTCAAGCAGCACTACGTTTTCTATTCAATTTTTTTTTTGGGTGCAACATTCATCGTTTAAGTAGCACTACTTTTCCAATTTTTCAAAACTATGTTCATCATTCAGTCATTACTACTTTTCTTCAATCATTCCACAGTCTCCATCGTTCAGTCATTACTACTTTTCTTCAATCATTCCACAGTCTCCATCATTCAGTCATTACTACTTTTCTTCAATCATTCCACAGTCTCCATTGTTCAGTCATTACTACTTTTCTTCAATCATTCCACAGTCTCCATCGTTCAGTCCTTACTACTTTTCTTCAATCATTCCACAGTCTCCATCATTCAGTCATTACTACTTTTCTTCAATCATTCCACAGTCTCCATCGTTCAGTCCTTACTACTTTTCTTCAATCATTCCACAGTCTCCATCATTCAGTCATTACTACTTTTCTTCAATCATTCCACAGTCTGCATCGTTCAGTCCTTACTACTTTTTCTGCTTAAAACAACAACAACAACATCAACGACAACATCAACATCAGCAACAACAATAGCAACACTACAGTATTGCTAGTCGTCACACTGAGCGCGCGTGCGCGTGTATTGAGTACATAGGAGTGTCAGTTAGTGCTTACACGTGCGAACTACCACGTATACACGCGCGCGCACGCGTGCGTATCTATCTATCTGTCCATATATGTGGATAGCTAGCTAGCCAGCTAGCTATAGATAGACGTGTGTGTGTGTGTGTGTGTGTGTGGTGTGTGTGTGTGTGTGTTGTGTTGTGTGTGTGTGTGTGTGTGTGTGTTGTGTGTGTGTGTGTGTGTGTGTGTGTGTGTGTGTGTGGTGTGTGCGTGTGTGGTGTGTGTGTGTGTGTGTGTGTGTGTGTGTGTGTGTGTGTGTGTGGTGTGTGCGCGGGCGGCGTTTGTGTGTGTGTGTGTGTGTGTGTGTGTGTGTGTGTGTGGTGTGTGTGTCCGTCCATGTGTCCGTCTGTGAATGTATGAGTACATGTGCACGTAAAAGGCATGTACATACCTCCATATCAAATCACGTGTACACCGACTTCAGGGTTCTGCAGAGGGGGACCAGCGAGATAAGAGGCGACAGTTAAGCACATTATTCAACATCTTAAAGTCATCGTATTGCACCACGTTCACGTGCTCAGCTTTATAGAACGTTCGCAATGTTAGCCAGTCAGCACAACGTCACGCGACCGTTCACGAACGAAAGAGGAAACGCAACAGTCGAAAGGAACGTAAAATTCATTTTAAGGTCCGTACACACGGGTCCCCCGGGCAGTGTACCACATCTCAATAATGTGTAAATGTGAAAGGATATTCAAAACTTCTTGGGGAAGGGGTGGGAGTGGTGGGTGAGGGAGGAACGCTCTAGGGATAATATGACAGCACAATGAAGTGTGGTCTGTATAACTGGTGTAAGCGAAAAGTAGAGCGAAAACTCGGATAAATCCAAATGTGTATAGTTAAAGCAGTACTGCGAAGTTTAACATACCACTACAAGTAAACACATCACAACAGAGTCTCTGTATGAAAATTCGCTCATGTCAAAGGGTCAGAATGACGGCCTTACTGTGCGCGAAGACAACAGTATTTAGGACATCTTCTTCTTCTTCTTCTTCTTCTGCGTACGCAGGCTGATACTCCTGCGGACACTCCCATCTACCCAGCAAAGGGAGTGGAGTTTTGTGCGTATGACCGTTTTTTTTCCCCATCCCGCCATTAAGGCAGCCATACTCCAACTTCGGAGAAGGCGCATGCTATGTGTAACGTGTCATCCATACCAACGGCAAAACTGGCCTTCTCTTCCGAAAGTTGGTGATGGGATTTTACGTGTGTGCAAGACGTTATGCGTGCGTTCACACACGGAACCTCGGTTTATAGTCTCATTCGAAGGACTGTATGGGAAATGGAGTCAGAACCAATGCTAACTCCGAGGGAAAAATCCCCCTGTACCGAAACGACCCGGCGGAGATTCGAACCCGCAACCCCAAGATTACGAGTCCGGCGCTCTACCACTGAGCTATTTAGGACATGAAAACGACAATTTTCACCTTTGAAATTGTTCCAACTTTGGTTTAAACAGAACTTTATTCAAAATAATGGCATAGGATTATATCCATAAAAAGAGCAACAACAAGCTGAGAGCTCATACTGCGCGCTGAAATACATAATTACACTGACAGTTTACATGGCAACTGGCGGACACACGTTAAAGATATCCTGACATGAATAGGTCCAACGCGTTGAAACAACTCATAATCCCAGTGAACCGTTAACAGTGAAAAGAGGTAATTATGGGAATTATTTCAAGGGTTATAATGACCTGTTTTCATGAGAAACAATCACTTCTTTTGATGGGTCATAATCACCTCTTTTCAAGGTTATCACGTTAATTAAGAAAGAAATCCAAGGGGGAAAAAAAAGTAATTTTGCAGCATCGACATTATTGAAAAAAAACAACAACTTTTTTTCACGTGAGAGTAGTAATTTTCTTTGTTTTTTTCTTGCACAACATGAGTGTTTCCACTTAAACAGTAATTCTAAACAGTTTCCTTGCAGAAAATGACTTTTCACGCGAAAGCAGTCATTTTCATTGTTACTGCAGCAGAATACGACTGTTTTTAGATAAGCACAGCCATCTTCACTGTGTTTGTGCGTGCGCGCGCGCGCGCGCGCGCGCGTGTGTGTGTGTGTGTGTGTGTGTTATTTTGCAGAACATTTTTGTTATGCGAAAACAGTAATTTCCGTAGTTTCCTTGAAGAAAATGACTACTTTCTCATAACAGTTATCATTTTCGCAGTTGTGCAAAGAATTGACTTTTCACACAAGATCAGTTATTTTCACCGTTTTCTTTTAAAATATGACTGTCTTCATGCCCGACTGGTCGTTTTCATCTGTTTCTTGCCGAAAATGACTGTTTCACAGAATTAAGGGTTGAATGTAAAGCCGATTAGTTCTCATGTCTGCTCGTAGCCAACGACGATTTTCATACCGACCCAACTCTTACACGACCTGTGTAACAGGTGAGCGGGAGGGGGGGGGGGGGGGGGAGAGGGGGAGAGTAGCGGGTGGAAGGGGGGTGGAGGGTGGGTGGTTGTAGGGGACTCCTCGGTCGTTGACTGTGTGTGCGTGTGTGTGTGTGTGTGTGTGTGTGTGAGAAGTGGGAGGGGTCCCCAAGGTAAGCCCTTGATGTGGTCATCGACTGACCCCAGGGTCAATATCCGGCGACGCAGAAGAGACAGCGAGAGATTTCAAGACCTGACTCCAAGCCAGGTCAGCTTGAAACTGGAAAGGATCGGACATTCTCTCTCTCTCT
>CM065719.1:30466849-30476849 GCA_033310375.1 Conus canariensis
GAGAGAGAGAGAGAGAGAGAGAGAGAGAGAGAGAGAGAGAGAGAGAGAGAGACAGACAGACAGACAGACAGACGGACAGACAGACAGACAGACAGAGACAGAGACAGACAGACACAGACAGATAGACAGACAGATAGCCAGACCGACAGACAGACAGACAGACAGACAGACAGACGGAGACACAGTGAGAAAGAGATACAGAGAGAGACAGAGAGCGAAGAAGAAGAAGAAGAAGAAGAAGAAGAAGAAGAAGAAGACGAAGAAGAAGAAGAAGAAGAAGAAGAAGAAGAAGACGAAGAAGAAGAAGAAGAAGAAAGAAAAAAGAAGAAGAAGAAGAAGAAGAAGAAGAAGAAGAAGAAGAAGAGGAAGAAGAAGAAGAAGATAAGATAAGATAATGTTGCTTATAGCCCAGCCGACCGCAAGGGGCCACATCAGGGCCGTCACCACGTTAAAATCAACTCACAAGTCATTCATTCACACAATTCTTTAAAATACATCGAAAAAACATCCGAAAGTTTGTTAAAAATCTTTCCACTGTAAAAACTCAGATCCGATGAAAAATGTTAATCTCTTTCAAGAACTCAAAGATGGCATCAGGTGGGACATCTCTGAACAAGGTTTTCATGGAATCTGCCGTAAAATGTTTGTGTCTCACATCGTGCAAGTCCCAACACTCTAAAAGAATATGTTTCATTGTGAGTGGCACATGACATGGAATGCACCACGGAGCTTCTTCACTCTTTAAAAGGTACGAATGGGTAAAATACGAATGGCCGGTGTGCAGCCGGCACAGAACTGTTTCTTCTTTACGACCACCAGACGCAGATGGAAGGAACTCCTTAAGGTTTGGACGGATCTGAAAGAGTTTGTTATCCGTCTGTGTATTCCAATCCTCCTGCCAGAGGTCTCTCACATAATCGTTAATTTTGGGTTTCAGATCTGAGCAGGGGATATATATGTTGGACAGTTTCTCTCTTGTGGCATTCTTGGCTAAACGATCAACCATTTCGTTCCCTCCAATGCCAACATGACCAGGAACCCAAGCCAAAATAATGTTGTAACCATCCGCTTTCAACTTGGTCAAAAGTTCAAAAAAGTGTAAAAGTTCTGGGTGCTGAAGGTTGCGGCCAGCTATGGCCTCCAACGCTGACAGTGAATCTGACAGAACCAGAAAGTCCCTCTTCTTAGATTGTGAGATTATCTTCAATGCCAGAACCAGAGCAGTAAGTTCAGCGGAATAGACAGAAGCATCTGGAGGTATATGTTCTAACAGTATCTGAGAAGGAGCCCCAGGGCAGTAGGCTGCACAGGCCACTCCATCCTCAGACTTGGAACCGTCAGTGAAAATTTTCTGATAAGATGGAAATTTTGAACAAGAGGTCAGAATACAATGCCTTGTATGCCAGAGAGCTGGTAGACTCTTTACGAAAAGCTGCAAGATCAAAACAAATCTCTGGTGCGAAAAAGGTCCACGGAGGCTCATCTGGAAACTTGGAAAAATCGGACACAACTCCTAAGTCCAGACCTGCATTCCGCACGTGAGGCTGCATACGAAGACCAAACGGCGGAATACAGTTAGGGTTGTTTTCAAATTTACTTTGGAACGGAGGGTCAAAAACACAGTCATAGGCAGGGTTTTCTGGTTCCGAGAACAGTCTGATATAATAATTCAGAGACAGTTTCAGCCTGCGGTTGGACAGTGAAGAAGAAGAAGAAGACGAAGAAGAAGAAGAAGAAGAAGAAGAAGAAGAAGAAGAAGAAGAAGAAGAAGAAGTACAAGAAGAAGAAACGCACAGTGGACAGTGGCCATGGCCCCCGAGAGGTCAGAAGTTGCCTGTATGGCAAGGGCGGGGCGAGGACAGGTGAGAGTGCCTACACAGGGGTTATGAACCCGCGATAATCTCCTGCCACCACTCCGGCCCTACCCCCCCACCCCCCTACCTCCCATCCCACCCCATCCCGCCCACACATTCCTTGTACCCTCCCCGCTTCCTCCCGCTTCTTCACCCAGCTCCACTTTACTTTTCCTCCCGCCTATACTCCCTCTGCCCAGTACAGTCCACACCATGTCCGTACCCACCCGCCTCTTTCCTCATCCAGCTGAGCCATTGCCTGCCAGCCGTTGATCGCTCTGCCTACCGGGGAGAGAGAGAGAGAGAGAGAGAGAGAGAGAGAGAGAGAGGGAGGGAGGGAGGGAGGGAGGGAGAGAGAGGGGGATAGGGAGAGAGAGAGAGAGAGAGAGAGAGAGAGAGAGAGAGAGAGAGAGAGAGAGAAAATTTATGGAGTGTCAGTCTCTTTACACCACTTCAGTCTTATCTCTTCTCACCAACAGAGCAACCATCACTCAAGTACTGGTTTAGACACAGAAGGAAAGGAGGGAAAAAGAAATGAAAGGAGAGAGAAGAGAGAGAGAGAGAGAGAGAGAGAGAGAGAGAGAGAGAGAGAGAGAGAGAGAGAGAAAGAATAGATGAACGAACATTTATGAAATGACAATTTTTTTCGACCTCTCTACTTTATCTCTACTCATCATATGAGCAACTATCATTCGTGTATTCAGACGTATTGTCAGAAAGGAAGACAATAAATTCATGATCGAATAGAAAAAGAAGAAGAAGAAGAAGAAGAAGAAGAAAAGGAAAAAGAAGAAGACAAGAAGAAGAAATGGAGAAGGAGAAGAAGAAGGGAACAATTAAAATTGTGATTTAATTGGTGAATGAATGAATGAATGAATGAATATATGAACGAATGAAACCAGAAAGAAAACAGAGGAAGAAGAAGAAGAGAAAAGAAGACGCCTTTCATGCTGATCCTCCCCCCCCCCCTACTCCCCCCCAAACTCCTCCCCATTTACCTTCGTCTTCTTTCACGTCCCCTCCAGCATTCATATCAATTTAGATTTAAATGTTTGTTTTTCTATAAAGGTCTTGGCCTATGTGAAGGGGGTACATAAGCATCATACGACAATAGTAACACGGCTACCAACCAAAATGCGTCGGTAGATATTGTTCTTTTCTTCTCTTTTCTTTTTTTTTTTTTAACGAATGCTTTCTCATGTATTTTTATTTAATAATTCTAAAAATCCATCTATGTTTTTTTTTTGAGAGCTGAACAGCAGCAGCAACAACAATAACAAAAACAACGACGACGACAGCAGCAGCAGCAACAACAACAACAGCAACAACAACAACAGGGAAACACACACACACACACAAACGGGGGGAAAAGTCAAAGTGAACCTCGGGCTTTTTTTTTGGCATTTCCAACATAACAGGCAAATTAAACTACTATTCTTGAAAGCTATATGTTCATAGTGGTGGACCACTAGATCTAGAATACCTCGTCTAAATGTCATCAAAATAGTTTAGATGTCTGTCAAAATCAAGGCTTAAAAAAGAGTCTAAGATGAGGGTGATCACAACAAATTATTTGAAAAAAATCAAATCATAATTTCAATTATGATCAAGACCATTTAAACTAGCAGCAGTCTATTAAATTTGACAAAGAGTATGTAGAAAGTCGCCGACAAAACCAATAACTTGACTTAATATTCCAACAAACAAAGCCGTATCTTGGTTTTCCATTTTTATGCTTACCACTGGCGTCTAAACCATATATCATGTTGTAAGCTTTATGAGGTAAACAGTCATTCATTAAAAGAAAGAAAAACTGTATCCAGTAGCAATCACATCCAACAGCGGAAACAATGTATACATACACCCGGACATACATTGAATGCTGTTTTGTTTCGCCGTAAACCAGGTTGTCACGATAAACAGTAAACAAGTTGGGTATTTTTTGCTCCCATAAGAAAACCTAACACAGAGTAACTTTTATTCAAGACTGGCACAGCCTTTTAAACTTGAATAAAGTCAGACAAATACATAGACGAACAATCTAATAGAGAGTCAATTACTATGAAGACAGTTCAGTCATTACTATGAAGACAGTTCAGTTGTTGGCCTGCGCTTGTTTTTTCCCCCACTATTAGATTGTTCGTCTATGTATTTGTCTGACTTTATTCAAGTTTAAAAGGCTGTGCCAGTCTTGAATAAAAGTTACTCTGTGTTAGGTTTTCTTATGGGAGCAAAAAATACCCAACTTGTTTACTGTTTATCGTTTACTGTTCCCTGCCTCATTTCATTTCCGATTTTGTTTTGATTAAATTGAGGTTATTTGTATTTGCTTCTGTCCGTCTCTATGTTTGTCTTTTGATCTCCCTTGCATCTTTGGGTGGATCCTCAAGCGTAGGCTCAAAGATTGTCCCCTACATTTTATACTATTTGCATAATGTCTTTAGTTTTTCAGCAACTTTTTTCCTCCCCACACTTTCGTTTGGTTTCATTTACTACTCTTCGCTGGCTGCTTTGGGGGTGCTATTGGATTCTTTTTTGCACCCTTGGTGGTGAGAACACCACAGTATTATGGACTGTGGTGTGTCTCTATTTGACGCCAGGAGCGCAGACACAACCAGCCGTGTCTCCCTGATGAGTCCGACCCAGCGGACGAAAGGCCTCGGAGCAGCCAATACAAATATATCTGCCTTCAAAAGGGATTGCGATGGTTCCCTTATGCAGCTAGTGAAGAGTTTTCATATTTGTAACATGTTTTCTTAATTTCATGTTCCCAGTTTCTCCATCATCAAATTCCCCCCCCCCCTCCTTAAGTCCAAATCTTTGCCAAGTCATTACTATGAAGACAGTTCAGTTGTTGGCCTGCGCTTGTTTTTTTCCCCCACTATTAGATTGTTCGTCTATGTATTTGTCTGACTTTATTCAAGTTTAAAAGGCTGTGCCAGTCTTGAATAAAAGTTACTCTGTGTTAGGTTTTCTTATGGGAGCAAAAAATACCCAACTTGTTTACTGTTTATCGTTTACTGTTCCCTGCCTCATTTCATTTCCGATTCAGGTTGTCACGAGTTCATGTTAGCCACACTCAAAAGTTTCTTCAGACAAATATGAACTGATTCGCAGTAAACAGCAGTTTGATCTATGTTCCATAACTCTGAGGAATACTGACTAAATGCTTGTAACTGCGCGTCAAACGACTTGATAGATAAGTCAAAAGAAGTATATGATTGAGGCTAACTAACAACTGCTTGTAACTGAGCATCAAACAACTTGATAGATAAGTCAAAAGAAAAATATGATTGTGGCTATGTAACAATTGCTTGTACCTGAGCATCAAACAACTTGATAGATAAGTCAAAAGAAGTATATGATTGAGGCTAATTAACAATTGCTTGTGCCCGAGCATCACGCAACTTGACAGATAAATCAAAAGAAGTGTCTGATTGTTGCTATATAACAATTGCTTGTACCCAAGCGTCAAACATCTTGATAGATAAGTCAAGACAAATGTCTGATCTAGGCTATGCTACTTTCAAGAATGTAAAATTGTTTGGGAGCCCTGCTTTCCAGGTCTGCGCATGCACCCATACAGCTCGAAGAGTTAGCATTAAATCACCATCATAGTTACACCGTTCCCCTACACTTAAATGGCTAGCCTGACAAAATCCTATCGTGTCACTTTTAATCACTGGAGTAAACTACCAGCGCATTGTACATTAGTCAAGTGTGTTTGTAAACCAGGAACAGTTTTTGACATATAGACTTGATAACAATTCAGCGGACAAAATTTAAAGCTCAATGCTTTCTGTTATCCAGCCACGTTGTCGATGGTAAACACATAAAAATATTATGAGGCTACAAACCTCTCCCTGTGTAAGTCCAGTTGTACAATCTATAGGTTGTCAATTTAGTATCACATCGAACCCGAGCTCTTAATATATCATACCAAGAATACTTCTAACGCATTAGCTTCATACTTTTCCTTTACAGAAAGCTGAAGTGTCATTCACAAGGTCAAAAGCCTTTTCAACGTCCATGCTTGCAAGGTAAACGTTATGATTATAGGTAAATTGTTCCAGTGCGTGCGCTAAGAAGATAAACATATGACGACAGTTCGTTATCTCCTTTTGAATCAAGCTCGACGATCACTCGTAACATTACTTTTCTCCTCAGCCTCCCGTAAGAGAGAGAGAGAGAGAGAGAGAGAGAGAGAGAGAGAGAGAGAACTCAGAACTCAGATGGTTTACTTCATATAAAGGCCATTGCCCCTTATGAAGGGGGGTATGGAGAACATAACAACATCAATATGAGAATTATACAGAACACAAGAAAAAACTGGTTGGACTACTCCGTCACGAAGTCATGACTGATCTAAGCTGAAATGCCTTGAATAAGTAAATTGAGAAATTTCTTATTATGCTTTCATTCTGAGATGCCATTAGCAGGCTTAACGAAACTGACAGGGATCCTTGGAAAACTTTGTCGGTACATATTGTGCTCTTAGACTGGATAATTTACGACAACATAAAACAAAATGAAGTTCATCCTCTTTTCCATTTTTGCATAATGGACAAGTCAAATCTATCCCAGTATATTTACTGTAACGATACCGGTGTTCTGCTATGTCTGAAATTCCCAGTCTAAATTTGGTCATTGTCAGCTTCAAGTGTTTATCTAAATCCATTCGTAGATAACGTTTGACATCGTGTACCGAACAAAATGTCCGATACATGGTAAATCTATCACTATTTTTGACATGAAAGTCCCATTCCTGCCACCTGCATGCAATCAATCTGTCTTTAAATTCACACAGAAATGATTTATCATTTTGCACTCCTTGGTTTATCCAAACATAGCCATATCCAAATTGATATAATTTGCAACGGACATTTGAAGCCCAATTTCTTTTGTCTCTTGCATCTAGGTCGTATAACATCATATAGGCTTTCCGAGGTAATATGTGATCATTCATTTTTGTTAATTTCAACCAGTATCGGATACAACTTAACACAGAATTCAAAGAGATAGGATCTCTATTGGTCTCCCCATAGACAAAGTCATTGGGTGTTCGCATTTCAACTCCTAAAAATTTCTTTAATGCAAAGAGGTGCACTTTTTCACAATGGCGGGCTGCATCATCTAGTCCCCAAAGTTCTGCGCCGTATAGAGCAATGGGTTGAACCTGTGAATCAAATAACTTCAACAATAAATCTAAACTAGTATTCTTCAAAATATACAGTTTTCTCATAATGCAGAGCAGAGCTTTCTTTGCTTTACTTACAAGGTCATTGCAAGCCAATGTGAAACTGAGTTTTGTTGAAAACAGTATACCTAAGTATTTATAAGCATTTACGACAGGCATAACAGCATTATTATATGTCCAATTTTCTCTTGCTGCTAAGTAGCCACCTTTTCTAAACACAATTATATTGCTTTTGCTTAAATTCACTTTCAAATCAAGAGAAAAAGCTGCGCGTTGCAGACTGTTTAACTGTGTCTGCAAACCAATAACTGTTTCTGATAATAGTACAACATCATCTGCTAATAACAAAATAAAGAGCTCAAAATAATCCGTTGTAAACATTGCACCATGCCTACCATTTTGAATTATTTCTATGGCAAGTCATTGATAAACAAAGAAAATAAAACAGGACTGCACACGTCACCTTGCTTAACACCATAGGTGCACATAATGAAATCAGTTAGTTTATGTCCACACCGTATCTTAACTTTAACATTATTATACATACTTTCGATGCAATTGTATAAATTACCATTTATACCATTTTTAACTAAAATTGACCAAAGAATTTTCCTATTAATGGAATCAAAAGCCTTCTCAAAATCTATGAATGCAACATATAATTTTCTGTTGAAAGAGAACTGTTTTTGTATGATAGCTAACAAAGTAAACATATTATCAATAGTTGAATAGTTCTTTTTGAATCCTGCTTGATATTCTCCAGTAATATTATTTTCCTCAACCCACTCTTGTAAACGATGATTAATGACTGTACTATAAATTTTGCTACTAATATTGCATAATGAAATGCCCCTGTAATTGTTAGGGTTGTTGACATCTCCTTTTTTGTACAAGGGAAGCACAATACTTTCTGTCCAACTGTCAGGAAATATACCTTTCTGAAACAAAGCATTAAAAAATGTGACAAAGAAATCTGCAACACAGTCACCTGCATTTTTTAACAACTCTCCAGTTATTCCATCGGGCCCAGCAGCTTTTCTAATCTTTATCTTTCTAATTGCTAAAGTAACTTCTTCCTTTGATATTGGTCGGTTGAAATAAACATCATTACCATCAACATATAATTCGTCCTCGTCTGGTTCACTTTCTTTTTCGAGTAAAGTTTTGAAGTGTTCAAACCAGTTGTCCAAAGTGATATCGTTGCTAACGTGTTTCCGTTTACATGAAAGTTTATTTACATTTTCCCAAAATTGCTTTTGATTATTCACCGAAGATAACAATTCATCTAAAAACGATTTGTGGAAATCCTTCTCTTTGCGCTTTAACAAATGTTTGTACTCTCTACGTGCAATACAAAAAGCATTTCCGTCTTCAGAATATCCTGTTCGACGGGATATTCTGTAAAGCTTTCTTAAATTTTTCTTTGCTGCCTTACATTCATGATCATACCAGTCATCTAATTTATCATTATCACCAATTCTGATCTGCCTATTCATGCATTCAGCACTTCGTTTAATGCAATCGTTAAATATAGACAAAGCTTCGTCAATATCATACTCAATTAAACTTACAGCTAACTCTAGCATTCTACGAGATTCCTCAGACTGCATTGAGTCAATAAACACCGGTGATGCATTATTGTTCCAAACTATCCTATTTAAAGTTTGTTTCTCTTCTTGAGATTTCATACTGTCATGCTCTCCCGAAAAAGTTAAATGTAATTCAAGTGGCGTATGATCTGAATGAAACATATCACGAATATTAAGTTCACAGAAAGATTCAAACATAGCAAACATGTCACTCGACATTAAAAAGTAATCTTTAACACTACTAACTGAATCTGAGATGTATGTGTAGCAACCATAGCGGTCGCCATTACATGCACCATTCAGAATACGTAAATCAAATGTAGTACATAAATTCAACATAAGTTTACCATAACTATTCAACACTTTGTCTTGAGATTTCCTGTTTGCGTTGATCGAACTACTTGTTTTTAATGACTCAACAAAATTTGCACTGCATAAATCATTTATATTTATATCGGCAGTTCGACTGTTGAAATCCCCTGACAACACTAAGTAAACATCATGAAATGCAACAGAACAATCTGCCAGGCATTCTTCCAAAAGACTAATGCCATTGTGTACATCCAAAAAAGAATAAAATGGTGACCCTTCAGGCGGAACATATACACACATATACAACATATCCTTCATGGTGCCTAATACAGCTCTGTCTATGTGAAAAACAATAATATTATTGTAATCTACGTCAACAGAACGAACAAACGGGGCATACACTCTCTTTATTAGGCACACAACTCCACCCGAAAAACGACCATGTTTAGAAAACTTAATAGCAGGTTTACAGAAAATTATGTAATCAACAAATAAATCTGATTGAAATGTTTCTATAAAGGTTTCAGCAAGACAAATTATGTCAAAGGAACGAACATAAGAAAGGAAATCTTTATGTCTTAGTTTAGGAAGCAGGCCGTTGACATTCCATTGCAAGACTTTAAAATGCTTAACTGAAAATGCACGTGCGTTACAATCGGAATCAAGTAGACCTGACACAGAATGCGTTCCTGAACTTTTTTGCACGGCTGCACGGCCTGTACCCTGTTTGTTCACACTTTCCTCTCTGTCACTGACAATTTCACGAGCATTCAACATACAGGCACGTGCAGTGTCAGCCACATAACAGCTCACAAATGGTTCCGCAACCGCTGTCCGTTTTTTGGTTGCTCCCTCTAAATTAAATGCAGAAGAGAAACTATTTACAGAACAAAAATTTGAAAAAAAAAACCTCCACAAGAAGAGCGGCCGATATCCTATTTGATATCGTTCAGGTTGCCCTCTGAGTCCACAGAAAATTTAGTTCCATCTATTACAAGATGGTCGAAAACCATAGACGCCTTTTTGTTTTCTGCTCTAGCTTTCCTCAA
>CM065719.1:30479349-30486849 GCA_033310375.1 Conus canariensis
CTAAACTTGGTAATAGGACAAATAGAAATAAAATCAACCAGCTAATGGGACAAACACAGATCCTCCTTAAGTTCAGCAGCTAACAGAGCATACAGAAACTCTCTTTACACTTAATAATAATAATAATAATAAGAATGAATGAATACTTATATAGCGCCTATTCTCGGCTAGAGACCAAGCTCTAAGCGCTTTACAATCCACACTCGTTTACACAACGGGCTGCCCACCTGGGTAGTGCCGACTGAAGAGCCGCCAGCTGGCGCTTCATTCAGTCGTTTCCCGTGTCATCCAGTCAATATTGTCCAATATCGTTCACTCAATTTCCTTACTTCCATCATTCTTTCCATTTCTCACGCAGGGTGCATGCTATGTGTAACGTGTCATCCATACCAACGGCCAAACTGGCCTTCTCTTCCGAAAGTTGGTGATGGGATTTTACGTGTGTGCAAGATGTTATGCGTGGGTTCACACACAGAACCTCGGTTTATAGTCTCATTCGAAGGACTGTATGGGAAATGCAGTCAGAACTAATGTTAACTCCGAGGGAAAAATCCCCCTGTACCGCAATGGCCCAGTGGAGATTCAAACCCGCGACCCCAGGATCACGAGTCCGGTGCTCTACCAACTGAGCTATTTCGGTAAGACAGACACCGCCCAGAGTTAACTACCCAGAAGGACAAACAAAATCACCCTTGAGTTAACCAGATAATAGTGCAAATACCAGTCCCGAAACTTAACCGACTGGAAGGACAAACAGGATTCCGCCTACAGTAATCCAGCTAATAGCAAAAACAGACCCCTCCCACCCCCTAGAATCAACTAGCTTGCACGACAAACAGCATACCTCCCCTCCTCCGCTCCCCCCACCCCCTCCCCCTCCCCCCTCCCCTACCCACCGCCCAGCCTTTAGTTAAGCAGCGAACACGACTGCTCAGAAATCTCCCCCAAAATTAACCAGCTAGGGTCAACAGGATCTTCTTAAAAGTTAATAACCTCACAGGACGAACAGAAGTTTCCCTAAAACTGCTCTGTAATGGGACAGACAAACGTTCCCCTAAAGTTAATCAGCTAACAGTACAACCAAAAGCCCCCCCTGAAGCTCCCCAGCAAACACAAGCATGGTACTACCCAGCAAGCGCTTAGGCAGAATACAGAGTTGTAGCGGCCCTAACATCTAAGTTTGATGACGGCATCGCATGCCTGGGTATCTATCTGCACAAGAGCATGAGGCCAAGGAGACGTGAGGTGTATCACACGTACCTTAAGTAAGAGAAAAGTACAGGAGCAAATTGGGTCGGCTACCTGAGAAGGAAGCGTGGGGGTGGCGGTGGGGTGGGGGTGGGGATGGGGGTGGATTGGGGGGCAGAGGGAGGATACAGGAGGAGCAGGGGTAGGAGAAGCTCGTTACGGCTAAAGGGGTTAATTAAACGATTTGCGACGCGAATGCTACAATGAAGAGTTTCGTTAACTCCACAGAGTTGATCACCCACCACTTACGGTTTGTTTATCGGTTCTCAAGATTATCAACAACAACAAAAACAACAACAACAACAGCAACAGCAGCAGCAACAACAACAACAACAACAGCAGCAGCAGCAGCAACGACAACAACAACAAAAACAACAACATCAACAGCTACAGCAGCAGCAGCAGCAGCAGCAGCAACAACAAAAACAACAACGACAACAATAGCAGCAGCAGCAACGACAACAACAACAACAACAACAACAGCAACAGCAACAACAATAACAACAGCAGCAGCAGCAACGACAACAACAACAACAAAAACGACAACAAAACCCTAATGGTAGAATTTCAATGAAATTTGAGAAAAAGATGACATATAGCCGAAGGGCAAACCAGGTAAATTTGGCGTGAATCCGGATGAATAAAACGAATCCAGGTATTGTTGTTTTTTTTCCACTTTTGTTGAAAGTCACTTGCGAATTAGGCCATTTTACAACATTTTAGTAATTTCCTTAAGAAATAAAGCATTGATTTTGGAGGGGAAAAAATCCCGCTTTTTAGACGCATTAATATCTGCGAACTTCGAAGTCTTGATGTGAATCCAGATTGCAAACGGATCCTGTGAACAAAATGATAGTTATTAGGGAGAAGAGGGAGGAAGGCACGGAAGGGATGGGTAGGAATGGGTATGGGTAACTGTTCGTTCGGCGCTCACTCGAACGCCCTCCTGGTGGTACCATAGAATGTCCGTAGTAGGAAATGTTACGAAGGAAGGGTCTACTGTAGGTTTTCCAGAAAACGTTAAAAGTTTTTTTTTTTTAATCAAACCTTTTTGGGTAATCTTCTATGCTACAGACCTTCACTAAACACACACACAAAAATCGTCTTTCCTGTGTAAATTAGAGAAGAGAAATCCTTCCGTAATGCATTGTATTTACAGTTAAATAGTGTGATTTCTTCTCTCACTTTACTCAGGACATTGAAGAAGGAGATGAATGTAACTGCCTTTAGGAGGGAAGGCCACCGACCACTACCACCACCACCACCACCACCACCGCCACCAAGACCGAAATTAAGCTCGCCCATGGCTACGTCGACTTCGCCCAGACTAAGCGCCTTGTGGGGAAACCGGCTCTGTCATTTTTCCAGTGAAGTTGCAACTCTACAAGTCACTGTGAATGGCCACCCTTCTCCACAAATGACAGCAAAACTGACAAGCATGATCTCCAGCAACAACCGAAGTGTTCGAAAATCAGTGCATTAGACGGAGTCCGTAAATCTTTGATAAAAAAAATGGAAATTATAAAAACAAGCAAATGACTGCAAGTCAACACATAACAGTACAAAACAGGAGCGAAGAACAAGACAAATGGGGCTATATCAGGTGGCAAGTCAACACGTGACAGTGCAAAACAAGAGCGAAGAACAAGACAAATGGGGCTATGTCAGGTGGCAAGTCAACACGTGACAGTGCAAAACAAGAGCGAAGAACAAGACAAATGGGGCTATGTCAGGTGGCAAGTCAACACGTGACAGTGCAAAACAAGAGCGAAGAGCAAGACAAATGGGGCTGTGTCAGGTGGCAAATCCACGAACAATGCTACCAGATCAAAGCAAAGGACAGCAGAGAAAGGACGACATGACACTGCAGGTTGACACATAACGATGCCAGGCAAATACTTCTCCACGGAGCTATCAAGCACTGTGTACTGGTATAGTGATGTACTCCGCCCTGACCCCAAGACCACCCCACAGGGCATAATGGAGAGTGGAAAGAAATCGTGAAGTAATCGATATGGAGTAGCCGACCGGCCACAGTACCTCTGCCTTGTTGCACAGAACTGAGGACCCTGCTTGCCAACACTCATCCGTCATGGCACCGCAACAAGCAACTGTCCCGGGACAATTGCGAACAAACTAACAACAACAAACAAACAAACTCGTCTCATCAAGTAAGAGCAAAGGCCTACTTAACCTAGCAATCGAATCGGACATGTTGGGAGTGCGCTCAGCCACAATACATACTTTTCATGTTTACCGCATGAATGTAGCCACGTGACCAGTCAGTCGAAACGCGCTCATCTCATGATATTCTCCGTGCTCTATACAATGAGCCAATGAGAAATCACTTGTTTCGTTTTGAAGTGGAAGTGGCAAGGTGATTATACTAGAAGGTTGATCTCGCACTGGTGTCGTATATTCGTCGTTTGCTCGGGTCAGTCAACGTCATGAGGTGAATTTAGCGACATGACCAGTTTGTCGAAACATGTTAATGTCATTGTATCCTCCATGATCCAAGCAGAGAGTCAAAGGTTAATTCATCTCGCTTCTATTCTTGAAAAAGGAAGCAGCAACGAGATTGCTTTGGAAGATCAACTTTGGACGAGTATCGTGGTCAAGTCGTCGTATACTTGTCGACTGGCCCAGTCGATGTCACGAGGTATTTTTTGTTGACATTTTACCGCCGACTTTTAGAGACTATGACTTTCAAAGTGAGGTGACTGCAGGTGAAGATTAAGACAAACTTAAAAGAAAACATTGCTCTTCCGCCGAACGAAAGAGACAAACAAATTACAAGACAAAAACAGGAGGAGATAAGTGATCGTTCGTTCTTCGTTTAAATTGTCTTGAATGTTAGTTTGTCCTGCCTGAAGAAGACCAAAGAGGTCGAGACGCGTCGTGTTTTGTTTTGTAATTTGTTTGTCTCTTTGGCTCGGCGGAGCAGTAACTTTTTCTTTAAGTTTGTTGTAGAGACTGGATAGAAGGGAACTTTCCGGAGCTGCCAACTGTTTTGGGTAAGCTGTCACATTATAGTACAACAGAGCGATCACAGGGTTTGATCCATGTTCGCGGCAATCTTTTTCGTGGTTTATTTACGTAATTTTTTTCTAATATCAAATTATATTGTTCAATTAAAATCCCATTATCAGGTTCAACCCACGATTAATGATCATTAATGATTGATGATCCATTAATTAATCATGGGATGAAATTGATAATCTGATTTAAATTTACATTTAGATTTAAAACCTAAACTCAATTTATATTTACATTTAATTCAAAATCAATTTAAAACTGACGCCATGAAGTTAAATTAATCGCGCCAGTCGTTGGGTATTCTCAGCCAGCTCACCGCAGACATTCCCAGGTCGTCTGTGTTGTGTCTGTTTATTTATCTACTGTCTGTTATCTTGACAGGTCATCTCTTCCGTTCTCCCATCCTCCAGTTCCCTCCGCGTCCCTCCCCTCCCCTCCCTCTGTCTACGCCCCGGTCCTCTCTCCTCTACTCTTTAGTCTAGGCCTGGCAAATAGCTATTGCGCCGAATTACAGCTCGATAGATTCAGAGACGCGCGTGCACACCGCCACTGATGGCAGAGAGACAGACATACAGACAGGCAAACAGCTAGATGGACAGACCCACACCCTCAATAGGAGAAGCCAGAAGAAAAATGACCTCAGTGTCCACGTTGGTCAAAGGTCAAGGTCAGCACGTGCGGTGAGATGGACAGAGGAGGAAGACATGTCAGATCGTGTACTCCATGCACGGGTGTGGCTTTGGGCACAGGACGCACTAGTGGGACCTCAGCTGCAGTTCTGTGACTCATCCACACGAAACCGGATGGAAACAGCACGCCGGCATCAATTATGGCTGACAAAATCTTCTGACAGAAACCTCCCCAAATACGAGCTATTGGAATTGTTTCATCTTTACTGCTCTGAAAGGAGGAGGGGGACAGGGGGGGGGGGGAGAGTGGGAGGCGGAAGGTAGTTAGGGGTGGGTTGGGATGTCTGTCGTGAGACAGCGATACCTTCTGGGTATAGATTTTTAAAAAGAAGAAAGAAACACCTTATCGGGGTAGTTCTCAGACCAGAGTGACAGACAAATGCGGGTGTGGAAGGGGAGGGGAATTATTCCTTCAAAAATGATAAGCCTTTTTTTCAGATCCGTTTCTTTCATTCTTTTCTGTTTGCTTTACATAACACCTGCACCACTCGCACCTCACAATCGCAACAGCGATAACAACATGCCAACAAAATATTCGTAAGAAAGGGGGTCAGGGATACGCAAGGAGGGTAGATTTAGGGGTAGGGGGATTGGTGTAATCTGGTACGCTGTCAAAATGATCACTGAGGTAAAGTGTGTGGGGAATAATTGCCGCAGGTTGTGCAGCCTTCTAATGGGCCAAATACAGTACAAATTTACATTGGAACGTGAGTCTGTCTGTACAGTCTAACTCACATGTAATTAATGCCCATGAGACTGAATCCCCTTGTTATTGTTCGTTATTTGTTGGTTATACTGTTTCATTCTCATTATATATTTTGATTTTATTTCATGTTTGTTGTTGCAATTAAAATCGACGGACATATAACTGTCGCTCACTCCGTATTGTCTCTCTACCTCGATCCCCTCTGTCCCACTCTCTCTGTGTCCGTCTGTACGTACCGTCCGTCTCTCTCTCTCTCTCTCTCTCTCTCTCTCTCTCTCTCTCTCTCTCTCTCTCTCTTGACTGACACTGACATTTTATTGAATAAACATATACACATGTTCATTTCAAGGGGATAGCAAAATGGATATACCATTCACACAATTCGTAGTCCCACGCACATCGACATTCGCACGAAGGCAGGCCAACAATTGTTGAAAATTAATCAACAGGATATCAATAGGAGCACGCACCAATAGTTAAGCCTCAGCATTTTCGACCGTCAAAATAATTGTCCACTGATATTCCGTCGATCATAATCAATCATCAATCCCTAATCATAGAGGCCACTGATCAATATTGACAATCAGTCATCATTATCATTTGAATCATGTATCCTCAGCGTTCGTTAATTCGACTTAAATCGCTTATCCTCTCCCGTATCCTATCCTCAACATACCATTCAAAAAAATAACTGATCAATAGTCATCATCAGTCATCCTCCATCTTTGTTCATTTAGTAGAAAGAAACTCGTGGAGAGCGTGGCAGCAGAGAGTCCTCAGAAGAGAAGCCCCCTTCAAGCAAGTGTTTCGGCCCTTATCTCCTGACACTCTAGGAGGGTTGGGCCACACCCGGTTCATGACTCCGGATGTCCCTCTGCTGCCCCTTTTTTCCCATCTTGGGACATCAGTAATCAGTAATCAATCATCCATAAAAGTCCACTAATATATTATTTACCGCCTTGATCCCCGATCAGTCTTCAGTTCTCGTTAATAACTGAGATCCTCAATCATTATTAATCAAAGTTTACGAGCATCCATCCATTAACTTCATCAATCCTACGGAATATTTGTTAGAGCTTCATTTGTCCATTTAAAATCATCATCCCACAGCATGAACACACACTGTCTTCAGTTCTTCCTCTTGTATCAGCTGTGATCTTCTTCGGAAAACGCTGTACAGAAAACGTGAGACTTGTCTTACAGACATTTCATCGGCACAGGACATTACATACGACACACTTCCTTCAGCGTTATTGATAGCATTCACATTTTCTCTAAATATTTCATACACCCTGCATTCAAACAACACATGTGACTCGTCTTCAATAGCTCCTTTGCAAACCGGACATAATAAATGTCTTGGTACCACATCCCTTCTGTATCTCAGTTTATGCACCCTTACTGGAGAAATGCCAAATCTAAACTTAACATACGCTTCTTTCTGACACCGTGATATCTCGTAATCCAAATAATGTTCTGTTCGTAGGAACTGCTTAAAGCTAGAATACAGTTCAAAACGTTCTGCTGATTCCAGTTTATCATGCCAAGTTTGTGCATACTGATCAGCGAATCTCTGTCTAAAAATATGAATGAAATTGTTCATATCGCCAACACTCTGTTGCAACCAAACGTCTCCAAATCCATTTACAAATAATAACTGTCTCACGTAAAACGCCCATGTTTTTTTGCCCAATTCTTGAAGGTGGTTTAGATATTATAGGCTTTCTTGGGTAGTCTTTCTTCCGCCAGATTACTAACTCTTAGCCAGTAATGAATACACCTTTCAGCCGCTAAAACATACATTGGATATCGGCCGAGGTC
>CM065719.1:30499349-30504349 GCA_033310375.1 Conus canariensis
TTCTTCTTCTACCACTGTTAAACAACAATACTACTGACGAAATGATCTGAAATAGTTAAACAGAGACTAATAACACGTGCGCGTGCGCAAGAGAGAGAGAGAGAGAGAGAGAGAAGACAGACAGACAGACAGACAGACAGACAGACAGACAGACAGACAGACAGAACAGAGACAGAGAGACAGAGAGACAAGAGAAAGAGAAACGAATACATTGTGGAAAAAAAAAAAAAAAACGGAGGGGAAGGCCGACAGAGACAGTGTATCAAGGTCAAGAAGGAGGCCTGACAACTTGTCCCTAATGATGTGAAGTAGTGGGGATGAGTGGGAATGGGATGAGGAGAAAAAGGAGGGAAGTTGGGGGAGGGGTGGGGGTGGGGGGGGGGGGTAGAGGGGGTACAAACGGTTTTGCCCTGAGAAGTGACGGTACAGGAAGAATAACCCCCGTTACCTCCCCCCCCCCCCCCCCCACACACACACCTTCCCCACGACCAAGCGGCCTCTGCAGAGACAGTGAAGGGGGCAAAGTAAGCTATGCGTGTGTACCTAGGCTCATGTTTGTTGTTTTTGTGTCTTGAATCCTGGGTGAAGTGTGACGTGGGGTTTTCCCCACCTCCCACGTCCACAGTGCAGACCTGGTAGTGTCTGGTTCCCTTATCGTGTGTACACGCATGCAGAAGAGCAAACACGCACGTTAAAAACCAGGCAACGCATGTCACAGTTCGGTTCATTATGCAACTGCAAATAGTCAGCGTGTACCATAATACTTACAGAGAAACTGAGCACCGCTATTCAATCATCCATACTGGCAGCTGAAATGCCGTGATGAATGCTTAAGAAAAAAAAAAAGTTGTAACAACATTGTTGGTCATGTGTTTGCGCCCTCCCTCTCTCTTACCAACTGTTTGTCATGAGATAAATAAAATGCTGAACAATTAAGTAGTGGGGGAAAACAAGTGCAGGTTACCAATTCTTCCATCATTATAGTAATAACTTGGCAAAGACCTGAAATCCAAAAAAAAAAAAAAAAAAATTGAAGATGAAGAAAATGGGAAAATATATATTATAAATATGAAAACCCTTCACTAGCTGCATGAGGGAACCATCGCAATTCCTCTCGAAGGCAGATCGATATGTATTGGCTGCTCCTAGGCCTTTCGTCCGATGGATCGGACTCATCAGGGAGACACGGCTGATTGTGTCTGTGCTCTTGGCGTCAAATACAGACACACCACAGTCCATAATTCTGTGGTGTTCTCACCACCAAGGGTTCAAAAAAGAATCCAACAGCACCCCCAAAGCAGCTAGAGGTAAAAAAATGATATTTTTTAATACTGAGTCAAATTCAGGACAGAATGGTTCATATTGACATTTCAACAAAATCTGACAATAATATGGTTTCACGTGCAGGACATTTATAGGTAATGTCCTATGACCACTGACATCAACATAGTCGGTAAAGTTTGCCCCCATTACAATTGTCATCAGAATCATCAATGCCAGCAACATAAGCGACATCATACTAAACAGATTCCTATGCCATCATCGAAGAAGCAGCAGCAGCAGTCAATTGAACTGGTGGTTAAAGTAACTGCTAGCATCGTTGTTATTGTTAACATTTGATGTTATCAGTTTCAGTTTCATCAAGGAGGCGTCACTGCGTGTGACTATCATATCGCACACCACATCCGCTAAGTTTTGAGACCACACTGCGCATGATTTAAAGCTGACATATAAAATGAATTAACAACTAAGATGAGAGAATGAAGAAGAGGGTTTCGTAGCTACGACTTAGCAGATGTCTGACCTACGCATTAGCCCATTGCGCTGGTCAGACCTTGAGTGCCCACCTAACATTGGTTGTGTCTTTTTTCTTTTTTTTTTTTTTTTTTTTTTGATGTTATCGTAATCATCATCATCTCATCACTGTATTTTACATCATCTTTACTGTGATCATCATCGTCATATGTTAAAACAACAACCAAAACCTTCAGACTTTGCACATTTGGTCTATTCCTTGCGTCCATCTCGCTGTTACTTTATCAGGAATGATCTTTTCTCAAACATCTATTTAGAATTACACCGAGAGACCGTGCTATTTTCACGCTGATAGGTGTTTATCCTATGAATAATCCTCTAGATTTGATGTAGATGTACCAGCCATGGGTGAGTTATCTTCAAGACAGGCACAGACACACGAGGAAACAAACAGCACGGTACACTATATGCTTCCTCACAGTGCTTCTCCTGTGGTGAGAAAAAACATGATCAGAATTAAAAAGGCTCTCGGAGAAAGCAGACCTCCACCACACAAAATTATTAATATCTGCAAGGGGCAGTATTGCTAGGCATGGACTGAGAGAGTTACCTCTCATACACTTTTTTTATAATAGGATGGTGGAAAATATAATGTCAACGTTTACATCACTTTACGGTTTAACGTTTCATCAATGCATATCATTTCATAGATAGTTATCGATTCGTAGACAGTAACGTCACCTTGTTAATGTTCGATGGACAACTTGTGATCTGAACAGTAATAATACAGATCCGACAAGAATGTAACAGGTTCTCCTAAGCCCATATCTCCATCTTTCCACTAAATTTCGTTGAAATCGATTCGATTTTTTCGCGCAATGTCGCGACAGACAGACAAACAACAGATACAGATGAAAACAACGACCCTTTACGGCTTGTGACGAAAGGTGAAATACAGGTGTATGTGTTTGTGTTGATCACATGACGACAGGCGAAATATGGGTGTGTTGATCGCATGACGAAAAGTGAGAGATGTGCTTATCACAAGACAAAATATGAAACACAAATGTGCTTATCACATGACAAAATATGAAACAGTGTGCTGATCACATGGACGAAATGTGAAATCATAGTGTGTTGATCACATGACGAAAAGTGAAAAGTGTGCTGATCACATGACAAAATATGAAAACAGGTGCTGATCACATGCAAAATATGAAACAGTGTGCTGATCACATGGCAAAATATGAAACAGTGTGCTGATCACATGAAGAAATAATGAAACAGTGTGCTATCACATGACAAAATATGAAATACAGTGTGCTGATCACGATGCAAAATAGAAATCATGTAAGCTGATCAAGTGGCAAATATGAAACATGCTGCATCACATGTAAGAAATGACCAGATTCCGCTTATTATTCGCCAAAATCAGCGGCAGTCATGCGATTCCAGCCAAAATTTCTACCGTATTTCCAACACAACTGGAAATCAAAACATGCTGAATGTCCTACCGTTTAATCTGTAAATCAGTCTGTCCAGCCTCCATTTAGCTTCAGGGGGCACAACTCGGATGACCCACCAACATATGTCACGTAAATAAGTCAGTTTTAAACATGGGTCGTACTTTTGTCTTCCTGTCGGAAAGCCGAGTGTGTTCCGACGTGTGTCTATATTAGAACACATGTATATTTATACGAGCGTTCTTCTACGCGACTTCGCTGGGCTTCTTACACCAGTGCTGTCTTCAAGCAACGCTGAGAGTCAGAGAGAAACAACGCGAGCCGAGTGCACAGTGCTGATGAATCTGGAATTGTTCAGCGACCTGGGAGAGAGGCAGGGCAGCAGACACTCCCCCCTCCCCCCCCCCCCCCCAACCCCGCCACCTACTCCGAACTTGCTGACATTTACTCCCTCCCTCCAATCCTGTGTAATCTCTTTTCTCTACTCTCCTCTGTCCTCTCCCCCCCCTCCCCCTTGCCCCTCCGCTCTCAGTACCTCTGTCTACCCCTCCCTGTCTAGCTGTCTCTTTCTCTGTCTGTTTGCCTGTCCTCTGTAAGTATGTGTCTGTTGGTCTGCCTGTCTGTCTGTCTGTCTGTCCACCCCTGCTCACTCTCTATCTGTAGTCTCTCTGTCAGTATGTCTGTCTGTCTGTTTCTCTTCCCCTCCCCCCCTCCCCTCCCCTCCCCCTGTTCTCTCTCTCTCTCTCTCTCTCTCTCTCTCTCTCTCTCTCTCTCTCTTACACAAATATGCCCATCAACGTAATTATAGCTCATCTCTTCATCAATTACCTACAAACACTTCTCTCTCTCTACAGGCCGTCTGATTCTCATTAACCTTTTCTTCACCTTTGCCAAGTGGAGGTCCCAGACAGACCCAATGCAATGTACAGGAGTTGGACAAAGGGGCTGGGAGAGGGAGCATTGGGGGGGGGGGGGGTAAAAGGACGGTTGAGGAGAAAGGGCGTGCTGTCCAGACTAGAGGTGTGTGGAATGGGCGAGGTAAACAGAGACGTTAGCCTGGACAGCCTCGACACATTATATTGTTGCGTCATTCAGGATACGTAGCTTGTTTCGTAAATGGCAGCAGTTTTAGAGTTGATAGCCCGGTTCCTGCTTCAAACTCAGGTTGCTAATTAACAGCCTGGCTCTTAGTTTGCAGCACGGTTCTGTACTGAGAGTTGTTTTTCCTCAGATGATTACACTGGTTCCTAAACGGTCACCTTGATCCTAGTTCGTGGCCTCGTTGGCTTCTGCTTAATGAATAAAGAAGACAGTCAACAGGTGAATACCGACAACTCTTTCTACCAATCGCAGGAACGTTGACAGGATACGGCGAATCACGACCCCCAATTTTACATATCAATACTTCCAAACAAAAGAAACACAGGGGAAAAACTAAGTTTGAACAATGTTGTTTTTAATTCACCTTCTTTCTATTTGAATTTCACTTCAGCTTTGAAAGAAATGCGACGATTGTTGTATTTCAGTGGCAGAGGCCATAAACAAGATCTATTCTCATTATGTCCAACAGTTCGTTTTCCTGTACGCCGTAAATATCATCGTCTTCTGATTGGTAGGAAGAACTATGGGAATTTTCCTCTCGGTGCCGAGCCATCAGAGGCATTATCCAAAGTCTGGGTCAAATGATGTTTGATTGATCATTTACATCATCATAAATGACTCAGTAAGTCGATGGATTGTTTCTTGTTGTGACACACACACACACACACACACACACACACA
>CM065719.1:30519349-30524349 GCA_033310375.1 Conus canariensis
GTGTATTGGCACTCTCACTCTGATAGTGTGCTGCTTATACAAAGAGAACAACATACATGAAACAAAAAAAACTTCATTATTTTCATTTCTTTCAGTTTTTGCCAGAGAGAGAGAGAGGAGAGAGAGAGAGAGAGAGAGAGAGAGAGAGAGAGAGAGAGAGGAGGGAGGGAGGGAGGAGAGAGGAGGGGGAGAGAGAAGACAGACAGACAGACAGACAGACAGACGGAGGGACAAACAAAGACGAAGAAATGCTAATGGAAGCTTCAGACATGCACATCAAACGTTCAGAAGTCTGGCGGATGAGGAAAGTGGTTAGGATTATAAGAAAAGAATTCAAGTTTCAGCACCCGTCGCTGTGATTCCCGAACCTGTAAACACTCCCGGTAATCATCCTTATTCAATGTCTTTTCATCGCCAGATGATGTTAGACATTTGTTAAAAAAAAAGAAAAGAAAAACCTTCACACTCAACTTATCTAGTACCTGCAAAGCCACATCTGATATGTCCATATTTACATAAGTGAAATACCCTAGTGGAACACAAAGTTGTGATCTTTACCAAAATTTTGCACCTGTGACTGCCAAAGAACCATCGCAATTTCAGCAAAACATGGACCATATGAGACAGTATTGACATTATCAAAGTTATTCATCTCAATACCATTCTCCTGATAGAGCGAGGTCAACACTGAGCATTCAAACAAAAGATGGCGCAGAGAAATTTTTCTCTGCAGAGCACCGTGCATCAGCTCTGATAAATGATAAACAGTAGACAGGGGGGGGGGGGGGGGGGAGGGGGGGGAGGGGGGGGGGGGTCTGTTCTGTTCCTGTTGAGCAGGTTCTCCTCTTCGTCTTGTGACATTACAAGGGGAGTCAAGAGCCTGGTTGCTTCAATTCAAGTTCAATTAGAATGTGGACAGAAAGGCTAGCAGCAGAAGTCATCTGTCTGTCTGTCTGTCTGTCTGGCTCTTTCTCTGTCTGCCTGTCTGTCTGTCTGTCTGTCTCTGCCTCTCTGTCTCTTTCTCTCTGTCTCTTACCCTCCCTCTCCCTTTCTCTCCCCCTCTCTGTCTCTGTTCTGTCTGTTTGTCTGTCTGTCTATCTGTCTGTCTGTAAGTCTGTCTGTCTCTGTCTGTCTGTTTTTTCTGTCTGTCTGTCTGTCTGTCTGCTCTCTCTCTCTCTCTCTCTCTCTCTCTCTCTCTCTCTCTCTCTCTCTCTCTGTTTCTGTTTCTGTCTCTTTGTCGGTATGTACATTGTATGTATGTATGTATGTATGTAGGAGGTAGGTAGGTAGGTAGGTAGGTACGTATGTATGTATGCACCTCCCTCTCTGTCTGTCTGTCTGTCTTCTCTCTTCTGTCTCTCTCTCTCTCTCTCTCTCTCTCTCTCTCTCTCTCTCTCTCTCTCTCTCTCTCTCTCATAGTCATTGATTATACTCGTCTCAGTGTATGGGGTTTACCGTCATGTGAACGTCTGCCACCGACAAGCTGACAAGAATAATAATGTGAAGCCAACTGGATGGCCATGCCACTGGGAGCCCACTGTAACTCAGCACAGGCTCTGCTGTGGCTGGACTGAGCCGGGTGGGGATGGGGGAGACGGGGGCGGGATAAGACGGCATTGCTGGAACATGAGAGGAGAGAGAGAGAGAGAGAGAGAGAGAGAGAGAGAGAGAGAGAGAGAGAGAGAGAGAGAAGAGAGAGAAAATAGAAAAATATGAACGAAAACACATACACACACACACACACACACACACACACACACACACACACACACACACACACACACACACCAAAGCGAGCAGGCAAACTTTCTGTGCAGAAAGTAAACCGTTTGATGAAGCTCTCTTGGACAACTCTGTGAATGTGCCTGGTTCTGGAACACGCATCCACTCTTCTTAGGCAATGACCCCCGACAGAGGCTGCTACTGTCACAGCACTAACTCTCGGGTACATGAAGCACGATAGGGTTCCTGGCATATCCACCATAATAATAATAATAATGATTACTTATATAGCGCCTATTCTCGGCTAGAGACCAAGCTCTAAGCGCTTTACAATCCACACTCGTTTACACAACGGGCTGCCTACCTGGGTAGTGCCGACTGAAGAGCTGCCAGCTGGCGCTTCATTCAGTCGTTTCCCGTGTCATCCAGTCAATATCATTCAATATCGTTCACTCAGTTTCCTTACTTCCTTCGTTCTTTCCATTTCTCACGGAGGGTGCATACTATGTGTAACGTGTCATCCATACCAACGGCCAAACTGGCCTTCTCTTCCGAAACTTGGTGATAGGATTTTACGTGTGTGCAAGATGTTATGCGTGCGTTCACACACGGAACCTCGGTTTATAGTCTCATTCGAAGGACTGTATGGGAAATGGAGTCAGAACCAATGTTAACTCCGAGGGAAAAATCCCCCTGTACCGAAACGGCCCGGCGAAGATTCGAACCCGCGACCCCAGGATCACGAGTCCGGCGCTCTACCAAACTGAGCTATTCCGGCCCCACCATGACGACTGACTGGCGGCGATTTCCATAGTATGACAGAGACCACTGGAAGATTGTGCTCCGAATACCAAGCCTAACGCTACTCCATGGACCAGACTGTAACTAACGAATGTGCTGAATGCTGTACGAATGTCGACAAGCGAACATTTAGTCTTCATACTTGGAGCTTCTCCGTTTTGACTCATTTAGTATAAAATGACTATTCCGCGACAGATAAGACTGCAATTGTTTCAGTACAGCCATTTAACCTATCAATTCGAGGGCTGACTGTCAACCCTCGTCATCAAGACAAGCGGAAAACTAGTTTGTCGTATTTAAGGGTATTTCGATCACTAACACATAGTTAGTTGCAAGGACACTACAGTGTCAAATCTCAGAGATGCGTTGATCATGGCAGTCATCAGTGGAGTGATATCTGAGAGGCATTCTCTGCCTTTGAAGTGGAAGGGGACATAATACAAAGTTGCCAAACTAATAACTGCTGCCATGCCATGCACAGAGCTTAATTGTAAGATAAATCGATGAGGCTAAAATGCAGTATCACAGCCCTTTATTAACCAGGCAGGCCTAACAACAGAGCTATGGCGATCGTTGAAGTCCTGGCTGTTGCTGACCGTGATGTGAGAAGGTGTTACCAGGCTCATGATATTTTTTTTCCCAAATGGCGCAGATCAATAATACACGGAGCTCTGGACAGCGTTATCAACTGTTCGTGACATCAAAGGAGAGCAGCGCTTGCTGATATTTGATTTCTGATATCTCTGCCACCTGCTTCCATCTCTCGCCACTTTTTTTTTTTTTTTGGTTGGCCGTCGTGTTTCCCAAGTAACAAAGATATGGTGCTGACACCATCCTGCAATGATTGAGAGGAGAGAGAGAGAGAGAGAGAGAGAGAGAGAGAGAGAGAGAGAGAGAGAGAGAGAGAGAGAGAGAGAGAAGAGGCACAAGAACGGCACAAAGAGAGAGAGAGAGAGAGAGAGAGAGAGAGAGAGAGAGAGAGAGAGAGAAGAACGGCACAAAGAAAGAAAGAAAGAGAGAGAGAGAGAGAGGCGGAGAGGGAGAGAGAGGGAGAGAGAGAACCACAAGAACGGCACAAGAGAGAGAGAGAGAGAGAGAGAGAGAGAGAGAGAGAGAGGAAAGAGAGAAGAGAGAGAGAGAGGCACACGAACGACAGAGAGAGAGAGAGGAGAGAGAGAGAGGCAAGAGAGAGAGAGAGAGAGAAAGCAAGCACGGCAAGAGAGAGAGAGAAGAGAGAGAGAGAGAGAGGAGAGGGGGGGGGGGGGGGCTTGCTGCTTAAAGCGGTCACAAAAGATTTTGTCATCGGGTAGTCGCTAATCAGATCGTAGAAACGCTTCACTCACGAAGAAAGCGGTGTTTCACAAGTTAATTGAGACAGAGTGAGGATTTCAAACAAATGGACTCCAATGGACGCAGTGAAAACATAATCTCCCCCGTGGATATATTAATGAATTACGAAAGAGGAGCTCGATCGTGGCAACTCTGAACTATTTACAAAAATGTTAGAGATATTTCTTGGATAAAAAGTAATAAGAATGAATATAAAGATAAAACCACCGTAGCAATATTCAGCCGCTGAAAACAAAATGAACAAAAACCATCCAAACAAACAAAACAAAACAAAACAACGATCTCAAAATTAAAGCATGTTCTGGGTACAATGCCGTGGTAAGAATACCATAGCGAACAGCCCTACAAGCAAGCGTTCGAAAAACTGTACGGAATACTTATCGGGTCAATATTCAGAAAATAAGAACGCACAATTACAAAGCAACCTTCACGACTCTGAAAATTCAAATTTCCCACTTTTCAACAGGTGCTTGATACCTAAGCAGTAAAAATACCCGTCACATGATAAATGACTTGACCTTGAAGCGCCCGACCGTTTTGACTTGCGGGTGGAATCCAGACAGCAGGGAAAAGAAAGGCAACAGCAGAGAGTCATCCAGGAGTCACGGCCTGGATGCAGCTCAGCTCCCTAGAGTGTAAGAGTTAAGAACTGAAACACTTGCATGAAGAGAACTACTTCTCTGAAGGCGTACTCAGCTCTCCATAGAGTTTTTCCCCACCGAAATGCGGCCATGCTGAATACAAACAAACAAACAAACAAAACAAGCAAAGAAACAAACAAGCAGTTTCGTGTATTACAATGAAGTTACTGATTTGCCCCCAAAGAGCTTGGTATATCGGGAACCCATGAACATGTCTTATCCCTATGATGTTTTCGCCTGTTGAAATGAAAACGTCATTCCCGCGTTTGATGTTTGATAAACAGCTGAGAGGCTGACGTTTTGGTCCCTAACCCATACTTTCAATTAAAAAGAATATGGACACTGATGGTAGCGAAATACCTTGAAGAAAATAGTCTCTTCCATTTTAAGTTTCCCAAGGATTTCGAGAGAAAACCCATGATTCACATTTATTGGCAACACCGTATAGTTCGACGATTCTGGGACACGCTGTGGACTCAGCAGCTT
>CM065719.1:30539349-30591849 GCA_033310375.1 Conus canariensis
CCACTGCACATCACCCTCTCCACGGAAAGGGCTCCTGTCGGCCTCTGCTACAGATCTCCCTGCCTAGGCCCCAACAGACTGACACGTCTTGCTGCCTACTGTCCCCACACAGGAGATAATTCTTCTCGTCGTCGGCTCCGAGGCTACAACAACCTCCACTGTCTTACGTCCCCACCCAGAAGCCAATTCACTACCGTCGTTGGCTTCGAGGCGACAGCAAACCTCTCTTCTCGCTGTATTTTCTTGAGCCCTCGGCAAGACAGGATGAATTCACTTTCCCTTAGTGAGTCACACAATTCCTGGCTTTCCGAGCATCTTATATCCATTCTCAACCAAAGAGAACTTGAGTTAAATTGGTTCAACCAATGGAATTACTGGCACACACACACACACATCACAACGATTTGCTCCAATAACTCCCCGAGATATCTTTATTCCACCAATGGAATCACTAGTCACCTACACATTCTCACACACACACCACAGCTACTAGCACCAACAAAGAGTCGGGTACCAAGTGGTGAATGCATAACCTCCCATTCAAACTCCTGTTTGATTCCCCGAAGCTACCCATTGTACTAACAGCCCGGACTTCTCCACAAGCCAGGACTGATGCTTCAAGTACTTACTACACTCTCTAGGACAAGAACGGCTGAAGGGTTACTGTGCCCTGCCTGCAGGCCGACGGTCACCGAATCGTGACGGTTGCCTCCACGATTGCCTCCTCTCAGGCCCACTGGAGAACCCAGTGAATAGCCAGTGGTGGAGGTGGACACCCTTCCGCACCCAGGACCAGCAGGTCCACATGTACTTGTTACTATCCCCTTGGACATGCGAATCACTTCCTAGTAACTCTCCCTCCTTCAGTATACGACTCTGGGTATTCCCCTCTGGTGATGCCTGAGTTCGCACACTTGAAGAACCCAAGGAAACAGCAAAACTACCCTTAATTTGCCTAAAGGACTTGAAGGACTCGAGAACATTCGGCCGACTCGTGACACTGACGAACTGCAACTGAAGTATGAAATTCACTCTCCATCTGCATGTTGTATGAGCACTCCTATATTCGCTTTGGAGTAAATTGCTGGCTGACATCTGCCAGATGTTGAATTTATTTCATTGCGGCCAATACCACCTCCTACCAGACTCTGTCAAATGTCTTCTTAAAGTCTGTGAAGATGTGGTAGAACGCTCTCTGGTGTTGCGAGTGTTTTTTCACAACAGGTGCGCGGGTTACAGATCTGTTCAATGATGTTTCTGCAATTGTGGAGTCCAACCTGTTCTTCAGCAGTAATCGTATATGCTTGCGGCGGTATTTTATTTGGTATCATATTGAGCATTACTTTGCTGGCATCGCTGATCTAAGTGACAGTGCGGTAGTTCTGGCTGTGTTGGAATTGTCCTTCCTTGGGAAGGGTGACAGAGACTGAGTCCACGGTGTGGGTTCTCTTTGGGATGTCATATTGTGCTGCAGATGGTAGTTAGGATATTAGATGCTGCCTCGCTACTATGTTTTAAGATTTTTTTGTTGCCTGCAGCCTTCATTTGTATAAGCTATTTCACTGCAGCTATGACTTTTCACGTAGTATTCGAATATCATACTTAGTTCTCGAATTCTATACCGCAAGCATCCAGAAGACTCAGTTGGAATGATGATGTCTTCTTCTTGAATGAGTAAGTTGTCGACCTTATCCTGAATGGTACTAACTTTTACTCCTCTTTTGTTTGGTTGAGTCTTTCACGATCTTAAAAATTTGTGTCGTTCTTGTGAAAATTTTTCTTAATGTCTTCATTCTGTTTATCGATGCTTTTTTTTCTTTAATTCTTAATTTCCTCGCTGATCCTCTCGTTTGTACGGCTACCTTTCTCTTCCAGTCTTGAACGGGTTTACAGCTCCTTCCATTGTTACACTTCTCCTAGATATTGCTTGTGTGATCAACGGCTTCGATTTCCATCGGGTCATCGCAAGGACCTGTGTTGCTGTTTTAGTCATCACTTGTTTGAAATGGTTTGTTAGGGTTTTACGTTTTTCTTCTAGCAGTAATAATGGATGAAATTTCTTCCTATAGCGGTTGGAATACGTTTGGAGCGCATACAGACAGCGGCTTACACCTCTCCTTAAAAAGGAACTGTCTTCCTATTGAACAAAGAATACACTACAAATCTCCAAGTCCTCCCTTCAATATAATTTCTCGGGCAGTACGTCAGTATTTCAAAGACCATCTGACCGCATTCCTTCAAGGCTACTCCATTCTTTTTCTTCATTTTTTTTTTTATCTCCAAGTTCAAGTAGATGGAAAAACATGACAGAAGAGCCTGCATCTTATTGCCCTTTTCTGTCTGCTACTATCATCATTCCCATCATTAAGAGTGAATATTGAAACCCGTCTTACATTTTCCCTGACACTTGCTATTACGCAGTTTTGTTGGTTATATAAACAACAGCACGCAACAAAGTAAAATAGCCTTATTTGATACTGAATGCAAGAGTAGGCAAGTCCATTTTAATCCAGTACTATTTTTCCAGCGTCAGACTATGACCCACATAAATGAATCTTAATCCACGTACACTAGCGCTTTGTCGTACACAAACTGGTTGAAAAAAAAAACAACTACGGCACTGCTGTCTCTCTCTCTCTCTCTGTCTCTCTCTCTCTCTCTGTCTGTCTCTCTGTCTCTGTCTCTGTCTCTCTCTGTCTCTGTCTGTCTGTCTGTCTGTCTGTCTGTCTGTCTGTCTGTCTCTCTCTCTCTCTCTCTCTCTCTCTCTCTCTCTCTCGTGTGTGAGTGTGTGAGTGTGAGTGTGTGTGTGTGTGTGTGTGTGTGTGTGTGTGTGTGTGTGTGTGTGTGTGTGTGTGTGTGCTCCTGCTCTTTGTTTCTGAACAGTCTTCATTTCTTTCTTACATCTGCTGATAAATGCCCATAAACAACTTGTTGAAATTTGAAATAATGAAATCTGTCCTTGATTTAGTGTGAAATAAACCTTAGAATTTGGCAGAAATAGGCTCAGTAATGTGCGTGTAGTTGGCCAGCAACGATGACTTGAAATCAAGTATTGTCATTTCTCCTCAACGTTCAGAGTTGTCTGGTAACCCTTCGTCCATTGCTTGCACTAATTAGTTAGACAACACTACTTTTTTTTTGTAGCCAGCCTGCTGTTTTTCAACAGAAGACGAAGCTCTTTACACAGAGGTTTTAGTGAAGTGAAGTGTGATACTTCGTCGATAATCGCACTCACACCACTATCGCCAAATCGTCCTTTCTCTCAGCCACACGACGCAGCATGCTTCCGTTTTGTGCTGCGTTCGATCAAATAAGGTCAGCGAACCGAAATATGACATTAATGCTCTCTCTCTCTCTCTCTCTCTCTCTCTCTCTCTCTCTCTCTCTCTCTCTCTCTCTCTCTCTCTCTCTCTCTCTGCATTGGGCTCTATCTCAGTTTTGGACCAACATCTGTTCTCACGCGCAAATGGACTGGCGTAGTCAGTCGCTGTGGTGAAAGACAGGGTGATGTTCAGCAGTTGCTTGTGGCGACTCACATCCTTCGTCACTGTTTTATTAGTGAAGATGTTGGCTTCTGTAAGAAACCGGACTCTTTGGACACAGAGGTAGGTGTGAACGATAAGGCCCAGGTGGTGTGTGTGTGTGTGTGTGTGTGTGTGTGTGTGTGTGTGTGTGTGTGTGTGTGTGTGTGTGTGTGTGTGTGTGTGTGGAGAGAGAGAGAGAGAGAGAGAGATTATGTGTGCGCGCGTATGTACATGTGTACGCGTATGCGTGCGAGTACATGTGCACGTGCGCGTATTTTTGTGTGTTTATGCATGTCTGTGTGTATACATGCATGCTTGCGTGCGTGTGTCTGTGCGTGAATGCGCGCGCGCCTGTGCGTGTGTGTGTTTGTGTGTTTGTGTGTGTGTGTGGGTGATTGTGTGTGTGTGTGTGTGTGTGTGTGTGTGTGCGCGTGCAAGCGCGCGTGTGTGTGTATGTGTGTGTGCGTGAGTGTGTGTGTGTGTGTGTGTGTGTGTGTGTGTGTGTGTGTGTGTGTGTGTGTGTGTGTGTGTGTGTGAGGGCGTCTATCTATCTATCTATCGATCTATCTATCTATCTGTCTATCTATCTATCTCTGTGTGTGCCTGCGTGTATGCGTGCGTGCGTGCGTGCGTGCGTGCATGCGCGCGTGTATGTGTGTGTGTGTGTGTGTGTGTGTGTGTGTGTGTGTGTGTGTGTGTGTGTGTGTGTGTGTGTGCTTTCTGACTGCACAATCATGCAAATATGAAAAAATAACCACAAGCTATTTTGTATATGAAGACCACAGTAAAAACAAAAGGATCATTGCTGAAATAATTGATTGATTGGACATACATGCTTATTCATTCATTGGTGTGAGTCAAATTTGTTTTTGAAAGAAGAGAAAAGCCATCCCCCAAATTATTAAGTGAAACCGCCCTGCTATGACCGAATTACTCCCCTGCCCCTTTCCCTGCATTCTTTTCCTCTGCTTTCAGACTGAATCGGTCTTCCATGAAATATATCCAGCTCTTCATCACGATTTTGTTCATCTTCGTCCTTTTCAAGCTGAACTTCCACACCAAATTATGGACATTCCTACCAAGAGCGCAAACACCGTACCAGCGGTCTTCCAAGACACACAGTTCCGCTCAGAACCAGTTGTGGATTAACATGAACACCAAGGGAATCTCACGCTCGGTGATGGAAACGATGCTGGCACAACCAGACAACAGGGAAACGCAATCTTCTGAGAACAGTCTTCCGTCTGAAACAGCGGGTCCGAGTGATCGGCAGTCCACATGGTTGGTGGGTAACCTTCATAACGGTCACTTGACAAAGACGCCGTTTAAGTCTGACAAAGCTAAGCGGGCAAAGACGAAGATTTCCTCAGAAACAAAGCTGTTGCTGGGGCGCTACCCGTGGGCTATCAACGACTCCAGCAGGCATCGTGGGGAGATCCGTCACGTGGTGTTTGTCAAGGTAAGCCACGTGGAGCTGCTGTATTTCTTGCTAGTTTGCGTTCCCTAGCTGGGGACTCTTGGATCGCCCTGCATGTGCACAGGTACCCTCACAACAAATCAGTGCCTTTCACAAACAGAACAATTACGCATTATCAGATGCACAACTGCACATTCTCACAAGTGAATATGCACTTTCATGTGCAGAGATATGCATTCTCGGAAGCAAAGACACATTTTACAAGCAGAGTAAATATACACATTCTCGCAATCAAAACGTATATCTTCTTACAAGGAAATATGTATTCTCGCGGGAAAACGTGTACATTCTCAAAACCGAAAAGAGTGTATTCTTACAAGGAAATATGTATTCTCACGAGAAAAAAAAGTAAATTCTCACAAACCAACATGTGTATTCTCATAAGCAACCACAGATACTTTCTCACAAGCAAATATATGCATTTTCACAACAAACATTCATTTTCACAAGAACACATGTCTTCCCAAAAAGCAAATATATATATATAATATATATATATATCTAAAGGCAAACATGTGTATTTTGACAGGAAAACAACTTATGGACAGGGGAAAAGTAGGTTCTATCACTGCTTGTTGGAATTAATGTTTAATACTTGCTTGTAAGAATTGCATATTTGCTTGTCAAAATACACATGCTTGTAATAGCATACCCTTTACTGAAAAAAGTCAAAAGTTTGCATGCTGCTTTTCGGTGAATTCCCCTGGTATGATCACAAAATGGCGAGGTAAGGGAAACAAAATATTTTCAGTGCACTTGAGGCGAAAGACTTGCCTAATGTGTCGAGGACTTGAGTTGAAGAAAGCCAGTTTGGGAGAGCGTGTCGTTCATTAGGCAACTCTTCCCTCTTCAGAAAGAGATCGCATCATTTTCATAACTGATGTCACGGTCTGGTTTGGATTCCAGGTCCACAAGGCAGCCAGTAGCACGGTGTTCAGCATCCTGGTCAGGTTTGCCATCTCCCGTGGCCTCAATGTCATGTTCCCGGCCCACGGACATACACTATCGTCATCCAGGTCAGAACTGAGGAGTGTGATACAACATCCACCTGCCCCGCCCTTCCTCTTCGACATCCTGTGTAACCACGTCATCTTCAACCACAGCCTCATCCGAGCGGCCTTTCCAGCTGACACCCAGTACGTGGCCATCCTCAGGAAGCCCTCGGCTCTAGTGCAGTCTGCTTTTTATTACTACAAGTATGTTTTCTCTGCCCCTTACTTAACACATGTCAACAGTTTTGAAGAATTTCTTCAGAACCAGTCTGAGCTGGAACCTCTGTCGCCCTACCAGTCTAAAACAAACAACAGAATGAGCATCGACCTGGGTTTAGATCCCCATTATATGAAGGACCCAAACTATGTCCCTGTCTTTATACACTATCTGGACAAGACGTTCGATTTAATGTTGATCGCCGAACGTTTCGATGAGTCTGTGCTTCTTCTGAAAAGACGTTTTGGCTGGACGATGAAAGACATCGTGTACAAAAAACTCAACACGTTCAAGAAAGGGTATGGCACTGTTCATAAAATCCGTCCGGAGGTTTTGAAACACTTTCAACGGCTACAGCGCTTTGACGTGGCTATTTATGACCATTTCCTGACAATATTTGACCAGAAAGTGGCCGAAGAAGGGCCAGACTTTAGAGATGAGCTGACCTACTATCTCGACATCCAAAACCAAATGATGGAGTTCTGCAACGGCAAGAGTGAGTCTGCCTCTCAGCTGGTCATAGCCAGGTCCAGATGGGACGAAGAGTTCACCTTGAAGCGCTCGGAATGCCGATTATTGGCTGTGGAAGAAGTGAAACTGTGTGGCTGGGCAAGAGAGCTGCAGCTGTCGCGGCTACACCAGTAAGTCCCGAAGAACGATTCAACACAAAGGAACAGAATAGCATTATTCGACACACACACACTTACATACACACGCACGCAGGTACCCACGCACGCACACACGCACACACACACGCGCGCGCGCACGCGCGCACACACACACACACACACACACACACACACACACACACACACACACACACACACACGCACACACAGATAGATAGATAGATAGATAGATAGATAGATGGATAGATGGATGGATGGATAGATAGATAGATAGATAGATAGATAGATAGATAGATAGATAGATAGATAGATGATAGATAGATAGATAGAGTTGTTTTTGATTGTCTGAACTAAGAAAGAGTGGACAGCTACTGAGAAAAAGATGATATCCTGGACTCGCTCCCCGATGAAGCCTGAATAAAAGCGAAAGCTTGGGAAGATGACCAGGATTCGATATGCAAAATCATTTCTTTTGCGCTGGTTTCGGATGACATACTTACCAAATTAGTCTCATTACCTCGACAGCATGAGAAAACTTTGGTTAGATCAAGAATATTATTCTAACGGAATCATTTTGCCACTAAGAGAAAAGTAGCGGGCCAAGGTAGATTGGGTGGCACTAGAGAAGCTCAGTTTACGTCTACGTCCAGGAGAAAGGAAATCTGAAACAGGTGATTTCCAGAGCTTTATCCATAAGGTTACAGACATGTAGAATAATAGACACAGAAACAAAACGACACAGCTGCAGTGAACTGTCCACTCCTAACATTTAACGAACCGTGACAACATGTCAGAGCTTTACTCTAAGTTTCCTTCCATAACGTATCGTAGTTGGCCTGGTGGGAAAGACGTCAGACTCAGTTCCCAGTTCTGGGGTTTGATATCAATTTGAGACAGCCAGGCAGGAACAGATTTTCTCTACGGAGTTAACATCTACACAGACTCCAACCACTTCAAGCCTTTCAGATGGGGCTCTAAACCATGGTACCTTGTGTGAACGTATGCTGAAAAAAAATCTTGTACGCACGATATTCGATACTCTGTGAAGAAGAGATTGCTGCAATGAAATTGGTGAAATACGGAAAGACTGCAGATATTGAAGAAGTTTGGCTCGGAAGAATCAGTACATGTTCATAATGGGCCGTACATGTTGCACATGCGGGGCGAGACATCCTCTGGGTAGTTGCAGTTCAGCATAGAACCATGTGTTACCCAGATGACACCTCTTGCCTTTGTAAGGCACCGCACATCATTTGTTACGGAGAGACTTTCCCCAGTACTGCAAATTAGTATTTCTAGCCTGTAGTATAGATTGAAAACAATGAATGGCTTGGCACAGACACTTTATACATCTGGTGCATCGTTCAACTGTCTTACAGACTGGTACCAAGATAAACGATTTAAATGAGTGAGGCTAGCAAAATAGCACAATCAACACACACACACACACACACACACACACACACACACACACACACACACACACACAGAGACAGAGAGAGAGAGAGAGAGAGAGAGAGAGAGAAATCCAATTTAATTCATTTCTTCTGTATTTAATCAGTTTCGCATTTTTGTCTGTGATTTTTTTTCTACAGAAAGCCTTGACTTCAGAGCATCCACCAGTCTTTCTTCCTGTTGTTGTGTTCGTCGCTGCATTACGACATTCACCAGGATCACGAGTGGATTCAGAGCCGAGTTGAGTGGCCACACAAATATTACCATGGCATGGTAGACCTGGAGGAAAGCAGCACTTTGTGAAGCCGGAATCATAAGGAAGCCAAATAACAACCAGCAAAGAGCGTTTGTGACAGCCACGTTTCTCATCAGGTGGACTGCAGAATAAACGGATCTCTTTGTGAGACTGAGTGCCAGTCGGAAGTGCGGGGTTCGCTTGTGAATAGCAGCTAGACCAACCACAATCAGTATGGACAAAATGAAATTGACTGTCACAATACATGTAAACCATTTGAAGTCCTGATTGAATTGGTAGTGATTGAATAAAGCTTGACGGCATAGGCCAGATTGACCATCAAGACCCAAGTGTGACATTCCAGGTAAAAAAGGTGCAATGGATAACAGAATTCCAACAAGCCATACCAATATACATACTGTAAGTATTGAACTTGCGTTTCTTTGCCACGATTTCCCAGAGAGATAAAGAATGGTCATGTGATTTAAAGTGATCAGAAATATGATAAGAATTGAGACCACACTGTACAGAAAAGAAAGAAAGCTATTAGCTTTGCACGTTAGGCTGCTGGTCCACGTCTTTTCAAATTGGATATATTTTCCATTGAATTGTTGGTCTGCGACCAGAGCAATGCTGACGTGAGTTCCCACACATATGTTCACAGCATGCAAATGGACAAAAATCATCACAAAATTACCTCCAAAGATTTTCTTAACAGCAGGTAAAACAATTAGGCAAATGACGTTACCGACAATGGCGGAAATGCTGATGAACCAGAAGACAATTCTGTATACTTTGAAAGGTATCAGTCTGTCACACGAGGGAAACATACTGCGTGGAGTAAAACAGTTGATTTCGTTCATGCTTGTAGGAAGTACTTGAAGAATATTTTGACAGCAAAACCTATAATTTGATGAAACAATGGTTTCCAAGTGATTTGACCTTGAGAAAATACCCAGCGGCACATAATGCACAAAGTTTTTTCTAATGTCTAAAATTCTGAGATTTGGCACATTTTTTAAAACAAGAGGTCCGATTATTTTAATTGCAGAATGGGACAGATTGAGAAACGTCGTACAGGGTAAATATAATTCCGTCTCAAGTGTCGTAATATTGGTTTTTGATACATCCAGTTGTTTTAGTGAGTATAAAACAATTTTCATTAATTCATTTGTCACTTCACTGAGTGGATTATATGCCAGCCGAAGAACTCTCAAATTTGGCGATCCCTGAAAAACAGACACATCAAGTGTTCTGATATTGTTACTAGAAAAATCTATGAACTGTAAATTTATAAGATTCATTGCTGAAATATTCACTAAAGAGCAAGACGACAAAGTTAGAAAAACTAGATACCAATTTTTTTCGAAATCAGCCAGAGCCATTCCTGAGCCCGTACCATCTACCTGTCGAAGAAATGAGAAGACATCGGCAGGAAAACGATCACTGCACTTAAAAAAGTAACCGTGACATACACAATCTTCAGGGCAGGACATGTCACACATCAGTTCATCATCCCGCTGTGGACACTGACTCCAGCCATCACATAGATTATCTGCGTGCACGCACACTGTGGAAGCTCGACAACGATAGAATCCAGGACATGTCAATATGTCACAGCTTTGTTCATCCTCTCCGTAAAGGCAGTCAGAATACCCATTGCAGCGTGTATAGAAAGGAAGACAGTACAGCCATTCCACTGTGCAGCGGTAATGACTACTGGGACAAGCATCTGCAGTTTTCATTACCCGCTGATTAAAGTAACCAGTGCCATCCAGATTAATGTGAAAGACTTGCCTTGTGCTGACTTTTCGCTCTGGAGCAATGTATGAATTGATTATGTTACAGTTGATTTCGTCAGAATCGTCCAGACAGTCAGAATATTCATTGCAGTGCTGGTTTCGTGATATACACTGGCTGTTCAGGCACTGGAAACCAGAACAGGAAAGATGTTCACAAAAAGACTCGTCACTGTTATCAGGACAGTCCTGCCTGAAGTCACACACTAGAGTATAGGGAAGGGTTGTCATGTGAGCATCATCACATGTGAACAGAACATAGGAATATGTCTCGTGAGGGGCTGTCTCACTCATTTCCCCATCACTCTCATTGTGGAACGTGCAAAACGACAAATGTTTTCCTTTTCCACAATAGCTGCTTGGATCACACATTAAATATTTGTGTGTCATGTGATCAGCTGGACAAACAAATAAAACCTGTTGCGTTTGTCTGCTGATGGACTGGGTAGAAAGTATTTGACGGAAAATTACTTGTAAAGTAAACACACTGGACGACCTCCATTCTGTTTCACAGAGTGCAAACTCGTGTTGGTCAAGATCGTTTTCAATACTTCTCAATAAATGAACGAAGGCACTTGATGCATCGGCAAGAAAGAAAACCTGTCTTTCCCTTTTCAAAAAATAAGGATTTCTTGTTGTCAAGTGATTTATGTTATAGACTAATGTCCTGTCAGACCACTGACGAAACTTGCTGTGCACAAAGGGCACATTGGTCCATCCTGACGTGAAACCTAAAAACACTTCAATGCTGGAAGAGTTTTCAAACATAGGTAAACAATCTTTTTGTTCACTTCGTGTTTTTAATGAAGCTATTCTTCCCCCTATGCTCTGGCATTCGTAAACAAGAAACGAGTGATACACACCTTTGCCAGGTGCAATTAATTTGAAACATTTGTAGAAGGAAGCCACTAGACCCTGACAGTCTGAGCTGCTAAAGGGACACAATTCAGTTTCATCCCGACCATCATTACATTGCACGTGAGTATTGCAATCAACGTGGCGTTGAAATTTAAAGTAATGATTCACAGAGCAGTTGAATAAACCGTTGGACAGCACCTGCGGTTCAAATGTCTCAGAAAGAATAGAAAAATACAATTTAAGACCTGCATAGCTCCATTTATAATACTTGCAAACAATCTGAAGTGACAAAGTTTGAAAGACTGAAGGTGTTGAATAAAGCTGAGTGCACACACTTACAATTCTTGTGCGAGCTGAATTTATTATTTTGTAAATTGCTCGTATTCGATATCTGACACAAGCATCAGATCGCTGCACCTGCTGGACACTGACCACAATGACATGTCGGGTGGGTACATTCAATATCTGCTTGAAATCCAAATTACCAGATGCTATGTACGGTGCTATTACGTATCCAGAGCATTTTGACATGCATTTTAATATAAAATTATGCCGTTTTGTGCTGCTGATATCGATTTTAGCCAGAGGTTTGTTCGTGTTGAAAATAAAGACATGCTTCTGCAAAGAGTCAAAATGCATATCTTTCAGAGTATGATGATTGCATCTGATTCTCAATATTACGGTTTGCCCATCGTATATTTCTGGGCTTACATGGCTGGAATTACACCAGTACACTAGTCGTTGAACACGAGCGCGTACATATACACCATGCGGCGGAGTGACATGCAGTTTACAAAAAGAAATATTATTATCACATTTCCCATACACCACTCCTTGACCTGCCGTGAACTTGGGCAAGCTGTCCACACAGTTTGATGCATTGACCCGCAAAGTGGTGTAGTTTGTGCTGTTTTGTTTGATGTGGTACTCTAAACCGGGGCACATGTCCTGGGCCTTCGAAATAGCACTAGTAATGTAAATATTGGTGTTGTTCATACCCGTTTCATGTCCCACCATATGAAGGCAATACGTCAGTTCGCATGTCACCAGGAACAGAACGGACAATTCAGCTGCATTACCTAAATCAAAATGTCTTATGAATGACATGTCATTGCTCTCCCAACTTATCCCGTGAAAGAAATGACAATGCACGTGTATTTGTTTCTAGCGTGCTCTGACAGATACCTCTAAAAAGGAATGGTCTGTTGCGTGAAATGAAAGGGCTGGGCCCGGTAGTCCGACGTTCCGATAGTCCGACACATCGGTAGTCCGACACCCCACGTTCAGATGTTTCGATAATCCGACACTGTAAGAAAAAATAGCGACAGTGCGACATCCCACGATTCCGACAATTCCAACTCGTTTCGATAAAAATTGTGATGTGTCGAACTATTGGCACAAAATAAAACATTACAAAACAAGTTTCGTTGGTCCGACAAAATTGTCGGATTGTCGAAACGTCGGAATCGTGATTTGTCGAACTATCGAAACGTCGGAATCGTGAAGTGTCGGACTATCGGACCCAAACCGAAATGAAAGAGTTAATGCACAAAGCAGTAAGTTCGCGGTGAAAGGTTACGCTGATAATAAACCAAATAAACCACAACTGTGTACAGAAGCGAGGTCAGTGACAGGAAGACTTCTAGGCCTATGACAAATCTACCGAAACAAGAATGGTGTAACAAGAAACTTCAATAGCAGGTGAAGCTTTAGTGCTACAATTAAAGTGTCAATTTGACAAGAACAAGACCAACATCACGAGAATGGAGAAACAAGTGACTTCCAAAGCCATGGCTCCTGCCCTGTGTGATGTCAGATGCGTGATTTCCTTCTCGTAAATAGAATCAGTCATACTGAAAACCACACAAAAGACATCCAGCGCATAGAAATGCATGAAACCAAATATGCTTAATTATTTAAGGTGCAGAAAACTTATTTCATGAAAATGCCAAAGTTCGTTTAACATTTAAGATCGCATGTGATACTATAATCCTTGGGGTGGATCAACAGGTGCAAACAGAGACATCTTTTGCAATTGACTTTATGCTTGCTAAATCTTTATGGATCTAAGATCGGAAAACGTCGACCAAGTGCGGCAATTTTTCAGTCAATTGAGCAAGATGGAACAATTACAGGCCAATGATTCTTTACATAAATACATAACAATAGTGTCATATACCCAGCTTTCTTTTTGATACTATCTGTTCCTCTTTCTCGTCCCTAATGGTCTTCATGACATTGAAATTGGTACTATTTTTCAAATATATGAGGTAATATATGTCAATATTCTATATCTCATAGAATGTATCTTTGTTGGATATTGGGAAGAAAAATGTGTGAATCGCTGCATGGTTATACAGCAATGTAAAGCATCGTCTTAGTTGATGTTGATCAGGGCTGTGCAATGCAGTGTCGAATCAGGTGCGTCACCATCAGTGGATCTACACTAAGTTTTCAACTATTATTGTGGTGGCACTGTCTGGGGTGAAGAGTATGCCATTCTTTTCCATGATATGAAAAAGCTATGCAATGTCGAATACAATAAGGCCAATCAAACTACAAATGAGAACATTTTAATAGAGCAAACCAGTGGGCTAAATGAACTGGTTAAATTCTATACATATCAGTCCTAAAAAGAACCAGAAAATGACAACAAAAATAAGATACATATCACATATTTCTTTCTGGGCCCATTTTATATTGTTCCAGTGCTTGATTACCAAAACAGAATAGACTATGATGATCAGATAGGTTAACGTTTTGTACAGGAAGCAGTAATAAAAAAAGCAATGGTTCAGCGCTTGGCTGTGATGGTCTAAACACAGAATTTGATCAATTCTTTTAGCTAAAACTTCCAATTATGCTTATCAACTGGTACTTTCAGTCTTTTGACAGGAAATATATACAACAAACCAATGAAATGGCAACATCACTCTCATACACAAAGACCAAAATCTACTTAGTGAAGGTACGTCACATTAGCGTCGAATAAAACTTAAAATCAAGGTAGTTTTGCAATTACTCTTACAACCACTGATGGTGTCGGAAATTACCTTCAAAATGGAAACCTAGCAGAAATACTAGTTGGCATGGATCTTACATAGGCATTGTGTCGTAAGGCACTTAAACAACGAAAACTTAATAATACTGGCGGGCACAGACTTCGCATATATCATGAACCACTTAAACACCAAAAACTTAACAATACTGATTGGCAGGGATTTCACGTGTGTTATAAGACACTTTAACCACGAAAATTAGCAGAAATACTGGGTGGCGCAGAATTTATATTGGCCTAGAGTCATGGGTACTTTAACAACGAAAACCTAACAGAAATACTGGTTGGCACAGAATTTACATTGGCCTAGTGTCATTGTTACTTTAACAACGAAAACCTGACATCAATACTGGTTGGCACAGAATTTATAATGGCCTAGAGTCATAGGTACTTGAACAACGAAAACCCAACAGCAATACTGGTTGGCGCAGAATTTACATTGGCCTAGTGTCATAGGTAATTTAACAACGAAAACCTAACAGCAATACTGGTCGGCGCAGAATTTACATTCGCCTAGTGTCATAGGTACCTTAACAACGAAAACCTAACAGGAATACTGGTTGGCACAGAATTTACATTGGCTAGAGTCATAGGTACTTTGACAGTGAAAACCTAAGAGGAATACTGGTTGGCACAGAATTTACATTGGCCTAGAGTCACAGGTACTTTAACAACGAAAACCTAACAGGAATACTGGTTGGCGCAGAATTTACACTGGCCTAGTGTCATAGGTACTTTAACAACGAAAACCTAACAGGAATACTGGTTGGCACAGAATTTATATTGGCCTAGTGTCATAGGTACTTTAACAACGAAAACCTAACAGAAATACTGGTTGGCACAGAATTTACATTGGCCTATGGTCATGGGTACTTTAACAACGAAAACCTAACAGCAATACCGGTTGGCACAGAATTTACACTGGCCAAGTGTCATAGGTACTTTGACAACGAAAACCTAACAGCAATACTGGTTCGCGCAGAATTTACATTGGCCTGGTATAGGTAATTTGACAACGAAAACCTAACAGGAATACCTGTTGGCACAGAATTTACATTGGCCTAGAGTCATAGGTACTTATACAACTAAAACCTAACAGGAATACTGGTTGGCACAGAATTTACATTGGCCTAGTGTCATAGGTACCTTAACAACGAAAACCTAACAGGAGTTCTGGTTGGTACAGAATTTACATTGGCCTTGTTTCATAGGTACTTTAACAACGAAAACCTAACAGGAATACTGGTTGGCACAGAATTTACATTGGCCTAGAGTCATAGGTACTTTAACAACGAAAACCTAACAGGAATACTGGTTGGCACAGAATTTACATTGGCCTAGATACTAGTTGGCACAAAATTTACATTAGCGTAGAGTCATAGGTACTTTAACAACAAAAGCCTAACAGGATACTGGTTGGCACAGACTTTACATTGGCCTAGTGTCACAGGTACTTTAACAACGAAAACCTAAGAGGAATACTGGTTGGCACAGAATTTACATTGGCCTAGTTTCATAGGTACTTAACGAAAACCTAACAGCAATACTGGTTGGCACAGAATTTACATAGGGCTTGGGTACAATCTCAAAATCATTTACCCAAAACACTCTAGTACAAAAAAAATTGACCTAGATTTCCGTAGAGGAAAAAACTATGCTTACCCAAAATTTAGAAAGAGCGGGGGTTAGTTACCGCCAAGCACATAGACAAACAAAGTACAGGACAAGACACAAGTGATTTCTCGTTCTTCATTTTCACTGTCTTAAATGTTATTTGTTTTCGCCTGAAGAAGACCCAAGAGGTCGAAATATATTGCGGCTTGTCCTGTACTTTGTTTTTCTATGTCCTTGGCGGTAGCTAACCCCCTCTCTTTCTAAATTTTGCTTCAGTTTGCCCTTAGTCACTCCGTTTTGAAACTATTCTTACCCAAACACACATGTAAATCATTGCAGTTGGATCTCTGAAGGTTTGAACTTCTTGTCTTTAAGAACACCCCAATTAGCGGACGACGCTGACTACGGTAAATTACCAATTCGGGTTCAAACCTCTCGTTCAGTCGGACCCAGATAAAGGCAAGGTCGACTCTGTCAGTCTTTACGACCATCAGAAGACCCACAGATTGTTTTTTTTAATGAACTCATAACGATCCAAAACAGAGACGTATCTTTCAGATCTAATAATATTCATCTCTCTCTCTCCTCTCTCTCTCTCCTCTCTCTCTCTCTCTCTCTCTCTCTCTCTCTCTCTCTCTCTCTCTCTCCACACATGCACACACAAACACACCTTATATTATTTTTTTATATCTTTGCCAACTCATTCATATGACGGAGGAATTGTTAGCCTGCGTTTGTCTTCACCCACAGCTGAATTGTTAACAGAATTTTCTTAACTTTTATTTCATATTTGTTTTAAATTATTTCGATTTTTTAATTGATAACACATAACACACACACAAACAAGCAATACAAATGGACTTAACTAACTCAAAGATTATAAACAGTAGAACAACAAATTGGCTCAGCCTGTGCAATAGATCTGCTCAGAAATCTACATTCAAATTCACATAAGCATATGGCTGTACAAAAGGCAATCAAACGAACAACAAACAAACAAACAAAGACCAGTTACAAAATTGCAGAGGAGTCATGATGAGAAGTGGGGAAGGTAAGAAGTATGCTTACTTTCCTCCAGAGTCCACAGCCTGCCCTTTTCAATGAATTCACGAGAAATATCCACTGTGATGTGTACACATATTGTTCTAATGATATAATCTCTCTTGGTTAAGCAATAAGAGAAGCATAGGATGGCCACTTATCTATGAAACAAGGCAAATTGTTTCGAACACTTGATGTATACTTTTCGATGGCATACCTCTGTTTTAAACCACAGACAAGACTTTGCTGCTGGTCATATTCTACGTTTACAGGTGTAGATTTCTTAATGTTTCTCTTGCTTTGCTAAGTAAATCAAACACGTTTGCGGTGGATGTACTTTCTCGTAATCGAAAAGGAACAAGATCTTCACTATAAGCAATATCCACATGACAAATTCGTTTTAGACAAAATTGTGATTCTAACATTCTGAACAAGATGACAGTTCGAAAAAAGGATCTCAACAGTCTCGATCTTCAGCTTGCAAAAGTTATTGGCTCTTCTATCATATGTTACTCATCTGCAGACAAGTGTGTGTGTGTGTGTGTGGGGGGGGGGGGGGGGGGGGGGGCGCATTCCGAGCACAGTCATCAAGATTCACATTAAATATTTTCTTAATGCAAGTTTTTATGATTTTGTCCCTCACATAGAATGTCATTCTGTTGATACACAGAACACCACCTCCTTCTTTTTTTCTAGAAAAGGCATGGATCTATCAGAAAATTACGGTTTTCTAAGTTACAAAATATTTGTGATTTTTCGCCTTCCATTGACCACTTTGCTTTGGACCGCATAATCGTTTCTTGTAATTGTTTTTAAGTTACAAATTTTCCAGTTTTCTCTTCTTCATTTTTTTTTTCCAATTTAAACATAAAACTGTTATCAAAATCATTTTCCAAACCACTTATATTTTCTATTAATTGCTCTTCTTGTTCCAGTTCCTGCCTCTTTTGATAAGATCCATGTGAAATCGACTTGCCTCGAATCTTCAGCAACAACTTTTCAACAACAACAAACAAAAAAAAAAAAAAAAAACTGATCTAATATCTGCAATTGAAGCTCATCGTTTGGAATACAATCAATATTTTCAAAATCGTAAACGGGTACGGTGTAGTCTTTCTTCAGTTCTGTGATGACTTTCTTAGTTTCGTCAGCAAAAGTGCCATCTCTCAAAATGGAATTATTACAATTCCAGAAAGTTTTCTCGCGAATAAATTCATCTTGTTTTAGAGACAGGTGCACAACTGAATGGTCAGAACGACAGCTTGCATCAACTGAACTCCGGCAAGACCAGACAGAAGTTCTCTTCAAATGAGAAAATCCAGTCGAACCTGTTTATTTTTTTTTTCAAATTTTCTCTGTGTGTAAGCTCTTTTTTTCTGGATGTAGCATCCTGAACACATGGATCAAATGAAAATGGCCCATTATTCAACAAATTTTCCGACGTGCTTTTGGTCTGTTCACCACACTTTGATAATTCCGAACATTGGTCTTTACGTTCAGAGCAACGTTCCAGTATCCTGCATCAATGACACATTCATTCCCGATGTCATTAATTAGTTTAATTATTTCATTAAAAAAAAAAAAACTCTGATTTATCACCATGGCTAGGACCATACACATTTACTAAAGTAATTTTTTTTCTTCAAAAATTCAAAGTTCATTATTATGAAGCAGCTCTCAGGATCTCTTACAACACGATGTAAGTTATATTCAAAGTTATTTTTCTAATAAGACACCAACGCCATTCTCGTTTGATCCAGTTCCCACTAATCAAACTGAATATCTCCAGGCTGAATGAATAAAGTTTTCTGATTTAGTTTTCAAATGAGGAAGTCAAATACATCTTTTCTTTTGCTAAAGTCATTGATACCGTTACAATTAAAAGTACAGATTTTCAGGTATGTATTCATAGTCATAATTAGTTTCGGTAGTATAGCATTTACAGAAAACCCTACTAAAGAGTGTGGATAATCGCACAGTCATTTGTGAAGACTTCCACTCACGTATACAGTTGAATGTATAATAGTAAAGCACATCATTCGTTTCTGTATTTAAAAACAGCATCCATACAACCCCATTCCCCAATCTGACAAGAGACACGAAAATGTAAGGTAGACAACGTATCCTTAGCAAATAAATAAAATGAAGACAAGAAGATTTAATCAAAACATCATGTTTACAAAGAAAAACAACAAAATGTGCCACACAAAAAAGAAAAATAGTTATAGTTATGTGAGCGTTGTGCCACAACGAGCACTGCGGATGGATAATGAACAAATAAAGAAATGTAATAAAAACAATTTTTTTTTTTTAATGATCAAATCAGAAAAAAAAGAAAAAATACAAGGGACAGGGCAAGGAGGCTGGGGAGGGGGGAGAGACGGGGCAGCAGGTGTGATTGTCAACATGATAGTGTTTGGTCAATCAGTGGGAGACTGCATCTCCCAGGAGATCCATGTAAAGGCTGTTCCGCACAATACTTAGCTGCTGACAGGCTTGGATTTTTAGACAGCCGAGCTGACCACTTTGTTGGACATCTTTTGACCTCCGTTACATCCTTAAATGGACCCTCAAGCGTACGCTCAACGATCACCCCCCCCCCCCCCCCCCCCCCCTACGTTTTATACTGTTTGCATAATGATTTTAGTTTTTCAGCAACTTATTTCCTACAACACTTTCTTTTCGGTTTACTTTTCTAACCTTCACTGGCTGCTTTAGGTTGCTGTTGGGTTCTATTTTTGAATTCTTGGTGGTGAGAATACCATAGGATTATAGAGTGTGATATATCTCCATTTCATGCCAAAAGAACCCAGACATTATTAACTGTGCTTCCCTGATGAGTCCGATTCAGTGGACCGAAGGCCCCAGAGCAGGCGATATGAATGGTTCTGTCTTCAAGATGGAATTCCCATATACTGCTAGAGAAGGGTTTAATATTCATGATGTACATTTCCCTGATTTTTCATTCTCAGTTTCTTTATCTGTTCCCCCCCCCCCCCCCCCCTCCTTTTTTGTCTCTTTTTAAAATCTTTGCTGAGTCATTCATGTAATGACGGAAGAACTGTTAGTGTGCGCTTGTTTCCCGCCACTACTAAATTGTTCAACATCGTTTTGTTTGATCAATCAGTGGGAGACTGCATCTCCCAGGAGATAGCTGCTGCAAATGTTTGGGTTTTTAGACAACCGAGCTGACCACTTTGACTGTTGGACATCTTTTGACCTCCCTTGCATCCTTAAGTGGATCCTCAAGCATACGCTCAAAGATTTCCCCCTACATGTTATACAGTTTGCAAAATGATTTTAGTTTTTCAACAACTTATTTCCTTACAACATTTCTTTTCGGTGTACTTTTCTAACCTTCACTGGCTGCTTTGGGGTCCTGTTGGATTCTATTTTTGAACCGTTTGTGGTGAGAATACCACAGAATTATACACTGTAGAGAAAAAAAGCAACCAACATCCAGATAGTGGCATTTCACATTTTCGGTTTATTGAACTTTCCTCTATAAAACCAAGGACTGACAATTTCAGGCAAATTACAACGCCTTGTTATACACACTATGAGTGCTCTACACCTTGCATTCACTCATCAAAAAAGGTAACAGTTGTCACTAAAATGAATGACAGTACCCATTAAAAGCTTTGTGACTGAACATCATATTGCATAAAAAGGGGGGTCCTTTTAGACACTTCCTCTATCTCTACTTTGATTTTTTGTCACGCATTGTCCATCAGCCGACGTCAATATGTAACAGAAGTCGGGAAAGACTTTCTTACTGATAGATACTTCCTCTGTTAAAAAAAAAAAAAAAAAAAAAAAAAAAAAAAACTCACTTACCCCCCAAAGACCTTACCATAATACTTTTCCCCTTTAATTAACACACTCAACCTCACCCCTGTCTCTCCTCTCTTACCCCCAGTCTCTTGCTCTTTCTCTCCTCCCCCCCCTCTCTCTCTCTCTCTCTCTCTCTCTCCCTCTGTCTTCGTCTCTTTCTGTTTTTGTCTCTCCCTGTCTCTCTCCCTCCCTTCCCCCCACCCCCATCTCTCTCCCTCCTTCTCTCTCTCTCTCTCTCTCTCTAATCTTGCTGGCAGTTCGCTTGCTTCTTTCTCCCAGGATCAGTCATACAGGTTTAGTCCATCTGGCCAATTCGTTTTCAGTTTATGCCTCCACAATCTCTATCTGGCTCTTCTGGTGGTGGTGGTGTCTTCTGAACGCATCTTCTCAATGATGGTGGCTCTCTTGTCCAGGACGCTGTGTCCAGCACCCTGAAAGTGGCGAGCCACCAGTGTGTCTTGCCTGTACTGACTGGTGTCCTTGATCACTGTATTTCTGCTCTCCGGTTTGACGCCAATGCTAGAGAGGTGTGCATGAAAGCGTCTCTGTAAAGTCTGACTGGTTTCCCCCACGTACTGTACATCACCGCACTTGGCACAGTCAGTGAGGAACACCAGGTTCGTGCTCTTACAGGTCACTCTGTGTAGTATGGTGAACATTTGGCCAGTCCGGACGCTGCAGAAAGTGGCGGTCTGTTGTAGGTGGAGCTGGCAGATGATGCAGCACTGCATTTGTGGCATCCAGGCTCAGCATCTTCCTGGTTCTGCGATACTGGGGTAGCGGTGGGGAGTGTGGGAGGCTTGGATGGCATGAGAAGTCTGCGGAGCCTATGGCTGTTTCTTTCTCCGATGGTGGGCGGGCGTGGCAGGGCCTTCTTCATTCTTCCGCTCTGGTGCAGTGTGGGCATGAGCTCCTTCAGCCAACGTCCTAGAGGTGGATGTGTCAAGATGTGTCAAGTTGTGTGTTATCACCACCGGCACTCTTTCTGGTTTCTGGTTCTTGGCTGCATACTTCAGCGTGTCTTTTCTCGACATGTTGGTCACTTAGTTAATGGTCATGTCTAGAAGTGGTCCTGGGTAGCCTCACCTTTGCAGTCTCTGCTTCAGTTCCTCACTCCTGTGATGGAACAGCCCGTCAGTGGAGCAGATTCGTCCTAGCCATAGACTCTGTCCAAATGGGATGGTCCTCGGGCAGTGGCGTGGGTGGCATGAGTGGAACGGGAGCAGCACGCTGGCGTCCGTGGGTTTCATGTGAAGATCCGTGACCAAGCGATTGTCCAGAATACTGATGCTGACGTCTAGGTAAGGGATGTTAGTTCTGCCGTAGCTCCCGGTGAACTTGACTGTCTGGTGTTGTTGGTTCAGCCAATGGAGGAACTGCAGCAGGTTTTCTTTACCTATCGTCCACAGCAGCAGGATGTCATCAATGAAGCGCCTCAAGTTCTTCCGTTGTCTTTGCCATGGCAACGTGCACAACAGCCGCTTTTCCAACCACCCCATGAACAGGTTTACAATGGCTGGGGCCACAGAATTATAGACTGTGATATATCTCCATTTCATGCCAAGGGAGCACAGACACAATCAGCGGTGCATCCCTGATGAGTCTGATCCAGCGGACCAAAGCTCTCGGAGCGGGCGATATGAATGGTTGTCTTCAAGGTGGATTACAATGTTCACATATACTGCTAGAGAAGGGTTTAATATCTGTAATATTTCCCTGATTTTTCATTCTCGGTTTCTTTCTTATCTCCCCCCCCCCCCCCCCCCCCCCCCCCCCACACATTTTTTTTTCCTTTTTAAAATTGTTACGGATGGAATGGGTGGTGTCTGCAGGTGTCTGACTGTCTGACTCTCACACAGAAATTATGGATGCATGCACGACTTTTCCAATTCACATACACGCACCCACTCACCCGAACATTGACAGCCAGGCAACAGAACAACGCTTTTTTTGTTTTATGCTCTCCGAGCCATCAGACAAACATATATAATAAATGCAAGATCATCAATAGTCGGCACGCCAACCATAAGGCGTACACACAAAATATATCTATATATAACTGGCTATTAATTTTCCAAATTGGGGAAAGAATTCCCACCTAGACCCTCTTCAATAAACCATGAATACAATTCATTACACACAAATAATGATTACTTTTCATCAAACTATAAATGTCACTACAAAATGTTCATTTCTTTTTCTTGTAACACGACAAGAATGTTCATTTCATTTCATATAATCACCAGATTTTAAAAGGTTTCTTTTTTCGAACGGTTCATCTACTTCAATATATGTAAGGGAAAGATTTCCACAACACTCTTGTTTACCAACACACAATTATTCAATATTCATATCAAGAGAGAGTTAAATACTCATCCACATCAAAAATCAAAATCAGTATATATAGAAGTCTCTGTCGCTCACTCTGGGAGCTTATTATCCATAGCATCAAAACTCTCCCTCTTCTCGCAAACCACATTGGAATAAACATTTTTTTTTCATCATGAAGTTCATAACTAGTTAAGCCACAGAATAAACAACATCTTTTTTCCCCTGAAGACCAATTCCATTAACACTCACTTGATCTATTCATGTTTTCCGAAATTATTTCGTTTTGCTACCCTATCAAGTCATAGGATAAGAAAACACAACAAATACTTTCTTTTTTAAACAAAACCTTCACAGTGCGCTGAGGAAGTTTCAGTCGCTCCTAAACGGGAATACGGTTTCGGTTTGCTAATAAATAAATATTAAATGATAAATACCTGACTGCCACAAAAAAACGGATGGAGTCCCTCTTCGGCCTTCTGGATAGTTCCGTTGCCAGAATCACTGCAGAGACTGCCGAACCGGTTCAGCTCACCCGGCTTTAACAGTGCGCAGGTGAGCAGCAGTCAGGTAAACTTTCCAACCGGCTTCCGGACGACTACCTTCCGGTTAGCACGGTTGCATGAAAATTTGTGACTGGACGGGAAACGATCCGTCACAAAAATCTTTGCCGAGTCATTCATGTAATGGAAGAATTGTTAGCGTGCACTTGTTTCCCCCACTACTGAATTGTTCAACATACTATTGTTTGGTCAATCAGTCGGAGATTGCATCTCCTAGGAGATCCACGTGAAGACTGTTCTGCACAATTATTAGCTGCTGACAATGCTTAGGTTATTATAAAGCTGAGCTGACCACTTTGACTGTTGGACACCTTTTGATCTCTCTTGCATCCTTAAATGGATCCTCTAGCATAGGCTCAAGGATTTTCCCCTACATTCTATACTGTTTGCACAATGATGTTGGTTTTTTGGCAGCTTATTTCCTTACCGCATTTTCTGTCCGTTTACGTTTCTACCCTTCACTGGCTGCTTTGGGGTGCTGCATTGGATTCTATTTGTGAATTCTTGGTTGTGAGAATACCACAGAATTATAAACTGTGGTATATCTCCATTTCACGCCAAGGGAGCACAGACGCACAGACACAGTCAGCCGTGCCTCCTTGATGAGTCTGCTCCAGCGGACGAAAGGCCTCGGTGCAAGCGTTATGAATGGTTCTGTCTTCAAGATGGATTACAATGGTTCTCATATGCTGCTAGTGAAGGGTTTATAACTTATGATATATTTCCCTGGTTTTTCATTCTCAGTTTCTTTCTTATCCTGCTCCTTCCCCCCCCCCCCCCCTTTGTGTGTGTGTGTGTGTGTGTGTGTGTGTGTGTGTGTGTGTGTGTGTGTGTGTGTGTGTGTGTGTGTGTGTGTAATCTTTGCCAAGTCTTTCATGTAATGATGAAAGAATTGCTAGCATGCACTTGTGTTCCCCCACTACTAAATTATATATACATATACATATATATATATATATATGGAGAAATACAGACGTGTGTGTGTGTGTGTGTGTGTGTGTGTGTGTGTGTGTGTGTGTGTGTGTGTGTGTGTGGTGACCAACGTAGCAGTTGAGCGAAACAAACGTAGGTAAATTTAATAATCAATCCTGTAGTCTTTTGAAATACTTAACAAAATGAATGGAATGGAATCAACCCTGCTGTTTGCCCGTGGAGTCGAAGAGGACCTCTTCAGTCATCTTGGCGTTAAGAGGGCGAGACGATTTTGTGAGTACGCAGGTGGCTGATCAAGTCGAAGTGTGCACAGTATGAACAGGGAATATGGACGGGGTCCTCTTAATTGCTGGTGCGGGTTTTCCTTTCCTGTCTCTTTTGGTGTGCTGCAGCTGTCCTTTCTTCATATGAACTGGTGCCTTTGTAGATAGAGTAGCGCCGTGTAGCTCGATCTGTAGTACTTTATTCCTATGTCTCATGGTTGATGTTAAACGGTTTCATGTACGTTTTGAGAGTGGCGTTAAAACTGCGGATTATAGCACTATTTAAGGCTGTTTGTGTGCTTAATTTGTCCACAGGAAAACTAAAAAGAGACATACGAATCTCAAAAAAAAAAAAAAACTTGCATGGTTGTGGGTCAGTGTTTATAAGTGATTAGATATGGAAATATCTGGGTTCAAAACAGTCGACAAGCTGCAGGAAACTAGCTTCATTTACACCGGCGATGTAATGACGTCATCGCACATACTGTGAAATACAAGGTCTTCAGTTTCATTCTATTATTTCGTACCTTTTTTTCTATCCGAGAACGACAACAAAGAGACGCAATAAAAAGAATTGTAATTATGTATAAAAATGATAAGTCTGATCGCAAAGTAACTGACGAATTCGTTATTTCTCATTTGCTGCACTCAGTACTCAGTATGAAACTCTACAAATTGGTGGCTATCCTCTGATTTGCTAAATTCTGGATCCTCATTCAACGCCTTCTTCCTTGCGTTGAACTCTGAAGCGATCTGAAGCGAACAAAGCTAAGTGAATTTTCGTTATTTTATTCGTTTGTGACTCACCTGAAGAGTACCTAAGAGGTCGAAACGCGTTGTGTTTTGTCCTGTGACTCGTTTGTCCACGTTTCTCTGGGCGGTTCGCTAACATTTATTTAAGATTTGTTTAGATTTCCGCCTGCAGTCGTCTCACTTTGCAATTAGATAAATTCTGTGTATTTTTATTTTAAATATGTCTTTAAGTCCAATAATATCGTCGAGTTCCTGCTTCCATGCGAGTCGATACAGGTTTCAATTGCACCTGTTTCCCCCCCCCCCTACTTATTTCTTCGAAACACACACACACACACACACACACACACACACACACACGCACGCACGCACGCACACACACACACGCACGCACGCACGCACGCACGCCACACACACACACACACACACACACACACATACACACGCACACACACACACGGAGAGAGAGAGAGAGAGAGAGGAGAGAGAGAGAGAGAGAGAGAGAGAGAGAGAGAGAGATGCTTAGAATCGATGCGATCTAAATTTCTATATTCTTTTGTTTCGTTGCTGACACGAATGGAGATGATTTATTGACGATCTATCCAAGAACGGTTCTGGTGGAAAACATAAATCGTCGAAAGGGGAGGTGTGATTTATAACCAGCTTGACATTTTCCGAAAGAAGTATTCGTTTCATTGAACTTTGAAAATGCGGAGAGAGAGAGAGAGGGGGGGGGGGGGGGAAGGAGGGAGAGACAGACAGAGAGAGAAGCAGCTCGAGTAAGCCAGCAGCGGGGTTGAAAAAATAAGATGAAAACAAAAGAAATCGTAAAAAAAAAATAAACACAAAAGCAAAGAAAGAAGAAAACACTAATTTAGAAATATTGGCAAAGGGTTGATCAGTCCAGTATCCTTTATTGCTTTACAAGTATCGGTTATCGCATTAGAGATATTACGAAAATCGTTGCTGACTTATCTATTAGCTGTTGGAATTATGAGTCTAAGGTTTTGAAAGTGGTCGTCAAGTTTTGCTATTTAGACATAAACGATGTTCTGAAAAGATCTTCTGTGGAAGGAAGAATGAATTGCGCTCGCAAAGACGTATATTTTTCTGCAGCGCAACAGTCTAAAGTTGCATTGCCTTATGGTAGCAAGCTAAAGGAATGTTTCTGACGTGATGTTCTGTATCTCTTTTTCTTTACAAACAAGGTGCAAAATAAAACATATCTATGATTTTAGATAATGAAATGAAACATGTGTTAATCAGATTTTAGCTGGTTACTGTTTCCATCTTGTGTGCGTGCTTTTTTTCCTTTTTTTTTCTTGGGGGGGGGGGGGGGGGGGGGGGGTCTGAATTAAAAATAGAATGAAGTTTTTGTTTTGTTTGATTTTTTTTTTCAGAAGTGATCAGCTTCATGTGTAATATGTCTTTCGTCCATCATTGACGGATGGAGTGGAGAGGGGTTGTATATGAGGGGGGGGGGGGGGGTGGTGAATTGTCTGCCAGTTTAGGCGTGCGTTGATGTACGTGTGCAAGGGATAAAGGGAGAGGGAGAAAGAGAGAGAGAATGTCGAAATTCCTCTTTGAATTTTACATTTCTATCTGAAAATTATTACATATTTCCATTTTTTAACTTGAATTCAAGCACTTCTCTGTTCTCATGTGATTGTGTTGAGCAGTTTTCATTCCCCTACTTTGATTTTCAAATGCAGGTACAAAGTCCTAGTTAATCTAACTTTAGATGGATCAGTGATTATGACGATGATGTGCTAAGATTGTGTGTGAGTGCGTGCGTACGTGCGCGCACATACATATGTGTGGGTGTGTATGTGTGTGTGTGCGTGCGTGCGTGCGTATATACATATATATATATATATATAATATATAATACAGACTGTGGGGGTCGGATGAGAGGAGAGAGAGAGAGAGAGAGAGAGAGAGAGAGAGAGAGAGAGAGAGAGAGAGGTGTTAAAAGGTCATTTCACATACGTATCAGAAACTAGAATTAATGTGAAAGGCTGTTTCATAGCATCCTATGATTTTTTTTTTAACTGTTATCCATTCGTTTTGTCAACTTCATGTTGCTGAGCGAATAATTCAGACCATTTACCTTTAAAATTTAGCACATATTTTCTTCATAACAATAAAAGCAAGAAATATGTAGATAAAAAAGCACAGTTTATTGAAAATCAAAGTGGCAAGACAAAAATGCTGAATTATTTAATGAGCGGTGAATGGCAGAGATGCTTTCTCACTGATTGGAAGAGCTATCACTGTTATTGACGAGAATGTTAATGCCTCTCTGAATGCTTTAAATGCATGTATTATGAAACAAGCTGATTGTATGAAAAGACGTGTTAGAATAGATGATAAAAATAAAGACAATGAACGATCTGATAAAAAATGTACTGGTGCTAACTGAAAGGCAAGAAGACTTCTCACTCGTTCTACAGAAAGATGTACAAATCAGAATCCAAAATATCATAAAAGGAAACAAATCGAGTTTAACACAAATTTTTATTAGTTTCAATTCTTCATTGAACACAGTGGCCTGAAATGAATGTTGTAATTTACGTTACGCCACATTGCTAGCTTCAAAATTCAATGAACGCAAAACAGGAAACAAAATCCACCAATACTTTACATTTTCAACTCCAGAAATGAATATCGTTTCATAGTATACTACGCCTGTTTGCTTTCTCTAAGCAAACTCGTCATACTTTATATGAATTCAACAGCTTAAAAAAAAGGCTTTTTTTTTCGTCCACCAACTCCTCAAACAAAATCTCGTATTTAGCATAACAATAGGAAGGACAAAAATGTATAACGAAAAAGTGAAACTTAATCATTCCTTTCACTAAATTTCACCGAACTGTGTGAAAATAAGTAGGTGAAAATTATTTTAAAACTCAAAAATAATTAGAACGCAGATTACAAGTTCTTGTAACGTAGATTACAGTTTTTATACATTGGCAGAAACGTCCAAAAGACCAGACCTACCGGAATGAAACGAAACAAAATGAAAGATTATGAACCTTAGTATTATTTTTCAGATTCATAGCTGATGATTTCAACAAAGGAAACGTAGGTTACTTCTGATCACGTAGATTACTTCTGGTCAGTCTCTGATACTTTCCTGTTTGTAAAAGAACTTAAACACTTTAATGTAAAAAAAAATGTCTTTTATGGTAACACATATTAAGGAAACTCTCTCTTAAGTGGTGATTCAGTGTGTATTGGACACAGACAAAGAAAAATGTGACTGCAAGATGCTGCTTAATCCTAGCCATCCAAATGATGGGAAACAGCCAAGTCACTGCACTTTTTCAAACAAATCCCTGATCAGACGCTGATCTTCTTCCTGAAGCTGAAATGTCCGCCCAAATCGACCTGTTGCTTTTGGTTCTTGTATAATGCAGATGATGTCATCAAAGGACACCCACAATTCATCTTGGTGACGTGGCCACTTGTAGGAGTTCTCAACTTTTTTTTGACTCTTTTCCATGAACTCAGTATAGCACTCTCCTTCTTCCTCGTCAACGTCCTTGACTTTCCCGACGTACCACTGCGTCTGATACACTGCTGCAACAAAGTCACCTTTGTCAGGATGAACGTCCAGGATTTCGGAATCAGGTAGCGCTGGGCCTTTGGGCTTTAGTCGATGTTCCTCCACAGTTGAGGTCGACAGTCCTGTGGAATCACAATACGGCACTGGAGTATGGTCTTGTGTGTCCATTGCAGTTGATGGATGTTTTGATTGACTGAGCTTGGATATTTTCTTCCACATGATGCATTGAGTCCACTGACATTGACTGAGATCCCCTGTCAAACAATTGTGACAATAGCAAGAGGTTGTTCTGGTCATGATGACGTTTCTCTCTACTGTGTAAACAGAGTGTACTTTCATAGTCCCTTTGCATGGGACTGTGTCTTTGGTCAGGGTTTCTAAGATCTGCTTTTCTCTGCTCACATCTTCCTCACTGACGTAGATGTAGTGAACCATTTTTGAGGTCTCCTTTCCCCATTTGAAGAAGTCTTCAGCATCCTGGATTTCCTGCTTTGGCGGGATGCTAGGTCGTCCATCCTCTTTGCCACCCCACCAAGGCCATCACAGGGCCCTTTTCCATGGCCGCTTTCGAAGAAGTCCCAACATGCCTTGACGCCAAATAAGTTTGCGTGATCAGAAATGACGTGGAACATAAATCTGTTCCTGTACTGGGAGGTTGGGCTGTCTGTCCAATAGTGAGTGAACTCCAGGTCAGGAACTTCTTTCTGGATCACTGGGAAAAGACTCTTCAGAAAGGTGAACACACTTCCAGTATTATGGCCCATCTCTTCTGAAACCGCTTCCATTTTGGTTTAGTATTATGCGAGATACACCCAATTTTTTTTTGTTTTCAATCTGCATGCGCATTTACATATACACAGACAGAATGACAGACAAACAGACAGACACACAGACAAACAGAAACACAGAGAAATTTTCTCTCCATTCTGATTGTATAATTACTCCCGTTGGGAGTCCAATAAGTCACAAATTTAGTTTTGTAAGCTACGTTACCATTTCTTGTAATCTACGTTATCAATTAACCCTCATACATTCGCTTTCTTTTTGCTTTTGATATCTCACCCTGAAGTCATTGTTTGTATTTAATAATGCTTGTTCTGCCTGTTCTAATGTCTAAAGTTCCAACTTTCTATTCTTTCGTTGTAGGAAAAGGATATTAATGATATGGCTTCCCAAGGGATGTAATCTCCGTTACCATCACTTTCTTCCACCATAGTGCAGCTGTTAAGCTGCACAAGTGACCATTGCGGCAACAAAACATCATGACGGCTTTTTATAGATTCAGAAAACATTATACTTGCTGGCTTTCTGACACGGCTTTTGCAACAAGACACTTTCGAGAAACAGACAAGTCTAATGAAGGTATGTAAGCTACGTTACAACTGACATTGCTACATTGTGCATTAAAAAAACCTACCTAAGACACATCACGCCCCGATTTTGTGTTTAACTGTTTTCATGCTCTAACAATGTATCTAAAAATCATAATTACTACGAAGGTACCCACCTCTGTTTTGAACTTGGAAACCAAGCTCACTTTACCAGCTATCAATCAATTATTCATGGCTCCACTGTTTCACATCCCAAATCTGGAATGCAAATGGCGAAACCAGGGAAGCAATTATGACGCTTTAATAGAGTGGGTAACGCAAAAAAATAAAAACTTGACACAGAACAAACAAGTAACCTTTTCTGCAGTAACGTTGCTTACGTAACGTAGATTTCTGTCCCAGCATTTTGTCAAGTCTGACGAAAAATTGGAAGGAGTTTCCCTACAAGTCTAAGTGTAATTATCTTCCCTTAGGCTTATGTTTCTCATACATTTTCTTCAGACAGGTAACGCTGGCCAGTTTGGTAGAAACGAAGTCTCGTAGATTACATGCTTATTGCCAACTCCGAAAAAAAAATTTTTTAAATCTTGATAATGTCAAATTTTGCTCAAGTTTATTGGAAGTTTTTAAAGTGTGATTTTTGTTTCCTTCTGGTTTTAGAATAAATACTAGGGTCTGGTTTAAAGATTTCTTTTAAGTCTTTAAACCCATTGCCATTTAGTAACGTAGATTACAATGTTTTGACGACATTGGTTAAAAAATTCGTGTGCTCTTGTATCAATCTGAATGTCAACATCAAATTTACTTGAGAAAACTACAAGCCACCAAAGCTTATTTGAGGCAAAAGACACCTTTAGGTAGATTGACAGAGCGTCATCGATGTATTTGAAACAAACTAACCCTCTTGGAGACAAGCAACTTTTGACAATTTTATCTCATTTAAAGACGTCCTATAAAAGTATCCTGCTTCACAGATGCCTGATTGGACGTTCATAACAAACATTGACACATATATTTTTGATTTGTGTGAAAACATTCACTTTAGACCCCAATAAGAGGGCAGGACAAAGCAGAGACACGCTTTTTTGTTCTTTGTACATCTTTCTGTAGAACATACCTTCTGCGGGTATACAAGAGAACGGTGGATAAAGAAAATAAGAAAACATATCACCTTGCACGAAGAAAATAAAGAAAACCTGATAGAGAGAAAGAAAAAAAGAAATGTTTTTGACTGTATAACCTGGTAACCTCAATAAATAACCAGTAAGAAGTTTGAAAGCACTTGCATACAATAATGCCGAGTATTCTTATTTGATCGTCCAGTCTCAAAAGCAATGAAAGGCTTAAAAAACAGAACATCTGCAGGGCCAGATGGAAGTTTTGGAGAATTGTACTGAAATATGCTAGTGATAATTATTACTGCCTTTTCTAAGGGGGGGGGGGGGGGGGGGTTAAGTTTTTCAATATACTTTTTGATAAAGGGATATTTCCAGAACAATGGGCAGAGTAAATAATTGTACCACTATTTTTTAAAAAAAGGTGCAACTTATGTCCCTGGTGCTTATACAGGCATTTTGTTGTCTGATATCAGTAGTAAGGTGTATAGTTTAACTGTCAATCGCAGGCTACAGTAGTGGCTGCAGCAAAAGAACATCACAGGTGAGTGTCAATCAGGTTTTAGAAAAGGCTTTTCAACTGTCGGTCAGATGTTTACACTTTTAGCGTTGACACAAAACCAATGTTCACAGAATTGTAAACTGTATGTAGCCTTTATTGACTTCGAGAAATCATTCGACTGTGTATTAAGATCATTGCTTTGGCCAGTGCTCCAAAAGAATGAGATTCAGGGGAAGCCTTATAAATGAATTAACAGTTTGTATAATGATGATAGTAATAAAGCAAGAGTAAGATCTGGTGCAACTTTTACCGACTATGTTATGTGTACAAGAGGAGTAAAACAAGGAGATGCATGCAAGCCTGCGCTTTTTGCTTTGTTTATTCATCAGCTAGCACTGGAAATAATTGATAAAGGAGACGGCATGCGCAACATTTACTCCGGATTTTACTGAATTAGTTAATGATTATTGTTATTAATATAACCTTGGCTCTTCCTCTGAAACACCAATTGGTCTGCAAGCACAGATGAATAATTTGTGTAGTGCAACTTCAAGACTTTAGTTCAAGATTAGCACGGGAAAGAGTAATGTAGTTGTATTCAGGAAAGGCGGTTATCTGGCAGCGAGAGAGAGAGAGTTGATTTCTTAACGGAGAGGAAATTAAATTTGTGAGCTGTAATGAGTATATTGTGTCTCTTTGACGGTCTGTCTGTCTGTGTGCTCTTTCTTAACCCTTAAAGTGGGTTTATAAAAGAAAAAAAAAAAAAAACAGGAAGTGTGTCTCTTTCTTAATTCACACTTCTAGTAAACCCACTTTGTTTTCACATAGATCTCGCCAAATCTTAATCGTTGGGAATATTTTTTTAGATAACGTACACCATCAAAATAGTCGTCTTTTAACATAAAATTTAACATTTTGCAAAATGTCCAAGAAAACTTGATATCAAGATGTCACGAAAGGTACAAAAAGCCGTCCCAGAACATTCTCAATTTGCTTCAATGAAGAATTTTTGTGCCGAAAAGGGAAAAAATAAAAGTAACCCCACATTCTTTCCGTAAATAATAAGCTTTGTTGACAATACACTTAAAAATTCGATAAGCCCATTTCGCGCAGGTGTGCGTGCGTGCGTGCGTGCGTGCGTGCGTGCGTGCGTGCGCGCGCGCGCGCGCGCGCGTGTGTGTGTGTGTGTGTGTGTGTGTGTGTTTCTTACATGTTCCTTGCCAGCATTAATTTCAGTTTGATGGTGACGATCACTTCCTAATATCTTAACTTTTTTTTAAAGAATTATATACACAAATTTATTATGATATATCACATGTGTGTGTGTGTGTGCGTGCGTGTGTGCGTGCGTATGTGCGTGTGTGCGTGTGTGTGTTTCTTACATGCTTTTTTTCTTGCCAGCATTTTCTTAGTTTAATTGTGTCGATCACTTCGTAATGTCTTTTCTTTTTCAATAAGAAACGCAAAGTTATAATCATAATATTTTATCTTTGTATGTATGTATGTATGTGTGCGTGTGTGTATGTATTAGTGTGAGTGTGTGTGTGTGGTGTGTGTGTGTGGTGTGTGTGTGTGTGTGTGTGTGTGTGTGTGTGTGGTGTGTTGTGTAGCAAGAATAGGGATGAGGGAAGGCTAGAGGTGGGAGCCGTAGGAATGGGGGGGGGGGGGGGGGGGGGGGGTCTGCGGGTGGACGACGATGACCACCAGCGTCACATTAGCGGCTGCTCTCTGGTTGTGAGGAAGCAAGCGAAACTGTCTGATCTACAACAAATGAAATATGTGTCCATTTGGGTTGAAGAGAATGGTTTTGAATTGCATGTCATAAACAGCCATAATAAAAGAACATTTGCTCACAGAAAAAGCCTTCCTTCTGCTTCCAAAAGGCAATATGACAGAATCAAATTTGACTAAGGGTGAAATACTGTTATCAACGGAAGTTGTGCAGATCTTCCAGATGGAGAAGGGAGGAGAACCATGCTGTGTGGACAAAATGACAGGTGGGGATTCTCCATCAGTGTTTACCACTGTTCACCGAGCATTGTCGCAGCTGAGGACCCTGGACCTTATGGGCAACATTGAAGACACCCTTGCAGCAGCAAAAGGTCAGCACCTGAAACACCGTTTTTGTACCAACAGGTGCTACGGCTGCGGAAGATGAGGTCAGGTTAGGGGCCCAAATCACCCTCAAACTGAACAGCACACCAAGACTCGAGTTGTGTGGACGCTGTGTGGCGAAAACGCCCATCCTGAAGACAGTGATGATGTCAGTAGCTGCCTTTGACCTGCCTACCTCTCTCAAATACACTAGGATGGGAGATGAGATAGCTGGCTGCTTTACCTGGTTGTCAGAACTGAGTTTGACGATGAATACAGATAGCGGCGAGCTCTTGAGAGGTTCATATGGTGTACAGAGCCACCTTATGTCTACCGTCATTCCCCATGATCGTCCAACACATATACAGTGGAGGCTTGGCTTCGCAGACGAATATTATCGAAGAAATGGCCCGCGTCGACTGCAAGCGCGGTCGTGGCTGGCACGGCCAACGCGGAATAGGCAGGCCCAGCTTGCAGCAGCTGCAGAGAAAGGTTTGATCAGTGGCTGTTTGGGAATGCGGAGAATTGTTGATTCATGGACAGAGCAGTTGGCGCTAAAGAGAGCCTGGAAGAGTTCCGTTCAATGGCTTAAGATTGACACGTTGTCCATGAGAAGCACCTGGCCATCTGAGACTAGCAGGGGACTCTGGACCTAATACGTAGGACCTCACACCGCCTTTGAGGCTTTATAGAAACCCTGATGTCGTTGGTGTCTGCGCCCAGCTGAGCTTCCTCGGCGACGTTGATCCACCACTCATTCTGGATCTCTTAAAGCTTGAGCTGGAGGTTGCTGCATACCTGATGGAAGATAGCTATCTTCTCAGGACAGGATGGCCGAGCCAAGTGAGCCTGATAAGGGGATCTCTTCTTCGCCAGCAATTCTCGAATTTCCTCGTCGTTTTTTTTTCGACCCAGTCTTTGTTCTAGCTTGTAGTGAAGCCAAGGACTCCTTCAGATGTCTGTAGAATGGCAGTTTTCAGTTGTTTCCAAAGCGTTTCAGGGAAGGGATCCGTGGGATGTTTTGCAATTTCAAACCTCGACTGTAGGCCTGCCCGGAATTCAGTTTTCATTTCAGCTGACTGGAATCTGTCAACCTTGAGCATTTTCCCGGAGACTCCTCTTTTCTTTAGTTTTGGTTTCGAGTGGAGCTTGAGTTTGCAGCGAACGAGCCGATGGTCAGTGTGGCATCCTGCACTGGGCATCAATCTGGTGTGCCAGACGCCTTTCAGGTCACGCTGACGCACTTGCATTTAATTAATAAGATGCCAATGTTTGGACCAAGGATGCATCCAGATTGTCTTTAGACTGTCTTTCTGCTGGAAGATAGTGCTTGTGATGACGAGTTGTTGCTCCATGCAGAACTCCAGCAGCAAGCGGCCATTGTCGTTACAGTTTCCATCGCCAAGTTTTCTGAGTACTCCATTCCATGCTTCTGAATCTCGGTCTACTCTGGCACTGAAGTCGCCAAGGATTGTGTCCTTGTCGTCCACAGAGATGCTTTGTAGGAGACCGCGCAGATCAGAGTAGAACGTGTCCTTTTTTTGCAGGATCCACCGGAAGACTCGGGAGTACACACTAAAGAGCGTGACACATTGCCGGGTTTTCAGTGGGAGGCGCATAGCGGTCAGAATGACCTGTTGGTAGGTTTTCAAGCCTGGAAGCATTGGAGTTTCTTATGATGGAACCGACGCCTAAAAGACGTCTCTCTGTTGCTGGTTTGTCTGACAAGTTCAGGGTGTATCCAACGCCACGTTCTTAGAGGCTGCCTTCCTCTGGGAAACGGACTTCACTGAGAGCAGCGATGTCAACTTTCAGTCTGGACAGTTCATATGCATGTGCAACAAGTGCGGAGCGACGTCTGGACGACTGCTGTCGGTTTTATCAAGCATGATTCTTATGTCCCAGCATGCGAGTTTCAGTCCTTTCCACACCTTTGTTAGGTTTGTAGCTTGCTTTCTTTAGTGTTGTTTGGCGCTTGAAAAGGTGCCCGTTGACCGCGGCTAGCCAACTGGGAGCATAAAGGAGATGAGCTTTGTTTAGGCCACCTTTTCTAGGCCCTTCTCTGTGTGGAGCAAGCAGTGCTGTCCTTAGAAAAGGCTGTTTGGTCATTCAGGGTGTGCCTAACGACGTCATCAGGTGACCATTTCTTTCCTGAACCACCTGCATGCAGGATTGAGACTGTGGCTTCCAGTCTAATCATCCACCCGTCGTTTTCGCTCCTAGAATGGATGGTGGTCGTGGACGTGGACTTGTCCTTCGAGCCTGTGCAGCAGAGTTTTTAGGCGGAGTGCTGTTTGCGCTGAACTGGCCCCACCCTCTACACCCGGGGTTCATCTGCCATGACATAGCAAGCTAATACTGTGACAGCGGGATACTCGGGTCATAGGTGTTACATCAGAGTGTCATTCTCCTGGATGAATTGCCTGGCAAGGCAAACGAGCTCCATTTACCCGGGTTTGAGATTAGAGGTTTCTCCTCCCAACCAATGCCTGTCCTGTTATACCGCCGGACATTCGGTCGCGCCATGATAGCAACTCTGTGGAAACGGAGGACACCACGGGCAGGTGTTGCCACGGGCACTTTAGTGTAGGAGGGTCCATACTGGAATGACCTCATGCCTGGCGGGCCAGACAAGGGCCACACTGCAGTCTCGGCACTTGGAAAGGAACAGCGATAAGTTGCGCAGGTCACTTTCCGAGAGTGAGCGGGACGTCTAGCCCTAACTTCAGTTCCTCCCCTCCCCCTCCCTCTCCCCCCCCCCCCCCCCCCCCCCCCCCCCACGCCTCCGTCCAGTACAACAGCGTAGAAGCAATAATACAGCCATAAACGTCGCAATGGTGGATGCAGCCAGAGCCAACGACCTATTGCGATGCCAAGGCTGGAAGTTTTGCTCCTGTGGGGCCAGATGCAGACTACACGGGCAAGGATTGTATCAAGTGCAAGCAGAGACAACATCTTAAGCCTATGACAATAGTCGGCAGACCACAACACTTGCGGTTTTTCCCACCCGCATGTTTTTCACTTCTGATTGCCTAGGACAAACGTGGACGTGTGTTTGCAGTTGGATAGATGTATGGGAGAATAAAGATTAGACATTAAGGTGATCAAGACTTTTTACCTCAGGATATTGGACATGGTTTTAGTTTCTCGGACAAAAATAGTATCAGAGAATACGTGAAAGTTAAAATAAAATCACAAGTCAGCCATTGAACATAACCAATAAGAACTTTCAGATCAGACAGCAAAAGGCAATCGTGTATTAGCTTCAAGGAAACCATCTATTGTCAGCTTTGTCACAGCAATTCCCAGTGGTAATAGTGGTACACGTTTGATCCACGAGTCCAGCTGACAAACAAGAGCAGTCACGAAAGATCATTCCACCACAGACCATGTACAATTTCAGAGCCTGGATGATACCTGCAAATTACCCAAACCTGAATCGTGGTGTGCTTATGCTGATCTAAAAGCAGCAAAGCAACACACCCACAAGGATACAAAATGACTGAATTAAAGTTGGCAGGAAGGTGGACGGGATAATGCCTCATATTTGTGTGACACAAGATTACCCTGCCTTGCACATCAAGCTCCGGCTATTTTTCATCGACCCTCTCAGGCTGCGCGATGATGTACGCGTATGAGTAGCCATAGGGATTTAGTAGTTTACATTGATCATAACTCCTGCAATGAGGCTCTTTGTGTTTTGATCACACTGTTCAGGAGGCTCAGTTTTAGTATAAGTTTACCAACAGTTATGGGTAATCTCTGCACATTACTTTCCTGGGTGTTGACGTCAACACAGTAGACAGCATCGTCTCCCTTGGTACTGAATATCTCCTCAAAATCGTGCAGTTAGCTGACCATCTGTGTGCGCAAACGCACAAACAAGCAGCTGAGGCAACGATTTGCTGGGCTTGTCAGCTGAGCTTATACTGCCGTTCGAGGAGGGACTTTTTTCTTCGGCGCAAACATGACTCCTTTGCGTTGCTAAAACAATCCAAGCATAAAATTAAACCATCTGGTGAATTCAAGCATAATTTGGCGAGGAGGAAATCCTACTAGCATATATATATATTTTTTAATGGAGCGACATATTTCATCAATTAAATGAGCATGTGTATGTGGATACATGTAACGCTGCAGCAGGTGCCCTCTGGCAAGCAAAGCGGCAATAGTCAGTGTTTAAGTGTGATTCACCAGCAGCCTCATCATTACATAACCTTAAAGAAGTAGCAGCAGTAGTAGAGGCCGTGGAGTACTGTGTGCCTCATTGGCAACAAAAACATGTGTTGTCCATACTGACAGTAAAGCTGCACAGAGTTTCATAAAAAGGCAGATAAAAATCCTCTGATCAATAGTATGCTTCTGAAAATGTTTTGATATGTGCAAAATGCAGTAGCAAACTCATCACCTTTTCTGATTCAGGCTGCATTAATACATATGATAACACCATCTCAAAATTGCATAAACCAGGGAATTGTGATTTTAATACAGTATAATCTAAGAGTCAAATAATTGTCAAACACATATTGAAGAACTAAGCATAGAATGCTACTTTGAAGAAATGTCATGTATTTGATGGTCCCATTAAAAACCGTTCGTGAATTATAAAAAAAAAGGCAAAAATATTGAAAAAAAAACACCCGAACAGTCCATTGTCATTGCCACTTCCATGGACTTTTTCTTGTGCGGTTTGCTGAATTTCCCATCAGATTTGTTGAATAATTATTTTAGTATCTGGCTGAGTAGCTTGAATAAAACAATATGGTTTGTAGTCCAGTCACAAAAGCTAATCTAAAACTGTTAGTAAATGAACATTAATTCATGAACGCTTCATACGACTGAATGCACCAAAGAATCAGAATTCATAACTGTGATGTCATCACCAATGTCTGGATATATCGTCATGGCATCAAATTTGAGTGAAAATGGACCCAGTTTATTGAAGATGAGTATAGGTGTGCCAGACAACCACGCAATCATGGTACAATACATAGTAACTGAACCAGAACTTCATCCAGAAGTCAGGCTCACGGCTTACAGAAAAAATGCTGACTCCATCGATCAATATAGTTACGAATGTTACGTGGAGCAACATTGTCCCAAGGTGCATAAGATATCAAAACTTGTCATTGTAGTTTCAAGAAATCGCTGCATTAATACCAGCTGCTTTGAACTTGTCTTTACAATCGCACCTGAAAACAAACTTCCTCAGGAGTTGCCCAGTGGGTTCTGGAACTGTTCTGTGGACTATTATCCAAGCTTTCGGCACCACGTGGAATGTAATTTGAAGCTGGAGTGCCAAGATAGACAGGATGAAACCGAATCTTGTCCCTTCAGTAGTGCTGACTGTCAGGGCTTCTTTTTGTTGTGTAACAATTGTTATGCATTGATTGACAGCCTAGAAAAGTTCAAAAAGGACGAAACTGATCTCAACAAATGGGCTTCAATGAACTGCGAAACATTGGGGGCCACTGTGGGTGAGCCAAAGTGTGCATATGACTGGCGTAGTATACTTCGTAACACAACAAAGGTTCACTGGAAAAGGCTGATTGGCCTTCTGATTGGCTTACAATACAATGATCTGTCATTACCCAATATGTATAGACATATGATTGTTGGAGAGAGAACTGTCTATTATCATTCTGTTGATGTTTGTCCAGTAAATCGTGGAAAGAAAATGTGTTTAGCAACATCATTCGGCCCACTTCGTGCTTCTTATCCTTGCAGAAAGGGGTATAAGTTTCCTACCTCAGCAATTTGTGAATCCAGGAAAAATAAAACTGGTGACGAATTTAGTCACTCTGTCTTGCTGTCCACAACGGGATCACCACTGACCAAGAACTACGAATCGTTGGTGACTTGCCGCAACGGTCATTTAACTCACTCCTGTCTGTTGTGTGGTTCAAACTACAATACCATCTGTAGCAAAGAACAACTTTGTGGTTCTGTTGGTGAATTATCAGACACCAAAAGAACTGATTCAAGATATGATCCAAACAACCTAATCCCCATCTACACATGTGATGATGATTTGATCACATTATCCTACACACTGGTGTGTGACTTCGTAGTTGACTGTTTTGACAAGAGCGACGAATCCTTCTGCAAATATCCTGCATGTGTGAAAACATTTTCATGCGATAGCGGCCAGTGCGTTTCTTATGACAAACGTTGTGATCAGATATCCCATTGCAAGGATGAATCAGATGAAAGAAACTGCCGTGTATTTAGAATGGTACACGTGAAGTCATTCTTCTTCCCATCTCCTGCTCTCATACAATTTAACAACATCAGATATTTCACATCAGTGTCAATGCACAGGAACGAGTCCTGTCCTGAAAGCCATTACCGTTGCCCCGGAGATTTCAATGACTGCCTGCCTGCCTACACGCGCTGCAACGGGCTGCATGACTGTATTGATCGGCAGGACGAGGAGGGATGTAAGGAAATGATGTGTCCAGGATTCTTCAGGTGCAGGGCTTCCACGATATGTGTCCACATTGACCACCTGTGTGACGGCTGGCCTCAGTGCCCAGTGTACGATGATGAACTACTGTGTGGTGCAACCTGTCCTCCTGGTTGTGTTTGTCAGGGTCATGCTTTTTCATGCCGACAGCCGTTCTCAGCAGCAGTGTTTCCTGCACTCCGTTTGTTGGATGGCACCAGTTCTGGCATGACGCTGTCCAGTGTGAGCAAGAACACATACCTTGTTCATCTTGTTTTGGCCAATTGCTCTTTACACTTTTTACATCACACGAACCTGTTGAGTCTAAGATTCCTCGATCTCAGTGACAATGAACTGCAGTATGTCAATATGACTTCGTTCTTTAATTTAGACAGTTTACAAGCATTGTCCCTGTCCCACAACCCACTGATCTCACTGCACACTCATCTGTCGTCTGTTTTCCAGCGAAAGGCTCTGGAAATAATTGATCTATCCCACACCTCGCTGAAAGTGTTTGACAGTTCAGTGTTGTCACAGTTTTCTCGGGTACAGAAACTGAATTTGAGTTTCACCTGTATCCACGCTATCACTTCTAGTGGTTTTGAGTTTACGCCACAGTTGTCTAACTTGTACATGGAAGGCAGCCCAGTTAAAACATTTCCTCAAGATGTGTTCAAGATGCTTTCTCATTTAAAGATCATAACTACAGAAAATTATAAACTATGCTGTCAAAAACTTCTACCTGATAATTTTTACGGCTCAACTTGTTTTGCCCCTAGAGACGAAATTTCGTCTTGTGAAGATTTATTACAATCGTGGACATACCGCGGATTTCTGTGGTTGGTCGCCTGTTTGTCATTGTCTGGAAACACGTTCTGTTTCTGTTCTCGGTTATTTTCGAAGAGTATGGCTTCATCAAGTGGCTTCAGTGTGTTCGTCACTAATCTCACCGTGGCCGATTTCTTGATGGGTGTCTACATTGCTATCACTGGAGCAGCTGATGAAGAATTCCGAGGTAAATATCTTTATTATGATGACATTTGGAAAAACAGTGCGGTCTGTAAGGTGGCCGGGTTTCTGTCTCTGTTGTCCAGTGAGGTGTCAGCTCTGGTCATCTGGCTGATTACGCTGGATCGATTTATTGTCCTTCGTTTTCCATTCAGCAATTTGCGATTTGAGAGAAGCTCAGCAGCACTGTCTTGTCTTTTGACATGGGTGGTGGGCTGTTTTCTTTGTTTGGTACCCTTATTGCCAGTGACATCACACTGGGAGTTTTACAGTCAGACAGGTATCTGCATTCCACTCCCAGTTACGAGGAAAGAGTTCAAAGGTAAAACGTATTCCTTCTGTGTATTAATCATTCTGAATTTTGTGCTGTTTTTAATGATATCATCGGGTCAAACTTTCATCTACTGGTCAGTTCAGAAAAATGCTCTGAAAACTAACTCAACTAAGATGTCCAAGGACACGACCATAGCTCGACGGTTAATCACTGTTGCAATATCAGATTTCATGTGCTGGTTTCCCATCGGCCTGTGCGGAATTTTGGCTTTGGCTGGCATTCCCATCCCTGGAGAAGTAAATGTTGCCCTAGCTATATTCATACTGCCGTTAAACTCTGCTGTTAATCCATATATGTATACTTTAAACATTGTGCTGGAAAAACAGAGGAAATCAAAGGAAGCCAAACTTACAAAATGGTTGGAATCCCATGCTGAAGTTCTCAGTACATGACACACTTACTGTGCCGTGAACAGGTTCGTGGAAAGACAAAATCTCGAATGCTTTTATTCTAACCCCGTCTCTCTGTTTATATGTTTGCCGATTTTTGTTTTCATCTGAGCAATTTATTTCTCGGTACATCGACAAAACTGCATTAATGAAGTGTATGAAACTTGTGTAGAGTTGGTTAACTTTCATTATTGTTACCAAAAAAAAAATTGGGAGGGGAAAAGAGAGGTTGGCGTGCTCTTTTTTTAAGAGCGCAACACTGTTACAACAGCATCAAAATACCAGTGTTGGACATTTATCACATTATCACAAACATGAAAGCAGTGTCTTCAATTTGTAGTCCTGGAAGAAATTTCTACTGAACAGTCTGGTCTTGTCACTTCTTTTTTGGAATGCACCCTGCAACAGCACAACAGCACCAGGAAAACACAGAACATTATAATGTTTAAATAAGTCGCTTGAGGGTTTCTTTTTAATGCTTGCTCACTTACATGCGAACAAGATCTAATTTCTTCAACTCACACTGTTATGATACCACAAGCACATGCCGTTTGTGATGCAGTCAGGAATTAGCAGCAAAACCCTTTCTCCACACATACATTATCCAGCTCAAATGAACACTAACAAGTGTTCAGGGAAAGAAAAAAAAACATTGACAGCAGAAGGGCAACTAGGAATCGTGACCTGGATGCTGCCCAGTCCTCTTAGAGTGCAAGCGTGAGGCCGATGGCCTCGCCTGAGGAAAGGATGCGTCTTCTCTGAAGGTCTGCTCTTAAGCTCCACATGAAGTTTCTTCTTTCTGCTACACTATGAAGTGAGCGGAACTGAGCAAAGCTTTTATATGCAGGCAGGCTGCACGCAGAGTATAAATGAGATTAACACTCAGAATGCACAACCAGTGCAAGACAGCAAACATATATACTACGCACAAAAAGTTAAGGATCGGTATGTGAAAACAGGTGCGTAATAAACTCAGTTCGCTACTGTTATTTATTTCTTAGTCCAGCCAAATTGTCATGAATTCTTGTTCAGCTGTAAGTGGGCGATGTTGTGTTAGTGCGAAAATTGCACGGGATTCTCTACTACTGAGCTGGGCCGCAAACGGAAAAGCGGAAACTTGCGAAAAATGACCTTGTTTTGGACCGTTCTGCCTGAACACATTGCACTTGCCAGATGGAAAAACCATTATGCACGTGTAAGCACTGCTGTTTATGTGTGAGATGCTGTCGCTCGCTTGGCTATATAAGAAGACATTCCACCAGTAGTAGGCCTGATCTGACAATGCCTCCACGACGAAAATTAACCGAGTTGGATAGGGGACGAGCTGTTGCATGGTTCCAAGATGGTGTTCCCAAGCGAGAAGTGGCCAGGCGACTTCATGTGTCCATCTCGGTCATTGTCTGACTGATTCAATGCTTCACAGCCACTGGGATTGTCCATGAAAGACGCAGATCTGGTCGACCGAAGAAGACAACCCCACGTGACGATCGTCTCATTGAACGACAAGCCCTGCAGACAAGAACAGCCTCTTCCAGCATAATTCAAAGGCAGTTCAGGGTGGCTACTAACATCAACATCAGCCAGCAGACCATACGGAACCGCCTACATGGGTTTAATCTCCGTTCTCGTCGCCCAGCAGTACGGCCACGCTTAACTCCAGTCCATAGGGCAGCACGCCGCGCCTTCTGCGCACGTCACGTGAGGTGGACACGTCAGCAATGGTCCCAGGTCCTGTTCAGTGATGAATCACGCTTCTCCCTTCACCACAACGACGGCCGACTGAGGGTCTGGAGGCGCCCAGGGCAACGCTTTACTGACGCCACTGTCCAAGAAAAGGTGGCCTTTGGTGGAGGTTCTGTAATGGTCTGGGGGGCCTTCAGCCTTCACCACAGAACACCCTTGTATCATGTACAGGGTAACCTGACTGGCATCCAATACCGGGATGAGATCCTTCGACCGCTGGCTGTGCCTACACTGCAGCAGATGGGACTGAGGGCTGTCTACCAGGATGACAAGGCTCGCCCCCACAGGGCAAGTGTGGTCAACGACTTCCTGCAGCAGTCTGGAGTCAACAGAATGGAGTGGCCAGCATGCAGTCCCGATCTCAACCCGATTGAGAACCTCTGGGATGAGCTGGATCGCAAAGTGAGGAGCCACCCCCCTCCCAGGGATGCCCAACACCTCTACCAGATGCCACAGGCTGAGTGGCAGGCGCTTCCACAGAGGATCTTCACCAACCTGGTCAACTCGATGAGGACTCACTGCGTCGAGTGCCAGAACAGCCATGGTGGTTACACGCATTACTGAGCTTTTGGGAGCATCAGTATGCCCTGTCTTGTGATTTCAATGACTTTGGGAAATCAAATTTGGATACGTACCCACTTTAATCAAATGTACACACCAAACGATTGCTCGAGATTGAAGGCAATTGTGTATCGTTATCATTAAAGAATGGAATTAAACGTTGGCCAAACTTCAACGCATTGACTTTCTTATTTTGACAGTTATGAATGTTTGTGAAAGTGATCCTTAACTTTTTGTGTGTAGCTTATATTAAAAAAGACTGAACTGCGCGAACTAATTCAGACACCCTAAAAGACCCAAAGATCAAAAAAGAAAAAGCAATTTGTCTAGTCTGTTTGCTGAAATACATTCCATACTTTTCAAAAAGCAGACCAGACGTAGGGAAATCCGCGTATTTATCTGACAGGAAAGTAGTGGCACAAACCGGGGAACATAGTTGGGGAACACGCTGGTTTCACAGCACATTCCATATGTTCTTCATCCATTAGATGGCCACAATCATCTTGCTGATTACTCTGCCGTGTTATGGTATGGGTATAGAAAGGAAAAAATAAGAAACAAGACAGTCAGGATTAAAATGTTAGCCTACACTAAGTGGCTTTTGCCAGGGGCCACTACTTTTTGCTTTTCGCCCTGAAGGACTAGTCAATCCGGCACGCCCTGACGCAGAACCGCCATCCGTCCCCCTCTACCCCCCCCCCCCCCCCCCCCCCACACACACACACAACATACCCGAAAAAAAATTAAAGACCCAAAGACAGACGGGAGAGAGGGGTAGCCTACACCTGCTTTCTCTAATTATTTGCTACATACAGTCTGTCTTAAACACGTGATCTTCTTGACTTGGAGTCATGGGTGTCCACTGCCACAGATGTTTCAGACAGCGCATTCCAATCTCTATCTCATTGTGGAAAGGATTCATGATGCCATTTGGTATGGCACTGAATCTGCTGCAGTTGGTTGGGATGACATCTCCGTTATCGATGACGCTACTAATATCACAGGACAGTCCTGCAAAAGGGAAAATAAATTCCGATTCTCAGAACAGACTTGTTACTGGTGAATTCGAAAACTGCTCTTGCTTAACTTCAACATGTCTCGGGGATGTTACTCTGCCATTCTTGATTGCACGGCTCAGAAGATGGCTGAAATCTTTCTTTCCATAGTGCTGACTTTAAAAGAAAAACGATGAATAGACGGACATTTGGTACAATGGAAAGTTCTTGGCCTGTCATAATCTTCTTTACCCTCTGACAGCTACCTGTGGAATATAATTCTGTGGCCTTTTTGCGTTTGTCATCTGTGATGTCTAAAGAACACAGATCTGTTGAAAACGCGGTTCTTCGTTTTCTGTTGTATATTTGCACTGTGTTTTGTGTGTTAAATTGTATTTTCATAGTTTAGCTCGTTTTCAGCAATACTTTTAACTTCATTTTATCGTTTTTGTCAAAATTTTTGCTTCCCACTGCTAACAATCACTCAAAAGGACACATTAGGAAGAACACCAACTATTGATATTTCACACGTTTCACCGTCTACCCATTTTGTACAAAACATTAACGTTTTGAGCGTATGGGAGAGGAAAGGTTCTTTTCCCAAATTTCCAACTGAGCTCACCAGGCAGTCGACACACCCTGTAAATAGAACTATAAGTGTCCCCGACGTGTATCAAAATGGCCCTGTACGCAAGTTTGCAAAAGGTCGTGTGAACCATGCTTGCTACAACTGGCTGTCCCACTACCACGGTCCTAGGCATAAACCAAGAGATTTTTTGTTATGAGAAGTCACATCAAGGTGTTTCCGAGAGTGACAATATCCAAGAGTGCTATAAGGTAATACACGAAAAAGAAATGAAGACCAAAGATCAACGACACCTCCCCATTTCCTTCCGCATCCGGGATCTTTGGGAAGACCCAAAGGCCCAGGACCAGTTCCGAACCCCTCTTGTTCTCTGGTGTGGAGATATGGCCAAGGCCACAACATCGGCCAAGAGAGTGTCGCGGACTCCAGGCTGGGTCGATTCCCATCAAAGCCATGTGGGATTTTTCTGCCCCGACCGGCTCCTACCCAGGGTTTTGCTATAGGCTCAGCTGGGAAGACACGGACCACAATCGAGTTTCATCCTCTAAATGGGTACGTCTCTGAGCGTGTTGCTCAAATTTCTCCCGGGCCTGGTTGACACCGGGATATATTATGAAAGTAAACATAGAGTATAGTCCTGTCGTGTAGTCTCGGACCGGAATGAAAATCCGGAGTATCATCTTCATCATCCTCATCGATCAGCAGATTCTGTGGCCCTTCACGGCCTGTTGTCATGGTGACCTCAGTTTGGATGTCCTTTCCGCGTCTATGGCTTTGGTGTGATTCCGACGGGGTCACCGGTATCGGCAAATTCATGGGGGCTATCGTTGGACGGACGTGGTGGCGCCCCCGCTCACGCCGGCTCCGCGACCAAGCAATTATTGTCGTCAATAGTGGGCTTAGCAGGTGGTGTCTGCCAATGTTGGATTAGAACAGGCACCACTGAACACCACCTAAGTTACTCGGCAGCAGTGCAGCATCTCCTACGGTGGGTTGCCTCTTGACGACTTGACATTAACTGCTCCCTGTGGGATGCCTGTGCCGGGGCTGCGGCGGGCAGTGCTAGGCTGTGGCTGTGGACAGGGGGTCGGAATGCGAGGCATGGTTGCAATGCCAGCGAGATGGCACAGAAAAAAAAATCGGCCAAGAGATCGATCAGCCACAAAGGCTCTGCCTAAACCGACACTACCTGGTCATGTAAACCCATATAAATGGCCCTAAAAGGGAATTTGGAAACTGAAAGCAGGAATCAATTGTCAACCTCGGGGTATATCAGTGGAGGAAGGACTAGTGCACAGCCCAAACACACTCACAGCTTGCTTACAATCTCATTCATATATCATGCATTCGTCACATCAAACCACTAGTAAAGCAGGACAGCTCAAGGGCTCTCTCTATATGTAACAACCTACAGGACTGCAATTACTTAACCACGACAAGAACCAAACCAGACCTCAAATCCCACCTGCCATCAGGGCCAAACCGCTTTATTTCACGCTTGCCTCCAGACATCCATGCTGGGTACATTTGGTCCTCAAGAACGTCAGGCTGATAGGACGCTAATCATGATTCAAGACTGAGAAAATAGAGCGGGATATAAAGGGAAATTAAAGATAATGTGTGGGAGTACATGCATACGACATCCGTGAGTACTTGAGTGAGTGAATCATTGAGTTTTAACTGTTTCGTGTTTGTGAGCATCCGATCTTATCAAAAGTAAACACTGACAGAACAAATCTTAGATTTATTCGTTCAGATTTTATTACCATGGACAGACTTGAAATACAGGTGCAAAAGGTTCTAAATTTTTTTCTGATATACAAATTAAAAATATATGTATACGTTTACCAAAATTAACGATAAACAAACGAATGACTAATAATTAAATGAAATGATCTCACAATCATATTCTTTCAAAATGATGACATGTTTCAACAGAAAATGTCTAAAACAATTGCAGTATACCTCTATAGAAGTTGTGATTTTATTCACTTCTACCAAGTCATGACTTGTTTAAAATTATGGCATCACATGAAATATGCATATTTACATTACTATTACTACTACTACTACTGCTGCTGCTGTGTTGCTGCTGCGAATAATAATAATAATAGCAATAATAAAAATGAATGTGAATAATGAATAATAATGGACTAAAACAAACATCATGGCATTGTTCTTAGGATTTAGAAAGTCAAAAAACAAAAAAAAGAAAAAAAATATGAGTCCCAAACCATAATAATGATGAAACATATATTTATACAATTTCTTCTTGAAAAGAAGTAATAATCGGGGATAAATACAGTCTCCCACACCACACTACTTACACACTGGAAAAACCATATCCACAAATGAACTCTGATCAACACTTCAACAAAGCGTGAAGGGAGACAGGGAAAGGTGAGGGAGCGGGAGAGAAAAACCAAAGGGGGACTGCATGTTGTATCATCTTCATGGGCCAACATCGCCGTCATGGCGTCACAGACAGTACAGCAATCAGCAAAGCCAGATTCTACTCAAATGAACAATACAGAGAAATCCTCTACAGAAACCAAACTGTAACTCATCTAGCAGTTGATTCAAAGGGAGAGCAGAAGTACGTACTTGAGGGGACCAGACGGAAAGGAGACGGAGTGTAAAACAAACAAGGAAAATAATGCGAAGGACTGAGGACGTTTTTTGTCCGATTTCTGCTTTTACAGCCACACGTGAAGTAAGGCATATCTCCCTGCCATGTTTTAAAATCAGGCTGGTCTCCCCGCCAAGAATATAGAGTCCTGGTTCTGCTCTATCCATGTTTTTTGCCTGCATATATACTACATTAATCATTGCCAGTCGTAACTGTACCAGAAACAACTGGTATATAACCCTCTGCATGTGACTTGCATACAATACATTATGCTGAGCATGGGACCTCGGTTTTCCGTCTCCTCCAAAAGACCGACAACCTTTCCACCGAATGGGGGGGGGGGGGGGGGGGGGGGGGATAAGGAAAACTCCTGTACGAGGTGGGGCTCAATTCACATATCTCTAAGCTCTTCATCTCCTGGGGTAGAAGGAAACGTCCACTGTATGACCACCATAGAACGCCGAATGTAAGCATACCTCGATTGAAATTCTGGTCACAAGTGAACGTTTTAGGCACACACTGAATCCCAAAACAACGTTTGCTGTTGTTGTGTTTGTTGTTTGTTTGTTGTTGGTTTTGTTTTGACTTTTAGAACTGAGCATAGACACATCCAATCTACACATTTCGATATGCTGTCTTCGGTTTCAGACCGATCTCTCTGGCAATGGTGGCATACCGGATAGCGCGACCCTCTAGGAATATGGATCTTTCAGGTCTGTGGTTCGAGTCCCACACGCACCGCAGTTTGATGTTAAATCACATCCTCAACTGTGAAGCGTTCAAAGGCAGTGCAAGACATCTGAAGGGTACCTCCAATGAACGGGTAGAGCGAGGCCATATATAGACTGCTTAATCTACCGCTCACATTCTAAATTGCCTTCGGTGGTGATGTCATAGATCGACTCAGACGTGAGACGCGTGTGACAGAACAGCTAATCGTGCATGTAGGTGCCCACTCGCCTGCATTTCTATGCTCACGTAAACATAGTGTGGGTGGAATCGACAGGACTGTTTTTAACGCCTTCAAACATCCCAAACAAATACTTAGGAAATATTCGTTTACAGTTGTCTCCCACACCCAAGGAGTGTTGACTATCATGAGCTAGAAATCTAATTGGAATCAAGCCATCCAACGTTGCCTCATGTCAAAATGTTCCCTGCCAGGGCAGGGGGTGACAATTCACTTCCTGCAGAGGATCTGTTCGAAATGTATTACTTACACGTTCAGTGTGACTGACTGTGCGCTAACAATATTCATACTTGACAAAATCCATAAATTCACTATTCACACATTTGCTCTCTCTCTCTCTCTTAAGCGGCAATGAAATATGTACGTACTTCTCGTAACAGCACAATTCTATCACAAATGTTGGAGAAACACAACAAACAAAATAAAGTACAATAAATGATTCTATACAAACTGAAATGTTTCTATTGGCATACCCACTTATAAAGGAACATGTGCTGAGTTTCTTCACCTCAAAAACACTAGAGAAAACGATGAAAGTTGGTCACTCTGAGATTCATTTTCGACTTTCATCGAGTAATAATATGTACGAGACATTTTTCGCAAAAGCGTTTTGGAATCGAATGAGATTCTTCTTCATGGCATAACAAACCTGCCGTCATGCTCCGTTATCACAACACACCTACACACCTACACACACACACACACACCACACACACACACACACACACTGGGTTAACAAAAAAGAGAGACAAACAGACAGAGGTAGAGAGAGGAAGAGACAGAGAAAAAAGAGAGGAAAGCTGGTGGGGTGGGAATGGGCGGAAACCCATTGAGAGACAGAGAGAGAACAGTATATATATATATATATATATATATATATAATTTTTTATTCTTCACTGGAGAGCTGAAAAGCCACGTGTTTCTCACTGTGGAAATATACACTAATGACCGTTTTCACCAGCAGGTTTTGAGTGTGTTCGGGTAAAACACAAATCAAAAAGAAGATCAGAACATGATATTTCAACCACAACTAAAAACCGCTCCACAGTGATCACATCTTGTTTCACTGTCGTATGTGTACTGTAAAAAGTATTTCATTGACATTATGAATGAAGAAATCAATTTGCTGCAGTAATTTGCAGCTTATAAATCATGTTTATTATCTAGCACCACTGCACTGTTACAAAGATTTGGGGTCGCAAATGTTCATTGTAACTTACTCATTTGAATATTTCATTTTTGTTCTTTACAATGTCTAAAACACCGAATCCTGTGATTAGTGTTGCCATACAAAAACCAGTGTTCCAAACATTGTCTCTCCACACAGTTTCGTCATTTGATTATAGTTTCTCTGTGTGTTAACTGCATTATATCACAACCGCTTGTGAATCTTACACACACACACACAAAAAACGGTGGTGTGCTTAAAAAGAATCAACAGAAAAAATAAACTTGTGCGAAGTGTAGGTATTCAATCCACGAAACTAGCTTATCAAACACACACAGACACACCAGCGTTGTAAGACACGATTAAAATGTGGTTATAACTAAAACTAGGATTATCACCGGGATGTGTCTTCTATATGATAAAATCTCCCCTAGGATCACGGCTTCTGAGCAAGCCAGAAACGGTACTGATGCATCAGGATTCCTCAGAAGTCTTCCATGCTAAAAAAAACAACAACCTTGTAATATAGAATACGTAATGTCAGCAAGAATGGAAAATTACATGAAAATGTTCGCGATTGAAAATTTGTCCGATTTACCACTAAGCATCATTTAGCGGTTATTACATTAAAAAAAAAATGTTCAAGTCATACTTTATGCGCTCTTCACTTTTATCTTTCTTCTCATTCCGGCTAAAAGACTATGCTAAAAAGTATAGTAAACTCGTTTAGAATCTCCCATTCTTTAAAAATTTCACTTTAATGCTGTTTTCATTTTACTGTGTAGGCACAATGCATATCTTTACACTGAAGACAAAATTGCTCACAAAACACAATTCCTGGTCCATCAACCGCGTGGCACAAATTAATGCAAGGTAAAGAACTTTTAAAATCTATGTATACAAATATCAACGGGCAATCTCATCAAACAGAAAATCTGACCTTCAGTGCCAGAGAATACTTTGGTACTTTGCCAGGCATCAATAAAGAATGCGTGCAAGTTATTGCCGGCAAGCTGGAAGATAAGTGACTTAGTGGTCATGGGAAAACTTTTTGGGGCATGCTGCTCAAGACAAGATGGGGAGAGAGGTCGACTCCATGGTCCTCGTATCTACCAATACTGCCTATGAGAGAAAGAGAGGGAGCGGGATCTTCACTTATTCTGTTGCTGACGAAAACAAAATATCGAAAACGTTATTTTGCATGCAAGTTGCAGCTGATACGGGGGAATAGTGTTTCTCTCACGTGAAAAAAAACCCCATCAGTTGCATTCTTGTTACATTTCATGGACAAAAGGTATTATTTTCTTGTTCCAGCAGACATTATCACTTCTATCTTCGTTATCTCTGAAGACAGAACAAACGTCTTCCTGGCCTCGTCATAAAACAGCAACGTACGCATACTGAGTATGCGTCTGATACGATGGGGGAGGTAATTTATTTCTTGGCGCTAAAAACGACGACACTGGCAAGCTCATTTTGTTAAAAGGGA
>CM065719.1:30624349-30629349 GCA_033310375.1 Conus canariensis
TTGGACGAATTTGGACGACATGTTTCCGTCTGCGAGTTCCATCACACACACACACACACACACACACACACACACACACCACACACACACACACACACACACGTATTTATGTATTGATTATGTATGTACTTCACCGATGAGTCTGAATCAGGACCGGAACACCTGTCCACCGTGCACAGGCGATGTAAGTGACTGGTGGTCTTCTTATACTGCTAGTGAAGGATTAACTCTTTACAGTCTAACGCCCTCTTTGTCATTCCTATTTTCTGACTCTCCCTTCCACCCTCCATCCTCCTGCCCCCTCCTTCCTCCACCCGCCGTTTATGATTTTTTTTTTTTTTTCAAATAAAGAAGTTTGCAGAGTCGTTGTTTTAATGATGGATATGTCGTTAGCCAGCACTTTCTCCGCCACCACTTGCTTGCTCAGCATGTAGGAGGAGTTGAAAGGAAACCAGTTTTCCACCCATTAACACAGGCTTGTGTTAACTGGGCCTTGAGGAAGACCTCTGGCGAAACGCCTGCCAGTGAAAGAATGGAAATGAAGTAGACCTACTCCAAGAGCTCCATGAGACATTCCTGCTTTTATTGGTACCAGACTGCGGGACGCGGTGCCAAAATGTGCTGAAGTAACATTTAGATAGATATATAGACAGATAGATATACAGATAGATACAGATAGATATACAGATAGATTGATAGATATGTATGTGTGTATGTACGTGTGCGTGTATGTGTACGTGTGTGTATGTATGTATGTGTGTGTGTGTGTGTGTGTGTGTGTGTGGGTGTGTGTGTGGCGCGCGCGCGCGCGCGCGCGCGGCGTGCGAGAGAGAGAGAGAGAGAGAGAGAGAGATTAAATATGGAACAAACTGGTATCGGAAGGGGGTGGGGTAAAACATGTGCAGGCAAACAATTCCTGCGTCATAACTGAATGTGTATTAATAGCCCAGACGACCGCATGGGGCCATGTATTAGGGCAGGAACCGTAGCAGGAGGTTCTGGCACGTTTCACCACGCATCCAGTTATGTTCAGGACGGCCGTGGGCTGGTGTTCGTTGGGGAAATTTACTTCCGGCTCTCAAAATACCGACTTTCTCTCCGTGAAGTCTTAGCCTGCTTATGCTAAATTTCAACTCGACTAGTGAGGAGCTGCCGGGGGGGGGGGGGGGGGGGGGGGGGGGGGGGGGGGGGGTCTTATCGCGTCATTCTCGGCTGCAGAAGACAAAAACAAACAAATTCCTACAAAATACCACAGGAAGAAATATTGATGAGTGTCGTTTGCTCTGGAACATCTCAGTTGTTCTAGAAGAAAAATCATCAGCCAGTCGGATTAGACTCTTTACTCTGGTCAACTAAAAAAAAAGTCTTGAATTGCTACGTCTGTTACTACAACCTATAACACATTCAATGAAGGAAGGATAATATACACTGTGTGTGTGTGTGTGTGTGTGTGTGTGTGTGTGTGTGTGTGTGTGTGTGTGTGTCTTATTGTTCTAGTTTTTTTTTTGTTGCTTTTTTTTAACGTGTGAACTACTGGCATTGACATCTGAAAATAACACGTTTGTCTAAAGTGCACTTTTTCACTGTGTGCTTAAAAAACATTTGTTCTTTCTTTATTTACAGTTTGGCTTTTTTTTTCCAGAGAGCAATATTGATATCGGTGTCACTTTTCTTGTAACAATCTTACAATTTGCTAATGCACATTAAAATGACACGTTTTCGATTAACAGTACGTATAAATAAGTCACCAGCAGGTTAAGTTGAAAACAGTGTGTGTGTGTGTGTGGAGGTGTGAGGTGAGACTGTGTGTGTGTGTGTGTGTGTGTGTGTGTGTGTGTGTGTGTGTTGTGTGTGTGTGTGTGTGTGGCGCGCGCGGCGCGTGGTGTGTGTGTGACAGAAGGAGAAAGAGACACAGAAAGAGAAAGGGTGTGTGTACGTATGTGTGTGTGTGTGTGTGTGTGTGTGTGTGTGTGTGTGTGTGTGTGTGTGTGTGTGTGTGGTGGTGGTGTGGTGTTGTTGTTGATATTGTTTGTTGTTGATGTTGCATTTTTTTTTCTTTTTTTTACTTCCCTCACCAAGACATTCAACAGACTCCGTACTGCAAATTCCGTGACCGGAAGCTCTGTCCGCCAGTTCACGAAAGACACAGTAAAGCGTACTGTCCCTCTGTCACGTGTCTGATGTGGGCTACAAGAATGACTAGCAATATAGACAGATGATATGAAAGGAAATCTGAAATGAAGCAGGGTTTACAGTAACAGTAAAAAAAAAAATTCAAAAATTTAAAAAGTAGGGTAACTTTTGCTCCCATAATGAAATCATTACAGGCCCATACTCCAAACGAATGCTGCTTATGACACCCAATCGCCCAGCAGAAATGACAACACACAGCACACAGAACAAAGAGACGTTCCCCCAAAAGAATCTTCCAAGCTTGACTGATAGACAGACAATAGGCAGACAAACAGACAATGAGCGACAACAGATGAAGTGATCGATTGATAGATACATTTCAGTGTGATAGATCGACCAGGAGGTGGATTTGGGAAAGAAAAAGAAGAAAAGAAAAGAAGAAAAAAAAAAAAAAAAAAAGGTGAGGAAAAGGCTGGGTGCAGGAAATAAAATGGTGTGAGGGTAGTAGAGCTGGGAAAAGAGTAAAGATGACGGATCCCAATTAGGCCGGTGTTGGAACACTACAAAAAGGCCTAATCAGGTAGGCGACGACTCCGAGACAAAACCTGTCCGACAGATTTGGCGTTAAACTCACCCACGTCGGTTGGCCAGGATGGCTCACTGCACGCACGCGGACGAAAGATCTGGCAGGTGTCGGCCCACAAAGCCAAGCACATGAAAACAGAAACCGACAGCTGAAACTGACCACCTGCAATTACAGTCGGTGTACAACTTCACTGCGGTCTACGGCACAGGCCTGTCACGCGATTGTACCAACGCGCACTGAAGCACTGGATCACATCACAAATATTACCACAAATAATACGTCACGGCACGGTACAACGGTAACGAACTTGTCCAGTGCATGGGACGAGATCAAATAACAAAAACCAACTGCGGAACGTAACCTACGTGTTTGCATACGTGGATGCATAACATGAACAAATGACTGGGGGTTTTTTTTTTGGTTTTTTTTGGTTTGTTTTTTTGTTTTGTTTTTTTTGTTTAATCAGAAGCGCAAGACCCGCTGTGTTCAAATCACACAATTTACAATCATGGAAACAAAAACGATACTATCAAACAAAAATCATCATAAATTTTGTTTTCAAGAATTCAGAAATCTACGGGGATGAGTGAACTATGCCCATGCTCTTCCTGTCAACTACACGTAAACTGGTGACGCATATGGTTCGGGTTACGTTTTGGTCTGGATTTGGATTAGGATTAGGTGAGGATTTGACTAGAATTAGGGTTTAAATCAAGGTTAGATTTAGCATTCCTCTTATTTCCCAACTCACGTTATGTTGAGGGGCGTCGTCTCTAGGATCCGAAGGAAAATGGAGGTGAAAATTTAATAGCTGTCTGGAAACTAACAAGGCCACTTACAAGCATACCATGGCTGATGATACCTGTGCTCTCTCCTCTCTCTCTCTCTCTCTCTCTCTCCTCTCTCACACACACACACACACACACACACACACACAATCGCGCGCGCGCGCACATCAGCGCACATTGGTTAATTCAGGTTAACTCGACCCCACCCATCTCCAGGCCTGACACGACCGTTGAATGGGGGGGAAGGGGACCTTACACACACCATGCGCTCTTTCGTGTCATGTTCAGACACTACACAGTCAACAAGTGAAACTGGCTTATTTGATGCAGGCCTAAGAAATTGAACAATTCAGTGAATTGTGCGCGCGCGCGCGCCACCCCCCCCCCCCCCCCCCCCCCCCATCACCACACACACACACACACACAAGGCGAAGAAGAAAGACAAAGCTGAGTTTATTTCAGTTTCTTTGGTTATTCTAATGCTGAAAACAATCTGGAGAGTATCATTTTGTGCTTTGTTCGTATCTGGTTGTAACGTCTGAAAGACGCATTTGTCGAAAATTCGCTCGTCTTTTTGTGTTATGTAACAAGTAAATGTAACTTCGCACTCTGTTTCTTGTGTTTGTTTGCATTTCAGCTTGTTTCAGCTTCTTTCCGTTTAAACTGTGCTTCACCTCCCATACAAGCACGATAACAGTTGTCTCCCGGCAAGGAAAAGTCAGGTAATTTCTCCGTATGAAGTACGTCACCATTCGCTTTTCCCAAGCGCCATAACGTCATAGTGCTGTGACTGGTGCGAGTAACGAGAGATCCTGTGTTGACTCGGCCTGCCTGCTGTTTGCTGTGTCACGTGGCGAATTTCATCATCCACGCAGCAGGCTGGAAACAAGAACGTGGCAACATGAAGCGGACATATGCCCAATATCCTTTACACTGTGACATCTGTGAAGTCAGCCCACACACTATCATCGGTCGTTTCACGCACATGTGCGCACTTCCAGCTGTACCAAACTGCCGTTTCGCGCTCGTGTGTGCACCTTCGGCCGTACCAAACTGACACAATCGAGCTCACCTGTCGCGCAAACAGCATAAACATGGCTTACGTGTTCTTTTATGGACCCGTCAAGCCGCAAAGTACGAGCAGAGAGCCAGCGTGACAATGGTTATGCTTGATCTTTCCACTGGCACTCGAAAGCATGATCGTGCCTGTTGTGTGTCAAGAATAATCATCAGTTACCAAAGATCTTGTGTGGAGGAAAACTCCCAGTTAACAAAGACTTAAATAAAACTGTCTTTATGCATAAAAAGAAAGACTTAGTTTCCATCGCAAAAAATAGTGGCTAGTTTCTTCTCCACAAGATATTCGTGCTTTTCTTAGGTTTGTGTCCCGTTAGCATATCTGTGCTGATTCCGACGTCTCATATTCCGCATTCGCATGGTTGGTACTCCGCATGTGGACGCTTCGCACCCGATTTCAAGCGGAAAAAAAAGAA
>CM065719.1:30634349-30814349 GCA_033310375.1 Conus canariensis
TCCAAAATAAATTTAATATGGGTCTGTAGTGTAGATAATGTAACCTAAGAACAACATCAGTAAATTTCAATGTGTATTGGTAGTGCAGACCTGGATATAAGGAGGGAGTAAGAGGGATCCAGAATACGTAGGCAAGACCACGCACAAAGAGAACTACTCAGCTGATTTCAACTCGCAGGAAAGATGGAAAGTGGTCCATAAAACAAAACAAAATACATTTGATCAGTAAGTATCCTGTGAATCCGGATCAAAGTGCGGATCCAGATGGAGATTCGATCGCTCCCGACCGCCCTTGTCGTTATCTTGTCTGCTGGATGCAAACGGAAGAATGAACTGAACAGCGCCTTAAAACAGACTATATATGGCTCACCCCACCGATGCAGGACTGTAGATTTTGGGGGTGCTGTGACAGACGTCTGTATGGGTAATCAGGAGTCTCCACACTTCTCTAGCCGTAAGGGTCTCCGCACTTCTCTGTCCTCGGGGTCTCCACACTTCTCTGACCTCAGGGGTCTCCACACTTCTCTGCCATTTAGGGGTCTCCACTTCTCTGTCCTCGGTGTCTTCACACTTGCCTGTCCTCAGGGGTATCCACACTTATATGTCCTCAGGCATCTCCACACTTCTCTGTCTTCAGGAGTCTTCACACTTCTCTGTCTTCAGGGGTCTCCACACTTCTCTGTCTTCAGGGGTCTCCACACTTCTCTGTCTCGGGGGTCTCCACACTTCTCTGTCTTCAGGGGTCTCCACACTTCTCTGTCTTCAGGGGTCTCCACACTTCTCTGTCCTCGATGTCTTCACACTTCTCTGTCCTCAGGGGTCTCACACTTCTCTGTCCTCGATGTCTTCACACTTCTCTGTCCTCAGGGGTCTCCACATTTTCTCTGTCCTCGATGTCTTCACACTTCTCTGTCCTCAGGGGTCTCCACATTTCTCTGTCTTCAGGGGTCTCCACACTTCTCTGTCCTCGATGTCTTCACACTTCTCTGTCCTCAGGGTCTCCACATTTCTCTGTCTTCAGGGGTCTCCACACTTCTCTGTCCTCAGGGGTCTCCACGCCTCTCTGTCCTCAGGGGTCTCCACATTTCTGTGTCATCAGGGGTCTCCACACTTCTCTGTCCTCAGGGGTCTCCCCACTTCTCTGTCCTTGGTGTCTTCACACTTGCCTGTCCTCAGGGGTCTCCACACTTCTCTGTCCTCAGGGGTCTCCACGCCTCTCTGTCCTCAGGGGTCTCCACATTTCTGTGTCATCAGGGGTCTCCACACTCTCTGTCCTCAGGGGTCTCCACACTTCTCTGTCCTCGGTGTCTTCACACTTGCCTGTTCCTCATGGATATCCACACTTCTCTGTCCTCAGGGGTCTCCCACACTTGTCTGTCCTCATGGGTATCCACACTTCTCTGTCCTCAGGGGTCTCCACACTTGTCTGTCCTCATGGATATCCACACTTCTCGGTCTTCAGGAGTCTTCACACTTCTCTGTCCTCGGTGTCTCCAACACTTCTCTGTCCTCAGGGGTCTCCACACTTCTCTGTCCTCAGGGGTCTCCACACTTCTCTGTCCTCAGGGGTCTCCACACTTCTCTGTCCTCAGGGGTCTCCACTCTTGTCTGTCCTCTTGGGTCCCCATACTTGTCTGTCCTCAAAGGTCTCCACACTTTTCGATCCTCAGGGGTCCTCACATGCTTAATCCGTGTTCAAGGGTCTCCATGCTCCTCTGTCCTCACGGGACGGTCTGGGTATAAACTGTAGCGTGGGTAAAAGATAAGCGCTGAGTGGTTTTCTTTGTTTGTTTGTTTCTTTGTTTTGTTTTTTCCTATATTTCCATCGTTTTGAATGTTGTTTTGCCTTGCTTGAAGAACAAAGAGTCGAAACGCGTCGTGTCCTGTATTGTAATTGTTCTTTTCCTTCGTTTGGTGGATAAGTCATTCTACGTTTTGCTTGATTTTTCAATTTCCGCCTGAGGTCACCCCCACTTTGAAACCACCCTTCTTTAGGGAACCAAGACCTCGGGAGCGACAGTAATGACCATCAATGAAAGTGGAGACAGTCTGTATGCACGGATAATCCAGCTTAATTAACACCATGAGCAACAAACAATTATGAGGAGGATGCAGTTGGGTTGGTTGGCCTAGTGGACAGCGCTTCAAACCCTTGTTCCAAGGTTTAGGATTCGATTCCCGCGCTAGTCATTCAGACTTCGACGAGATAAGAGGCCATATGAGCACTCCCACCCCACCCTCCTCTTGCGGTCGGCTGGGCCCTAAACATCATGAACTGAGTTCAGGCGAGATAGGGCTATCTTCTTGACGGAATTGAAAAAGGTCACATGCTCAAAACTCTCACCAGTGGTGTACCACGGAATTTCAGCCGACGAGCGGAGAGAGACTGACTGTCTCATATAACCCGTAGCAGAGTACTCCAGACACCTGCAGAGCCTGAGATGATAACCAGACGCTGGAATTGGACTGGCCATACCCTCATCAAACCTCTCACTATATGTGCACTGACGCACGCACGCACGCGTACACACGCGCGCGCGCGTGCGCGCACGCTTGCCTATACGCCCATATACTCAGGCAGACACACATACATACATCTATGTACACATACGCACGCACATGCAATGTAAAAGGAGGAGGTAACCAAGGTCTGACCAACGCTATGGGTGAATGCACGGGCCACACATCGGCTAAGTAGTATCCATGGAACACTCGTCCTAAATGCTTTCATCTTAGTCATTAATTCATTTATCCAATCCTGCGCAGTGCGGTTTCGAAACTTAGCAGATATGAAATCGCGTATAATGACTAGATCTAGTCCGCACGCAGTGACTGACGCCTCCGTGATGAAACTGAAACACCTACCAGCCTCGCTAGACAAACTCTGCTCTGGAATCCGGCCCAAAGCGAGAGGAAAGGTTCAACCAAGACAAACTCGGCGCCCTTGAGACGGTTGTCAGAAACTGGGCCACACGTTCCTGGTGGTTTCATGAGTGTTTATATGTGAAAAGAGTATGTCGATGGAAAACAGAGATCGCTTGTGCAAGCTTCCGAAACTAACTCAGCAACAAGAAAAGAAGAAGCCAAGAAAAAAGATTTTTTTAAAAAAGGTTGGGTGCGGCATTTTCAAAATCTTGCGCCTTGGCTCACCTAGTCATGGAAATCATTGCAACATGTATGCTGAGAAATGAGTGAAGGACACAATGTGAGTTTTTTTTTTATGACCTGTAGGATAGATAGTTGACTCAGAAGACAAACTAGGAGTGACTCAGAAGACAAACCAGGAGAGACGTTGGTAAGGGCACATGCGTCATAGCTTCTTTTTTCCCCCCCCCCCCCCCCCCCCCCCCCCCCCCCCCCCCCCCCCCGCTTTTTTTTCTTTTAATTGACATGGGAGGTGTCAAACGTAAATGTAAAGTAAAAGCCATAACTGACCTATGCTGGGCTCAGCAAATCTTCAGGTCAAATATGGTGACAGGAAATGGATACGGAGAAAAAAGAATGATGAAGATTGATATTCTTTAGATAAAGATACTTTCTAAAAATGACTTTATTTTTAAATGATTCATTTGTTTTTGTTGTTGTTGTTGTTGTTGTTGTTTTCTTTTTAGGAACTTCGTCCCTGGATAAAGTAAGGATGAGTAGTTTATTTGTTTGTTTGCTGTGTTCAGATGAGTGCTGGTACGGTTTGTGGCGTGTAATTTTAAGTCGACAAGAGGTCCTGAGGACTGCAGGAAGATTTGGGGCTGGCTGAGATTGAAACTGTAAAAGAAAACTGTTACAGGTCAACGAGGACCACAGAACTTTGTTAGTAAAAACAGATACTTTGTGCGGTGCTGTTGATGCCAAACTTTGAAAGAAAAGCAAACTTTGAGGACCTGTTGTGAGTTGAACTGAAATATGTCTGTGTGATTATGTGAAACTGTAGTAGAAAAAAATTGATGTAATTAATGTTAAAGTTTCGTTATTGATTAAAAGGGAGAATGCTTTTTTGTTTTTAATTCGACCGGTTATGTGCCGACGTTGCGTGAGCGAGAGTCTCACAGTGGTGACCCCGACTACAGCTTAGACATCGACGGATGACACTGCAACTGCCTGACTGAAATTAGGGTTTTTTTCCTGGTGCACCAAAAAAAAAAAAAAAAAAAAAAAAAACAAAGAAGAAGAAGACGAAACAAGAACCAAGCCTACGACCACTGGACTGACATTAGAGTTTTCTCTCCAGTGTAAAAAAAAAAAACATAGGATAAGAAGAAGAGAGAAGAAGAAGAACAAGGTGAAGAAGAAGAAGAAGAAGAAGAAGAAGAAGAAGAAGAAAAGGGTGAAGAAGAAGAAGAAGAAGAAGAAGAAGAAGAAGAAGAAGAAGAAGAATGGTTAAGAAATGAACGGTAAAATATCCTAATATTCTTGTAAGATTTGTGTTTCAAAATGGAGTGACTGACGGCGGAGAACGAAGCAAAATTTAGAAAGAGAGGGTGTTAGTTACCGCCAATGACATTGACAAACAAAGCACATGACAAGACACGATGCATTTCAACCACTTGGGTCTTCTTCAGGCGAAAAAATAAATCACATTTAACATTTAAGACAGTACAAACAAAGAACGAAAATGACTCATCTGTTGTTAGTCCATGTGGTGGGGAGAATAGCCGCTAGGCGGAAATGACAAGGGGGATTATGGGAGAGGAAAAGGAGGGGGGGGGGTTCGTGGGGGGAGGGGGGGGTTGTGTGATACGATAGGGTTGTGTGTCTAGTTTAGTGGGGTGGTGTGATATCTTTGTGACGGTTGTGATAATGGTGATTGATAATAATGGTAAGGGGGGGGGGGGGGGGGGGGGGGGGGGGGGGGGGGGGGGGGGGGGGGGGGGGGGGGGGGGGGGGGGGGGGGGGGGGGGGGGGGGGGGGGGGGGGGGGGGGGGGGGGGGGGGGGGGGGGCAAACTGGGAAAAAAAAAAAAATTAAATTATATATAGAAGGGTAAATAAGTACATGAACAGAAGAAACTTTAAAAAAAAAAAAATAAAAAAAAAATAATAAAAATAATAAATAAATAAATAATAATAAATAAAAAAGTTTAGGTGAATAAAATAAATGATTTCGCTGGGTGATGAAAGAGGTGGTGGTAGTTATGTGTGGGTAGTTGTGAAAGGTGTGTGGGTAATGTTAATGAGGGAGGGAAGGGGATGGAAGATAAATGGGTGATAAGGTATGATTGGGAGGGGGGGGGGTGAGAGAGAGAGAAAAAAAAAAAAAGGGAGGAGGGTAATGTGTGTGTGTGGGGGGGGGGGAGGGGAGGAAGGGGGGCAAGAGAAGGAGAGCTCATATCTCTTCATCCACTATGGGGTGGGGGGTGGGGTGGGGGTGGGAGTTGGGAGGTTCATATTAATTGTGTTGTTTAAAAAAGTAAACAATGCTGTGGGATGATGTTCACTGTAACAGGTGAAATAATGTGTTGGCATCAATATGCTGCTGTTTGTTGAGAGAAGATAGCAGTGATCAATGAAAAACAGGGTATCATGTGTTGCACACACACACACACACACACACACACACACACACACACACACACACACACACACACACACACCACACACACAAAGGGGGGGGGGGGGGGAACACATGTAAACAATGTTCTAGGTGAGTTAAGATCGTGTGATCATAGTGAGACTAACTGTGGAAAATTTTTTCACAACACACAACAACACACACACACACACACACACACACAAAAGAGGGGTAAAAATTATTATCATTAATCAGTCACTGATGGGTGATGATCATATGAGATCAACGGTAGTGTAGGAAGAGATTCTTCTCCGTTTCCCTTAGGCAGGAATGGTGGAGGTACTGGCAAGGGCTTCTGTATGGTGAAGGCCCTCCAGTGGTCAATAAGGTTTTGCATTCATCAGTGTGTTGGCAGGCCAAAAACCTCAAGACCTCCTCGTGCGGTCCAATTTGAACAGAACCACAGCTACACCACCAGGTACTTACCCCTGCTCTAAACCCAACTGCAAAATCTGCCCCCTCACCAAACCAGACACCATCTTACAGGGCCCCAAAGACTCCTTCACAGTCAAACGCACATTCTCATGTCAGAGCCGCAACATTATATATGCCATCCACTGCCAGCTGTGTGGCAAGATCTACATAGGGGAAACATCACGCACACTTGAAACACGCATCACTGAACACCTGGCTGATATCCGCCACCACTGACCCAAACCCGTCGCCCTACACTTCAACCACACCCAACACAACATCAACCATGTCAAAGTCATGGCACTCTGGCAGTCACAGAGTGACAGCTTTGAACGCACAACTCAAGAATCCCATCTCATTGCCAAACTGGGCACACTACACCCCCAAGGCATCAACATCCAACAATAACCTTACGCACACAACCCACCACTTCTACATCAGTTGGCAATATCCCCCACCAACACACCACACATACACATATACACACACCACCACCATATCCCCTTCACTCACTACATACAGTAGTTACAGCCACCCTCCACCTATTTAATCTTAATTTTGCTTTATCTTTCCCCTTACAACTCCCCCCCCCCCCCCCCCCACTTCTAATTTATGTATTTATCAAGGTTTTTTTTTTTTTTTTTTTTTTTTTTCATTAATTTATTTCTTTTTATTTTGTTCATTTACTTACACACACACACACACACACACACACACACACACACACACACACACACACACACACACACACATGCACGCACACACAACACAACACACACACACACACACACACACACACACACACACACACACACACAGCACCACCAAGAAGCCCCCCCCTCCCGCTCCTCACTTCATACCTAATCTACAGCCACCCTCCTTCACCTTTCACATTCCACCACACCCTATGCATGTTCTATATCAATGAACTACCTACCCTCTGATCTACCCCCTACTCCACCCCCCCCCCCCCCCCCACACACACACACAATATCCCCCCCTTTCCCCCTTCCCCCCCCCCCCCAAAAAAAAAGAAAAAAAAAAAAAGAAAAAAAGGGTAGGCCCAGTAGTCGACCCTCCCACCTCCAAACTCCCCCCCCCCCCCTGTAACACCCCCCTCCCCCCGCTCTTTCCCTTGACCCCCCCCCACCCCCACCCCCACCCCACCCCCCCCACCCCCGTATCACAGCATCCCAACCCAAGTACATGATTACACCGGTCCCTCACTGCAACAACAACTCACTATATATTCCACAAAATCACACACCCACCCACACCACATAACTTGCAGTAAACACCACCCACCCCCACCCCCCCCTTTCCTTTTTTTTTTTTTTTTTCACTGACCACTTCCTTTCCTTTGTCCCCATTGTATCTTGTATCTCATGATCACCCCTAGACATACAGGTATGCTTGGATGCATGTACATGTGTTTGTCGGGGTGTGTGTGTGTGGGGTGTGTGTGGTGTGTGTGTGTGTGTTTTTTGTGTGTGTCCCCTTTTTTTTTTCTTTCCCCCCCCCCCCCCCCCCACATTCCCATATATGACCACCATCATCATTACATTATTACCACCACTCATAAGATATAATTTCATCTATAGATACAACCTTTACCACCAACCGAGTCATTTATCATTGCCCCCCCCCCCCCCCCCCCCAAAGTTGCTGTTGTTGTTGGTGGTGGTGGTGGTGGTGGTGGTGTTCTGGTTTTTTTTTTTTTTTTTTTTTTTTAAACTCAACTGGCATTATCATGCCAATGCCATCATGCTATTTCACTTATGGCAATGAACAACATCCTATAGCACTGTTTACCCCACTCAAGACAATGACCAATTATCCATTATTCTTCATCCCTTTTTTTTTTTTTTTTTTTTTTTTCCAACTGGCATTACTACATCAATGCCATGACATTATTTCACTTATAACGACTGCCACCCCCCTACAGTACTGTAGATCTCATCACAGCTATCAACATCCATCAGTCTTTATAATCATTTCCTTTACTCCACCACTGGCATTATCACACTTACTAATGCACTCTCCTACTCCTTTTACAAAAATGACCATCATCCTACACCACTATGACCATACCTACACCTTTACCATCATCATCATCCACCCATCTTTAAACACCTGCCCCATTCCCCCACCGACACTTTACACCATGCCACAACATCATCCCACTTATACCAACAATTATCATCATCCTACAGTATCTCCAATGAAACATGACCATCACCCACCAGTCATCTACCCCAACCCCCCTCCACCCACTTTCTCAACCTGCAATATTATACCAATGCCACCTTATTATTCCACTTACCTCAGTGACTATCATCCTACAGTACCATTGATCTCACCCATGCCAGTGAGCATCACCCACAGGTCATTGGTATTTTCCTATGCCCCCCCACCTTGCACCATTGCACCATCACCACTGCATTTTTCCACTTGTATAACAATGGTCACCACCTTGGTACTACTGATTTAAAATTATTACCATTATCAGTCACTGACAATACTCCCATCCAGTGAATACCTTCACACTGCACTATATGGAAATGAAGAAGCTGACCAACTGACAAAGGAAGGACAGCAGCCCCAACTGTAAAAGGTAGTCTCCTTGGAATAAATCTAAAATATTTCCAAGGAGACAAATAGGAAGATGACTTGAGCAGCACCCAGACTTCAACAAGAGGGATGCATACTACCGGACGCCCAAATCAGACCAAGTGAACATTGTTGGACTGAGGATAAGGCTCCCCTGACCTCAACATGACAGTCCACTATACTCCACACCTGTGAGTCTTTCAAACCATCAATGCAGTGCAGCCCCAGAGACAGCGGAGCATTCCCACTTGGCCCAAAGTGGAAACCTGGCCTGCCAACTCACCAATGAGTGCAAAACCATACTGACCACTGGAGGGTCTTCACCATACAGCAGCCTCCGTCACTACCTCCAGGATTCCGACCTAAGTAAACGAAGAAGACCATCATTGTGATACTGAGAACCGGGCACTCCAGACTATGACATAACATCTCTGCAATACTCCACCCTGGCGGGTCTGCAATTAATCCATGCAGCCCCAATGACGGTGGAACAGTCCCAACAACACCAAAAGAAGAATCCTGGCCTGCCAACACACTGATGAATGCAAAACCTTATTGACCACTGGAGGGCCTTCACCATACAGAAGCCCTTGCCAGTACCTCCACCATTCCTGCCTAAGGGAACGGAGAAGAATCTCTTCCTACACTACCGTTGATCTCATATGATCATCACCCATCAGTGACTGATTAATGATAATAATTTTTACCCCTCTTTGTGTGTGTGTGTTGTGTGTGTGTGTGTGTGTGTGTGTGTGTGTGTGTGTGTAAAAAATTTTCCACAGTTAGTCTCACTATGATCACACGATCTTAACTCACCTAGAACATTGTTTACATGTGTTCCCCCCCCCCCCCGCCCCCTTTGTGTGTGTGTGTGTGTGTGTGTGTGTGTGTGTGTGTGTGTGTGTGTGTGTGTGTGCAACACATGATACCCTGTTTTTCATTGATCACTGCTATCTTCTCTCAACAAACAGCAGCATATTGATGCCAACACATTATTTCACCTGTTACAGTGAACATCATCCCACAGCATTGTTTACTTTTTTAAACAACACAATTAATATGAACCTCCCAACCTCCCACCCCCACCCCCACCCCCCCACCCCATAGTGGATGAAGAGATATGAGCTCTCCTTCTCTTGCCCCCCTTCCTCCCCCCCCCCCCCCCCCCACACACACACATTACCCTCCTCCCTTTTTTTTTTTTTTTTTTTTTCTCTCTCTCTCACCCCCCCCCCCCCCTCCCAATCATACCTTATCACCCATTTATCTTCCATCCCCTTCCCTCCCTCATTAACATTACCCACACACCTTTCACAACTACCCACACATAACTACCACCACCTCTTTCATCACCCAGCGAAATCATTTATTTTATTCACCTAAACTTTTTTATTTATTTTTTTTTTTTTAATTTTTTTTTTTTAAGTTTCTTCTGTTCATGTACTTATTTACCCCTTCTATATATAATTTAATTTTTTTTTTTTTCCCCAGTTTGCCCCCCCCCCCCCCCCCCCTTACCATTATTATCAATCCACCATTATCACAACCGTCACAAAGATATCACACCACCCCACTAAACTAGACACACAGCCCTATCGTATCACACAACCCCCCCCTCCCCCCACGAACCCCCCCCCCCCCTCCTTTTCCTCTCCCATAATCCCCCTTGTCATTTCCGCCTAGCGGCTATTCTCCCCACCACATGGACTAACAACAGATGAGTCATTTTCGTTCTTTGTTTGTACTGTCTTAAATGTTAAATGTGATTTATTTTTTCGCCTGAAGAAGACCCAAGTGGTTGAAATGCATCGTGTCTTGTCATGTGCTTTGTTTGTCAATGTCATTGGCGGTAACTAACACCCTCTCTTTCTAAATTTTGTAAGATTTGGTTCTCCCCCTCCCATTCCCATATTACTTAATGTGTGCTCTTTCATTTCCTTCGACAGCCTATAATTATCTATTTCATATCTGTTACATTGAACCGAAGGACTACGTATGTGGAACTTGTCCTGTTCGTCGTTTAGTGTTCATCCCAGTCTCCAGTTTACATAGATATCGTCAGGATTCCGCTTGAGGAATTCCTTCTGTTTCCCTCTGTGCCTTCTCGTCTGTCGTGACTTTCCCATCCTCGGTTCTTGTTTCCTTCTTTTCCACACTCCTTCATCTCAACAATCGTACACTATCCACCATAGATATCTGAACTATTTTACGTAGAGTTTCTAGTTATTTTGTGTGTGTGTTGAGCTCCCTCTTTCAAACTTTTTTTCCGTTTTGGTTTCTTTTTCGTCCGTTCAATATTTGTCTCTTATTTCCTTCATTGTCCTTTAAGATTTTGAAACATACCAGCAATTCTAAATTGTACCAGTTTTGAGTACTTGTTCAACATTTTGGTAATGTAGTTAACCATGAGTCAAATCTCCCAGATTGTCCTTCCCTTTTGAATGCAAATCTCTGTGACAATTTTCCAAATTCAAGAATTCCTGTACTCGTTTTTGGTCCTTCTAAACTTGGATTATTGTAGGGAAGAGAAAAGATATATTTTGGGGTTGAGTGAATTAATATTATCTTTTCTTCCTTTCCTTTACAAGGTTACATGTCAATGTGAAGGATTCTTTTTGCGCCCTCTCCCTCCCCTTTTTCTTTCTTTACACGTTTATAAGTCCATATGGAGAGTTCTTTGTTGACCTGCTCCTAATTGTTTTACATGTTTACATATTTAGATGAATGATTCCATCCCCACGCGCCACTCTTACATGATTATTCAATACAATTCTTGCTACAAACTAAGTTCGTGGATGTCGCTGTACTATTTGTCCCCATTCTGACAACTTTTCCGTGATTCTCCGTATACAGTGCCGTTCATGAATTTGTACTTTTTGTTTTTTTTTCCTTTACCTTTTTCTGATATTTTTCATTATGGAAGATTTTCAGCTTGGTATGTTTTGAAGCCTGCATATGCTTGAGCAACGGTGCCCTACATTAATGATCACAGACAGTGGTGTGTTTATCCTGCCAACTATCTTGTCCGAAACAGGTCTAATGGCCTACCTGTGATTATTTATATGGTCTGTCTGCTTTTTGTGTTGCCTGTCTATTCTATGCTTATATACCTTCATCAGAGGTCAACAACGATGGCAGAGGTGCCATGCAATGCACAGATATGGACACACATACACCTGCAGCAGCAATAAAGCCTATCAGAGCTCTGTAATATTGGAACGCTTATCAATTATCTGCCACATTCCGACACGCATGCTTTGTTACCGTTCGGTATTACGAAAGCAACAACAACAACGTTGAAACAGAACGTACCGTCCCTCGAACCAGGCCAAAAATACAAACGAACATAAACAACAGAGCGCAAAGTGACAGCTGTTTGACAAACCATACAAATGAGTCATATGAAATGTCCACATGTATGTCTTCTTCAGATGTCCTATGATGTCATATGTAATCAACGGGAACCGAAACAACAACACAACAACAACAATCAACAACAACAACAACAACAACAACAACAACAACAAAACAGAGCGTAATACCCGAGATGACTGTCACACGAAACAATCCGCCCCTGATAGTTGTTGGCAGGAGAATGGCAATGTGGAGAGAGAGAGAGAGAGAGAGAGAGAGAGAGAGAGGGAGAGAGAGAGAGAGAGAGAGAGAGAGAGACGAGGAGGGAGGAAGAGAGAGACAGACAGACAGACAGACAGACGACAGACAGACAGACAGACGACGACAGACAGACAGACAGACAGACAGACAGACAGACAGACAGACAGACAGAGAGGAAGGAGAGAGAGAAAGAGAGAGAGAGAGAGAGTTGGGATGGGGAGAGGGAGAGAAGTAAACGGACCCCTTGGAATCGAAGTTGGCCCTATTGCACGGCAAAGTTTTGGTGTTTAGCAGCACCGAGTATTCGAGTAATATATATATATATATATATATATATATATATATATATATATATATATATATATATATATATATATAAGCACACGTTGCACAACATGCAGTTCAAAACGGTATCCATCTGTGACAGAAAATGTGCACGATGACTTCTTCTTTCTGCCATTTAAAAAAATATGCAATATCCATGTGTGTTCACACTTCTTTATGTTAGTTGGAATAAGCATTCTCAACGAATTTTTTATGGGTGTTTACACATATGGAACATCAATGTATGCTGAAAAGAAGATGAAAAAAGCCACAACGGCTGACAGCAACAACAACAACAACAACAACAAACCCACAACAATAACAACAAAATAGTGTGACGTTCGAGAAGAGAATGCAAAACCCGGACAAGCTGAACGTTCAACAGGGCGAAATATAACTGAATACACAGAACAAGATATAAAGTAACTTGGATTTTATATGCAACACAAAACAAAAACAAAGAGGTGAATTTTTGACATAATAGATACTTCTCCTTCATACGTTACAAATAGAGACCCAAAAATGATCAGAACAATGCATCTTTGTGTGCTTTTCGTCTACTGTTCGTAACGTCGGGAGAGACATAACGGTGAAAATTCTTTTATTTGTTTTGTATTGTATGATTACTTTATCTGCAGTACTTACTCCTTGTTTTGTGTTTTTATTTGTATTTCGCCTTGTTTTCTGTAATGCTGCAACCCGTTTTCTTCTCCTTAACGTAATACAGTTTTGAAGGTGGATTGTTTTTCTCCTTGGGCGTTTTATTTGTTTGGGTTCTGAAGACTTCACGATTGAAATCGCATCTACACTCGAGATTCAAGATTCAAACATTTTCTCGTTCATTGAAAGCATTTTTTCTTCTTCCGTAGAAGGAGATAGCAAATATCAGTAACAAACCTATTTGTGCGGGAATTTCTTTCCAGCAAAAATTATGTAACATTATTTGCGTGGCTGTTAATCCAAGAATCACACATCTCAAATTTTTTTAGAGTATATTCTTCTCCACTTTTTGACGGGTCAAAATGCCTGTCTGTCCATCTTGTTTCTTATAATACAAAGCAAAGAAAATAAATGCTTTTGTGCGTACCATGCTTTAGGGAGATGTCGAAAATGAGTGATTTAAACACGTAAATCTTTTCTGCATGCAGTTTGCACCTTGTAAGAGCTGAATCAAATAGATATGGCCTTTGCACGACAGTGTAAAAGTTAATGTAATAACGTGGCACAATACCCATGAGTATATGATGAAAATCAAATTAAAAAAAAAAAAAATCAAGTTAACGTATTTAGTTCAAGTACATAAGTACACAACAGTTTACAAAGACCATATTTCCACGTGAAAAGTTCAGAATGAAGATAAAATGACCATTACCTTGACGTCACTTCCTCCCTCCCTGCACCATACACCTCCATCCAAACACTCCGAAACAGTCCTGCTGTAAACTCGATCTGATGACGGTGCAAAGTGTTTTGCAAGTCCACTTGCAGACAGACAGAACAGACACACAGACAGGTTCCGATTCGGGGCGGTTCGGCTAGTCTTCAGCTGCTGCCACGCCATCTGTTCTCTCCGGTCCCGATGTGTCTCAGCGCCAATGGATTTGATAGCCACACTCTTTTAACCGCTAGCAGCCTTATCATTGCTTCCCTCAAGGGGTTACCTTTCCACCCCCGTAATTCTTTTTTTTTTTTTTTTATAATCTCCCCCTTCCCCCCCCCCCCCCCCCCCCCTCCCCCCCCCCGGATTGTCAGCAAGATAATGTCATACATTACGAAACTAACTTCAACTTTACTTCTTTTTTTTGTTTTAATGAAAATGATGTGGGTTCCCCCCCCCCCCCCCCCCCCCCCCCCCCCCCCATTTTTGACAACCCGTTTTCAATCGAAGTATCCAAGTCAATTTTAGGACATTAACGCACAATTACTTGTTTCATGTCTGGTACCCCAAGCGCCCCTACCCTCACCCCCACCCTACCCCCTCGCCCCTCCTGCTCCCCGTCCTCTTCAGCAATGCTTTTAAACGATTTTTTTTTAAAGAAGTGATTCTGTCTTGATTGTATTCCAAACGAACTGGAAAGCTTTTTATAATCCTATCGACAACGTTGTCTAGTCTGTGTGTGTGTGTGTGTGTGTGTGCGTGCGTGCGTGTGTGCGTGTGTGTGTGCGTGCGTGCGTGCGTGTGTGCGTGTGTGTGTGCGTGCGTGCGTGCGTGTGTGTATGTGTGTGTGTGTGTTGTGTGTGTGTGTGTGTGTGTGTGTGTGTGTGTCCGGCAGCAGTAACCGTAAGTAGACAATCTAGGATAGGATCGGTGACTGAAGTACTTATTGCAAGTCTTCATATTAGAGTAATTAGTCGCTTTAACCATATATTATAAATTTTTCGTAATTTCTGTATTGTTTTTTCTTCCAACGTTGATCTCTTCACCTTCTGAATTATGGGTTAACCAAATACCAAGTATTTTGAATGTGTCTGGATTCCACATCATCTGAAATGTGGCAAATAACGCTTCGGAGAATTAAGCGGTCTGCCAAAACCATATAGCATTTGTTTTACCAATATGAAAGAAAAGACCGGATTTACCCTCGTCAGTCATTTACTGCATTAACTGCTTTAATGAAGGAGTCTTCCAGTTTCGTTTAGAAAAAGTTTATTTCGACGAAACGTTGTGAAAAGATGAAATGCGGCCTAAGAGCGAACTAACTGAATTTGGACAGGGATCCGTGCAGAGGATCTGGACTAGATGGTTGATCCAGGATCCTTTTCTTTTTTTTTTTTTTTTTCTTCTCAGCAACGAAATTAGAAGTTCCCTCATCGTCCGATGCGTGAGTCGGTCATCACCGTCCAATGGTATTGGTCAACGGTCAGCGTTCTGCTGACGTCGCGCCAGCTGCTGTGTATGATTTGGAGGTCATATGAATGGTCTGTTGCCAGCTCAGGTTTGGCCGAACTCTTCGTCTTCTCTTGGTTCAGTCAAATAACGCTGAAACTGCTCGACCGATTTTGAATAAATTGATTGAAAAAAATGAAATTTGACCCCCCCCCCTCTTCCCCCCCTCCCCCCCTTCCCCCCCCCCCCCCCCTAAATTACCAGTTACATACTGGTGTGGATCCGTCACACAAATCCAGTCCCAGGGGCGGATCCAGGATCTGTGCGACCTTGGTGATGGTCTGCGCTCTAACGAGTTCTCTTCTAGGAGTTTCCGAAGCAGTCCTCTCGCTCCGTTGTATAACCTAGTGCAAACTGATTTTCCGTCAAAAAAACAAAAAAAAAAGTTTTCCCACATAGGAAATTATCAATTTTAAAGCAGCTGTTGCACGAGTTATCGCAGAAATATAACATCAATGCCTAGCCTTGCTGCAGCGGCATTTGCCACATCACGCTCCGAGAGGGTGAAGCAATAAATGGTCAGTGATGGACAAGATCCAAAACACTGCCCTGTTTGTCAGTGATGTGCAATGTAAGTGATGAAGTGCAGAGAAGAGAGAGAGAGAGGAGAGAGAGAGAGAGAGAGAGAGAGAGAGAGAAGACGGAGACAGGCTGACAGAGAGAGAGAGAGAGAGAGAGAGAGAGAGAGAGAGAGAGAGAGAGAGAGAGAGAGAGAGAAGTGCAGAAAAACAGACAGATAAACAGATACATAAATAAACAGACGGACAGACAGATATTATGGAGGGAGAGAGACAGACAAACAGACAGACAGACGGAGAGACAGAGACAGAGAGAGACAAAGACTAAGACAGAGACAGAGAGACAGACAGACAGATATGCAAGCAGAGAGAGAGAGAGAGAGAGAAGAGAGAGAGAGAGAGAGAGAGAGAGAGAGAGAGAGACGCGGTGAGGAGGCTCGGTGGCTTTAGCGAAGTTAGTGAGTCATGTACATCACCATTCTTCAAACGTCCAGCGTCTGTCCTCTTTATTCGAAACACAAATACAAATATACAATGCTGAGCAAAGTACAAAGAGGTTTCTGTTCACCAGTAACTGCTGGAGATAACTATTTTTTTGTGTGTTTAGGTTTTTGAGTTTACGTTTTACTCGTTGTTGTTGTCGTTGCTGATAATATCGTTGTTGTTGATATTTAACATAATTGCAATAACGAAAAGACGTTGTTGGATATAGTTTTCGAAACTGCGTAGGAAACTACAGTATGCTAACCTGGAGGGTACACGGGGGTACCACCTCATCCCCATTGTGCTACGCGAAGCCCAGGCATCTGTTAATCCTCATCCATGAAGGTCTCATCATCAGATCTCATCATGCACGTCACCTCACCCTCACACTTTACCCTCACCTTACGTCGCCATTTCTTTCTGCCTCCAGGGTGGCAACATTAGGTACAGGAGTGAGCCGACAGCTGCAGCGTAATCTGGTCTCTCGTCCGCACTTAACGACACCTCCTTGTGGGTGCACATGAAACATCAATGATCTGGGCCCCAAGCGAGGTCCAATTTGAGCACCCTATAGGGTGCCGTGGTCGGTTATGGATTCATTTTAAGCCCACTGGCAGGAGGTAAGGGAAACCAACATAAAGAATAATATGCTCAAAGAAAAACCCAGTCGCGTGCAATCAGGATGACAAAAACCACATGCTCCTTTCCTTTTTTTTTTTCTTCCTGTCTGTCTGTCTGTCTAATTGTATGTATGTATGTATGTATGTATGTATGTATGTATGTATGTATGTATGTATGTATGTATGTCTTTTCTTTTCTTTTCTTTTTTTTTTTTTGTTCATTTCTTTCTTTCTTTCTCCTTGTTCTTGATCTTGCTCTTGTTGTTGTTGTTGTTGTTGTTGTTATTGTTGTTGTTAATGTTCTTGTTGTTGTTGTTGTTCTTCTTCTTCTTTTCTTTCTTCTTCTTCTTCTTCTCTTCTTCTCGTCCTCCTCAGCCACCCTCCTCCTCCTCCTCCTCCTCCTCCTTCTTCTAATCAGGCAAAAGAGGGCAAACGGTCTTTCTATTACAGCAAAAAAAAAAAAAATATATATATATATATATATATATATATATTCCATGAGAAGGCATCACCGAATGCGGATTAGTCCATAATACGCTGCAGCCTACACGCTAAACCATACGACCACGGCGCTCAGGGTTTACATGACTAACAGAACAGATGAATAAGAACAGACTTGAGAACACACAAAGAAGAAACCTGACGTACTCATGAACCCAGCCTGCTGGGCAGATCTTAGCTTCAGTGTCAGCTTCTTCCAGAAGATATCACTGCACGTGGACCATATGCCATACACCCAGTGTTTTAAGCAATGAAGCCCCTGTATGCAGCGGTCGCAGTGAGTCAAACTCTCAGTGAATAGATCTCAGACAATCAGAAAGAACGGATCTTGGACGAGACTTTGCAGACGGCCGACCTACTCGTTAATTAACTAAGCGCGCTGATTAGGTCTTCAGTGCCTCGTTAACATGGTCTGGTGCCATTAATATCACTACTACTTCTACTGTTGCTGCTGCTACTACTACTACTACTACTACTACGACGACGACGACGACGACGACGACGACGACGAGTAGCAGCAGCAGTAGTAGTAGTACTAATTGTGGTAGTATTAGTAATAGTAATAGTAGTAGGAGTACTAATACAACTGTTTCTACTAATACCTCTCCTCTCTCTCTCTCTCTCTCTCTCTCTCTCTCTCTCTCTCTCTCTGTCTTTGTCTCTCTCTCTCTCTTCTCTCTCCTCTCTCTCTCTCTCTCTCTCTCTCTCTCTCTCTTTCTCTCTCTGTTCTTGTGTGTACGCGTTCTTACGCGTGTGCCTGTTTTTGGATATGTGTGCCTGCATGTGCTTGTACTTATCTGGGTGCACGCGTAAACCTGCATGCGTGCACGTGAACATACACATTTGTGTATCCATACTCATTTGCTTAAATAGTAGACAGACAGGGAGAGAGAGAGAGAGAGAGAGAGAGAGAGAGGAGAGAGAGAGAGAGAGAGAGAGAGAGGAGGGAATGTGTGTGTGTGGTGTGTGTGTGTGTGTGTGTGTGTGTGTGTGTGTGTCTGTCTGTCTGTCTGTCTGTCGGAACTCACATTCTGCTCTCACTCTTAAAAGCAACATTCGTTCGGAGTCATGGGCGTGCAACTGTCTGTCTGATCACGTAAGAAGAGTTATCCTTCTTAATGTTTGTTGCTGACTTCAGAAGAACACATGCAGAGGGCCAAAGTTCTATACGGAAGCTTTCATCTCCACTCAGCCCCTCCTAATCATCTTCCACTCAACCACAACACATGACGCACGACCTGACCAGAGCAAGCCGGCACCCCCCACACCCTCACCTGTACGTACATGCGTATAGGCCCACCACATAGATAAGTCTTTTCATGATGCGGGCAGGGATGTGTGGAGGTGGTGTAGTCTTATTAGCGCTCCCTCTTCTTCCTCCCCCCCCCCTCCCTCCTTTCCTTCCTCCTCCCACACTCTAGTCCCATTCTTTTCCTCCCTTCTGCTCCCCCTCCCCCCCCCTCCCCCCCCTCCCCCCTTCTTTCTCCTTCCCGTTCCATCTCAGACTTTTTTCCCGACTCCAAGATTCTCTTTCACTCTCCTTTTTGTACTCCCAGTTCTTATAGAACAGGAAGTTCTTTAGAATGGGAACGAAGAAATGCTGTGTGTGTGTGTGTGTGTGTGTGTGTGTGTGTGTGTGTGTGTGTGTGGTGTTTTGTGTGTGTGTGTGTCCGTGGTCAAAATGTGTTCCACTCACTCCAGACAAAACTACTGGGCCGATCTTTCTGAAAATTTGTAGGTATGTTCATTATGGGCCACGGATGATACCCGATGTTTTAGTTTACCGCTATAGCCGTTACTAACGGCTGTAATGGCCTGTAACGGTTTTTCTTCTTTACGGAATATCTCAGAAAGTACTTAGCCGATCTTTGTAAAAAAAAAATGAGCAGGTACGTTCATTATGGGTCACGGATGATGCCCGATGTTTTATTTTACCTCGTTATAGTCGTTACTAACGGCTGTAACGGCTTGTAACGGTTTTTCTTCTTTATGGAATATCTCAGAAAGTACTTGGCCGATCTTTCTGAAAAATTGTAGGTATGTTCATTATGGGTCACGAATAATGCCCGATGTTTTAGTTTACCGTAATAACCGTTACTAACGGCTGTAACGGCCTGTAACGGTTTTTCTTCTTTATGGAATATCTCAGAAAGTACTTGGCCGACCTTTATGAAAATTAGCAGGTATGTTCATTATGGGTCACGGATGATGCCTGATGTTTTAGTTTGCCCCGTTATAGCCGTTACTAACGGCTGTAACGGCTTGTAACGGTTTTTCTTCTTTATGGAATATCTCAGAAAATACTTGGCCAATTTATAATCGGTTTGGATGATCTTGTGACAAATCGGAGCCTCTGTCCATATGTAAGTGATGTAATGCTGAAAATGGATTAAACAACCGTCAAAAACCGTTATTCTGCCGTTATTTTTTTATATATAGGTGGATTTTAATGAAATTTGGTATATAGAAAGGTTATCACACACAAATGACACTTCTATATAGTGTTTCAAAATTTGACCGTTAAAAACCGTTATTCTTGACATATTGTCCGATTTGGATGAAATTTGATATGTACACAGGCTTTAGCCCAGTGAGGACTAAAATACCGGTTTCAAAAGTGTACATCGGTTATATAACCGTTAAACCGTTATTTTGCCGTTATTTTTTTTACATATTGGTGGGTTTTAACGACATTTTGTATATAGAAAGGTTATCACACACAAATGGCACTTCCATGTAGTGTTTCAAAATCTGACCGTTAAAAGCCGTTATTCTTGACATATTGTCCGATTTGGATGAAATTTGGTATGTACACAGGCTTTAGCCCAGTGAGGACTAAAATACCAGTTTCAAAAGTGTACATCGGTTAAATAACCGTTAAACCGTTATTTTGCCTTTTATTTCTTATCTCACAAAGCACTTGGCCGATTTATAAGCGCTTTGGAAAACTGGGAGTACGTTTATATGCTTTGCATCTTGTTTTCTTTTTTTTTCTTTTTTATTCAGACGGGTGATAAACCTAGAAAGAAATATTGATAAGCATACTTTCTCACGTCTTCTCACCCCCACGCAATCTCTATCTCTCTCTCTCTCTCTGTCATGTGATGTAGCCTCACATGGCGACATGTGACGTTCCATCGCGTACGCCCTTATTTGTTATAAAGCATTTCCCTAGGTAGGGAAGAGGAAAGGTAAAAGAAAAGAAAGTTTGAATGGCCTGACCAGTGTGATCGGTGTCGCTGGTGGCTATAGACGTAGGGCAATTATTGGTTGAATGGACGGACGTTGTCCATTCGTCAGCAACCATGGGCTGGTAATGCGTAGAGTTAGACGAGTACTCACTGAACGTGTACTCAAAAAGAGCGCAGGAGGGAAAAATAAGGAATAGGAAGGAGATGGCTTGGGGACACTGACCGGACAGGTTGTTTGAAGAACGAGTTCCACCTGCGACTCACCATTACCAGGTGAGGTATAGACAGATGGGGAGAGAAGAAAGAGAGAAGTTAAGAAAAGGGAAAAAGGGAAAAGAATTTATGATTATTCAGATTTTGAAATAGATTACTTACACGGACTTCATTCGTGTTTCAGCCCTTCCCAGTGCTGTGGCAGCACCAGTTAGGCAGTCGCACAAATATTTGGGCTACAGTGCTGCGGCAGCACCTAATCGTCTCCAGGGTTGGAGAATCGAGCTGTAGAAGACAGCGACTGCACCAGTTGTGAGAAAAGAAAGCATTTGTCATGTTGACCCATAATGATTTTTTTTATTGTCCCCCTGATGAACTCAGTTGATACTACTATATTTTAAGCCATCTTTTGATTTGTCTTTGAAAATATATACATTGTTTCTCCGGTGAGGAGGAGAAACCGGTAAAAGATATATTTGTGAAGTATTATGTATAATGAGGTGAAATTTGGTCCCAGCTAGTGGATCTGTGGAATGATTGTACCTCCACTGGAGAGGAGGAATGAAAAATAATTCCTTGAAGACAAACCAGTTGAATATGATGGAAAATTGATTATTGTTTAGTAAATTATTCCCCGGAGAGGAGGGGGAGAAGAAGAGTTATTGTAGTGCGCCTTCTGGTTGTTTGGAGAGAGTGCGTGTGCACGGAGTGAATGCTGAGCTGAGTGTGTGCATGCACTTATGCACAGTATGACACTCTCTCTCTCTCTCTCTCTCTCTCTCTCTCTCTCTCTCTCTCTCTCTCTCTCTCTCTCTCTCTCACGCACAAACTCACGCGCGCGCGCAAATACATCCGCACCCGCGCACAGACACGTAAACGTAACTGGGCACGTGTAAACAGGCATAAATTTTCATCATTTATATTTGCATGCATTCATACATGTATACATAATCGTGTATGTTAAGGGGTGGGGGGGGGACCGATCATTACTGTTTGGAAAAGGCAGGTGTATTACTCGTCGGACCAGCTTTTAACACACACAAAAAAAGAAAGAAAGAAAGAAAGAAAGAAAAAGGCTTTAGTCAAAGTGTAAAGCAGTCACTGAACCATTCCAAATAGGCACAGTTTTAAGGCCTTTACAGGTCAAACAATTTAATAGCTACAAAGTGTAACACTGCTTTAAAAATATTCTCTCAGTGGGTGAATTTGAAATGAGATTAACAGACGACAGCACAAAACTCCATCCACTCTCAGCGGGAATAGAAGCACTGAACACCAACACACATCCACGCGCACACACACACACACACACACACACCCCACACACACACACACACACACACACGGAACGCACGCACGCTCGCAGGCACGCACAACACACACACACACACACACACACACACACACACACACACACACACTGCACGCACACACACACACACACACACACACACACACACACACACGAAGTTAACACTCGTCCATAAGTAATCAAGTATCCATCATTCAACGCTGTCAATTACTGGACTCAGTCAACCGTCACATCGATCGGCAGACGTGATAACGACACGGCTGACTGACATGCACTAGGATTGCGTCAAAGCATTGACATCGGGAAACTTGCCAGAAAAAAAAAAAAAAAAAAACTTGAATCTGTGTGTGTGTGTGTGTGTGTGTGTGTTGTGTGTGTGTGTGAGCCCCACATTATTCTTTATGTGCTACTCTGACCGTCTGCTTTTGCCTCTCTCTCTCTCTCTCTCTCTCTCTCATACAAACACGCATCAATACTTCTCTCTCTCTCTCTCACACACACACACACACACACACACACACACACACCTGTGTGCCTCCACCATGAGCCTCTGTGTGTGTGTGTGTGTGTGTGTGTGTGTGTGTGTGTGTGTGTGTGTACCCCTCTCTTTCTCTCTCTCTCTCTCTCTCTCTCTCTCAAACGACGCACACGTGCACACGTACCAAGCTATATGCAAGATTGGAATGCAAAAAATTTCTCAGAGTGATGGTTTTTTCAACATACAGATCATTCAAATCTATATTCCACACAGAAAAATTTTTGTCTAGTTATTTTCACAATTAGTAAATTTCGGTATGCTCTTTCGAAATTTCGTTTGGGATTGTGCGACTTAAAAATTGATAACAGATATGACGAACAACAAAAAAAAACTGTCCATTTTGTAATAAAATTGAAAACGAATTTCACTTCTTATTTGAATGTCTAAAGTGCTCATGTTTGCGAGAAAAATATTCATCAAGATTCTATTCCTATCCAAATGCGATTGTTTAGCTTATTTGATGCAGTCTGAAAACATGATGATCCTTAGAAATTTGGCAATGTATAGGCCTATCTTTCATGCACTGAAAACTAGACATGAACTTATGAACGGAAACTCGATATATATGAATATGTGTTGTGACTGGTTTCAAACGCAAGTGAAAATATTTTTGTTGATCTTGGTTTGTTTCCTTGAATTATTTCCCGTTGAAATTGTTCGCTTGCGTGTTTCTGGAAAGAAATTACTTCCTTAGCTGATAACCCGTACCGCCTTTTTATTTCATTCTCAGCAAACGTGTGTCCATTGTATAGAGGCCGGTGGTCTTACAATTAAAAAGTTCAGAGTTCTCTCTTTCTCACACACACACACGCACCAGTACTCTCTCTCTCTCTCTCTCTCTCTCTCTCTCTCTCTCTCTCTCTCTCTCCTCTCTCTTGTGCGTGTGTGTGCGCGCGTGTATGTGCATGTTTATTTGTGTGTGTGTGTGTGTGTGTGTGTGTGTGTGTGTGTGTGTGTGTGTGTGTGTGTGCGTGCGTGTGCGTGTGTGCGTGTTTGTGTGTGTGTGTGTGTGTGTGTGTGTGTGTGTGTGCGCTTGCTTGCTTGCTTGCTTGTGCATTTGTGTGTGTAACTAATTCCATTGCTTCCACATTTCCTGTTTCTGTCTATTGTTTGATATTTTTTAATGCCAGTATGTCATCATGGATAAATTACTGTTAAAAAAAACATAGAAAGATAGTCTGCATGCATGTGTGTATACACACACACACACACACACACACACACACACACACACACACACACACACACACACATATATATATATATATATATATATATCCTCCTCAACAAAAATATTCAGAAAAATTATTTAAAAAAAAAAAAAAAGCTGATAAGACTACATATGACAACATTGCAAAAAAGAAAAAGAACTTGTGCACCAGATGGATTTAGGTGATAGGATAGAAGCAACAGCAATAAAAGAAGCTTTTATAACCCTTAAAGACCACAGACCTAACTTTCACAACAACCCCACTTGTAGACTAATAAACCCATCAAAATCCGAATTAGGCAAAATTAGTTAAAAAAAATCCTGGAAAAAGCAACAGCGGACATAAAAACAAACACCGAATACAATCTCTGGAAAAATAGTTATGAAGTCATCCAATGGTTTAAAGAACTGAACAAACAGAAAAACACAGTGTTCATTACTTTTGACATAGTGGACTTCTATCCTTCTATCGATGAGGAGTTACTTGCTAAAGCACTAAGATTCGCCAACAAATATACAAATATAACAGATTCTGAGATGGAAATCATTTTCCACACTAAAAAAAAACCCTTCTTCATAGCAACAATGAAACTTGGATAAAAAAAAAAAAAAAAAAAAAAAAAAAACCAGCAGAAATTCCACATTCGATGTCACGATGGGATCTTATGATGGAGCTGAAACTTGTGAATTAGTTGGACTTTTCATGTTGTCTCATATGCAGAAAATACTTGGTAAACAGGTTGGCTTATACAGAGATGACGGCCTTGCCACGTTAAACAATAAACCAAAAATCATTGAAAACAAGAAAAAAGAACTTTGTAAAATTTTCCAAAGCCACAACCTAAAAATCACAGTAGAAGCCAACAAAAAAATAGTAAATTATTTAGACATAACATTAGACCTTAAGGATCATACATACAAACCATACAAAAAACCTAATGATACACCTGTCTACGTAGACATCAAAAGTAACCATCCACCCTCCATTTTAAAAACCATACCTAATGGTATAAACAAAAGATTATCTAAACTGTCATGCAATGAGAAAGAATTTAACAGTGCAGCAGCCGAATACCAAGAGGCGCTGAAAAAAAAAGTGGCTACAACTACAAATTACAATATAATCCAGATAATAACGTGAACAGCAGTAAGAAAAACAGGAGAAGAAAAATTATATGGTATAACCCCCCATATGATGGAAGAACAAAAACTAACGTAGGAAAAGAATTCCTCAGAATCCTTAAAACATCATTCCCAAAAGAACATGTACTATCTAAAATATTTAATAAAAACACCATCAAGCTATCGTACTCGTGTATGCCCAACCTTAAAAATATAATTGATTCTTCCAATAAAACCAAAAATAATACAACCAAAGAGGGTGACGAAAGGATATCTTGTAATTGCACAAAAAAAGACCAGTGCCCTCTGAATAACAAATGTCTCTACAGCAACATTGTGTACCAAGCTACGGTAACAACAGACAGTGATAAAGAAACATACATAGGGATCACGGCAAACCATTTTAAAACCAGGTATGCAAACCATAAACAGTCCTTCAAAAATGAAAAATATAAAAACCAAACAGAACTAAGTCAATATATTTGGAAGCTTAAAGACAAGAAAATAGATTACAGCATATCATGGAAAATTATAAAAAGAGCAACACCATACAACAACATTTCTAAAAAATGCAACTTGTGCACTACAGAAAAGTAGCTGATATTATGTAAACCCCATCTAGCATCTCTGAACTCTAAAAGTAGAAATGATAAACAATTGCAGGCATAAATGGAAATCCTTGTCAATGCACCATTCCTTAGCACGTCCCCCCTGAACGTGCCCCCAAAAAGATTAAAAAAAAAAAAATCTACAGTCCGCGTGCCACACGCGCAGAGCTCACGCGCCCACACACCACACCATATAAAACCGGTGGCGTGCCCAAATTGTATACCCTGACGAGAGCATTCGGCTCGAAACAACTTTGTTGGTTTTATTTTCTCATTTTAAAATCTTATTTTAAACTGGTATGTCGCTCCCTTTTTGGTTGAGCATTTTTAGCATTCTGAGTGGCGTTTTAACTCTGATTTTATATATATATATATATATATGTATGTATGTATGTATGTATGTATGTATGTATGTATGTATGCATGCATGCATGCATGCATGCATGCAGACTATCTTTCTATGCTTGTTTTAGAAGTCATTTATCCATGATGACATACTGGCATTAAAGAATATCAAAGAATAGACAGAAATAGGAGTTGTGAAAGTAATGGAATTAGCTACACACACAAATGCACAAGCAAGCAAGCAAGCAGCGCACACGCGCGCGCGCGCGCAAGCACACACGCGCGCACACACACGCACAGAGTGAGAGAGACAGACAGACAGACAGATAGACAGACAGGCAGACAATTAGACAGACAAACAGTACCTTGTTCTAAATCGAAACCGGTGCGTGGTTTGTTCATCAGTTCTAACCACTAACCGTGGAGAAAGATGCAAAACAAACGAAACAAACAAAAGTAAAAGAAGAAGAGAGAAAAAAAAAAAGAAAAAAAAAAGCAACACGGTAGACAATATTGGTGAAATTGACGTCTCTTTGTCTGAGGTTCTTGAGGTCTAGTTTGACAGTTGCTATAGAGTTTTTAATCGTCGTGTGTCGTCTGCTCGCAACGAATTCCAGATTTCAGTGACAGTCGCAATGACGCACTAGTCGCAGCAATTTGCCAACATTCAGACAGACGACACAGATCAGATTTACTAGATAAGACTAACAAACCGATTCATAACGTTCTGCTACCGTCTATGGCTTCGGGTCTGTCTGTCTGTCTGTCTGTTTGTCTGTCTGTCTGTTTGTCGTTTTTCTTTCTTTCTTTCTTTGCCGTGTGTGTGTGTGTGTGTGTGTGTGTGTGTGTGTGTGTGTGTGTGTGTGTGTGAGAGGAGAGAGAGAGAGAGAGAGAGAGAGAGAGAGAGAGAGAGAGAGATCAGCTTTGCTGTTCTTTCCTCTGTCTTTCTTTTCTGTCCTTTCTTCTTGTTTTCTCATGCAGTGAAGTTGTATGTATATCTGAAGATGGGCGTTTGCGCTCCTCCAGATGAGCTTGAGGGTGGTGAAAGCAAATCTTGCCTTGGTTATTCTGGCCCTGATGTCATCATCAGTACCTCCTGTCTTGTTGACAATGCTTCCTAGGTAGGTAAATTTCTCAGCATCTTCTATCTGTTGTTCCCCTAGGCGAATTGCTTCAGCCTGGCTTGTGTTGGCTCTCATGGTCTTTGTCTTCTCTGCGTTGATCTCCAAGCCAGTGTTACTGGCTGTGCTGCGGAGGCTCTCGGTCTTCTGCATGTGGTGGAGGTGTGAGTCAGTAAGCTGATGTCGTCCGCGAAATCCAGGTCCTCAAGTTTCTGCATGAGTGTCCACTGGATCCCGCATGGTGGGCTCATCGCTGTCCTCATCACCCAGTCGATCACAAGAGAGAAGATCAGCGGTGACAACAAACATCCCTGACGGACCCTGGTGTTCACTGTGAAGGGTTCCGACACACTCGTGTTGTGGATGACGTGACACGCTGTGTCCTTGTACAGGCTCTGTATGATTTTTACCATCTTGAGTGGAATTCCATAGTGTCTCAGGATTTTCCATGTTACTTCTCTGTCCACTGTGTCGAATGCTTTTTTGAAATCGATGAAATTGATGTAGATTGGTGACTGCCACTCAAGAGACTGCTCGATGATGATTCGGAGCGTGGCTATCTGGTCGACACATGATCTCCCTGCTCGAAATCCTGCTTGTTCGTCTCTCAGCTTTTCGTCTACAGCTGCCCGGATCCTCTCTAGGATGATTCTCGTGAAGATCTTGCTGGGTAGTGACAGCAGCTGTATCCCTCTCCAGTTCTTACACTCGCTGAGATCCCCCTTCTTGGGTATCTTGATGATGTAGCCCTTTTTCCACTCTTTCGGCACTTCTTCCTTTTCCCAGGCCTCTTGAAATAAGTCCATTAGGATGTCCGCCGCGACCGTCGCTTCTGCCCTGAGCACTTCCGGTGGATTAACAAAAAGGACTCCTAAAATAATGGAGTGCTAGGACGATAAATATCCAGTTCTCACTATCTCTGCTACTTGATGACCTTATTTAAGATGATAATGCTGAAAATCATAACGAATAGTTGGTGCCTGTTATTGCAACGCTTCCCACTGCCACTACTTCTAACAACAGATAAGTACATCCGCATCCCTCCAGCGAAGATACGATAATGACGTTAGAGCTCGGTGACGTACACTTATCTAAACACAGGGGATTTTCTTCATATAGAATCTGCCAGCGCCATAACGATCTGTCGTTTAGACGACCGTTTGTGGAATCTTACCAAGACTTTGTGGAAGAAGTTTTGACAACATTCTGATCACTATTAGTGCTAGTCAACAATTTACTTGACGTTTAAGCATCCTCGTTGCCCAGAGTTTCTCCTTGTGCACAAGACAAGAAGGTACAGAAGAAGAAGCTGCAAAGGAGGAGGAGGAGCAGGAAGAAGAAGAAGGAGGAGGATGAGAACAAGAACAAGAGGTAAACGAAGAGAAGGGGCAGCAGGGGGAAGAGGAAGGAGGAGGTAGAAGAAGCAGAAGCAGAAGAAGAAGACGAAGAAGCAGTAAAAGAAGAAGAGAAGAAAGATGAGCAAACACAACTCAACGAAAGAGGCCCTGGCCAGGTGGGAGGAAGAGAACCATATGGCAGCAGCTGATACCAGAGTGGTCAAGCTTTGCGGCATGAACCCGCCCATTGAGAAGATGGACAATGCGCTGGGCCAGCTGGTCAACTGTGAACAACTGAGTCTGTCCACCAACAACATAGAGAACATCGCCTTCCTGGCCAACCTCAGAAATCTGAAGGTAGCGTGCCATGGGTGTGGTCGTCAGCGGTCCACTACCGTCATCACTCTCTTCAGTCATCTTTGTCAACTTCTTTCTCTTCCTCCCCTTTTTATATTTCTCCTTTTTCCTTTCTTTCTTTTTCCAATTTGTTTTCCACATTCTTTGCTGGTGGAAAAATATTTTGTTGGTCAGCTGTGTACCTCTGCAGTTGCCACGTACGTTCACCCTAATACGTGAACATGATGACAAGCTATTTCCATTATAATTATTCCATTTGAATGTTCAGTAACTTAACTGTAGTCTCCATACAAATATGTGTGAGGCAGCTAGCTTTTGAGAAAGAGGGGGGATAATGAGGGGTGAGGGTGGATGTGTTACATCAACATGAGCACTCAAAATGTGCGTTGTTTTGTGACAGCTTGTGTACATCATTTAGGCATTACAGTGCTAAAATTGCTATTCTGAAGATTGACTGATCCGAGAAAACAGTAGCTTCACCGAATAAGGAGATAGTAGAGGGAAATAAATCTACAATGCTCTGTCCCTCCCCGATTGTTCTTCCTACCGTTTGCCTTCATCTGTATGCAGTGTTTAGTCGCTCATGGGAAACAAATAGGCAGTTGTTTGAAACTTATAGGCAGTTGTTTGAAACTTATAGGCAGTTGTTTGAAACTTATAGGCAGTTGCTTTTCTTGTTCTGATTTTATATATTCTGTGTCTGTCTTTCTTTCTCTCGTTCTTTTTATGCTAATCATCCTTTCTGTCACTATCCCCATCACTGACGCATTGTATTCATCATCATCATCATAGTTAAAATCATTATTTCCTCCTCCTACTTCTTCCTCCTCCTTCTCTTCCTCCTCCTCCTTTTACTCTTTCTCCTCCTTTATCTTCTCCTCCTTCCAGTCCTCCTTGATCTCCCTCTTTTCATCATCGTCTTCTGCTGTTCTTCTTTCCTCCTCCTCCTTCTCCTCCTCCTTCTCTCGTTTCTCGGTCAGTTCAGTTTCATCGAAGAGGGGTCACTAGGAGTCCACAAACACCACATCTGTTCAGCTCTATGGCCACAGAGCCCAACTGTTCAACTAATCGATATATCAACAGAACCAGCAGAGGAAAGAGTTACGAGAGGGTCATGGCCGAGGCACACAGTATGCCTGACCTTGACATTCATCCAACACGAAGGTCAAGCGTGGAGCTTCTAGATTTGGCAAAGCCAAATTACCTCACGTTTTTTACGCGGACGATAGGGAGGAAAATTAATGTTCTTTTCAGTGGAGTACATGGGCGTACATAACGCTGGTTTTGTTTCAAAATCATCTGCGCAGAAACTGATGTACATCAAAGTATCGAGACTGTTTAAAACGGCTTCTTTTGCCTGTAAAGTCTATTAACACGAAATGACTTTTTGTGGCTGATTTGCTATAAAGAACACCCCTCATTGTATCAGCACCATCTAACATCAATAAATTATCTCCGATTTTCAATTATCAAGGCAAATATTGAACAGACGATGTATATATATAAAAAAAAAATATTGACGAATTTACAAAGACAAACGACAGAGGTGGGGTGGGGGGGGGGGGGGGGGGGGGGAGGGGGAGTCCTCACCAACAGAACGTGTCACGTAAGTGGAGAACCATCTTCCTACACAATCAACAAGAGAGGCAATTTTCTTACTTGCCTCATGTCTAATGAATACGCGCAACGGCAAGATAACAAACACAGAGTGGCAGACAGAAGAGGGGTTGGTTGCTACAGTTCCAACAACAACTGTCGACAGGCACTTAATGTGATCATGGCATTCAGCATAGCAGCAGCGGACTAATAAGTAAGTTCTCACATCTGAGAAGATGGATTTATCACTTATTTGCCCAGTGCCTTAGGATGCTACCCCCCCCCCCCCCCCCCCTATCCCTTTACTTCCCTCTTTCTCCACCTCCCCATCTCCTCGAACTCCTATTTTGCCATTGCCAGTCCTTCCCCCTTCCTCATCCTCCTTGCTGCTCGCACGCTATCCACGATATTGAACAGTATTTAACAGGGCTACTGCTCTGAATGTTCACACGCTGTCTACGATATTGAACAGTATTTAACAGGGCTACTGCTCTGAATGTTCACACGCTATCCACGATATTGAACAGTATTTAACAGGGCTACTGCTCTGAATGTTCACACGCTATCCACGATATTGAACAGTATTTAACAGGGCTACTGCTCTGAATGTTCACCGCTATCCACGATATTGAACAGTATTTAACAGGGCTACTGCTCTGAATGTTCACACGCTATCCACGATATGAACAGATTTAAAGGCACTGTTGAATGTTCACACGCTATCAGATGTGAACGTATTTAACAGGGCTACTGCTCTGAATGTTCACACGCTATCCACAATATTGAACAGCATTTAATAGAGTCACTGTTCTGAATGTCCACACGCTATTCATGACTGTGAACTGTATTTTAACAGGGCTACTGCCCTGTTTATCGACGGTGCCATAACAGTGAAAATGTATTTAACAGGCTACGCTCATAATGTCCATATACTATAAAAGGCAAGAACAGTATTTACTTAAAGGGCTGCGCTCATAATGTCCAGATACTATATAAATGGCAAGGATACAGTATTTTACGCGTATACAGCTCAAGGTCCAGATACTATCCATGACAATGAACAGTATTAGCAGGGCCACGGTGTATATGACGATGAACAGTAGCCTATTTAACAGGGCGACTGCATGTGGTAATCAGATCCTATCTATAACATGAATACTATTTAACAGGGCAACTGCATGTGGTGTCCAAATCCATCCATGACGATGAACAGTATTTAGCAGGACAATTGTTTGTGTATCCAGATCCTATTTAACAGGGCTACTGCTTGTGGTATCCAGATCCTATCTATGGTAATGAACAGTATTTAACAGGGCTACTGCTCATGATGTCCAGATCCTATCTATGGCAATGAACAGTATTTAACAGGGCTACTGTTTGTAGTATCCAGATCCTATCCATGACGATGGACAATATTTAACAGGGCTACTGTTTGTGGTATCCAGATCGTGTCTGTAGCAATGAACAGTATTTAACAGGGCTACTGTTTGTAGTATCCAGATTCTAGCCATGACGATGAACAGTGTTTGACAGGGCCACTGTTTGTGGTGTCTAAATTCTATCCATGACGATGAACAATATTTACCAGGGCTACTGCTGATCATATCCAGATCCTATCCATGACGATGAACAATATTTACCAGGGCTACTGCTGATCATATCCAGATCCTATCCATGACGATGAACAGTAGTTAACAGGGCTACTGCTTGTGGTATCCAGATCCTGTCCCTGGGACGGAACCACATCAACAGCTTTGCTGGACTGGAGGCCGTGGGGGACGTGCTGGAACAGCTGTGGATCTCCTACAACTTAATCGAGAAGACGAAAGGCATCAGTGTGCTGAAAAAGCTGAAGGTATATGTAACATTGTCACAGTATGTAGGACAAAAATTGAAGGTAGATCGGTGACGGTAAGATCACTGCTGTATATGATTAACAAAAAACAAACAAACAAAAAAACAAAAAACAAAAAACAAAAAAACTTAAAGTAGGGTAGTCAAGGTAATACTAAAACATACATAAAAAAGTAAAAGAAACTGAAAGTGGCATGGTCAATGTAATACAACTGCAGTAGGTATGAAAAATAAGAAACTGGCATAAGAACGGTCAGGGTAATACTAGTACAGTATGAAAAAATGTCAGGAAATGATTGAAAGTAGAATCGTTAGAACAGTAAGTGAGGGGAAAAAAAAAAGAATTTAAGGTAGAGTGTGGAGGAAAATACTTAAACGGCATGTAAAACAGGAAGAAAAAAGAAAGAAAAAGAAGAAAGAAGTAGGGGCGGTAAAGAAAATGTTACTGCAGTGTATAAAGAAAAAGAAATAAAGAAAAAAAACTCTCAAATTAGGGCGAAGAAGCTTATACTAGTAAAGTGTGTTAAAAAAAAAAGAAAGAAGAAGAAGAAGAAGAAAATTAGGGCGGTGACGGCAATACCAAAGATATGGATCACTAAAATCGCCCACTCGGAGTTTTCATTATACACAAAATAGTGTCTGGCAAGTAGGTTGCATCCGTTGACTGAATCATAACTGTCGCTGACAGGAACTTAAGAAAGCACACCGCATGCGTTGGTGCTTATCGTAGGGTGCTTCAAGGTAGTTGCAGCCGACTTTATCTCAGGGGAACCAAGGCAGTCCCCAACCCCACTTCCACATACCATCACCGCCACCACACACATTTTTGTTGTTGTTAGAGGCTCAAGACTCAAGACTCAAGATACTTTATGTATATCAAGCCTCAGCCAGTCATGAAGGGGGATGTGAACATTTAACTCGATGAAGATATGAAACAGATTCAAAATAAAACTAAAGATAATATGAAATGTATGCATTCGTGTACATTTCAGTCAGTCACACCAACTCTTAATTAAATCCTTTATACGAAAACAAAGAAAGATTGCTTACGTTTTCAGGTATGGTCAATGACATAAGCAGACTCAATCTGAGCAGTGAAGGATGTCTATAATATTTGGGCTTAATTAACGTTTCATGTTTGTGTCTAAGTGCCGGGCAACAGAGAACAAAATGCACCTCATTTTCTTGGCTCTCAGTACATAATGGACAAATGAGGTCATTAGACATAAACATTTTGTATCAATAACGATCTTCTGCCTGCTCAGAAATCCCCAGCCTAAATCTAATGGTAACATATTTCAGATGCTTATCAATATCAAAATATAAATAAGGTATTACCTGCAAAACGTTCTGTACGAACTGAATCTGTCACTAGTTTGGATACGATTGGATCAGCTTTGCCACCGGCAGTCAATAAGCCTTTGTCGGAAACAAAATTTAAAACTATGAACACTTCCGACACCTTGACGCCCCAAAACAAAGCCAAATCCATATTCAAAGAGGCATAAACGAACATTCGTTGTCCAGTTTTTCATACCTCTTGAATCCAGGTAATGCTACATATACGTTTCCGTGGAATCCTGTTAATTCTCCTTTTGGATCAACTTAACTCTGTAGCGAATACACTTAACAGCAGAATCTCTCTCTCTCTCTCTCTCTCTCTCTCCCCTCTCTCTCTCTCTGTATATATATTTTATATATATATATATATATGTGTGTGTGTGTGTGTGTGTGTGTGTGTGTGTGTGTGTGTGTGTGTTTATATACATAGATAGACAGATATATATATAGATATATATATATAGATATATAGATATATATATATATATATATATATATATATATAGATTGGATATCGATTCGTTTAACCATAAATAAGGTCATTCGGTGTTCGCCTGTCTACCCGTACAAATTTCTTCAAAACAAATAAATAAACTGATTCACAGTAGATGACAGCATTATCTGCACCCCACTGACGTACTGCACAATCGGCTGTATCTGAGAACCAAATAATTTCATGAACAAATCAAATGAATTGTTTTTTAACATATACAACCTTTCAGATGACAAATCAAAATACTTTTAACTCTGCTTGCAAAGTCATTGCCTGCAGCGGTAGAACTCAAGCGCGTGGAGAAGAATATTCCTAAGTGTTTATACACATTTTCTACAGGTAATGCAACGCCATAGCACAACCATCTTTCTCTCACACTCAAACAACCATCCTTCTGAAACACTATGATATTGCTTTTAATCATATTAACTTTTTTTTAATAAAAAAAATTCATTAATCAAACAGTAAAATAAAATCAGAGATGTTGCGGCACGCTGTAAGCTGTTCAATTGAATCTGCAAACCTGTAACTGTTTCCGCCATTAAAAAGACATCGTCAGCCAACCATAGAAAAAACAAAACAACTGAATGCATCTAACGAAAATAGAGCATCATGTCTTATATTGTTGATTACTTTTACAGCCAATTCATTACTGAAATGAGAAAACAGAACGGGACTGCACGCGTCTCCTTGTCTTAAACCTAATGTGCAGGCAATGTAATCTGTTACTATAGAACCACTGCTTTAGAAGGCAAAAAGAAACAAATTGAATGTTGGAAAGTGATGGTGGTGCCAGCATACTAAATTAGAAAAAAAAAACTGAAGAGAGAACGTTGAAGGCAATACTAGTTAGGATGAAAATGGTAAAAAGAAAACAATGGGAAGGATAGACCGTGACAGTAATTCAAATTTAGAATGTAAACAAATACATAAAAACAAATCAATAAATAAATAGATAAAATAAAGAAAAAAAGACACTCAAACTTTCTCTTACTGCCAGACTTCCTTCGTCTGTCTGTCTTTCTTTATGTCAATCCTTCTCTCTCTCTCTCTCTCTCTCTCTCTCTCTCTCTCTCTCTCTCTCTCTCTCTCTCTCTCTCTCTCAGCACGACTCCTCCCGCTGCTCCGACACAGGTGCTGTACATGTCGAACAACCTGGTACAGAGCGTGTACGAGTTGTCCCGCCTCAGGGAGCTGCCCAGCCTCACCGAGCTAGTGATGGTGGGCAACCCCATCGAGGAGTCCTATGTCATGAAGGAAAAGTGGCTGCAGTACGTGAGCGAGATGTTGCCCAGACTGACCAAGCTGGACGGTCAGGTCATCATCCGCAGGGAAGAGGCCCCACCGCGTCATGAGGACTCTCCATGATGGAAAGGGAGCGAGGTTCCACGTTGTCTCAGATGGGATTTTATGTTACTTTCTGGACAGATTTTCAGGTCCGTTTTGTATGGGAATACTTGCCATTTACTGCGTAGCTGGGAGAATCTATCGCTTTCTGGGTAGGATGTCACAATCATGTAAATTGGACGTTTATAGTACTTAGTGGTTAATGTATCTCAGCACGCCAAATGGGAGTATGGATCACTTTTTAGATAGAATGTCATAACACGTCAAATGGGAGTGTATGTCACTTAGTGGTTAGGGTATGTCGTAACGTCAAATGGTAGTACATATCACTTACCTGGTAGGATGTCACATCATGTAAAATGGGCGTGTATATTAGTGGTTGAGGTTTCCAGCACCTCAAATGGGAGTATGTATCACTTACCTGATAGGATATTGCATCACGTCAGATGGGATTACATATTACTTAGTGGTTAGGGTATCTCTTTAAATCAAATGGGAGTTGACGTGGAACACCTCGTGTATGTCCTTCATTTGGTAGGGTGTTATATCACGTAAAATGGACATATATATTACGTGGTGGTTAAGTTACCTCAGCACGTCAAATGGGAGTATGTATCACTCTTTGGGTAGGACGTCACATCTCGCCAAATGAGACCACGTGTCATTTGGTGGTTCGGGTATCTTTTAAAGTCAAATGGGGGTATTTATCACTTATCTGGCCGGACGTCATATCAAGTCAAACTGGACTAAATATCCCTTACTGGTTGGGGCATCTCATCACGCCAAATGAGAGTATTCATCACTTTCTGGGTAGAATGTCACATTAAGTTAACCCGGAGTCTCTATCACGCACGGGTTAGGGCATCTCATTATGTCAAACGGGAGTATATATCACTCACTGTTTAGGGTATGAATTCAAGTCGAATGGGATTATGCTTCACATTCTGGTATGCTTTATATACTACGTAGGGCGTCACACCACATCAAATGGAAGTGTATATCTCTTACTGGGTGGAGTATGATATCACATCAGTAGGAAATACATGTCACTTGCTGGGTATGAAATCATATCACGTTAAATACGAGCATAGATCACACACTGTGTGGGACGTCACATCACGTTAAATGGGAGATATTACTTATTGTGTATGGCGTCATTTCACGTTAAATGGGAGCAAATATCACTTACTGGGTAGGGCGTCATCTCACGTTGAGCGGGAGCAATTATCACTCACTGGGTAGGATGTCATTTTACGTTAAATGGGAACATACGTCACACGCTAGGTAAGGTATCACATACCTTTAAATGGGAGCATATATCACTTACTGTGTAGGGTGTCACATCCCATTAAAGGGAGCATTTATCACACACTGCGCAGAGTGACATCACTTTAAATGGGAGCATATATCACTTACTGTGTAGGATGTGACATCACTTTAAATAGGAGCATATATCACATACTGGGTACGATGTGACATCACTTTAAATGGGAGCATATATCACCTACTGGGTACAATGCGACATCACGTTAAATGGGAGCATATACCACCTACTGGGTACGATGTGACATCGCTTTAAATGGGAGTATATGTATAACTTACTGGGTAGGATGTGACTTCATGTCAAATGAGAGCATGTGTCACTTGCTGGGGATGATGACACATGTCAAATTGGAACATATCTCACTTACTGGGTTAAATGTGATATCGTTCAAACAGGAAGATATATCGCTTACTGCTTTCAGCACGTAAGCTAATGAATGTACGTGTGAGCTTGCTTTAAGCGTACAAGTTAAATCAAAAGAGTGGTACTGCATGCAGTTTGACATCTAGGCCTACTGCATTTTGGAAAAAAAATCAATTGATCATTTCAAAACTTTTTTTTGACAACTCCATTCTGTCGTAAACATGGACAAACTACTGTTAATACTTGCAATACATTGTACAATTCTACATCTTGCTTTCAGTTCCCTCTGAAAGGCAAACAAATTTCGTAAACTTTTTTGTTTTGGTCTTTTCTATGCGTACAATTGTGAAAACTTTCTGAGGAAATTAAAACAAAACAGCATCAATAGTAAGATGCTTATTTATATTAAAGTGAGCAAAATCACATAAGATCTTAACATTATATTATGTCCACATTCCTCGCTCAACGATGTTTTACAGAATGCTTCAAAAACATTTGACTTGTTTACAGTTCGAAAACGAGTGCTCGATGGAAAACCATTCCGATGGAGCTCACTGAGTCATATGAAATCAGGATAGAGCATGCTCACATCTACAAGACTGAGAACTATGCCAGCCTATTGGGAAGGTCGTGATAATCTGGCTTCAAAGCCAAGGTCCTCACCACACAGGTTGGAGCAAGGCAGGTTGTAGGTTCATCAGTTTATGATCTCACGAAACAGCTCGCGATTTCTAGTAAGAACAGGACCAGAACCCAAAGGCAATGGCAGAAGAGTCTCAGCTGGATCTGGTCGCGAAGGAACAAAGGTGAACTTCGTAAGGCTTAAATTTGCCAGCTATCCCATGGCGATGAAGGAAAAGACGCCCGTCTAAGAAGACAACACCTTCAGACGCCTACATATCCAGAAATGGCCGTTTCGAATCTTAGCAGCGCCAAGGAAGAAAGACCTAATAGCAGAGCAGTATCTGAGAGTTATGTCCTCGATGCGGCCTGGCTCCCGAGGAGTGTAAAGAGTGCAGGGCCAAAATACTCGCCTGTGGAGAGGTCGGGTGGAGAGGTGTGTGTATGTGTGTGTGTGTGTGTGTGTGTGTGTGTGTGTGTGTGTGTGTGTGTGTGATTTTGTCAGTACAACCATGAGTTAATCTGACAATGAATTGGTTTCAGTCAGTTGGTGTGTGATTCTTGGCCACATGATCAGCCAATTCCCTGCTTCGAATGCAAAGATGACCATGAACCCAAACAAGAACACCGTTATCATCGGGTTTCAGAGAGGTGTAAAAACAAAAGTTCAAAGTTCAGAGTGGCCAAGGTTACGGTTTCCAGGACAGAAAAGAGGTCAGAAAGAGTAAGAAAGTCCTTATCGTTGGACGGACGTACTGTTATGAGCGCCAAAACCAAGGCAGTGAGTTCCGCGGTGAAATCAGGGTTGTAAATGGGAAGATGGTTGGAACATTCTTGAGCAGGAGCTGTTGCGCAATAAGTAGCACAAGCAACTCATTCCTCAGACTTGGAATCGTCAGTAAATGTTCTCAGAAAGGATGGAAGTTGTAAACAAAGTCCAGCACACAAAGGTCTCGTATGACACAGAGCTGGTCGTGTCCTTGCCAAAAGAAGCTAGATCGAATCGGATCTGTGGTGTTGAAAAAGTCCAGGGTGGCTTGTCTGGGAATTTGGAAAGATCATAGACAACTCTAAGATTAATGTCAACTCTTTTCAAACCGGGAAGGATGCGTATTCACGAGGGTTGAACAGAACTGGGATTCTCTCCCACTTCTTCTTGGAACTGGGTGCGAAAAACACAGTCATGAGCTGCGAAAAACAGTCATAAGCTGCGAAAAACAGTCATAAGTTGGGATATTGTTTAACAGAACTGGTTCAAACATTAGCGTGTTGGAATGGTAGCTGTAGCACTGTTCATGAGAACGTTAGTCAGGGTTTCTTCAGGGTCAGGAGTTTGGAGAACCTGATCATCTTCTACAAGCTATTCTTGAATGTTTACAGCGAACAGATTCCAGTTTGCTCCATTGAAATTAATGTGCTCAGGTACAGTGGTGCTTTTTGACAATTCAAATTTTAAAAGAATTCGAATGTGTTCACATCCACGCAAATCATCGTGAGCAGACCACTTACAGTCCTCGACCAGTAAGGTTCGCACACCGACAAATCTGTATGAACATGTACCATGAAATGAATGAAGGTGCATTGGAGATCCTTCTATCAAACAGCACGGATATAACACAGAGAAGATATCCTCCTGAAGAACTCAAACGAAATATCCACACTATCCAAAGAGGAATGTGGTTATGAAAGTCGCCCGATAGCACAGAGAGAGAGAGAGAGAGAGAGAGAGAGAGAGAGAGAAGTGGGGAGCGAGGATTTGTTTAAAACTGAGTGGATTGGATTTTTTAGTCAACGAAATTCACAGGCGAAACAAATATGCAGATTTTTTTTTTTTTTTAAACAATATGAATAAATACCTACTGTTTTTCTAGAATTAATAAGTCAAGAATGACGTCACAAGACAATGACGTATGACGTTGTCATCTTAGAATATTATGTCAAAGTGACCACGATATTTACTACCATCTCTTGAATCGTACACTTTGTGGAAGACGTTTTGATAACCCTCTGCTGGACGGTAGAACTGGCCAAAAGTTTACTTAGCATTTAAGCATCGTCGTTGCTAGTGTTTCTTCCTGCGCAAAAAAGAAAAAAAAAAAAAAAAAAAAAAAGAAGAGGAAGAAGAAGAAAAGGAACATGAGCAAAGGTGCCACAACCAAAGATGTTCTGTCCAAATGGGAGGAAAGGAACGGCATAAAAGCGGCTGATGCCAAGGTGGTCAAGCTGTGCGGCATGAACCCGCCCCTTGAGAAGATGGACAATGCGGTGGGCCAGCTGGTCAGCTGCGAACAACTGAGTCTGTCCTCCAACAACATAGAGAAGATCGCCTTCCTGACCAACCTCAGGAATCTTAAGGTATGTGCCATTGGTGTGGTCAAGTGTTCATCACCATCATACCCGACTTGAGGTGTTTTTTTTTGTTTGTTTATTTGTTTCTCATTGTTCACTTCCTCATTTTCTCTATTTCTTTTCGTGTTCTTGTTCTTATCTGTTGTTATTGTTATCAAATATTTGGTGTCTTTCTTTCTCTTACTTATTTGTTATATGTTCTATTTTCATTATTGTTCACTCGTCATTTTCATCATCATCATCGTTATCATCATAATCATCATCACCATCATCATCATCATCGTCTTCTTCTGTTGTGCTTTTTCTCCTCCTCCTCCTCCTCCTCCTCCTCCTTGTGTGACGTATATTCATTAAAAACCCGAGAGCACTGTCACGGCACTGCTTCTTTAAATGTCCAGATCCTGTTTGTTGCATGACCAGTAGTAAGAGCACTGCTGCTCAGAATGCCTAGATTTAGTCTGAAGCAATGAACTGTAGTAACGATACTGCTGCTCTGAATGCCTAGATTTTGTGTGATGCAATAAACTGTAGTAACGATACTGCTGCTCTGAATGTCTAGATTTTGTGTGATGCAATGAACTGTAGTAACGATACTACTGCTCTGAACGTCTAGATTTTGTCTGGTGCAGTGAACTGTGGTAACGGTACCACTGTTCTGAACGTCCAAGTCTTCTCTGATGCAATGAAATAATAGTAGTAACAGTATTGCTTTCCTGAACTTCTAGAACCTGTCTGCGGCAATGGGCAGCATTAACATATCATTGCCCTGAATATCCCGATTTTATCCGTGGAATGGGACAGTAGTAACAGGAAAATGTCCTACCCTAGCAGCCCCTTTTGTGTCTGTCTAAGACTCTCATTGATCTAGTGCTTAATGATGAGAATGGCCATTCTCGGTTAGGACCAGTTGATTCAAATCCAAACAAAAGGGGACTGCTAAATTGAAACTTTCAGCAGTAGCAATACTATGTCCACAGGTCTGTCCGTGATTCGGAACACTATTTACAGTACTGCTTCTCGGAATTCCAGATCTTGTCCGTTGGACGGAACAGCATCAAAAGCTTTGCAGGACTAGAGGCCGTGGGGGACGTGCTGGAACAGCTGTGGATCTCCTACAACTTAATTGAGAGAATGAAGGGCGTCAGTGTGTTGAAGAAACTGAAGGTAAGGCGGTGAAGGTGTGACAGTGTGTTTAAAAAAAAAAAAAAAAAAAAAAAGAAAACAAGTAAAAAACAGGATGATAGAATGTTGAAGATAACACTAACAATGTGTGTAAAAGTGAAGAAATAAAAAAATTGAAAATACGCTGGCATAGTACGTGGAAAAACAAGGAAATTGAAGGTGTGACGAACGATTCAATGATGAAGATCTGTCTGATGAAACGACGCATGAATGGATTTGCGACGGAGATACATGCGGACATCCAACACTAAGTCTACAAGTTGAAGAGGCAAGAGACTGACTACTTCGTCCTGGTGCTTTCTGAATTTTCTCCAAGTATCTCCTCCTCCTCTTTAAAAGAGGGAACTTCCTCTCGCTGACTTCCCATTGAAAGGGGCCTCTGGTCTGGCAAGTCTGGAGATTTTGAGGGGTGGATGGAGTGGGGTGGAGAACTGCAATCCCTAGCCACCTTATTTAATTAAACGAAACTAACCGAAGGCTGCTGGACTTTTGGCCTCCCTTGGTGATCGAAGTTGTTCTGTCCCCGCCAGGTCTGCAGAGTTGATAACATTTTCCTCAAGTTGAGCACACCACTGTGAGTCGAATGGTAACGAACATGTTCAACAATTGGAGAAAGAACACAGGATGGGAAAGACGGATGTAAACAAGAAAAAAAGTATGGAATCCGCATCATTTTCTGGTAAAGAGTAGGCTCCATTTACGGAATTAAAGGAACCCATTTGCTTTCACCTTGACAGATTCAAAATGAAATGTCAATATTTTCTAAAGAAAAAAAGAAGAAGGGGAGATGCTGAAGGTGACGCCATTATTAGTTAAAGGAGAAGAAAGAAAGAGACAGAGTCTGGAGGTAGAACATGGAAAGAAATAGTACAGAATGCACACACACACACACACACACACACACACACACACACACACACACACACACACACCACGCGAAACTCTCTCTTCTTCTTCTTTCGCACTTTTTCTTCTTTTTTTTTTCTTCCGCCTCTTCTTTTTTATATCCTTCTCTCTCTCTCTCTCTCTCTCTCTCTTCTCTCTCTTCTCTCTCTCTCTCTCTCTCTCTCTCTCTCTCTCTCTCTCTCAATTTGGATTACCCCTCCTTCTGCCGGTGCCGGTGCTGCCGCTCTGACGCAGGTGCTGTACATGTCTCACAACCACGTGAAGGACATGAACGAGGTGGCTCGCCTCAGCGACCTACCTAACCTTCAGGAACTCATCATGCTGGGCAACCCCATCGAGGAGGGGTTCGGCGAGGACAAGGAGAAGTGGCGGGAGGTGGTGGGCAAGCACCTGCCCAAGCTGGCCAAGCTGGATGGTCAGGTCATGCTCCGCAGGGAGTGACGTCCGAATCACGCCAGGGTGGCTGCGCGCAGTGGAAAGAGAGCAAGGACGCATATCTCAAACAGCAGTTGGAATCACTGTCTGCGTAGCGATTCAAGTTCATGTCTAATGGGAGCTTACATAGTTCTTAACGTGGTCGTCTCACGTGCACACACGCACGCATGCATGCACGCACGCACACTCACACACATGCACACACGCATGTTCGCACATACACGCGCGCACGCACACACGCACGCATGTACACACACGCGCGCGCACACACACACACACACACACACACACACACACATACACGGCACACCAGCCGAGATGGGGATTTGTTTGTTTTTCAAGGTTCGGTTAACATGCTTTACAACGAGAGAGGTCTGGTTGAAACTCCCAGGAGCGAGGCCCATTTATTTTTTAGTGGACCGTTTCAAAACCCGAATGAGAGAAGTAGGGTTCAGAAATTGGCCCCAGGTCACATGCTATCTCAGTTACAAACAATGGGTGTCATTGTGATTTCAAAGAAAATCTTTCGTGAGGCTGGGTAAACATTAAAGTACGAACAAGTAGGGTAACTCTTGCTCCCATGATGAAATAAGTACACGCCCATAACTCCGAACGAATGCTAGCTACGATATCCAATCGCCAAGCAGAAATGGCAGCACGGGACACACACAACAAACAAAGAGAATGTCTCCTTGTTTTTTTGTGTTTTTTTGGTTTTGTTTTTTCCAGTGTGCTCTTCATTGACATTTCTGCTGGCCGATGTGGTGTCGTAGGCAGCATTCTTTTCGATTTATGGGCGTGCAATCATTTCATCATCAGCTTCTTCTTCTTCTTCCATTAGGCGGCCAACATCAATATGTCGATGATTATGTCGCACTAACGGAGGTTGCATTTGTAGCGCAGTAGTGAGGGAGTCAGTAAGATTGGGGGAGGGGGGGGGGGTATTTAAGCAGGAGGCAGCGACTGGCATGGTGGGGTGGGAGGGGGTGGAGAGGGTGGGGGGGAGGGTCTGGGGGTGTAGGGAGGACTTGATGGTTGGTGTTTACAGGTGAGAGGCCAGCCTGAACTTGAAAGAGTCCAGCGACTTGGCCGTCACGACCCCTCTGAGGCAGTCTATTCCATTCCGGGATAGTCCTGGGGAAGAACGACATCTGTCGATATTTAGTTCTATGGGAAGGAATGTCGTAGCTGAAGTTGTTGTTCTTCCTGGAGCTCAGCCTGCTGCTTGTTGGCTTTGGCAGGTAGATGGAGTTGATGGAGTGAGAGTTATTCTACTTGTTCGCTACTTATTTGAATGTGTTCAAATGTTAAATCAAATGCACGGAAGAACTTCAAGTCGCCAATCCCATCCTTGTCATACAATTCTGGTTTAAATCTATGTCCAGTGCTCGTCTATAAATGCTTTTCAACATAGTACATCAAGCCTACCCGACTGTGACTGGAGAGCACATTCAAGGAATGCTTTCTTAAAAATATCTCTGTGCATGTTTTTGTTAAGTCCGACTTTTTATGCAGAGCCAATACTTAGTTTGCTTTTGGGCGTGAAAAAGCAACAAGCAAATCATAATGACAAATGTCCACTGCCTCCCCTCAGGGATCATGGGGGTATTCTGGCCCCTCGAGCACTAATATCGCTTAGACCGGGTCATTACATCATGCCACAGGGGTGGACATATCACTGATTGGGTAGAATGTTACATCATACCTAAGTAAGAGTGGATATCATCTACTTGGTAGGATGTCACGCGCGTTCATGTCAAATGGGATACATATCATTTACGGGGAAGGGGGTCACATCCTGTCAAATGGAAATATATCTCACTTACAAAGTAGGACATCGCACCAGCCGCCGTGGCGAAGTGGTTAGCGTCGCGGACTCCCGGAGGGGAGGTCGTGGGTTCGAATCCCATCAGAGTCATGTGGGTTTTTCTGCCCCGACCGGCTCCTACCCAGAGTTGAGTTTGCTGCGGACTCAGTTGGGAAGACTGGGACCACACAGTCGAGTTTCATCCACTTAATGGATGCGTTTCTGAGAGTGTTGCTCAGATTTCCTGACCAACACTGCAGGTGCCTGTATCTCTCGGGCCTGGTTGACGCCGGGATATATTATGAAAGGAAGCGTAGAGTACAGCCCTGTCATGTAGTCTCAGACCGAAATGAAATTCCGTAGCATCATCTGAATCATCCCCATTCTCATCGATCAGCATTAAAAAAAATGTCTCAAATTCTGTGGCCCTTCATGCCCTGCTCTCATGGTGACCTCAATTTCGATGTCCTCTCCACGTCTGTGGCCTTGGTTTGGTTCCGTCGGGGTCACCGGTATCGGCGAGTCCATGGGGGCTGTCGTTGGACGGACGTGGTGGCGCCCTCCGGAGGGAGAGCTCACTCACGCCGGCTCCGCGACTAAGCAATTATTGTCGTCAGTAGGGGCTTAGTAGGTGGTGTCCTGCGTATGTTAGATCAGAACAGGCGCCACTGAACACCACTGATGTGACTCGTCAGCAGTGCAGTGTCTCCTCCGGTGGGTTGCCTCTTGACGACTTGCCATTGACTGCTTCCTGTGGATTGCCGGTGCCGGGGCTGTGGCGGGGCCGACCGGGCTGTGGCTGTGGACGGGGTGTCGGAATGAGCGGCGTGGGTGCACTGCCTCTGAGGTGGCGCAGAGGTTGGGACAGCAAAAAAAAAAAAAAAAAAAGTAGGACATCGCAACACGCCAAATTAGTGTAGACATCATCTACTAGGTAAGATGTCACATCACACCAAATGGTAGAAGGCATTATTGTCTGGGTAGGGTGTCACGTCATGTTAAATTGGAATATGTATCAGTTACTGTGTAGAGTGTTTGTCATATCATGTCAAATGACAGTATTCACCACATAACGGGTAGCGTGTCGCATCACATGAAATGTATGGGTATGGAGTCATACTACATCATGTGGGAGTTCTGGGTGTTGGTACCTGTGGAATGGGAAGGTGGGAGGGTGTTGGAATGTTGAAGAAAAAGCTTGATTAAAGTGGATTTGAATGTCTTACCCTTTTCTTGGAAGCGACTTGACAGGTTTGAAGAAAAAGGAAGAAATGCTTGCATGTACTTGTTTTGTGTAAATGGATTGGTGTTGTCCTTTTTGTGAAACGTCATTTCAAATTTTTTCTTTCATTTTGTTTTGAAATTTTTTATAACTGTGGCAAATCTTGCAATATCATATTTGTTCATCTTCCTTCTCTGTTATTGCTAGGTCAGGTAAGGCAATGTTGCTTATAGCCAGCGGACAGCAAAGGGCCATATCAGGGCTGTTAGCGCGTTGAAGTCAACTCACAAGTCATTCATTCACACAACTCTTTAAAATACATCTCCTAATACCCGCCCCCCCCCCCCCCCCCCTCCCCCCCCAACAACAACAACAACAAAATTTGTTAAAAATCTTTCCACTATAAAATCTCAGATCCGATGAAAAATGTTAATCTCTTTCAAGAACTCAAAGATGGCATCAGGTGGGACATCTCTGAACAAGGTTTTCATGGAATCTGCTGTAAAATGTTTGTGTCTCACATCATGCAAGTCCCAACACTCTAAAAGAATATGTTTCATTGTGAGTGGTACATGACATGGAATGCACCATGAAGCTTCTTCACTCTTTAAAAGGTATGAATGGGTAAAATACAAATGGCCGGTGTGCAGCCGGCATAGAACCGTTTCTTCTTTGTGACCACCAGAGATGGATGAGAGGAACTCAATAAGGTTTGGACCGATCTGAAAGAGTTTGTTATCCATCTGTTTATTCCAATCCTCCTGCCAGAGGTCTCTGACATAATTATTAACTTTTGGTTTCAGATCTGTGCAGGGGATAGATATGTTAGACAAAGGGTTTTTTCTTTGTTATATGCAGGGTTGCAAACAATGAGTAAATCATTAAATCTTGAAATGCGAGCATTCACAGAAAAGTTGCAGTTGTTCGTACCCGCATGGTATAGAACTTCTGCTTTATTTTTCAACCATTTTTCGCTGTTTGTAATATTTTCTTAGCCATTTGAAGTGATCCTTTTTTCTCTTTGTACCTATCCTCAGTGCAGTGTAGTGTATGTTTGCGCACACGTGTGTCCGTGCATGCATGCATGCATGTGTGTGTATGTGTGTGTGTGTGGTGTGCGGTGCACAAGTGCATGTTTATATGTGTTCCTGTAGGCATGCATGTGCATTTGCCTGTGTGTGTGTGTGTGTGTGTTCTGAAGCAGTTTGTCACTACTGATGCTATTTAGCGCCTAGCTCTCATTTCTGGCTGCAGGAAGTCACCTGCATGCAACCACCATGCTCCAATCTGATCTCCTTGCAGGCCAAACCAGTACATGTGCAGGCAACCACCATGCTCCAATCTGATCTCCTTGCAGGCCAAACCAGTACATGTACAGGCACACAAGCATTCACACACACACACACTCATACATACAAAAAAAAACTTGAATCAGTCAAGTTTATTTCCCCGTCTTTCATCCCAGTGACGGTACTTACAATGATTCACAAAAACATACAAACTTATTCCAGGCATTTTCTCTCATCGAAACAAAACCATGCTCTAACACGGCATACAAACCTTGCCTTAATGTTGATAAAATGTTATTCTGTAGTACTCATCAGCACTAAACGAACCAGGATGGCAAATAGTTTGTTGAGAGTTAAAGCAATCACAACAACTGTTACATACAATGGTTGCAAGTTTAATGCTCAGCTTCTTTCACAAACATGGAACTTAAGTTCCAGGTATGAAGATGCAACATGCGAGACAGAGCGAATGTCATCTATTCAACAGAAGTTGTAGTAGTTTAAAACAAAAAAAAACAGAAATTGAAAAAAAAAAAAAAAAAGAAAAGAAAGAAAGAAGGAAAGTGTCTTTTAACATCCCCGTCATATACAACAGCTTCTTTCCATCAAATAACAAGGACAACTCAACAGTAGAGTACATAAAAAAAATACACAACAGTATGAACAGACCGTACAGATTTTCATGAGATGAACTTTTACAACCAAAGTTATTGTGCGAGATGGGAATTATAAAAGGATATCTTCCCAAATTTGTATCAAACAGTAGGTCAAAATAATCTGCAAGGACACACGCTCTCTCTCTCTCTCTCTCTCACATACACAAACATGCACATTACTCTTTTGCCTGTAAAATGAAAAAGAAAAAAAAATGTATCTATTTTAATGGTGTCAGATGAGGCTTGATGATACTAGGCAATTTACACACATACATGACACCTTTCACATGCGTACACACACATGCACGCACAGGCGAGTGCGCTTGTGTGTGTGCGCACACGCATACACACACACACACACACACACACACACACAGAGCATACATGCACACATACAGATGTGCAGGCTTGGCAGTCTCATTCTGACAATGAAAAAAAATATTCAATTCAGTCTCATCTGCAGACTCATTACACAACAAACCCTAACAGTTCACTAAGACACAGGTTGAACACCACACATCAAACAACTGCAGTTTTACTGTTGTTAGCCAGATATGAATGTTTCCCTATATGTCTCTCCCTACCTCCACCCTCCCAGTCTCTTGACATTTTCGTTTCAAGTCACCATCAATGGGGTTACTGTTCCTCCTGAGTTCACAAATGTTTCATCTGACATTAAAACATTCACTTCGTTTTATATAAACAAGTAAAACCTGTTGCTGAAAAAGAAATAAACCAAGAGGAAGAAATAAACAACAACAAAAAACACCAGAGAAAATGACGAAAACAAATGTATAGATTCTGAGTGGTCAAAGCAGCTATGATACAGCCCAAAGACTGAGAAGAAAGAGATGCATTAGTCATGGAAATGCTTTTTGATTGTCAGATGATACTCCAAAGTAACAATACTTGACACTGACGTTTCAATAAAAGCACTGGACTACACAACCGGTACTTTGGTGAACAGATCTGCTCCTGCATCTGTTGACAGCAACATTCTTGTTCCAGATGATCACTAGTACTTGATGGAGAGTGACATCCTCGGTGTAGAAGGATCATTCTTTGACCTGATTATTTTCAAAGCCAATGCCTTGACATTCAATCATGTTGGTCGTCTCTGATAGTTTTTCAATCTTGAACTGTGCCTGAAAAAAAAATTACAAAATGATTAGACGAAATGAAAAACCTGGGTATGTAAACTGAGCAAAGTGAACTGAAACAACAAACGACAACAACAAAAACAAAAATGGAAAAACAAAAAAAACAACAACAAAAAAATACATAGACATGAATATACCAATATTCATGATGCTCTATACACAGAAAATAAACCTGAGGATTTATCATGGCTAGCCACATTTTATGATAACCCTAAACAGTAATCAGGCAATGCCTTTTACATCTCCTCTCCTCTTTTCCTTATGTATCTCGTCCTCTTTTCCTCTGGCTAACTTAAGTGATTTTTATTCATTGGGTTTGGAAGTCGCACTCCATTTTCTGGGCTTCTTCAAATTTCTAAGCTGGTAAGCATGAGACAGTGTGAAATACATACCGAGAAAGACTTGCGTAACTCAAAGAAAGCTGTTGTATTAGCTAACTCCTGGCAAAATCAATATCTTCTCAGCAGAGATCTATTTCAAGCAACGGCTTAATTAGAAGAAGAACAAAAAGGCAGGAAAATGAGATCAGCTTCTTTGAAACAAATGTCTAAGTGCACTGAGTGTGTTTGTGTGAGTGTGAGAGAGAGAAGGCGACAGTGACATGGACAGAGAGAGACAGAGGGAAAGAAAGAGAGAGAGAGAGCAATATGTTAAAACATTCCAAATTATTCAGTTGTGAAAAGCACTCATGAGGATAATCATAACAAATACAAATACAAAGTAACAGGCATGTAAAGCAATGAAATATCTATATATACTACAATCAAACGAAGCACAAAAATTAAATTATATGTTGTTCAATCTTTATGATCAGAGGAAAGGCCTTCAGCCTGGCTAGGTTTGTGTGTTGTGTGTGTGTGTGTGTGTATGTGTGTGTTGTGTGTGTGTGTGTGTGTGTGTGTTGTGTGTGTGTGTGTGTGTGTGTGTGTGTGTGTGTGTGTGTGTGTGTGTGTGTGTGTGTGTGTGTGATTTTCAGATTTTCTTGGATGTGCCAAAATGCATTCAGCTAATAACAAATATTGTGTGATCCAATCCTCTTTAAATTATTTTGGGATAAAAAGACTAAGACAACCGCAAAGAAAGAGTGAGGATGGAAAGGAGACAGAGAATAAATGAACAAACATACCAACACATTTGAAAAATGGGGAAAAAAAAAGCTTTAGGGGTTTTCATTCCGTCTTGTCTCTAGCAAAAAATTCAGAAACTACAAAACAATGATTTTTAACATGGACATCAAAATTACAAAATGCATAACAGACAGGAAAGAACTGCTGCAGCACAAAGAAAAACAACATGTGTACATAAAGTAAAATTCAGATAAATACATGGCGAGAAAGGTCTCTAACTACAGACAACAGAGACAAAATTATAGAGACAGAGAGAAAATTCCTTAAGAAATGACCAAAATGTAAGAGAGAAAAAAAAAACCCAGAGAAAGACAGACATACAGAGAGAAACTGAAAAAAAGAGAATCGGAGATGGAAACAAACTGTGTAACAGCAGCTTTTCTGTCAAGAATGCAAGAAACTTCTTGAGTTCCTTTCTCTTTTTTTTCACTGTTGCTATACTTGGCAGGCTAAAACAAGAGCTGAAGCCTAGACACCGATGCCTGCTTATTGACTGGAAGGTCGGCATGACCCTTCAGGCTTCCTTGCCTGCTTGCTGCTTGCCCATAAATCCATTTCCTGCTGCCTCTCTTACCCTGATAATTAACAGACACTTCCTTCAGTTCAGGAAGTACAAGTTCACGATGTAAAAAACACTGTGACATTAAGAAAGGCCTGGCAACAGGAAAAGAAAAAAAATCATGATGACATAAATCAAAGGCTGTGTCACCAGTCTGGAGATAAATGGCCAGCTTGCACAAATCATTTCTCGGTAGCAACAGCTCCTGTTTCCAGGTGTTGGGAATGATTGTGTGTGTGTGTGAGCAAGTGTATGTGTGTGTGTATGTATGTGTGTTGTGTGTGTGTATTTAGGGCCGAATCGGTTACAAGAAGTGACATGAGAAGAGGAGATGTTCAAAAGAGGTGAAGGTGGGGGGGTCCTCCCTCTTTGGGAAAAGAGGGAAAACATGGCCAGGCATAACACTACAGCAAACCACAAGTGAAAGGAGGGTGAGGGGGTAACTTTGCTCTCCCAAAATTTTGTTGGGGGAGGAAGGTGCTTGACGCAGGGGAGAATACAGTTGTTCTCTTTAAATTTTCAGGGGGTGGGTGGAGGATGTTTTACCATGGATGGAAGATGGCATCAAAAAGTTTTTGTTGCATGCCACCAAACTCGCTGCCAAGAACAGTACAAGACACTGCAAGATGAAAGGAAACCAACGCAGAGCCAAAGAATTCTGTGCAGAACAGTTGAGAGAGAGAGAGCTAAAAAGGCAAAGAACTGATTTTTAGATGGCCCCTGGTGCAGCTGCAGACAGAGAATGGTGGAGATCCCTTGCCACGGCATGAAGTGCCTGAGACTGCTGAACAGATGTGATACCAAACATCAGCTGGCTGGACCTCACTAGCATTGACAGTTTATTGTGTTCACCAGCTGAGAGCGAAATGCTGCTCTACCAATCCTGCGCGTTAATCACTGGGATAGACAGGAATTCAAGAAACAAGAAACTTTATTCACCTTGATTAATTAAGTTGGTTTTGAAGTGGGGTGACTGCAGGGGAAATCGAAACAAGAGCAAAACAGAATTACTGGGCCCCCAATCGCCGGAAGAAACAAACTACAAACTACTGTAACATTCACAGCCATAGACAGATATGGAGGATAAGGAGTTTAATCTCTTCTGTGCTCCGTTGCCGGTTTCTTCAGGTTGCAGTCCCAGTCCCAGCAATGGCAATACACAAGGAGAGTTGTATTTCAGGGTGACGTCGGAGCAACCCACTTCAGAAGTGGCTAGTGAAGCCTGCTCTGATCCAACAATAGCAGGGCACCTGCCCCCTGCAGATGAAAGTAATTGCTTTAATCACAGAGCCAGTGTACTCCTCTGAAGGGTGCCGCCACATCCATCTACTTCCTGATACTGAAGACTAAGAGGTGAACTTGACATGGGCACAAACAAGGAGAGGAAACAGTAGGAAACATTTGCGTGACACAGGCCACAGCGGACCTACCTGAGTCAGTAGCTTGGCTACATGTATGGCTGTTTCTGTGTGAAGCGTGATGGGGCCACAAATAACTTGTGATGTTCCTTTGGCTAAAGCCATCAACAAGATCAACTGGAACAAATCATAGGAACATCACAATTCTGCATGATTTTGGTTCTTTGACAGGCAGCACATAACCACAATATTTGTCTCTAGACACAAGTCATCTGAGATCATTAACAAGGACACAATATCTTTGATGGCATAACAAATGAAGCACATGCATTATTGGTGTGTGGTGTGTTGTGTGTGTGTGTGTGTGTGTGTGCAGATGCGCACATATGTCTGCATGTGTATATGAACGTGAGAGTGTATGTGTGAGTGTGTTTGTCAGTGTATGTGTGTGATTGTGTGTGTGCATGTGTGTGTGTGTGTGTGTGTGTGTGTGTGTGTGTGTGTGTGTTTATGTGTGTGTGGGTATGTGACTTGGACTCATTTATTTGTCACAAAACCTATCAAAAGAATCATGGAAACTAACTACAGACAGCAAAATAAACAACTACATTCCTACATAAATTTGGCCACTTCAGGCTAGAATCATTTTATTTTTGTTCAGAACTTCCAGATTGCAACTGCAACTGTTATTACCAGTAATATTCAACAATGCTTTTGAACATTGTGAATGAAATTGGGCCTACACAGTTATATGGAGAAAAAATCTCAATTTATCTTAAATATAGCATTTCTCCCAAAAATGCAATTCATCCTCCTCGACTCCATGTGATCTTAGTCATTCTTGTATTACGAAGTTTGCAATAATGCCCCCTCGATGTCTGTGTGAGTGTGTGTGTGTGTGAATGCAGGTGCCAGTGCAGGCATGTGTGCACTGAACGTACACATTTGAGCTGTTGAATGCACATGAACATACATGTGTGTGAACATAATTTTTATTACTTAAACATACATTTTAAAATATTACTTACATACAATTTGCTCCTAAGCACGCACAGAGCTAAGGGCATACATGCAATGGAATTCAAGCTGTTTACAGTTCAGCCTAACAGAAAGGGCCATATCAGATCTCTCAAAGTGGATAAAAATTAATTCACATTAAATGAAATCAATAAATCAATTGAAAAAATAAAAAGATGCGAAGCATGTGAACGTACTCCCAGTTTTCCAAACCGCTTATAAATTGGCCAAGTGCTTTGTGAGCTAAGAAATAAAGGCAAAATAACGGTTTTAACGGTTATTTAACAGATGTACACTTTTGAAACTGGTGTTTTAGTCCTCACTGGGCTAAAGCCTGTGTACATACCAAATTTCATCCAAATCGGACAATATGTCAAGAATAACGGTTTTTAACGGTCAGATTTTGAAATGCTACATGGAAGTGCCATTTGTGTGTGATAACCTTTCTATATACAAAATTTCATTAAAACCCACCAATATATAAAAAAAAAATAATGGTTTAACGGTTATACTTTCTTTCTTTCTGCGTACGCAGGCTGATGCTCCTGCGGACACTGCCTGTATAGACAGGCAGTGGAGTTTTGTGTGTATGACTGTTTTTTATCCCGCCATTAAGGCAGCCATACTCCATCTTCGGGGAAGGTGCATGCTATGTGTAACGTGTCATCCATACCAACAGCCAAACTGGCCTTCTCTTCCGAAAGTTGGTGATGGGATTTTACGTGTGTGCAAGATGTTGTGCGTGCATTCACACACGGAACCTCGGTTTATAGTCTCATTCGAAGGACTGTATGGGGAATGGAGTCAGAACCAATGTTAACTCCGAGGGAAAAATCCCCCTGTACCGAAATTCGAACCCGTAACCCCAGGATCACGATTCCGGCGCTTTACCAACTGAGCTATTCCGGACCCCTAACGGTTATATAACCGATATACACTTTTGAAACCGGTATTTTAGTCCTCACTGGGCTAAAGCCTGTGTACATATTAAATTTCATCCAAATCGGACATTATGTCAAGAATAACAGTTTTTAACCGTCAGATTTTTAAACACTATATAGAAGTGCCATTTGTGTGTGATAACCTTTCTATATACTAAATTTAATTAAAATCCACCTATATATAAGAAATAAAGGCAGAATAACGGTTTTTAACGGTTGTTTAATCCATTTTCAGCATTACATCACTTACATATGGACAGAGGATCCGATTTGTCACGAGATCATCCAAACCGCTTATAAATTGGCCAAGTACTTTCTGAGATATTCCATAAAGAAGAGAAACCGTTATAGGCCGTTACAGCCATTAGTAATGGCTATAGCGGTAAACTAAAACAACGGGCATCATCCGTGGCCCATAATGAACATACCTACAAATTTTCAGAAAGATCGGCCCAGCACTTTTGTCTGGAGCGAGTGGAACACATTTTGACCACAGACACACAGACAGACAGACAGAACCACAGACAGCATTTCTTCGTTCCCATTCTAAAGCACTCCCTGTTCTATAAGAACTGGGAGTACAAAAAGACAAACACAAACAATTAATTAAAACAGACTTTATAAAAACACACCAGAATTTAATAAAAATCTTTCTTCTGTAAAATATTAGATCAGAAGAAAAATGTTTATCTCCTTCAGAAACTAAAAAATCACATCACATGGGACATCTCTCAACGTGATTTCCATGGAATCTGCCTTAAAGTGTTTATGTCTGTTATCACCTAAGTCCCAGCACTGTAAGAACATATTTCAGAGAAAGTAATACATCATGTGGAATGCACCACAGAGCTTCTTCACCTTTTAAAGATACAAGCTGGTGTAAGGTGGCCTGTGTACAAACAGCACAAGATTGTTTCTTATTTACAGCCACAAGTTATTATTATAATGAATCCTTGTATAGCGCCTATTCTCGGCTAGACACCAAGCTCTAAGTGCTTTACAATCCACACAATCCACACTTCTTTACATAACGGGCTGCCTACCTGGGTAGTGCCGACTGAAGAGCTGCCAGCTGGCACTTCTTTCAGTCATATCCCGTGTCATCCAGTCCATATCGTTCAATATCGTTCACTCAATTTCCTTACTTCCTTCATCCTTTCCATTTCTTACGCAGAGTGCATGCTATGTGTAACGTGTCATCCATACCAACAGCCAAACTGGCCTTCTCTTCTGGAAGTTGGTGATGGGATTTTACATGTGTGCCAGATGTTATGCGTTAGTTCACACACAGAACCTCGGTTTATAGTCTCATTCGAAGGACTATGGGAAATAGAGTCAAAACCAACGTTAACTCTGAGGGAAAAATCCCCATGTACCGAAACGATCCAGCAGAGATTTGAACCCGTAATCCCAGGATCACCAAGATTACGAGTCTGGCGCTCTGCCAACTGAGGTCTATTCCAGCCCCCAATCAACAATGAGTGGCACATGGTAAAAACTCTGCAAGGTTTGAACAGATATGAAAGAGTTTTTTCTCCATCTGTGAGGTTCCTTCCTCTTGCCCGAATCTTTGACGCAAGTCAGAGCTTGAAGTTTCTGATCAGTGTGATAGACAGATAATCTGCCTAATTCTTTATTTGCGGCATTCTTGGCAAGTTGATCATCCACTTTATTGCCTCAAATGCCCACATGATCAGGGACCCAAGCAAAAACCATGTTGTAACCATCAGATTTTAGACATGTACAAGTCAAACAGTATTCGCAGTTGAGGGTACTTGAGCTGGCAATGGCCTCCAAAGCAGAAAGGGGGTCAGAAAGAAAGAGGGACTCTCCACATTTTTATACACGCACCATCTAAGTGCCGGGACCAGGGTATGACCCAGCGGTGTGGAATGAGCTGTCTGTGTGAATGTATTTAGAACATCACTGAGAGGGACATGTGCAAAACGCAACGGAGGCAACCTCCTCTTCAAATTTGCAGCAATCAGTAAATCTTCTTTGACAGGATGGAAATTTAGAAAAAAAAAAAGTTCAGCCCAAAAAAAAGCAAAAAAAAAAAATAAAAAAAATAAAAATAAAGAAAATTTGCATGCTAAAGAGCTGGCATAAGTCTTTCTCATATGACGGCAGATCAAAGCAGATCTCTGGGGTGAGGAAAGTCCACTGTGGGTTGTCAGGAAATTTGGACCAATCACACAAGACTCCACGGCCTGTGTCTGCATTATTCAAATGGGGAAGAATACGCATTCCCAAAGGTGGCAGGGTACTGAAGGTGTCTTCAAATTTCTTGAGTGAACTTCAGATCAAAAACACAGTCATAAGCACGGTTTAGGGATTCAGAGAAGAGGTTCAAACAATAAATAAAGCTTTAACCAGCCGCCATGGCGAAGTGGTTAGCGTCGCGGACTCCCGGCGGGGAGGTTGTGGGTTCGAACCCCATCAGAAGTCATGTGGGTTTTTCTGCCCCGACCAGCTCCTACTCAGAGTTGAGTTGCTGCGGACTCAGTTGGGAAGACTGGGACCACACAGTCGAGTTTCATCCACTTAATGGATGCGTTTCTGAGAGTGTTGCTCAAATTTTCTGACCAACACTGCAGGTGCCTGTATCTCTCGGGCCTGGTTGACGCCGGGATATATTATGAAAGGAAGCGTAGAGTACAGCCCTGTCATGTAGTCTCAGACCGAAATGGAAATCTGTAGCATCATCTTAATAATCATCCTCATTCTCATCGATCAGCATAAAAAAAAAAGTCTCAAATTCTGTGGCCCTTCATGCCCTGCTCTCATGGTGACCTCAATTTCGATGTCCTCTCCACGTCTGTGGCCTTGGTTTGGTTCCGTCGGGGTCACCGGTATCGGCGAGTCCATGGGGGCTGTCGTTGGACGGACGTGGTGGCGCCCTCCGGAGGGAGAGCTCACTTACGCCGGCTCCGCGACTAAGCAATTATTGTCGTCAGTAGGGGGCTTAGTAGGTGGTGTCCTGCGTACGTTAGATCAGAACAGGCGCCACTGAACACCACTGAAGTGACTCGGCAGCAGTGCAGTGTCTCCTCCGGTGGGTTGCCTCTTGACGACTTGACATTGACTGCTCCCTGTGGATTGCCAGTCCGGGGCTGTGGCGGGGCCGACTGGGCTGTGGCTGTGGACGGGGTGTCAGAATGAGCGGCGTGCACTGCCTCTGAGGTGGCGCAGAGGTTGGGACAGGAAAAAAAAAAAAAAATAAATAAATAAATAAAGCTTTAGCCGACAGTTGGAGAGGGATGGTTTTCCTGCCTCTGCATACAGACTGTACACAGGGGTGGTGCAGAATTCACACAGAGTCAAGCTCCTGATGGTGAATGGGATCCTGAGTTTTTAAGGCAGAAAGGTCTGGCAGAACCGCAGCCAACACAGCCACAGTTCAGTCCTTATCAGCACCCTCCACTACCAGCCACAAAGTCCCCAAACCAGAGTCTCTTCTCACCTCAGAATGTGAGTCTGAGACCTCCTCCTCATCTTCATCCCTTCAGTAGCCGTCCACCATGGAGTCCACTACCAGCCACAAAGCCTCCAAACCAGAGTCTCTTCTGACCTCAAAATGTGAGTCTGAGACCTCCTCCTCATCCTCATCCCTTCAGTACCCGTCCACCGTGGAGTCCAGCTAAAGGGTCAGGGCCAAGAAACTTGTCTCTTGACCCCTTCCGGGCTTAGGGTAGGATATACAATTAACAGCAACCAACCAATCCTATCCCCCTGATCATGCCCAGCTCCTAGGGACAGACAGCACAGCAGTACAGGAGTTATTCTGATCAGCCCAGAAACTGTCTTGATCCAGCTCTCGGTAGGAGTAGCCGATTGATAAAAAAAAAAAAAAAAATGGCCCGGTGCTTATCTCCTGTCTAAGACGGGTCAGAGCCTAAGAGATGTGTTGTGAGCATCTGCCCTCTCAGTCACCAGGCATTCCCCTCCATCACAGCTCGCACCGCACAGCAAGTGCAGTGGATCTTAGGAAGACCACACAGAAAAGAAGAATGTGGAAAAGAAGAACTGAAGGGAGCAGAAGACAGAAAAGATCCAGTAAGGCAGAAGACAGGTCAGGGAAAAGGCAGTTTACATTTTGTCAGGGCCCTCCCTCTTAGACTGTCTGACATGGGAGACACTACTAGAGACACCAGCTCCTACCACACAGTGTGTAGGCCAGTCAGCAAATTGGCTACACAGCATAGAATTGTTTTTTTTTAAAATAACCTGCCATCTAAACATTGATTGCACTCCCCAGAGGGGAGCATAAAAGTATGTCTACATAAAACAAAGTCTTAGTGCTTTTTAAAACAAGTCTGAACTATGCACCTGACATTTTTTCTATTTAGAAAAAAAAAAAGACACAGGCCATACTCTGCAAAAAGGTAGCTGTGAAAATCAATATCGAAAATGACAAGCGCAATGCATGAATAATGTGAACTGCTAAGCAAACAAGAAAGGGCATACAAACAATGATGGGGAAAAAATAAGGTATTCTGAGTCTTTTTCATCATCTGTCTCCGCAGTTCTAAAACTACTGAAGGATTTGTCTTCAGTATCAGCCACAAAAGGTTTTAAGAACTCTTCATCAACCTTGGCCACGTTGTCCATGGACTTCCGGTAGTTCCACTTTGCACTTGTGCTCTCTGTGAATCCTGCATCATCTGTGATGTTTTGCATCCAGAGAGTTCACTACGCTGATTATCCATTGTCCAACATTTCACTTGAGCTACTGTATCATTGCCCTTTGATAAGCCAGATCAGTAGCCTTCAATTTGAAACCTGCATTGTAAGCTTGGCTTCTCAACTTTTGGCATTTTTGCTTGATCATGTGGTGCTGATTAACGACTGGTCGATCTAAAATTCATTCCGCTTTCATGAATGATACTCATCTTGCATGTCGTTCAAGCATGAATCTTTCTTTCTCTGTAAAGAAGTAAAATTTGATTTTTAAAACAGTGGTTCTCAGTTTGTCTGATCAGCTGTGAATCAGGAGCAGTTAACTCAATGGCAAGAACAGAATCAGGAAAAGTCCATAAATAGTTCGCTGCCAGAGTAATATTTTAAGAAAAAAGCAGCGGCTAAAAGCTCAGAAATTATGGTACCAAAGACTGCTTAAAAGACGCACTAAAAACACACACTTGTGTGTAATCATACCAGTATTTTAGAGCAGGTTTTATCCACTCCGATCAATAAACGCAAAATTCACTCATGACGCCACTATCATTAGGGCTCATTTTGGTCAGTATCTCCAGCAACTAAAAAGTTCCAGAACTTAAGTCTTTGACACCATGCTCGCAACTAAACTGACTTTCAACATCCATATTATCTTTCTTTTCTAGGGACGGGACAGCACGATCTACATTCAAAATCCCAACTCAGTTTTTAACCAACTTTCATGGGGAATGTAAGTCAGTCCGAACTTTTCAAAACCTTTAATGAATGGTTGTATGAACTAGGAGTGCTCACTATAAACATATGTTTCTCTTACCTGATCTTGCAGATATTCATCCACACAACCGCCATGCTTCAGGTTGCTGATCAACATTTGGGCAGCGTCAGCTCCCACCTTTTCTGCCGGTACACCTATTGGAGAAAGGACGACATCTGTTACAGCCCTCTACTTGTGAACAGAATTGAGTGATAGTGACGGTATGCTTTGCCATGTGTTTCTGTGCGTTCTTTTGGGTGTGGAAGAGCCTTCACCCAAATAAAGAGACAGACTGGGGTTACTGAGTCTCTGCTTTGAGGAGATTTCAAGTTTTTGTGTGTGTGTTATAGTCATGCAGTTCCACTGAAAATCAATTCTTCCATTGAACCCCACAATCCCCTTAAAAAAGAAAAAAAAAAAAAAAAAACCCAGAGAGACAGACAAAAAAAAGAATCAGGACAGAAGAAACATGACTGAGAGAATTTTGTGAACAGATATCTGGGCATGGTTGCACCATCAATAGGATCAAACGAAAGGCAGTGGAAGGAAAGGAAAGAAAGTTGGTATGTATCACATACAAAACAATCAACCCAAAGATGCTACAATCTACAGTGCAATGAAAAAGAAAAGATAATGACAGTTCATACTTCCAAAAGATCTTTCTGACATTTCACCCTTAAAGGCTACATTTATCTTGATGCTCTTGAAGACTGAGCTGATATTAACAGAAGGAACGTGACTAGGTCATTTCAAATTTCGTATCTGCTTTTTAATCTGTCTTTTATCCTATATTTGTCAAGGGAAGATGATTTGCCAAAGTCTGTACACTTTTTCAAGTTTGGTAAAAATCAACACTGTTTCACCTGTTTGAAGTAAGTGTTTTGAACGGTAGAATGGAGGTCAGAAGATCTACACAGCGTAAAAACAAAAAATAAAAAATGGGAAAGGTTATCCCCCTAATCTTACCCCTTTCCCCTACACTCACACACACCTGGCCTCCTCTGTCTCCCCCTTCCTCACCATCTCCTGTCTTTACCCCCCCCCCCCCACTTCCTTTCCCATCTCCTCCCTAACTAACTGCTCTCCTTAGATAGGCATCCTTCTTCTGAAACTGTTGGGTGCTTTGGTTGGTTCCTGTCGCACCTCTGTGGACAGGCGCCACAGCGTTCATGCCACAGCTGGGCAGCCTGGTGCTCCCAAGACGGTGCTTATCCACCAAGCTTCTTCCTTCTGACAGCGTCAAGCGCTGCTACACCCTCCCTTCATCTATGACCTATGGGAGAACAAGGCTGACGGCGCTATGCATATTGTACGAAGGAACCCGAGTCAATTTTCTGGAACACAAGGTTCAAGAGCTTTAAAGGAAAGCAAGGAGCACTGACCCTGTAATTTATGTACACTGGGCAGCATATTTCTTTTCACGTTTTCTTTCAGAACACCACAGATTTTTATGGTATGCAAGTTTGTTTTTTCAGTAAACAACACCGTTGTCATGGCTCCCAGACAAATGGTTTCACATTATCATGAAAGCCTATGCCTACCAGCCCCTTCCCTCCCTGCTATCGACCCACCGACCCAACCCACTGCAGTATTATCTCCTCTTCACTGACATTTTCATCTGTTTCTATGCATTAAAAATTTGGAGTGGGGCTCATTCTTTTCCCCTTCAACCTACTGGTCTATCAACCAGTGGCAAAGCTGCCTTCTTTTTGGTTTACATGTGGCACTGCCCCCCCCCCCCCCCCCCCCCCGCCCCCTACACACACACACACACACACAAACATGCACATTCACACCAGACAAAGTTAAGCAAACTGGTTACATACATATCACTCCAATGCCTGACCAGCATGTTGGGCTAAATGCACAGGTAAAGGTCCTTGCTGAGACTAGCCCTTGAGACCCTCTTCTCAACTCCTTCCTTCATAGTTATTTGTTTATTGACTCTCATGGGTTGGCGGATGTCATGCAGCATGAACAGACCAGTTCGCATCTAGTGACACCTCCATGATGAAACTGAAACTGATTCTGTCCATGTGAAACAACTATCAGGCAAACCTGTTGACACTTGATCCGATGAGTGTCCCTTACAGTTAGCACAGTGACCCTTACAGTTAGCACAGTGACCCTTACAGTTAGTACAGTGACCCTTACAGTTAGCACCAAACGTTAAAGACTGGACTGGTTGCAGAACTTCTACACTGTTGCCCAGGAGTGAAGACAGTGGAGATTCCTGACTGTCATGGTAACTCTAACACCTAATACCGTGGGATAATAAAGTAAAAAAAAAAAAAAAAAAAAAAAGAAGGAAACTGTAGCAAGACTTTGTAAATGAGCGAGAATCATTTAGCTGCACTGCCAGGGGAGAGAACTCATACCGAGAAAGAAGGCCCGAAAGCTTGACCTTGGATGACAGTTGACCAAACGAGGAATGGGGCAGAGGAGAGGAGGAAGTGGGGGGGGGGGGGGGTCCTGGTGATGTGCAGGGGCAACGGCTAGCTCAGAGACTCTGGGAACTTTGAAGTACTCTGCAGGCTCTCGGCAGCCACTAAAGCGTTTCAAACTGGTTCTTCAGTCTGATGCCAGGACACGGCCTTGAACACTGCTTTCATCATTTAATTTTTTTTAAAAAAAGAAGAAAATAGTCAAATTATTAACACAGTACTTAATTTATATGCAACAGCAACAAGTTCATCAGCTTTCCATATTTCTTTTCTAGAGTCCTCAGTCTCCAACTCGCAAGATACCAAACACACACACGATAAAAAAAACAGAAGGAAACAATAATAATGAAAACCTAAAACATACAATAACAACAACACAATAAAACACACACACAACTGTGTTCAACATTGATGAGGCTTTTCCGACACATCTAAATGTTAGTGTCATTTTCTTTTGTTTTTCTCCACACCCCCCCCCAAATAAGAAATTCCTTACTTGGGCCTTTCCCATACGGCTGATTTCCACCCCCCAGGAGGAAACCTTTGACATATGTTTGACCCACTCACCTTTCTTGCCTAACGCTGAACCGGCCAGTCGACATCCTGTGCTTGTTTCTGCCACAATTCTGTAACAATTATTTTTCCATTTATAATTCTAGTTTGCGTGCATTTTTGCATGTTTATTTTGTTCATTCTTTTATTGATTTTTATGTCTATTTCTCACTAAGGTTATCTAAAATATATCTATTATTTTCAGCTAAAGGGTTCAAACGTACTTTCATACATTTGATCTTTTTCTTGTTATTTTTCTAGTTCACTAGTAGTGATAAGTTGTTTTCAATTCATATTTTTCTTAATAAATTTACTCTTAATTTCCACTTTTTCCATTTTAGATAGGAGGTAAACACACATACTTTCAAAAGTTGTCAAAAATTGTGCTATCTTATGAACATATCCTGAACAGCGTAATCTTCATCTTTTTCTTTTATTCAACAGAAACATGGAGAAAAAATCATGCATGGGTACATGTATGTTAACTTACTGAGAACACACACACACATACACTGTCATTTTCAGAAACATACACACATATGAGCACATGTTACCCCTCTCTACCCTCCCTCTATCCCAACACACACACACACACACACACACACACACCACCACCACCACCACCACCACCACCACCATCACCACCACCGCCACCACCAGACATTCACCAAATACCTCAAATTAAAACATCCAGCTTACATGATGCCTGTGCCATTGCCCACAGCCGATTGTTCCGATTCCTTAACGGCGTCTATCTCTATCGGCACACCAGCTTGATACTGCCGTAGCACACGCTGCACACTCTGCACCATTCCATGGGCAATCTGTCAAACATTTCAAACACAGTTTCTTGTCTGAAGGGTGGACAAGGACATTTGAGTCTTGGGAAGTACCTGCAGTTGACCCACCCCCAAGGCGGAGAGATACGGTGAACCCAAATCTCGATGAATGGGAGTGAATCTGTTGAGTACTGCAAAACACAAGCATGAAGCAGAAAGGTGCTGAGCAACTTACACAGACATGAGAGCTCATACAGATGCAACCTTTGAAACAGTGATCGCCCCTCTCTCGTTGGTCTGAGGCTATGTTGATTTAGCTGAGTAGACTACCTGGATGACAGCAAAGACGCATCACCCATGACCAAAGCAGGCCTCAGCTCTGACAGTGCTGCTTCTTTTTTTTTTTCTATATTATTTGTTTAATTAATTTCCTCCTTTTCAAGAAAACAAGTCTGCCTTTAAAAGTGTGTTTGTGAACTCAAAGAAAATTTCAAATGAAATAAAAAGCAATTTCTGTTATTACTTATCCTCTTTCAGTGAAAATACATCCATTTACTAATGTGGCAATGACATTTTCCCCTTAAGAATTTGCACAGAAAACTTAACCTAGGCACTGATACTTTTTGTTTTTTTCTTTTGTTGTTGTTTAACTTTATGGGTCTACAAATGGCCAAAAGAGAAAATTATTTCAACATGCAAAAATATTTATCAATTTATTTATAACCACTTCATCATTTTATTTTTATTGACACGTTTATTTATGTTTGTAAATTTTTGTTCTTCTTGCTGTTTTTGTTTTTCCTTCTTTTTTGTTTTTGTTTTGTTTGCTTTTTTTGTTTTTGGATAGTGCAGAACTGTTTAGATACTTGAAAGCATAACAGTGCATTTTCATCGGCACACTTTCTGTTCTGATCAGTGGTCAGTCTTAATCATGACCTTGGATCACTAGAACAGTGTCAAAATTTCTTCTGCAGTCAAATCTTGCTGTTTGTTAACCAGTCAACAACACAGGCCACATCTAGGCTGAACTTCTTTACTGTGTACAAATGAGCAGGAAGGGACACCACTCTTGTGAACTTTCACACAACTTTTTTTTTTTTTTTAACCACACGCAGTGAGTGCCATTTAAGTACCTGTTTGTTTGTATGTTCTATTATTGAATTTTGTTTTTTTAACAGACATTAATGATGATTAATCTTTGATCTGAAAGAAGCCAGTCTAGCTTTCCCATTTGAAATACATCTGGAGTGGGGCTCAGTTGTCAATGCAGTTCTTGTCAAATGACATCGGATTACGTTGACCGTTTTGGGCTTATTTACTGGTGAATCATTTGCTGACTGTTAAAGTTTAATGTCCGGGAAAAACATTACATGGAAGGAGACTTACAGTGTACTCAAAATGGCAGTTTACTCTTTTTTTTTCTTTTTTTTTTTTTTGTGTGCTGCTGTTGTTCTTTCACTCGTGTCTCATCATATGTGATGCCACCCCCCCCCCCCCCCCACACACACACACACACAAACACACACACACACACAAGCACACACACACAAACACAAGCACGCACACACACACACACACACACACACACACACGATGTAGTCCTATCATAGAGCACACACATATTTACCTATTTCATAAAATTCGAATCAATTGACACCACAGTTTATAAATAATAACATTCTCAAGAGAAATAAAACCAGCCCATGCTAAATGGATTAATCAATCATTCTGCTTACTTTTAGCATTCACTTTCACATAAAAAGTAAAAAAAAACAGTTAAAAATCAAATTAGACCAACAAAAAAATACATTCAAAAGCCCTACTGGCAAATGGACTCACAGAACAGGCTGGTATGGATTATTCCTGTGTTGACAACGTCATTACCTAGTTGCATGATGACAATGCTTGAGAAAGAATATTATAGATTACAATGAAGGTACGCAAGAATGGTTACTTAATTGCTATGACACTGGCATTCTGGTCTTAAAGCAAACAAACAATCAAACAACAACTACAGCAAAAAAAGCCAAAAATCTGCAGGCCAAGTGGTCTGTGATTTGTGGGGCACTGTCACATTCTAAAATAAGGTATCAATAAATTCATATGTTGGAATGCTGGAAATCTTCCAGTTCATTTTTTTTTATTCATGCTTTTTTTTTTCTCTCTCTTCACTCTTTTCCAGACAGGAGTGACAGCTGAGTGGACAGATTACAGGACTCGCAGTCTTATAGTCAAAGGTTCGAGCCTCAGAAGCTCCAAGTGGGTCAATAAAGAACAGGATTGTTCTGATCTCTCATGTGAACACAGGCACTGACCTGTAAATGATTCAGTATTCTTTGTGCGTGCACACATGCACAAGATCACGTATCAAAATGAAGGATTCTGCATTCCATGCCAGCCTTCAGAGGGTTACAGAAACATAAAAAATACCCAGCATGCCCCGAAACACTTTGAGAATAGCGGGGCACCATCAACCATTTCTATTTACAACTGAAACGTTCATGATTATGGACAGCAACATACCGGTGACTTATTCTCTTTCCAGCTGCAATATGCAGGGTGTGATTCCCATGCACTGAATGCCTTATCACCATTTCCACATGAGCTGTTTCCTGTTTGGCCTATAACATTAGGCTACTGGTCATCCTGTGCCTAATTTCCATAAAAGACCACCAGTGACCACAAAATGCACTGTCAGAAACAAAGGAAAATATGCTTGATATTTTAAAAGACTACGAAGCATGCACACACAAATGTAAGCATAGTTTGTATTTCAACGCATCATGTTTTTGCGTTACAATTATAACAAAGCAGCTCTGTGCTCTCAGGCACTTGACTTGCTAATATGGCTCTTTCTCTTGTGCTGAGTGGTGAATTCCAACACAAATATGGCACAAGGCTACAGGTTTGCATTCTGAGGAAACCGCCAGTTTGGCCACTTGTCAACTAGACAACGATCTGGGATATGACAAATATGTACTGAACCTTCTGCAGACCATTAAAGCACACTGACCCACACTCACCTTGATAGGAAGAACACCAGCTACAAATGCTGTACCAGTGATGCGAGTGATCTCCCCTCTCTCCGTGAGCTTGGCAGCCGTTAACACTTTCGTCGGGTGAGACGTGGTCATCACCTCACCACCCCCTTTAGGATAGTACCCACTGCAAACACATGTAGGTTGAATCTATAATCCAACAAGGTTCCCCCATACTTCAAGTTTTGAAAACCAAGGTCTTTGTAAGGATTTTGTGGAACTTCACAAACATTACCAGAAACGAATACTGATCCTGAACTACTGTGAACCTGCTCAACAAAGACAATAAACAAACATGTACTTGTGTGACTTACATTTACTTCTTTTAGAAAATTGTGTATAACATTATGATAGACTAATGTCTATTTAACACAAAACTGTGAATAAAAACATGATAATCTCTTTCAAATGACGTTCCTGCGTCATGCCCTTTCCACTGCTGTCATTCAGCCCGGAGAATTATCCACCATTTATGTTGTCACAATTATGTCATTCGGGGTATATACCCCATGCTCTGCACTGACAACTACAAAGCCTAATGAATGAAGCCCAATTGCCTTCGCTGGATCAGGTATACTTCCAACAGGTAACATTGGCAAAACGTCTTCATATATCCTCCCTCACACACACACACCTCATGTCGCTCAGGTTTTTTTTTTCTGTCCATCCACAATACTACAGCAACAGCATCACTTCACTAACTCCACTTAAAACTATACTGTATAAATTGTGTAGTCTTTGCTCCCATGTCCATGGACAATTTCCCTTTCCTTTTTTCCTACTCTAATCCTTCCATCACGGGCTGGCTAACTGTAAAGCCAGCATCTACACACATACAGCATGTGCTATAAACAGGCCAAGTAAATACTGGCTGGCTTCTACAGTGTATGGCGCCCTGTGAATCACCCTTTCTTACTGCCAATGTTGTCCATCGTAGCCCAGCGCTTTCACTAATCAATTAACACTAACCATACTATCTTTCGCAGTTCAGCGCTTTCACTAATCAATTAACACTAACCACACTATCTTTCGCAGTCCAACGTTTTTACTAATCAATGAACACTAACCACACCATCTTTCGCAGTCCAACGTTTTTACTAATCAATGAACACTAACCACACCATCTTTTTTTGAGTGTCCGTGCTTGAAAAGTTCTATTCTGTTCTAAGCTGGATATCAAAGATCAGGCACACTTAAATGTAAGACTAATGTGCGCAACAGTTTTGATGTGATGTGGACATCAAAAACCACTCGATATAAACACTACGGAAAACTTTCCTATTCCTATGAAAGATAACGGTAAAAATGTACATAATAGTATCTAAAATCCATTGTTACTCTCTTTGAGTAGATGTGACAGCACCTTCAAAAGGCAGATGCTCCCAAAAATGTACATAATAGTATCTAAAATCCGTTGTTACTGTCTTTGAATAGATGTGACAGCACCTTCAAAAGGCAGATGCTCCCTCATGCTGGCTCCAGGGCTAACTAAGCAAGCCATGTCGTAAGGAGGGCATTTCAAAGATGGCGTCCTGCATATGCTGGATCAAACAGTCACCATGGAACACCATCAGAATGACCCTGCACCCGCGCAGTGTCTCCTCTAGAGAGATGCTTCATGATGACTTGACACTGACTGCTCTCTGCAGACTACCCTGCTGGGGACAGGACAAACTTCAGCGTGGCTGTGAATGGGACTACTGAGAGACGGAAGAGACAACACCATCACTACCACCACCAAAATAGAAAAAAAAAAAAGAAAAAGGCAAAAAAGCTACTATAAACTAGTGCAGTGTTCAGAGAGGACCATTTTACAAAACACAGGGACTTTTCCAACCAATTCAAGGACAAATCACTTTGGTGCACAATCCAGTGCAATCCCTAAAAACAGATGCATCTGCAAGGACTGTGCGTGGAGAATCTGTCTCCTCGTTCAATGTAACAATCTTTTGATGTTTGATTACTGTAGAATCTCAACATCCAGCACTTGGGATTCTCAGCCGGAATAGCTCAGTTGGTAGAGCGCCGGACTCGTAATCTTGGTGATCCTGGGGTTACGGGTTCTAACCTCCGCCGGGGGCGTTTCGGTACAGGGGGATTTTTCCCTCGGAGTTAACATTGGTTCTGACTCCATTTCCCATACAGTCCTTCGAATGAGACTATAAACCGAGGTTCCGTGTGTGAACGCACGCATAACATCTTGCACACACGTAAAATCCCATCACCAACTTTGGAAGAATTAGGCCAGTTTGGCCGTTGGTATGGATGACACGTTACACATAGCATGCACCCTGCGTGAGAAATGGAAAGAATGAAGGAAGTAAGGAAAATGAGTGATCGATATTGAACGATACTGACTGGATGACACGGGAGATGACTGAATGAAGCGCCACTGGCAGCTCTTCAGTCGGCACTACCCAGGTAGGCAGCCCGTTGTGTAAACGAGTGTTGATTGTAAAGCGCTTAGAGCTTGGTCTCTAGCCGAGAATAGGCGCTATATAAGTATTCATTATTATTATTATTCTACTGGGGTGTTTTGAAATGAATCCAGATGGCTATTTATTCAAATCACTGTTTCCAAAATAAACACACACACACACACACACACACACACACACATACACAACACACACACACACACACACATACACACACACACACACAACACACACACACACACACACACACACACACACACACACACACACACACACACACACATACACACACACACACACACACACACACACACACACACACACACACACACACACACACACACACACACAACACACACACACACACACACACACACACAACACACACACACACACACACAAGCTCATTTCATGTTGTGTAAAGCCCAGTGAACCACCAGGGGACACATAAAGGCATGCCAATTTAAAAAGGGAAAAGAAAAGGCACAGAATCAGTTTATTCCAAAAACCAAAAAAGTTGTTTGAAACCAGATCTACTTTCCACAACATCTGTGATCAAGTGAAAATTATTGACCTCTTAAACACACAAAAATCACATCCGGTCTTCATACAGTCGCCAGTGAAGGACTTAAATCTGATGTCATTAAAAATTCAAACACTCTGTAGGCATGTGTTTCATATTGAGTGGCTCATCACACAATAAGCACCATGAAGCCTCCTCATTTAACGGAGCATATGCGTAAAATGAGTGACCTGTATAATAAGCATAAAACTGTTTCATTTTTGTCGCCACCAGTGGCAGATAGAACTCTTTAAGGTTTGAATGGATCTAGAGGAGTTTACCGATCTGCTTGTGTGTTCCACTTCCAGTTCTCTTGCCATCTGTCTCTATGTAACTATAAACTTTTAGCTTCAGATCTGCACAAGGGATAGATGATTGGACAACTCACTATTTGTGGCATTTTTGGCAAGATGATAGGCCGACTCAATGCCTCAAAAGCCAACACTATAGGGAACCCAAGCGATGTTGTGACAATAAGAATGAGAAGGGACATACACACACACACACACACACACACACATACACTCACACACACACCACTACCACCACCCCACCCTGTCATAAAAGTAACAGTAATGCTGGTGTAGAGAATGTACTGTCACACGCACATGAACATGTGTGCATGAACACACACACACACACACACACACACACACACACACACACACACACACACACACACACCCCCATCATCACCAAATCATAAAAGTAACAGTAATGCTGTCGCAAAGAACATACACTTACCGTCTCCTTATATCACAGTCAAAGTTCATTCCAAACTGTTTAGCTATAGGCTTGAAAACCTGAAAGGTAAACAAAAAACTACATGACTGTATGCAAGAATTAATAAAAAACCACATATGAAAGATTCTGATTCCATTATCAAATGTGAACATGAATCGTAAAAAAAAAAATTTTTTTTAAAAAGGAAAAAAAAAAGAGAAAAATAGTGAGTCCATTTCAAAATACAGATCAAAGTAAAAACAATGAAACCGCATTCTGTCAACAACGTGCTTCAATCAACCAACTGATGATCAGATACATTTTCACAATCTTTAATCTTAAAGGATAGCATTTGGAATCAGCGTGTGTATTCTGCACATAATAGCTAAAGATGCTATAATGTGAATCACTTCATAAAAATTAATTCACTGACATACAGTGCTCATCATTGTCATTAATGGCCCGGTATTTTAACTTTCAAAGCTGTGCATACACGTCAGCCAAATTATATCCTTCAAAAACCAATAATGTCATCAACAACAGATACTCTGGACTGGGGATAATCACAAAATGTTATATATTAGCTGAAAAAAAAAGTAATCACAACATGCAGCTCTCCTGCTCCATTAAATGGATATAAACCCAATCCTTCAAACTAACAATGTTCTTCATATTTCAAAACGTTTGGGCAGAGTAGTCAATAAGCAGCAACTCTGACCAAAATTACTCCAGAGCAAAATCAAAACAAAAAGGAAACAATTTTTTTGCCATCGGTGAATTCTCACTGTTCAACAGCAAGTGAAAATGTCCAAATACTAAAGATAGGGACTTTAAGCCACTGTGAGATTACACATAAGTCGACACTCACCCTTATTGTGTAATCAACCTGGGAGCCATGTCTGCGTTGGTGCCGCCACGCAGAACCACCTCCGTTGGGGCACCACCAAACAGCAGGCAGGGCAAGGCTGCTTGCATCAGCAGGCATATACTCCTACAACAGCAGAGGAATGGGGACATGCCCAGGGGCTAATGCATATCAACTGTTAGGTTTTATGTCATTTCCTCTCCTTATTCAAAGGTCAACAGTAAGGCCTGCTTGGGACAGAAATTCATCATGATCGTCATACTACGCAGTCCCTAACCCCCCCCCCCCCCCCCTCCTATACCCAAATTTGCCCTTCTTTACCCAATTTCACTTTTTGTAGCTGCCTTTCCGGAAAGAGTCTACAAACAAAGAACATGTTGGAGAAAAAGAAATAAAAGAAAGAACAGAAAAAGAACTACAGAACAAAAAAAATCAAACAAACTGATGAGCTGACCCAACAAAATCCACCTTTCAACAGGCTACATGAGGCACAGACCATGATTCATACATTCAGCCTGAACAGACGATCACTCAAATTTTTTTCAAAAATCAGCAAAGTGCGCTCTTCGATCGCTTCTTTTCATACTTTAAATCAATCTGTCGAAGCTTTACTTTTATGGGATTACTCTTTCCTTTTAAAAGTTTTATCGGAAATTTGGAAGTCAACAGTTTCCATGAACTTGGGGGAGCAAAAGAGCTGCACATTTTCATAAGAACCACTCTCTACAAAGCGCCAACTTACAGAACGGTAATGATCTATCGGGGGAGCCATGTCTGTGTCAGTGCCACCGAGGTAGGTGACAGAGACAGTGTCACCGGCGAATGCTGCACAAGGCAGGGACAGCTGCAGTATCAGACAGACACTCCTGCCAGAGAAAGTACAGGTGTCGTTTTTCTTTGGAGAATATAGAAGAAAAGTAAATGGGGAGGACTAAGAAAGTTTACATTTTCACCAAGTTATCAGGTAGAGCGTTATACTTTTACTGCAACAGAGATGAAGGTTAAAGTTAACAAACTATACCTACAAATTCATTTCAGAGTGATTGATGGTGAAAGATCAGTTCCTGTCAATATTCTATTAAAGCTCTCTTTCTCTCTCACTCCCTATATTCGCTTAGTAATCGATGTTCTCTAAGGAACTCATATCAAACACAAACACACACACACACACACACACACGCTTACTTGGTCACCCACTTCAGTCAGTCATTTATTCAACACCCCAAACCACCCATCCCCACCATCATCCACCTAGCCCATTTCTCCTCTCCAGCACCATCTGCCTTAACCTTGAGCATCATAGCAATCAAACGAGATCAATGCAGCTGAAACGAATGAGGCTGTCTCATTTATGTTGTAGACTCAGTCAGGTAGCAAGCCAGCCAGTCTTAAAATGCATGTGCAAAGATTCTCTATAATGATCTTTGCCATCATGTTCCTGCAACAGTGAGATCTGCATACGAAAAGCGTGAACTGCTATGCTTGGTATATCTGCATCATCAAGTGTATGTCAGTATGGAAGGGGCTTTTTTCGCATTGTCTCAGCTTTCCTGCCTGTCGGTGGTCTAACCCCTAACCCATTCATTCCAGCTCCCCCAGCTCTCCTTTGGGAGCAATCAATATCAAATTGCCACTGTCCACCCATCAGAGCAGACACAGCACAGCTACCGAGTGACTTCAGTGAAGTTCAAAAGCGTTGCCTGTTCTGATCCAATACACTCACGGCACCACCTACTAAGCCCTGTGCTGACAATAGTAACGGCTTAGTCATAAAGCAAGCGCGTCAGCATGGAAGAGTTTTCCTTTTTCTTTCCCCCTGTCTCAGCTTCCCTACATTACCCCCAACTCATTCACTCCAATTCCTCCAGCTCTCCAAATGGAGCAATTATCATGAGATTGCCACTGTCAACCTGCAGGAGGAGACACTGCAAAGCTACCAGGTGACTTTAATAGTGTTTAAAAATGTTGTGTGTTCTGATCCAGCACCCTCAGGGCCCAGCTTTCTAAGCCCCACTCTGACAACAATACCCCCTTAATCATAAAGCAAGCATAAATGAATGTCCCCTTCTGAAGGGCATCACAAAACCATTCAACAACATTCCTCATCAACTCGCCCTTACTGATGACTGACTAAAACTTACCAAAGGCACGGGCAGGGAGATGAAACTGAAACTTTATTTCGCCAAAAGAATGCAGTATTAGGGGCCATAGAATCTTAGAATTTTGTGCCATGACGGTCAATGAGAAATATGATGAAGATGATGCTATGGGCTTCAATTCTAGTCTAGACTATATGACAGACCTGAATTCTTTGCTTCCTCCCATATCACATTTCAGTGTCAGCCAGGTCTGATAGGTACAGACACGTGCAGTGTGAGTCTCGAAATCTGAGCAACAAACCCTCAGAGATGCATCCATTAATCAAGTGGATGAAACTTCACTATGTGGTTCCACTCTTTCGTTCTGAGCCCACTGTACATTCAAGTTTGGGCAGGAGCCAGTAAGGACCAACATTCCTCCAAATAAATGGCTCCAGTGGAAAGTAAAGCCACACCCTTCAAACCTGCAGTCTGCAACTCTAACTACTGTGCCATGGCAGCTGGTAGATTTTTTTTTCTTTGTCTGCACAATACTACATTTACCTCCAAATCAAGACCTCCTTCCTTTTAAGACCCTTTGATCTAAAAAAAAAAAAAAAATGGGGGGATATGCACCATGGAGAGATTCTGCGGTATTCCATCACGGCAAGGAAAATCATTGTCAGATTCTCACCCTGCTGTTTTAGTATCTGCTCTGTAACTGCCCGCCTTGATCTGTCCAGGCTGAAAGGTGATCTCTGTGGAGCCGACCTGTGCCCCTCTGAGTGTCCCGCCACACAGCTCCGCAATGAGCTGTAAGCCAGTCAAATGCTGCGGTCTAACAGAATAAAAACAATAGTTAGATAGAGAGACAGAGGGGGGAGGGGGGGGGGGGCAAGTGGGTGGGAGGGGGGGGAGAGAAAGTGACAGAGACAAAGACAAAGTCAGAGAGAGAGAGAGAGAGACTATGCAAAGCATTTACGTAACTATAAAGTATGTTGTCTGTAACTGTTGCTATATGACCATGATGAAAATTCACAGAAAGTTTTTTTTTTGTAACTACTGTTACTACTGTTGTGGATGGAATCTGTTACTTTCCTGCAATTTTCCATAAGGTAGATACAACCTTTAAAACCTATCTCACACAGAATAAATTTTATCTCCATTACAACACAACTCAGAAAACAATTATGGCTACACGACAACTTAGTGAAGGTTGTTTTCCTTTCCAAACCATGTCAGCCATGTATGCAAGATTTTGTTACACAACTGTTACAGTGATAATCTATGACTCTGTGTGCGTGCGCGCGCGTGCACGTGTGCGTGCATGTGTGCGCAAGATTCTGTTACACATTACTGTTACAGTGATAATGTATGACTCTGTTTGTGTGCAAGTGTGTGCATGTGCATCCAAGTGTGTGTGTATGTGTGTGCGTGTATGTGTGTGCATGTGTGTGTGTGTGTGTGTGTGTCTGTATGTGCATGCATGCGTGCATGTGTGTGTTTGAAAACGGAAAACTGGACCCTAATGACCCTTTAGAATTCTACTGAAGTCAGACAACTGCTTAAAAGCAACAGCCTGCAGCAGTTTTGCAACATATCAATTGTTTATTACTTAACACTTTTTCCAATAAGGAAGCCATTTCCTGGTTTCCAAACCTTGTGTAAAAGGGCCTGTAGTAAAATGGTTAGAGCGTTTGCTTGCCCTGGTTACATTTGTGAGTCCAAACCACACATGAAGCTGGCCTTTTTTATCTTGAAGGCCCTCTCTGTCTAGCCAGCAGTAAATGGGTACCCATGATTCTGGGATTGTTAAAGCAGCAGCAGGTAAGGTATGAGTTCCCTCTTCCATCATACCACACCCTGGACACGGTGAGCCTCTCACAATTCACTGCCCTTATAGCCTTTAGACGATCTGACTTCAACTTCTTGTTTTAACTTGTCTACAGCACACACATTACAAACAAGGAAATTTACTTCTTCGTTGTTTACACCTCCATCTCTCGCTTCAAATTCTCTTTCACTTCATGCACTTTAAATCCAGTGTTCTTTCCAGTACCTGAGAAAATGTGTTTCAATGAAGTGTCAACAGCCTATAGTCTCATGCTGTCGTCTTCTATAGACTGCTGTAACAGTGTTAAAACTTTAGAAAGCTGGCCGTAGTGGACTGACAACTGAACATATCACCTGGACTAAAGTATTACCTATATTACAAACAGAATTCAGAAAGAAGAAAAAAAAAACTGTCACCAGTATCTGAGACCGCTTCATGAGCAATGAAATATCACCAATTCATGAAAATTATTCAATGGTACTACAACAAATTTGTCTTGTGCACTCCTGACAATAACACCATGGACAGTTAAAAATTCAGCACCTTTACTGGTTTTGTTTTGTTTTTTGTTTGTTTGTTTTTTGGACAGGTTTGTGATAGATAAGATGGTAAAAACTATCTTCCCTCCACAATTTTCAAACATACAAGCACATAAACGTACATGTCCAAAGCACACATGAAGCATTCACAAATTTTGACAATTTGGGAAAACTCCTTTCTGAATCCATGTGCTTCTAGATTTTCAAATGTGCTAAACATTCTCTTTTTCTGCTGAAACATAAAAGTAAGTTAGATGCACTGACAGCAGATATTAAGAAAACTCATGTCTCATTCCCCACAAGTGTCTAGACATCCTCTGAAACTGGAGAAAGAAAAATTAAACACAAAGTTGTAAACATAGTTCTTTTAATTGAAACATTCTTTAAGAGTCAGTCTTTGATGGGGAAGGGAGTGAAAGTCTTGTCCACAGTATGCATAAAGGAGAGGCACATACTCATTACAATTAGCATGTGCCTGGATGAGTTTCCTGTATGTGGCAGGCATTTTAAACTGTCCAATATGTGGTGGTAAACCCATCTTGGGAGCAATTTCACTGAGTCTGATCAGAAATCATTTGTCATTTGAAATGAATACTGTGACAGTGCAAGGCTACATCATGGTGACAGGTTCAAGTCTGACTCAGTTTAACAGCACACAGAGCAGCAATGCTACTTGTCAAAACACATACTTTCATTACCAGTTTATCACTTGAACACATCGCTGCATTCAGGCAATCCATATAAAATCAGACTTAATTTTTTTAAGCAATCCTTCATCATCATGTGCTTAAATTTTTAGGCAATTCACATATTGAATGAGAAGTTGCCTTTTTATACATGTACTAACTGATAAGATCATGAAATACAACTGCCTGATTACACAGATTGCCTATATGTTTTCTAAAGATCAGTCTAAGCTGCTCTCAGCTCTTTTCATCCACACATAATTGCTATGAATGGATAAACAAACAAACTACGATATAAAAATCATTATGACTCAAATCACATATGTAAGTGTGCTGTGTGTTGTATAGTGCAAGTATGCCTTTGTCCATTTGCTGGTTTGCACATTCAATGCTAAACCACTGGAATTTGATTCAATTCAAAGCAGAGAAACAATCAAAATCCCTGTTTCAAAAAGAAAAAAAAAATGAAGAAAGAAAAGAAGAACTTAAAAAAAAAAAAAACCACTCCCAGATCTGTAAAGAAGAAGAAGAGGAAGGAGAAGAAGAAAAAAAGAACAAAGCTCTGTAAAGAAGAAGAAGAAGGATCTGTTGCCAGTTTTTTAGCATTCACTTACCTCAGCCCAGGGTTGCTCCGCCCTGCACGTATGTTATTGACAGTGACAGACTGTCCCAGCAAACAGGACAATGCCGCAGCATTTCTCAGGATCTGACCTCCCTGTACATGAAAAAGTTTAAGTCACATGAACAAGAGAGACAGAAAAATGGAGACATGAACACATAAGCATTCCTGCATGGCCATACAAATGACAAAACAAACTGCCAACTCATTCTAAACAAACACATCCCATTTTAACACAGCCTGAAGACTTGTGAGTGCCTCATGGAGTATAGATCTTTTATTTTTCCCTGTGACATTAACACTCTCATCAAATATTGCTGACCCACCCCTTTGCAGATACTTGCCTGTTGCACTTACTGTAAACCAACCCTACTTCAGTTTAGCTAGTTTCAGGATCACCTGACTTTACAGTAGAATCTGGAAAAACTTTCAAGCTCCGGCTGCAACATGGGATTAGCATTTCAGTACCAATTATTAGCACATCATCAACATAAAAATTATCTTCCAATACTTCTGCAAATAATAATTAAGTTCATAGTATGTGTCCAGCAATTCCTACTTAGGCATCACACTGTCCAATGACCTTCAGTTAGGTGATTACATCTTTAAGACCACCAAAAGAGCCAGTGCCACCTTGGGCTTCCTGGAGTACCTGAAGCATGGCATTAGCTATTGTACCACACTGTACCTTGAAGTTGAACGGTAAGCAAAATACTTATTTGATATTACTTACTTCTCTGTTCTAAATACATCAATCTTTGTAGGCAAAAAAGCCCACACCCCAAAGCTAATCAAGCCTTGTCCCTTTCCAGGGTGAGGGCCTGATGAACAATAAGAACGTACACAGTTTCTTTCCTTTCTGTTGGTCTTGGAAATAATATAATTATCATCATCTCAACAAGTTTCAGTCAGTGGTTTTAACTTAAAACATCTCTCTCAGCGGCCCATGGAAACGTGCAAACCCTTCAACTTCATTGAAAAAAAAATATCGTCGAATACCGTCGCAATATAATCAAGTTGGTTTTGCGACTTATGCAGCCAGATCCAGATATCAGACTGCTGATCGTCACCCTGGCTGCCGGGAGTCACACACACACACACACACACACACACATCCACACACACACACATTTAAAACAGAAAAAGTACCCCTTCGAGAACGCTGCCATCAATGACTATAGCACCAGATGCTGCCATCCTCTTTCACGAAAATGTAAGTACAGTGTCTCTACTGAAGATGTGTGCCACGGCAATATGCCAAGTTTTCGTTTATCCCGTCTGGATGTCCACGAGTTTGTGAAATATCGACTGCTGGCCGGCCGGCTTCCGGTGGCCTAGAATGCGCATCAATAATTTATTTATGCATTTATTAAAAGTCAAGGATCTTACCAAATCAAAATGTATATCTAATTATCCATTATTTATCATTCATTTTTCAATCATTATTATTTTTTTGGGAAGAGTAGATCATGCTTATTGCCAACTTGATTCGGCTGGTGCATTCTGGAAGTCGTCTGCAGACAACTTTCATTATTTACGAAACAGCGAAGATGGCTGCTCGAGCCATAGGCCGAGCGACTGTGCGAGCTGTTACGAAGAAAAAGTTGACTCCTCAAAGAGCTCCACTCGTTTTGGTAACATTTTTGAATTCATTCGATGTTGATGTGCAGTATTTATTGTTGTGTCAAGTGTATTATTTTCTAGTCTCCTAGTTTTCCCTGTTGCGTAAGATGATTATTGACCTTGGTGTTTGTGTGTTGTCTGCTGGCATTGGCACTCTGAACCACTCTTGAACTGACGCTGCTGTTGTTACACAGACATTATAATTTTTATTCTCATATTGTTCTGTACATATTGATAACTTTTCAGCTCAGGATTTAAGAGAAGCTTTAATCAGAGCACATTGATAATTGATAAAATTGTTGACAGATCAAAGCTTTAGAGAATCGCTCGACTTACGACTAGTTTCAGTCATATTTCCCATCTTCTTCTTCTTCTTCCGAAATAGAGCCGGGCCGTTAGGCGTAGAGGCTCTGCGATGTGTCGTTGTCGCTTTGCTGTGTCTCAGGCTTAGTTGGCTTGATGAACTGATTTAAAACTATATACATGGGTTGATGGGAGGGTTCAGGGAGAGACTGGGGGTGGCTGCAGGTAGTGGGGACTGCAGCTCAGGCGGTTCCTGAACGCCTCCAGTGTAGGTGCTGATGTGGTGGTGGTTGGTAACTGGTTCCACTCCCTGATGGTGTGGGGAAAAAAGGAGTGGTACAGAACTGGATGGGTTACCCGCTCCTGGTGGATCTTCTGTGTGCCTCTAGTCCGTTTGTCTGAAGGGCGGTAGAATGTGGTGGGGTTGAGGTCTACCAGCCCATTGTGGATATGGTAGAGCATCAAAAGCCTATTATGGTGCTGACGCTCTTCGAGGCTGTCCCACTTGAGGTGTTTAAGCAGCCATGTAACTGTGCCTGATGTCCTGTTGTGGAAATTGTTGCAGGCATATCTTGCTGCTCTCCTCTGAACCTTCTCCAGGAGTTGGGTGCCTTGCTGTAAGTTTGGGTCCCATACGGTGGAGCTGTATTCCAGTGTAGGTCTGACCATGGTGGTATATGTGGCAGCTTTGATCTCTTGGGTGCAGTCCCTGAAGTTTCTTCTGAGAAAGCCCACCGTTCTGTTCCCCTTGGCTGCCACTGTTTCCACGTGTCGGGTCCAGGAAAGATCATCCGCCATGGTCACGCCTAGGTACTTACTGGAGCTCACCGTATCCAGTGTTTGTCCGTGAAGGGTATAATCTGTCTGTATAATTCTCTTGTGTCTACTTGGAGAGACTCGGATGGTGTTGCACTTGCTTGCATTAAAGCTCATTTGCCAAGTGTTTTCCCAGTCTTCCAAGTGAGTGAGGTCGGCTTGTAGCAAGGCTTGGTCCTGGCGACTGCAGATCTTCCTGTAGAGGAGACTGTCGTCTGCAAACAACCTGGTGTGTGAGGCCTTGACTACATCCGGCAGGTCGTTAATATATGCTAGAAATAGCAGCGGGCCCAGTACGGTGCCTTGAGGGACTCCAGATAGTACTGCAGCAGGGGACGAGTGTGTACCTTCGAGGGCAACTTGCTGGCTTCTGCCGGTGAGGAACGCCTGGATCCAGCCGAGTGTGTCGTTCCTCACTCCGTAGTAATGCAGTTTGCTCAGTAGATAACAATGCGGTACTTTATCGAAGGCCTTCGAGAAATCGAGCAACACTACGTTCACCTGATTCCCCCCGGCTAAGTTTCTGGCAATGTCGTGGATAGTTGAAATTAGCTGTGTCTCGCATGACCTTTGTTTTCTGAAACCATGCTGCGCATCGTTTAATATCTGATGTTGGTCAAAGTGGGTCATGACGCTGCTGTGCAGAACATGTTCCAGGACCTTGCACGTGATAGACGTGAGAGAAACTGGTCTGTAATTTTCTGGTAGCTGGCGGTCACCCTTCTTGAAGATGGGTACGATGTAGGCCTGCTTCCAGTCCGTCGGTACCTGGTTGGTATCCAAGGACAACTGAAACATAGTCGTCAGAGCTGGCGCAATTTCCTCTGCTGCTGTCTTCAGTATAAAAGCTGGGACTGCGTCCGGACCTGTTGCCTTGTCAGGGCGGAGATTCTGAAGAAGTTTACGGACTCCTGGCACGCTGACTGTAATTGGTGGCATATCTGGGTACGGGCTTGGTCCTTTGGATGGAATGGTAGTGGTGTCTTCCTCTGTGAAGACGGACTTGAATTGATCGTTAAGGATCTCTGCTTTGCCTAGGCTGTCGCTTTTCAAGAACCCATCTTTGTTCTTCAGGGGAGAGACGCCCTCTGTATCCTGACACTTGCTTTTGACGTATGCCCAAAACTTCTTAGAATTGGACCTGAAGTCATTGCATACAACTTCTTCTATATATTTCTTGCTAGCCTGTTTAATCATATAACGTGTCTGGGCCTGCAGTCTCTTGTATTTGTCTAAGTCTCTCTTCTTTCCCGTCTTCTTCGCTTTCTTGTGCGCTCGCTGTTTTCTACGGATAGCCCGGCGTATGTTGGTGTTGATCCATGGGTTAGTATGTCTGGCTGACGTAGTCTTTGTTGGGACCCGCGCTTCCATCATCTGCGTCAGCTTGTCTTTGATCTCCTTCCAGGCATGCTCAGCGGCATCTGGTACTGTGGGGTCAGGCTTGAAAGACTGCAAACTCGCGAACGTCTTCTTTGATCGCCTCAATGTTGGCTTTCTTCCACAAGTATATCTTGCGGCGAGGTGGTCTGGGATGGTGGGGAGCTAGTGCTGTGTCATAAAGGATGACATCATGATCGCTGTTGCCAAGTGGTGGTAAAGGTTTACATCTGGTTTTGAAAGTAGGGTGTGATGTCATGATGAGGTCAAGGATGTTTCCTCCTCTGTGGGTGGTGTAATCAACTTGCTGCTCTAAGTTGTTGTCCACCATGATGTCCAGGAAGGTCTGGTTTGCGCGTTCTGGGTATCTGTGCCCTTGGATGCCTAGCGTTGTCCAGTTTATGTCTGGCAAGTTGAAGTCACCGCCAATAACAATCACACTGTTCTTAGACTCCTTCTTCAGGCTCGTAATTTCTTCTTTTGTAGCGGTCAAGTATTCTTCATCTACTCTCTTAGGTGGTCGATAATAGGCTGCTACTGTCATCTTTCTCTGGTCCCTGATTTGAATAGTCCCGCTGAGAAGTTCTACTCTTTTTGAACTTTTCACTTCACTAAGTTCTAGGTCTTTCTTTGCTGCTAACAACAGTCCCCCCCTTGAGTCTTTGGTGGGGCGGTCTCTTCTGTGTACGTCGAAGCCCATATAGGAGGGGAAAAAACTCTGCTGTGCTAACTTCATCGTTTAGCCATGTTTCAGTCCCTATTATAATGTCTGGATCACTAGCATCTATCAGGGCTTCTAGATCTCTACATTTCTTCCTTGCTCCGTAGAAATTAATATTCAGTACTTGTAGCTGTCGCTTGTTCTTACGTTGCCTGAGGCTCTCACGCTGGTGTGCTTTCGGCGATGATGTCCTGCCAAACTCTGATGTTTGGGGTGCTGTGTTAATGTCGATTTGGTTTATTACATCTTCATCAACAGATGTTGACAACTCAGTTGAGGAAATATCTGATAGAATGGATGATAGCTGACCAAACGATGTACAACCTACTGGGACTGTGGGGGTCCGACTAGCAGGCTGTGTTGTGTCAGCCTTGTCATCTGGAATAGTGTACAACTTTGAGTTGTTGATGCTATGGCAATTGGGGCAAAACCATTGTTCCTCGCTGTCTCCTAGTCTCTCGAAGGACGCTGTGGACATGTTTACGCAGTTCTTGTGAGTCCATTTGTCACAATGGTCACACGCCACTGTCATTTTATTGCATGCTTTGGAGCATACAGTGCAGGGAAATCTAGGTCTTCTGGGGCCAGGGTTTGGTTCAGTCCCGCTAATCAGAAGTAGGATCATTGTGTGTGTCAAATTTCTATTCATGACAAGAAGTTGTCGTTTTGCAATCCAAGGTCTCTGGCGAAGCCGAACAACCGTGCAGGTCACGTAGTCTAGATTGTGGGAAAGTTCAGTGTTCCTGTACTGCTGCAGCAGATTCAAGTCATCAATCAGCGATTGAATTTCCAATCCACAGTTCAGAAATGGGTACGGGAGTGAATTAAAGTTTGTACATACCCTCTCATGGATGATTGGCGCAGTGCAGTTGTATATAAGAAGGAAAACAAAAAGCTTTGAGGGTGAACATGGCGATGTCCCAACGGGAGCCGCCATTTTGGAACTTGGTACTCCGCTCACCAGCAGTGGAAACCCTCTCCCACCACGAAAAACTTGAAGTACCAGGTATGAGCACTTGGTCAGTGTTAACAAGGAATCTTTAGTATAAATTACCCAAAGATTGGAGAATATTGGATATTTTGGGCAGGGTGGAACTTTAAAAAGTCAGGAGAGCTAAGGGCCAACACAGCCAATCGCTAGCGGATATGACGTCACATCCTCACCGATCACACTCGCCCACAGCAGAAATGAAACTCAGTTACAGCCTTCAGCTGCAGAGAGAGAGCCTCCATGGAGCAGAGTGAAAGGGCAAACATAGTCTTTGTCTGACCACTTTTTACATACACGGAAAAGTCCAGAACTACAAAGAAGCTGAATTTAAATATAGAGAAGAGCAATCAGAACTGTGTCAGGCATGCTAAACAGGCTTGATTCGAGCTCGTTTATCTGGTTGCAACTAAACTCACAGAAATCAGGAGGTGAAGGACAAGCTTGTTCATGCCCAGGCTGGACAACAGATGGTCTCATGAGTGGGGCTTCTCATTAATTTTTAATTTCCAGTGTCAGTATCATGAGTGAGTATTTACTGATATCTGTGCTCATTGATGTGGTCATAGTCAAAAGATAGCAGAAAAAAGCAAAGCAAACAGGTCCATTTATAAATGAAGAATAAGGTGGTTTACCGGTTTTCATATTTCCAAACAGGTCAGTCCGGCTGGTTGGGTTTGCAAACCTCACACACATAGATCAGATACAAATCAATATCAAACTAATAGGAGAAAAATGTTTGTCAGAGTTTATACAATGTCCCCAAAGCTCTCTGTTCAGCGCATTTGTGAATATGTTTGTTCATATATATGTATACATATGAGCATTATGTTAATGTCACAAACTGTAAACATCCATTTTGACAGGCTTTATAAAAATCGAGAACCTCTTTTTGAAATGTGTCCTTAGCAGAATACAAAAACTTTTGCTTTAAATTACGTTTATGCATTGAAAAGTTTTTACATTGAGTGTAAATACCCTTTAAAGAAAACTTTCAGGGATGAGCTAAATCCAGAAACAATAGGTCAGAACTGGCCACCTGCCCAAACTTTTTAGCATTACAGAGCTTTATTTTGTGATCCTCAACTTAAAGCTCATGTTTTCACTACCAAACTGTTGACTAGTCTTTGCTTCACCTAGAGATAAAATAGACAGTTTCACTCCCTAACTTAAGCTGGCTAAATGTATTGTAGAAGAGAACAGCTTCTTGAAAAGTCGCAAGAGTTGGAGTGACTTCTGGTGAAGAGTGAAAGGAGAATATTAAGATTTTAAATATCCTTATGAGTAATTGTTGAATAAGGAAAAGACCTCCAAGTGATGCTTTGTTTCATTTTAGATTTCTTACGACAGTGGTATAGTGTATGAATATACCAAAAGTAAACACTGACCTGGTGAAAATGTAACATGAACAACAGATTCATCATAGAAATAGTCATTTCCTTTGCAAGTGAGAGATTCAGAAATAGTGTTATTGCATTTAGTGGAACATGCTTCCTTTTTTTAATTTCAGACACAAACTGCTGTGAAAAGGCTGAAGACTTTAATGGAGGAAAGACCAGAAATGGTAAGCCAGCTGGATTTTGTTTTTTTTCCCCAGTGTTTATATTATCAAAATGTAAAAAAAAATAAGCTGAAAAAAAAATTAAAAGCTGTTCATCATAGCTACTTCGCTCTCTTTCTCTCATAGCCACATGATTCTCTCGCTCTCTCAGTCTCTCTCCCTCTCTCTTTTCTTTTTTTTTTGAACACGTTATGTATAATTATCAAATTGTGCCAATTATGAGGCTCCCTCTGGCTGTTGTATTGAAGCAGTCAACTGACACTCTGAACGATTTTCAGTTTTAAAAGCATTTGGATTCTTCAGTCAGTTCAATGGTCCTGAAAGTTGAAAGTTTATTTTGTGTGTAGTAAATGTGGATCAAGGTTTTTTTTTTCTTATATTATCAGTATAAAGAGGAGTATATGGTTTGATTCTGTAAAACTCGCTGTTGTTCTTGAATGATGATGTTCTTCTTTAATAAATATATATATATTTTTTAGTACCATTTTTTTCATTACCTTTGACAAATTGATTTTTTTTTTCACTGTACATCATTAACTTAGCTTGTTTCTTTTTTTTTTTCAATAACAGGCTACTCCACAGCTATTTCTAGCCTACCTTAATGTGCAGTTATAAAATTGAAAAGTAGCAGTCACTAGACCATTGGACCCCTTTGATCCTTCCAAGTTTACGGCTGAGGCAGCCTCCCCAAGCTGGCCTGTTTAAGATGGTGTGCATGAAGGGGAGGGAGTACTTTGCTTAAACTCTAATAATAATATCTCTGAAACTATTTCATGAGGGGCTAATAATTTGATATGCTCACTTCAAAACCATCTTGTGTCAACGCAACAAGATTCCATATAATTTTAAAGCACTTTTGGACTGTTGGTGCTTCGACAAACTCAAATTTGAATTCATTCTTTGTAAAACTGTTTTTGAATGTAAGCGCTGAAAACAAAAAGGAAACACACACACACATGCTAATTAAATATTAAGCCGCAATTAACCTGTCTGTGAAGGATGAAGTTGTGTGTAACTCCCTTTCCTAGCAGTTTAATGCATATTTATGGACTGATAAACCAGGTTGAGTAGACATGCTACTTCCCCCAAACGCTGTTAGGCACAGACTCAGAATGACGGTCAGTGGCACTCAAACGTCATTTTGGCGTCATATACTGTACCATGTCAGACCATAGCATTCACGGCAGTTAGCCAGCTCTGTCAGGCCGAAGATTTTGTGTGGCTAATGCAGTAATAAGACAGTCACGTGACGCCCACCCTACTTCCGCCGAAGGAAGAAGCCGGTGTAAACTTCCTGTACCTTCATTCTCTCTCGGCCTGCCGTCCAAGCAAGATAAGTCTTCTGCTCTGTCTCGCCTTTCTTTGCCGTTGTGTTAAGATAGCCTTGTGTTTGCTCCTTGCTTGTTTTGTTGTGGCTTGCGCGCTGAACCCTTGTACCCTTGCCGGTGAGGCTTTGGTTTGGCGTGCTTTATTGATTTCACTGATTTTATCATACACGCTTCTCGCGTTTGTGCTTTGTTCTTGACACTCGCGACTTGCCACGCTTCTCGCGTTCGTGCCTTGTTCTCGACATTCGCGACTTGCCACGCTTCTCGCGTTCGTGCCTTGTTCGCCACTTGCTCCCGTGCATCTCGCATTCGGAACTCCGAGCTACACGCCGGTTTCCATCTCCTCGCTTTACTTAGCCTTACGGCCTTTTTCACTTCCATTTGGATTCCTATTCGACGACCTTCCTCGTCGTTCACACTCGCTTTCCATTACTTGCGCCGGTCGTTCCGCCATTTTGTGTCGGTCGTTCCGCCATTTTGTGTCGACGGGCCATACCGACACACATACGATCGCACCGTCTTACTCGAACAGCGCGACTTCTGCGCATTTCCAGCACTATCAGTGCCCCTTCCGAGGTTGGTCGAGCTCTTCCTATCCCTCGATCCACCCCTTTGTCTCCCCTTGCGATCGTGTTTTCCGTGTTTGTCTCGCCACCAGTGCCCAACATGGTGAAGGATACTAACGGGTCGAGCCGCTCCTTTGTTCGCGAGTCGCGCTCTGCCCCGGAGGACCCGAGTATCGATTCCAGGGGACAAACCGCTCACACCTCTGAGCGTACGGTCAGTGTGGAGGAGGGTTCCGCGCAGGGGACGCGCGACCAGCTTTGCTATTCCTCCTCTTCACGATCGGCGGACACACGATCGTTGCGATCGAAGTCGAGCAGGCATTTGGCCGAATCGAACTTGCAATCGGCCGTCATTGCCGACTGTTTTTCGTTCTATTCTGACTCTAAACCGAAATCCAAGGGCAAGGCCCCCATGAAAGGACCTGCCCGTTCTAAATCTTCCCGTTCTCCAAAATCTTCCCGTTCTTCGGCCAAATCGCCTGCCCAGTTTCCATCGCACAAGGAGACTCTCTATCATGCTGCGTCCGGCGATCGTCGGCCCCTGGGGACCATTGCCGAGACTCGGACCAGCACGGGTGACGACTCGCGGTCGGAATCACCGCTCGTCACCCGATCAGATGAGACTCGTGACGCTAGCTACCCCCCCACTAACGCCACGCAGTCGAATCACGCTCTCCCCAACCGTGTCCGGGGTCAGCCACTACTCGGACACGAGGAGCGTCATCACTCCGGTGGAGGGGCTGTGGCCAGTCTTTGGTGTGACTTCCCCACTGACCACAACCCCGGGTCAGGGACGCAGGCATCGACCAGCTCGGATCTGCGCCCTCACCCCCAACGGTCGAACCACCCCGATCGACCGTTCAACTTTCCCCTAGGGGTACAGGACGTTGGGGAGCGGACTTCTTTCGCTCCCGGTTGGGCATCGTCCGCGGTCCCGTTCCTCCGGGGGGAGGATCGACCAGCGGGACCAAGGGTAACCTCCCTTCGTCCTCTGAGGTGGATCCGTCGCCGCAGCCATCCCAGTCCGCTCCCACACGGCCAGGAGGCTCGGCTACCGCACCACCCACCGGCCACCTTGCCATGCAGGGGGCCGGCACTGATCGCACCCGGGAGATGCAGGAGGCAGTGCTCTCCCTGGGGCGGGTGCGAGACAGCTCGCCTTCTCGCTACCCTCCCCTTGGTGCCCAAGGTTACCCGGGTCCCCGGGGAGACTCTGCCCCAGGGCCGCCACAGCCCGTCGTACTCTCCGGGGACCGGTGGCTCTATTCCCCCGAGAGGAATCAGTGGCTTAGGGCTGACACTCTTCCAGACTCCTCCTCCGGTCGCATGTGGCATCCTGCCTCCCGGAGTTGGATCGACCTGGGGCCCCCTTCCTCTCGGGCGCTGTCCGACCGGCTCTCCCCCAGTCTGCCCGCCGAGTATGGAGCCACCAGGGACCCATCCTCCTTCGAAGGTGGATCTGATCATCCCCTTCTGGATTACTCTGACCCTCAACTCGAGGACGGGGTCGAGGAGTACGGGGTCGAGGACTCCCTCCCCCAGTCTGGTGACCTCTCCATCCTGGAGAGCTGGCGTCCAGATCTTGTTGTGAGGGAATCCCCTCCCTCTGACAACATCTTCTCCTTTAGCCGTTTCACTGGGGAGCCCCCTGCCCAGCGATCACGGCCGAGGATAGTCGCCCCCCAGACCCTCCCTCCCTTGTGGGACAGACCGGCTTCTTTCGCCAGGGGTGCACATGCCATTCCCCCACCAGGGATTGACTTCTTGTCAGCCCCTAACGCGGCTCCAGTAGGAGCTTTCCTCAAAGACCCGCGTCATGGCCCCCATGTCTTTTCCCTCTTCTCTGCCAATCCGGCCACCAGGGACATTGCCATTTCTTCCGCCGACCTCAGGCTCACGCCCAACCTCGCCCCCCCCACATCCACCCCTGTTCTCATCAAGAACTTGACGGAGTGGGATAGAATTGCCAGGACTGGCATTCTCCACACCACCGCGGGACATGCGTTCATGGACATGTTCCTGCAGCGAGCGGAGGAGCTCTGGGCAAAGGAGGGCATCACTGCCTCGGTGGCTTCGGATCCCGACGACTCTGAGGCAGATCCTAGCCTATTCGACGACCCCCTCTTGCGTTTCCTGGTCAACAAGATTTCGCATCACCTCTGGGCTGCGGCGGACAGCGCGGCCAGGTGCCATTTTAACTGCCTGTTAGCAGTGAGAGATGCTGTGCTATCTCAGGCCAATCTCTCCCCGGCGCTCAAGGCGGCCTTACGGTGCATCCCGGGTCAGGAACAGTCGCTCTTGGTGACTATTCCACTGCTGTCATCACTCATGCAGTCGAGGAACGCAAGCAGGCGGCGTCTTTTGCGGCCAAGCCCCCTCCCCAGCATCGTCCTCGCCAGCATCGCCCTCCTGGACCCTACTCCCGTCCGGCCCCCAGACCCCAGCCTTACCCCAAACAGGCCCCCCCTCGCACCTCAAAGCCCGCCAGACGACCTTCTTCTGCCGTTGCTAGATCAAAACCGAAAAACCCCCATCAGCAGAATTTTCGGTTCGGTCAACAGGCCCGGCCCCGGAGGTGACTAGTAGACTCACCTTCGGAGGAGCGAGAACTGGCAGACTTCTTGCCCCTCCCCGGCCCCGCGGCCCCTTTGGCAGGCAGCCTGTCCCGACATGCCCACCAGTGGCGGCGTATGGGACTCAACCCTTGGATAGTGTCAGTGTTACAAGAGGGGTTCCGTCTGCCCTGGGCACACGATCGCCCCCCTCTGCTATCCTCTCCTCCTCCTTCCCCCGGCGATCCCCCCCTGGCCCAGGCGGAGGCTCTTCGCCTGGAAGTCGAGGACCTTCTTCGGAAAGACGCCATCACCCATATACCCCACCCAAACCCCGGGTTTTACTCCCACCTTTTTGTGGTCCCCAAGTCCTCGGGGGGCTGGAGGCCCATCCTCGACCTTTCTCCACTCAACAAATTCCTCAGAACAACCAAATTCAAGATGGAAACCCCGGCCCAGATCAGAGATTCCATCCACCATCTGGACTGGGCCACCTCTATAGATCTGAAGGACGCGTATTTTCAGATCCTCATTCATCCTTCCCACAGACGATACCTTCGGTTCGTCTGGCGGGGACGGGTATATCAGTTCAAGGCGCTCCCCTTCGGACTCTCCCTGGCTCCCTTCCTTTTCACGAAGGTAGTCAAGGAGATGGCCGCCCTTGCCAGACAGGAGGACATTCGCCTCTTGGTTTACCTCGACGACTGGCTCGTCCTGGCTCCCACTCAGGCCCTGTGTCAAGCCCACACATCCAAACTTCTGCGCCTTTGCTCCTCACTAGGGTTCGTCACCAACCCCGAAAAATGCGAGCTCTCGCCCAGTCAGAGCTTCTCCTTCCTGGGCATGAGTTTCGACACCACCTCCATGCTAGTCTCCCCAACCCCGGAGAGGTCCACCCGCCTGATGGACCTCATCTCCCACCTCCGCCTCTCTCCCCTCGCGTCGGCAAGGACACTGTCCTCCCTTTTGGGGATGATGGAGTCCCTGTCGCCTCTCATTCCTCTGGGCAGGGTCCCCAAACGACAGCTTCAAAGGGAGTTCCGACGTCGTTGGTCGCAGACCGCCGACCGCTGGGACCAGACCATTCCCCTCGGGCCTTGGTTCTTTTGGGCCACAGAGGAGTGGCTCAGCCCCTCCATCCTGAGCCCCGGGGTTCCCATCTCCCTCCCATCCCAGGCTCTACATCTTTACACAGACGCCTCCAACTCGGGCTGGGGGGCCCATTTGGAGAGCAGTCATGCCTCGGGGGTGTGGGACCCATTGACTGCCCGTCTTCACATCAACATCCTGGAACTGGAGGCGGTCCGACTAGCCCTCCTTCACTTCCAGACACTGGTCTCGCACCGATTTGTTCTTCTTCTCACGGACAACACCTCGGTAGCCTGTTACATCAACAAAGGGGGGGGGGGGCACGCTCCATCAGTCTCTCCCTCCGGGCAGAGGCCCTCCTCCGCTGGTGTCACACGCAACGAATCACCCTTCGCGCGAGACACATAGCAGGGACGCACAACATCCTGGCAGACTCTCTCAGCCGCTCCGGGTCCGTCCTCCACACCGAATGGACCCTCAGCAGGCACACGCTAACCTCGGTGTGGGAACATTGGTTCACACCCATGATCGACCTGTTCGCCACCCGATTCAATCATCGTCTGCCAGTGTATGTGTCTCCCGTCCCGGACCCTCAGGCGTACGCGATCGATGCCCTATCCCTTCCCTGGTCCGGCCTCATAGCTTACGCCTTTCCCCCCTTCCCGATCCTTCACAAGGTGATCAGGAAGGCGAGACTCGAGGGACCCAGGCTCATTCTCATAGCCCCATGGTGGCCCACTCAGTCCTGGTTCCCGGACCTCAAGTCCCTCACTCACGTACCCCCTCTCCAGTTGAACGCCCGGTGGGACATGCTCAGGCAACCCCGCTCGGGTCGCCCCCACTCCAATCCCCAGGCGCTTCGCCTCCACGCCTGGCTCCTGTGCCAGCCGGATTGCGAGCATCTAACCCCACCTCCCAAGCGGACAGGTCCCAGTCTGTCCTTAACATTCTCTCTGACGCCGGGGCCTCTCAGGACCTCCGAGACCTAGCAATGGCCTCTCGCAGAGCTGGCACTGAGTCCCTTTACGATTACAGGTGGAGGAAATGGGTCTCATGGTGCAAGGACAACTCTGTCCCACACAATCGTCCCTCAAATATCCAGATAGGAAACTTTCTGTCCCACCTAAAACTATCAGCTAGCTCCATACGGGGCTACAGGTCGGCCCTCTGCACGACCATCCGCCAACTGGGCGGACCGTCCTTTGAGAATGACTTCCTTCTCAGAGAGATCTCTAGAGGAGTGGCCCTTCGTGAGGCCCGATCCCCAAGGCGCGTTCCCCTTTGGGATCTTTTCACTGTACTCGATGCCCTCAGGAAACCTCCTTTCGAGCCTATCTCCTCCCTCCCCTTCGACCTTCTTTCTATGAAGACCACCTTTCTCCTCGCTTTGGCCTCGGCCAGAAGGCGGAGCGAGATCCACGCTCTCAGCGGGGACCCCAGAGACATTGCCTTCCACACGGACGGCTCTGTCTCCCTTAAGTTCCTTCCCGAATTCCTGGCTAAAAACCAGGAACCCGGTAGCCCCTCCCCCTACCTCGTCATCCGCCCATTGGCGGATATCCGAGGTGGAGAGAGCGGTGGTGACAGGACTCTGTGTCCTTCCAGGTGTCTAAGACACTACTGGGAACGTTCACGCCCCAGGCGCGCTTCTCAGAGACGTCTCTTTATTTCCATCAACCCCAAGAATAAGAAAGACATCTCAGCTGGCACTATCTCTAGGTGGCTGTCCAAGACGGTCAAATCGGCCTATGCCCAGACGTCCAAGGTCCTCCCCGTCTTGTCCCCCCGGGCCCATGAGGTCAGAGCACTGGCCGCTTCTGCAGCTTTCCAGCACTCTGTCCCCCTGCGCCATCTCCTGGAAGCAGCCTACTGGCGTTCGGAGAATCCCTTTATAAACTTTTATTTAAGGGACATCCGCATGACCAGGGCTGACGGTTCTGAAGGGATATCCTTTGTGGCGGCTAATGCAGCCATATCGGTTAACCCCAAGAACCACTAGGGCACTCGCCCTCCTCCTTTTACGATAAATTCTGCTATGGTCTGACATGGTACAGTATATGACGCCAAAATGGGGAGTTTGTATTATACTCCCTGTTTGGCTAGTATACTTACCATGTCAGACTCTAATGCCCGCCCTACCTTCCCCACTAGCGCCAAGGTCCTTGGGGTTACCTGGCGTGCAGGCCTCGACGAATGAGGTACAGGAAGTTTACACCGGCTTCTTCCTTCGGCGGAAGTAGGGTGGGCGTCACGTGACTGTCTTATTACTGCATTAGCCACACAAAATCTTCGGCCTGACAGAGCTGGCTAACTGCCGTGAATGCTATGGTCTGACATGGTAAGTATACTAGCCAAACAGGGAGTATAATACAAACTCCCCATTTTGGGAGCAGAGTTAGCATTCTGTATCGCATATAAATACAGCAGATTGAAGTTTAGTGAATGAGCCTGCTGTTCACTTTTGAGGTCACCAAAGTCAGTCTAAAGTGTAAAGAGCTGCTCATTTCTTACCACAGTCAGACACAGCCCCACATGCACTGCATCTTGAAAATAAGATTTTTGTTTATGCAACCTGTTTTGATAAACAGATGTACAATTTAAACATAATAATTCCCAGTGCAACAGCTGTTTTCTTCATCTTTCACTTTTAACAGTTATTTCAACAATCACTGGACACGTAGAAACAGTCGTTAGCAGAATGAGCTTTCGTATTACTAAGACCTGAATTTTGAAATGAATAATAAAGGAATGTTGAACTTACCCCTGCCACAGTATTTAATGCAACACTAAGAATTAGTCTGTATCACTGTAGTTATCACAATATTAACATCTTGTCATCATCTGTGGTAGGTTTCCCCCAAAGAATACAATTCCAGACATTCTTCGTAAATTTCTGTAAGTGGTATTGTGGGTCTCCTTTATAGATGTTCCTGTTTCAAGAATGCTGTCAACATGTCTTTGCACTTTTTTTTTTTTTTACTGCAATAGGTCTACCAAGGGCAGACTAATAGCATCCCAGCTTTTGTTAAATTATAACATAGCAGGCTTTTTTTTTTCAAAGTGTGCCTATATGGATCCATTCTTTATTGTCTCACAGGCTGGTGTCAAAGTTGGTGTGAAGACCCGTGGCTGCAATGGTCTTAGCTACACACTGGAATATGCTCAGGAAAAAGGAAAATTCGATGAGGAGGTGGCACAAGATGGTCAGTAGCTCATCTTATTTGTGCCTATGAACATGTTGACACTACTTTTCTTGTGACATTATATGTAAGACTTCATTACACAGTTAAGTATGAAGTTTAAAAAAGGAAAAACCAATCTCAAATTTAAAGCATATTTCTTTCAGTTTGTGTGTTTGGGGGGCAAGTGGGGGGGGGGGGGGGGTGTTAAAGGGAGGGGAGACTAGTGATCTATGAAAAAATTTGACAACTGTCAAGCGGAAAATTGTTCCAAAGATGCAAATTTTAAGTTGTTGCTGTAATGACCAGTTCTCCTGTTATAACTCATTGTTTATTGTCTGTGTAAAGTATGTCCTGATTAAGCTTAAAGCAAATGAAATAAAGGAGTATGCCAAAGGACAGGAGTAGAATGTGGGCATACAGTATTCACAGAGGGAATTTTGCAGGAGAGCTCTAAGTTGCATGAGGTTGCATTAAATCAGCCATTAGATAAAGAGGTTGTTGTTGTTATTATTGCTGTTTTTTTGTTGAGAGAGAGAGAGAGAGAGATAAAATGCAATTTTAATTCAATGAAAGCCTTTTCTGAGAAAATGAAATGGAACTTGAATTCACAGATAACCTTTGTAAATTTGTTTTTAAGAGGAAAAGAAAAAATGAAAAAGATTGAGCTAGTCAAATTGAGGTTAGTCAAAATGTAGAAGCAAACGTGTGGTGACCATGCATATCAGGTGTGATGAACATGCAAGGGAGGTTGTGGACATCTCTCACACAAAACAGATCCCTCCAGTTCTTCCCAGCATGGGAACCTCACAATGATTGTGGAGCCTAAAGTCTCTGCCTTGAGATTATCCAGACCAGCGGCACGAGGGTACATGCCCATGGAAACCTGTGAATATGTCGGAAGGGGGAATTTCAGCTTATCTTGGTAGAAGATGTGGAGATATGTCTGTGGACCATGAGGTACTTGTTCCTTCATGAATACATGCCTGGCTGGCCTTTTGTACATAGCTGCCCTCGCATCATCAAAAAGCCATGGAGGTGAGGGTTGGTCCTGGACAGATCTTGTCACCATTTGAATGAGGTGGTTGGAGATCTTTTGTAGACTACTGTTTCTAGATAAATGTTAGCGAACCGCCCAGAGAACGTGGACAAACAAGTCACAAGACGAAACGCAACGCGTTTCGACCTCTTAGGTCTTCATCGGGTGAGACATAAACGAATAAAACAACGAAAATTCACTTAGCTTTGATCGCTTCAGATCACTTAACAGGGTTCAGCGCAAGGAAGAAGGCGTTGAATGAGAACGAGGCTGTTGGAAGGGAAATAGTGAGCGAGTCAAAGTCGTAATGAAGATAATAATATTACTAATAGGAATACTAATAATGGTCAAAATATTGAGAGAAAAAAAAAAAAAAGGGGGGACAAGATTACTACCAATCTTAGTGTCAATAAGTATGGGTATGGGAGAAAGGAGAGTGGGTTAGAGGATTCTTAAACAGCAGGGTTGCCGTGGCAACAGTCCCAGAGGCGAAGGCAATGGTGATGTCAATGCCAGTGGTAGTATCAATACTAGCAATAGTATTACTGAATGATACTGCTAACAATGATAGTGAAGGTCAAGGTAATGAAAGCATGATACAGAAATATATTTAGAAAATACATTTTTATAATAATCAAATAAATGAATAAATGAAACATTAAAAAATAATAATAATAAATTAAAAAAATAAATAAATAATAATAATAATGATAATAAATGCATAAATAAGATAGCTATAAGCTGTGTGCGAGGTGAATAGTGGGAGATAAGGTAGTATGTGTGTGTGTTGTGGGAGGATCTCCCACTATTCACCTCGCACACAGCTTATATCTATCTTATAATAATAATAATGATAATAAATGCATAAATAAGATAGATATAACCTGTGAATATGTCGGAAGGGGGAATTTCAGCTTATCTTGGTAGAAGATGTGGAGATATGTCTGTGGACCATGAGGTACTTGTTCCTTCATGAATACATGCCTGGCTGGCCTTTTGTACATAGCTGCCCTCGCATCATCAAAAAGCCATGGAGGTGAGGGTTGCTCACTATTTCCCTTCCAACAGCCTCGTTCTCATTCAACGCCTTCTTCCTTGCGCTGAACCCTGTTAAGTGATCTGAAGCGATCAAAGCTAAGTGAATTTTCGTTGTTTTATTCGTTTATGTCTCACCCGATGAAGACCTAAGAGGTCGAAACGCGTTGTTTCGTCTTGTGACTCGTTTGTCCACGTTCTCTGGGAGGTTCGCCAACATTTATTTAAGATTTGTTTAGATTTCCGCCTGCAGTCGTCTCGCTTTGCAACTAGATCTACTGTTTCTAGGTCCATCACCCGTGCCAGATTCAGTTGCAGCTTGTGCCAAATAGGTTTTTTTTTTTTTCCCTATGATTAAGTAAGTCGCTCAGAAGTGTCTTTCTCAAAGTGAAATTGACATAGTAGTTCCATCACAATGCCTGTAATGCATGTCTCTTGCCAAGAATCCATGTGGAGAACATGAATAATTGAAACACATTATTTTAGTCTTTTTTTTCCTATTAGTTTTGTTTTCTTGGTATGTAATGTGATATTTTTATTCTGAGAACTCTGTATTTTTCAGGTGTCAAAGTCTTCATCGATTCCAAAGCACAGTTGACGTTGCTGGGCACAGAGATGGACTTTGTACAAACACAGTTGTCAGCTGAATTTGTCTTCAACAATCCCAATATCAAAGGAACATGTGGCTGTGGAGAGAGCTTCAATGTATAGCATCATGTGACGGCATTTTTCTACACCATTGTTTGTGATATTCATTTAAACCTGTGCTTGCCATGGTAAGAAGTGGAGGAACTTGGCTAACGTAATATGAAGCAGTCTTAAGAGTCTAGAATCTTTTTTTTTTTTTTTTTGTTTCGAAACTCAGCCTAAACAATGTTTTCTTTTGCAGTTTTTGCCAGCAACAGTGTCAAAACAATAAAGGGCACTCTGAGCTCGAACATATTTTTCGTGATTTCGACTTCAGCCTTTTGAATTCCCAACTCTGCAAGGAATTGCATTCAAGCAAAATAAAGTATTTGCTGTCATTTATATTGTCCATTCAGTGTTTATATCTTTAATTTGAAGGTGGTGAATCATATATTGGTTTCCATGGTAAGCAAAATCAGTCAATGTTTACATTGTTTTGGAGGTTGCAGTGGAATTGCTGCGATATACAGTGTGTTAATTCCATAGATGTACATCTACTTCTCTACAGGGAATCCTATTTTTAAATGACTGACATAGTGGAAGAGAAATACAAGATACAGTAGAGTTTATACTCGAGTTGCTGACTTTCCACAGATTTCAGAGGAGGGATGGGGGTGGGGGTTCCTGAATTGTCCAATCAGAAAATTGGATAGATCTTGAAGGGGAGATGTGGCTCAAAGAATTCTCAAACTCTTTTTTTTATTTTTGTCGTCATAAATGTTGGATTGAAAAAAAGAAATATGGAGGTAGTTATAAAGCTCTGTTGGCAACAGAAAGGTAGAATAACCAGTAATGAAATACCATTCCATAGGAACAGGACTACACACACACGCACACACACACACACACACATATACAAAATCACACACTTCAAACATGATTCCCACCCCACCACTGTTCTGCTGGGATACAGTATGCAGTTGTGCTTTCATATCTTTTGTCTAAATTTTTCATGTGTGGCATGTCTCCTATATTTTCATTTTTGACATAGTCTCAACGTTTTCATCCTCAACAGTGAAACTCCTTAGTGCTGAGAAAAAAAACAACACTCCTGTTCCAAAAAAATTCCGTCAGGAAAAGATGATGTGAAAATCAGGAAAATTGACATTGACATTTTCAAAAATTTTGCAGAAAGCACTTTATTCAAACATATGTGATGCTTTGTTGTACATGCATGCATGTTTGCACACTCAAATCATCATGGCCACTATGACTGACGGATTTAGAGAATCACAGAATGCACACTTGCAGATCATGCACCAACGAAAGTTTTCTGTTTTCCATCTTTGTAGCAGACATGGCTACTCTTCATGGTATTCTTTCCAAAAGGTCCAGCAGCGATAATTTTTTTTTTTTTTTTTTTTTTTCTTTTTTAGGGAATCATTGTCAGGTCAAACATTCTGCTTTGATTGCCACAGCTTTCTCTTACACTTTGTCCCTTCCATAGCCGGAAGACAAAAGCACATGCAGTGTTTGACTTACTGCTTCCTGCCCACCATTAAGTTTGTCCAGGCGAAGGGTTTCTTTGTTGTTGTTTTTTTTCCCTCCTGTGAAATGTAATCCGCACTTGTAATGCCTTGAACAGCCTTAATTTTTACATTTTGTCATGGACAAATGCGGCTATTCTGGGACATTTAATATCACTGTGAAATAGGAACAGACGCAGTTGTTGATTGTAAGGTATATTTCTGGCCACAGTTTTGAAAAGAAGTTATTACTTGTCTAGCTTGACTACTTCTGTATTCTGTTCCATGTATTCTAATTATGACATTAAAAAAAAAAAAACGTTACAGGAAAGTTGTGAAAATTTTTTGTACCACCTCTCCCGTCTAGACATAATATGTGCAATTGTTCTGGGTCATGTATGGGGCAAGTTGTTCTGCTTGCATTTTGCAATCTCATTTTGTGTGAAAACTGATGTGAGTGCGTGATATTAAGCCGTACAGTTATTGATCATTATGTGTTTTTTCAGTCTTGGTAGAGATCTGTAAAGTCATCACTATCAATATATAATGTAGTTACAAACGCATGTCTGTGCTGAGAAAGTTGCCAGATCCAGTGTGATAACGTACATAAGGATAACACATGCATCCACAATCCCTTTTCATTCCTTTTGCATGCTTATCAATTCTTGAACACTCTTACACCTACATGGTCATACTCTGTAAATCAGAGACCATGGGGAAAACATCAAGTTTGTACACTAAAATGAAATAGTCCGAATATTCAGTTGAGTTGTCCAAATAACTTGTTAAGAGCAGATTACAAGGTTCCTCATTTTTCAGATTCTGGCCTATAATCATGCATACAGGTATATCCTTATTTGTATATAATTTTGTACATATGCTAGGTGTGCAATGTTCTGTAGTGTTGTTGTCTCAAAAACTTCAGCCCAAGGTCATGAGATAGGCAAGGTAAGGCAAGGCAGTGGTATGATTATAGTGTGAAGGGAAAGAAGCACGTGTGCATGTTTCCAGCCTGATTTTAGTCCAGATTCAAAACAAGGGACTCATGATAGGGATAAATACTGCATTGATGAATGGGAGTGTTCGGTAACAACAGTTGTGTGGGATCTGTGTAAATTGTTTAATTCAAGACAGATGGTGACACATCATGGTAGTACTTTGTTTTTTTATTTGAAAAGCCTTTCTCTTTCCCCTCCTCCCTTCCCCACCCACCCCTTTTTTTTTCTCTTATATTAACTAAAACTATTAATTTCTAATTGACATTTTCATCGAGTTTCTGTCTGTGGTAAAATGTGATATAGCAAGCAGAGGTCTCATCCCTTTAAGTACACATTATTTTGTTATTGTGTTAATAGGAAGTGTTTGGCAGTGGTTAGAATGCCACAAACTGTTGTATTATTTTTTTGTTGGAAAATTAGTATGAAAGAGCTGTGAAATGTATGAATGTATATGAGGAAAAAGCATTGTCTTCAGTCTCGGTGTACATGTTCGGTTACAAAGCATTTATGTTATTCTTCCACCTGTATTGTACATATTAGTTTGAAGAAGAAATGTGTGGGTTTGTGCTACTACTTTAGAAAAAAAAATGTCTGTTACTTATTAGTATGAATAGATGTGTTTTTATATGTACAACAAATTATTTGAAATCATCACAACACAACCAAATTCAGACATGTGTTGATACAGCTTTTGAAGAAATGATTTTGAAAACAAAAAGAGATAAGCAGATTCAAATATTTGTGCTCCTGATACCTGGTCTATGAGAATTCATAATAAAGTGTGAAATGACAATATTCTTGGTTCCCATTTCTGTCTGTTCATCTTCAATAAACCATGTACTTAAATGGGATACTGTCTTGGACCTAGATATTCAGAGTAGGGAAATAATAAGATCTGTTTGATTGACAGTAAACTGTGAGAGCTTAAATACTGGACACTTCCTTTGACGCCTTGCAGGGCGGTGGGGGAACGCTTGTCCATGCATGTTAATCTCCTCTCCAATATCCAAATGTGAAAGGAGGGGAGGGGGTAGCAACAACCACCACATATCCAAATGCGAAAGGAGGGGAGGGGGTAGCAACAACCACCACATATGGAATTCAAACCTAATACAGTAATAGTTATGGATCTGATTTCTTGTCTTTCTTAGACATGGGGTTTATCACTGGCATAATATGCAGGTAGTCAAGAATGTCTCCTCAAAGGTATTTGCTTGTTTTAAGCTTGTCTGGTGCTGGCAGGTATCTCGTTATTATTCCCCTGTCTATGACTATCATACAGGTTGTAATGGAGAGTTAAATTCCACAAGTTGACCAAAGAAGTAAGGGATGAAGTATATAAGGGACTGAACTGGTTCCACCTGAAACTAGATGCCCATGACTGAGGACAGAAGGCAGTGAAGATTTCCCAAACATGCTTTGTGGTGCGCCGACAACTTATGTCATGGGACAGTAATGTATACTGTTTCTTTTTTCTTCTGAGTATTCTGTAACCAAATCACAAAAATTGAAAAAGAAAGGCGCACACACACACACACACACACACCACACACACACACACACACACACACAGAAAAACCAAGCAAGGTAAACGGTTCACTTAAAGAGTAGATAAATTTCACAAAAATTAAATACAGGTGACTGCAAGAAATCTATTTTCAATATTTACATTGCAACAGTGGTTCATTCCATTTACTTGATGATGTTGCCGCATGGGATACCTGCTCGTACCCAATATTAAGAGGCATACAAAAGGTTCAAGACAAAATTATTTTTTACTGTAAAATCCATGTGCTAAAAAAGAATGAGTATAAAAGATCTGTCTGAACACAATTCCTACAAGTGTGGGGAAAAGATCGGTAACATACTAAAAGGACACAGATTTCTCATCATTCACCTCTTACTTTTTACAATTGAGAACAGTCCCTTTGTTAATAATTCATCAAAATGACAAAGTAGTAAAGAATGGACTCCATGCAGGATGGAGATTTGTGGTCCTTTACTAATTGAGGACAAAAGACTAGATTTCTGGACAAACTTAGTGCAGATAAGTACTTTGCTTACATGATGAATATGAGGTCAAACTGAACATGGAGATCACAAAAGAAACCCGGCATTGCAGCATCTGCAATGGATTCATCTTCTCTCCTGGTGTTGTCACGGATGGGCCCAGAGTCGAGTGGGTAGAGGGTTTGTCCTTGAAGCTGATAGTCATGAGTTCAAACCACTCGCAGGGTCAGACTTCTCTGGCTTAGAAACTTACCCCATTCAGGTGAGGGAAAGTTAAGGCTGGTAGAGGGAGGGGGATGGGCTCCATCTTCTATAATGCCATGCCCCACATATGGTGAACCTCTGATAACTTACTGCCCCAGATGTTAAAATTAGAAAGAAATTCAGGAGTTTTTCCATTCTGGATTAAAAAGAAACCACTATCCTGCCATTTAACTGCCTGCCATACTGCCTTCAATACATCATGAGAGAGAGAACTTTCACTGTTCCATGCCATAAAAGCAAACAAGGCTAGAGAACGAAAGATTGACGGTTGTTAAAACCTATACAATTAATAAATCATGACAGTTTAAACCTTGTATACTTATTAGATCATAGTCGGAGATGGTTAGCAAAGTCGGCAGCACTGAAAGAAAGGCCTGTTAAACCAGTCTGCACGCATACACACACACACACACACACACACACACACACACACACACTTCTCCCCAGAACTTTTTGAATCACAAGATCCAACAGAAATGAACAATGTTTTGTAATGAAAGTGCACAGCACTTCGAGCCATTACATGTTCAGTATTCTGACACTATTATCCCTATCTATAGATTAGTACACTGATCAAATATGAATGGTTCATGTTCCTTAATTTAGTTGTTGTGCAAGGGGTTGTTTTTGAAAAGGGCTAATGAAGGCCCTTGATGGCTATTGACACTAGGAAGGCACAAATGTACAACATACATTTTAAAGCCAAAAGACTTTTCTGTTAGTGAATAGAGCACTCTTTCAACTATACAACTAGTCACTTCAGAAATTCCTCCATCATTCAGAATGCAGACAGAAAAATTACAGGCAGTTACTTCCCATGCACTGTCAACTGCCTTGCCAGGAGCGAGGAGAAAAAGTTTCTGCATCATGCTGTAGTTTTTGTTTTTTTTAAAATCATTTCCATATCCATGGATCAAAAATGACCTCCACAGATATGTAGATATTACTACAGAAGGTTTTACCAATAGATACCATCACACTTGATCATGGTGGATTGTTGGCAGCTCTGTGAAGTATCATTCTTTCCTCTCAACTTCTCTTGACAATATATAAGCACGGCATAGCAATGTTTGGAAAAAAACAAATTGACATATGTGAAAAACAGTTTCTAGCATCTAACCTGATGCACTGAAATAATATCAACCATATTCTTCATTTGTAGCAGCACCTCTCACCTGTTGTCTTTTATAGAACATCACCCAAATTCATCATTTGTAGCAGCTCATCAATTTCTCTCACCCACCTACACATTTGTTTAAACACATGCATCATGCATGCCTTCATTCAATGATACATAATGTCCATTTCTCTTCACATGCACACCATTATTCAAATCCTGCCAGCGAGTCTGATAATGTTTTACACATGGCCTTGATCTGTTCATTGGTCATGTGTTCGGACGCAGACATGGCATTGGCCAGTGCGACTGTCTCCGTGTTGGTCCGTCCCTTTATCCACAACCGACCGTTCATGCCGACCACGACTTCAAATGGAAACTTGTTGCCCAACGTCTTCATGAGACAGCACTGGGGATTGATCAGTCTGTTCAAAAAACAAAAAACACTTCTTTATTGAATTAAGAGGCAGCTGACTCAGTCTGGCGACAGCAGCACTAGTCCAACATTATGACAAATCAAAGAGACGAAAGAGAAACAAACAGCTCACTAGTATAACTACTAATATTTTGTACCAATAAAAGGCTCTGAAGACTAGGTCAAACCACAACATAACATCTTCTTGTCAACCCTGTGAATAGTGACCTTGTGGTAAGGTTTGATCGCAAAGAAGTATTTGTAGCTGAGCTGAACTCAGCTGAAAAGGCCTCAAAAGCACAATGCATAGTGTTTTGACATTTTAACTGTAGCATTCCAAATGTAAGCGTAGCACTCGTATGCAATATCACATGAGCATTTTCAGTTGCACAACAAAACCATAGCAAGCTACATCGGAAGTGTAGCATTAGGCAGCTCTGATGTAAAGGCTGCAACAAATTACCTTTTTTTCTTTTGGGGGGGGGGGGGGGGGGGGGGGGCTAACATCTTGTGCTGAGGTTAAGATCATCAACACAAAGAAAAATGACAGGGAGAGCCATATCATTGTATAATGATAGCAGTGATGGGGCCAATAATTTTTGAAAGTGGAACAACAAACTCAGTAAAATTGGATCAAGCAAAAGCAATAGCCTGGTCATAGCAATTGGTAAAAAAATCTGCTATGAACGTCAGCGTTCACTTTCCATCTCCCAAAAGCGGGTGAAATGGTGACTAAATAAGCTGGCAGTATCAGTTACCAGTATTTTGTCACATGAACCGGTAAAATTCTGGCAGTCACAAAGCCTGGGGAATAAGTGTTTTGTTTTTAGGGATTTATTTTTCTCTTTTGCTTTATTATTTCATTTATTCTTTCCTTTGGTATAAAGAAGGAATGAAAATATCTGGAGCTTTATCCATCCGGACACAGCAGTGTACAGTTACCAGAACTTCTGATAACTGATCTCCCAAGTTCTGTATATTTTTGCTTTGCTACTTATTAAATATGGAAATCAATAATATGCCTTCTTTAAAAAAAAATTTTTTTTAATGTACAATTCAGATATTAAAAAAAATTAAGTTCAAACCCAAATACTTTATTGCTGAGTTTCAAGTTAGTAAAAGATTAGTTTAAAAAAAAAAAAAAAAAACATAAAGTGGTCCAGAAAATGTCTTTGGCAGTCCTAACCAGTTTGACAGTCCAAAGGTAAAATACAGTAGAATCCGGCTATAAGAAAGTTGAGGGGAACTTTTTTTTTTGTTTCTTATAACTGAGTTTTCTTACAGCCGAGGTTTCTTACAATCGAGAGTTATAAAAAAAAATTTTTAAGAGTGTTTCTAATATCCGAGTTTTCGTTTGTTTTTGCTTTGGCTCTCTTTTTCTCTGCACGTTTCTGTAATTGTTAGTGTATGTACGTCAGTGTTAGAAAGAGAGGGAGACAGAGACAGACAGACAGACAGACAGAGATTGAGACACACATACACAGAGACACGGAGAGAGACAAAGAGAGTCACACAAGAGAAGAGAGAGAGCGAGCGAACGAGAGAGAGGGGGGGGGGGGGGGGAGAAGGCTCTTTGATTTCGCAAGTAAACTTTGGCCTGTGACATAAAACTTCTAGTGTGTTTTCTTTTTCTTATCACTTTCTCACCCGCTCTCTCACACACACACACACACACACACACCACACACACACGCATAAACACGATAGATGAGTAAAAATGCGACAAAGGAGAGTATAGATTTATTCTTGGAGCCATTGGCCGTCATGACACAGAGAAAGAGGGATCAACATTTTTGTGTGTGTATGATGTGGTGTGGAGAGAGAGAGAGAGAGAGATTTAGAACGCAATGGTAAATAGTTGAAGTCAACATAATCGTAAGGAAATTTCCCAATATTAACAAATGCACCTATAAATAAATGAATCACTTATTCTCAGACGAGTCCTCAGTCCAAAAGGTGTTTTAAACATAAACTATAAAACACCAAAGGCGCCACTGATGTCATCGTCGCTTTGCAATGGACATCCATGATGGTGTGTGTGTGTGTGTGTGTGTGTGTGTGTGTGTGCTTACAAATATGCAAGTACACGTATATATTCTTAATTTTAACAAGAATGCACATAAATATGTTACCATATGTTGTATCTGGGGATTGCATCAGAGACAATACTATATCACACTACAAAAGATTTATTTCAAGCCTTGTGTAGAGAATCGTCTTGAAATGTAGGTAGGAACTGTTTTATAATTTGTCATCGGAACAGAACATGAAAGTTTGAAAGGAGAGAGAGAGAGAGTGTGTGTGTGTGTGTGTGTGTGTGTATGCATGCACGCACGTGCACCCACACAAGTATTTACCAGCAGTATTTAACAGCACTCAGCGATATTCTGAATTGGAGTTAACAGGTACTCATAAGTTGTACGCTATTACATATTGATGCTCGTCAAATGTGAAATGAATGAATGAATACGAACATAGCACGTGATTCCTATTTATCAAGCTTCTCACACACGTGCACATGCACAAGAAACACAGACACAGACAGAGAGAGAGAAAGAGAGAGGGAGGGAGGGATGGAGAGAGGGGGGAGAAAGAGTGTGTGTGTGTGTGTGTGTGTGTGTGAGAAAGAGAGATAGAGGGGGAAGGGAGGGAGGGAGTGATGGAGAGAGGGGGAGAAAGAGAGAGAGAGTGGTGTGTGTGTGTGTGTGTGAGACAGAGAGAGAGAGAGATGGCGGGGGGAGGGGGGGGGGTTGAGATAGTAACATAACATACCTCGCTTGGACAAACCATTGCAGAAGTTGATTGTCAATGTCTCATGTTTCGCCTTCCTATTCTTTTGCTGTAGCTGCGGGTCAGTTGTACTGCCCAAGAACTGATTTTTGTATTTGTCCCTTTGTTTTACAATGTTGCACAGAGTAGCAAGAGGAATCTGAAATTCTTCAGCAATCAACGTCTTTTTCTTTTTCGGGTTTCTCTCCACAGCATCCAAAATTTGGATTTTTCGTTTCAGCGAAATTGCTTGTCTTTTGTGTTTGTCATCCATCTTCACTTCACATTGTATAAAGCCTTGCCTTGCATTGAACATGCACTGGTGTGAAGAGAGGAACTGGGGGGGAGGGGGGGGGGGGGGGGAGTTCAAACACCTCTGGTAATCAAGCACCAGCGTTTTGCCTAGCTTACATCCGGATATCCCATCTCTTAGGCGACATCAAAGGGCCCACATCCTGTCAATTTCTGTGACCTGCATCGTGGAATTATTGGTAGGTTGTTTTTTTTTTTATATAGGTATGTGTAGGCCCACCGAGAAAATCTTTCGACAGCTGAGACTTTCTTACATCCGAGGAAAAGTTTTTGCCAGGGTCAGCTAAACCTGTTTCTTACAAGCGAGTTTTCTTACAACCGAGTTTCTTACATCCGAGATATTTTAAGTAATGTTAAAGAATCCTCTCAGCAGGGGAAAACCATCTGATTCTTACAGCCGAGTTTTCTTATAACTGAGTTTCTTATAACCGGATTCTACTGTACTTTCTTTCAGTATCATACAAAATATTATCTTTTATGTTTGTAAAACCAATGAAAACACTGTCCAAAAATCAAGGCAATAAAAGTTTCTCAACAGTGATCTGTAGATTTCAACAACAAAACAAAAGAACAAAAAATGCCTGCACAATACTCACTTTCTGACAAGGTTGAGCGAAGTTTTAAACAAAAATCCTCCACACCGAATGACACCCATGCCGCTACTGCGCCCATATCCATCAATACAGACAACTTCAGGTTCCATATCTGTGCTGGCAACCAGAAGTCGACAATAAATCATGTCTCCCACCTAAAACAAGACAACATGGCACTGATAAGACACTACATTATAGAGGTTCTTCTAATTTAATATTCAGAGCATTCTAGCAGTGTCCTTACTGAATGAAAGGTGTTTCTTTTGGTAGATGTTATGTCATTTAGCATATACTGTCAGTCATTTGTTCCTTTACGTTCAAGAATGTGAGAAAAAAATGCCAGTGCTAATAAATCTGATGATTAACTGAATCAGACTGACTGTTGAAATATAAAGACAAAATCTATTTAAAAACAAACAAACAAACGCTGACACCTTCCTAGCAGGAGACTCGTGATCAACTCAGGCCAGATTCATTGATGATAACAATGTGTTTCAATCCAAACAGCACAGTAACTGAACTGGGCAACTTGTGAACTCTTTGTGCTCACTCTGATTTAGCTGATCGAAGTATACCCATACCAACAGCATCATATACCAGAGGTTCTCCTACATCAGCACATGCTGGTTTTTACTGATAACTTTTGCACTGTACCTGTAAAAACTAAAAGTGCTGTTACTACTGCCATGTACTGGCAGGCTAGTGTGAGCCTCTGTGCGTATATGTGGCCTCACTGTTCCTTACACACTCTCTCTCCACCCTCTGACCCACTAACTGCGTAGCAGTAAGCAGCTTGGCGTCACTAAAGCATTAGTATAAAAACATGGCTGTGCGTTGCAGGGTTCTTGCTTAATAAAACACCACCACATTGTTTCTCCCCCACCCCAACTGTTCCATGCACACATCTCTTGACCTCCCCCTCTTCCATACTACTGGCATCCTCAATCTGTGGGTGTCTGTCTTGGGATGTTATACACATGCATTCCCCATTTCAAACAATCTAATGCCAGAGCCGGAATAGCTCAGTTGGTAGAGCGCCTGACTCGTAATCTTGGTGATCCTGGGGTTGCGGGTTCGAATCTCCGCCGGGGCGTTTCGGTACAGGGGGATTTTTCCCTCGGAGTTAACATTAGTTCTGACTCCACTTCCCATACAGTCCTTCGAATGAGACTATAAACCGAGGTTCCGTGTGTGAATGCACGCATAATATCTCGCACACACGTAAAATCCCATCACCAACTTTCAGAAGAGTAGGCCAGTTTGGCCGTTGGTATGGATGACACGTTACACACAGCATGCACCCTGCGTAAGAAATGGAAAGAATGAAGGAAGTAAAGAAACTGAGTGAACAATATTGAACGATATTGACTGGATGACATGGGAAACGACTGAATGAAGCGCCAGCTGGCAGCTCTTCAGTCGGCACTACCCAGGTAGGCAGCCCGTTGTGTAAGCGAGTGTTGATTGTAAAGCGCTTAGAGCTTGGTCTCTAGCCGAGAATAGGCGCTATATAAGTATTCATTATTATTATTATTATTATTTGGCTAGGTCTGATCCCCCTCCTCTCCATCATTACCACACTCAACCCCCTCAACCCTCTTTCCTTCTCCCTGTTTCTTTCAATTCTCTTGAACTTGCAGTAACTGGCACCAGACCGTACTTTCCATTCTGTTTCTTCAAGTAATGGACTTTTTTCCCTAGAAACTTTCATTTGTGTTCCTTGATTTATCCGTATTGGTGGTAGACATTCATTAAACAGATTTTTATGTGTGCTATAGATATTAACAGAACTGGATTATCTGAAGTGGATAAATGAGAAGAGGGATGGTTTTATACTTAAGAGTGCTGAAATAATAAATAATCTTAATATCAGACAGAACCTCAAAGTGCCAACTTTTTTGTTTCTGATACTTTTAAGGTTAAACAGGCATTCTGGTATTTGTATAAAATTAAATGTGTGAAGATCTAAATCTATTCATGTTTTCATTTGCATTTGAAAATGCATCATGAAGATGAACACATTACATCATGCTCTGTACAGGCAATCTAATTTACATCAAAATATCTTTAAATGATTTTTTGCAATCAAATGCAGCTTGATAACAATTAACATTTTGTTGGTTTTGTGTTGTTGTTTTTTTCATGTGCGCAGGAAAGATTTACAAAGGCAAAAATCAACCTGGATGTTTGGGCTGGTGGTTATAATGTTCAGAGAGCTCTACATTTTCATACAAATGGTCAAGGAGAAAAAGACTGAACAGGCATTTTTATCCAAGCAACTCTATTCTGGAATGTTGTGTCAAGGGTCTTCTAGAGGAAATGTGCTCCCAAATTATATCTTTAAGAAAGAAAAAAAAAAAAAAAAAAAGGATTGAAGTGAAAACAATACCATGAATGTTTCCACAAAAAAGAGAATGTCAGTTGAAAGTTGAATCAATTAGCAAGAAACTCTAAAACAGGGGTAAATGGACAAGATGGCAAAAGTGCACAGCTCTTACTTTGACATCCGGTCTGTTGCGTTTTGTAGCTCCTTCAAAGGACAAGAAAGACAAGCTGGCCTGCTCACTCCCCCCAATGTCCACTCTGAAGATGTCCCCTGCCTTCTGTGTGACCACACCTATCACATACTCCCCTTTCACAGGCACATACTGCAAAAAACGACAGGCACTTGATTTCTTGTATTTAAACCAAAATTGATGCGAGTCTGCAAGTCAACACACACACACACACACACTTGCAGGCAAAAAACTCTCTGTGCAGTTCTCTAATACCATAAGCTCGCATTATAACAGAGGTATCGTCTCCCCATGACTTGCTGTTCAGGGCCATTCTACAGGGTACAATGGAGAGTGGACATTCCAAAGGCAGACTGTTAGCATGATGTCACCAAATCCAACTGTCAGCGTCAGACTCTGCATTGATTCTCATCTTTGTGTGACGTAGTTACTTTTCTCTTTCCATCTGTCATTTGTGTGTAATCAAATTAGGGGATATTTAAGACAGTTCAGTGTTTGTGTAGAAGTTTTTCTTTTCAAACTTACAACGTATGATGCATGTACAATGATGAAAATACAGTTACAAATTAGAAAAGCACTAAAAGTGTTGTCTAGACAGAGATTCCAGCACAGCTGAGAGCTAAATAATCAATTCTATTCAATCAAGACCTATAGATCTCAGTCGTATGTGGTCAATCGGTCTTTCACTGTGCATGTTCCAAAACCATCCTGAAACATCAACATGCTGGTGCTGTTCTGTCTTCAGTCTACATCATACCAAAACTTTGTTCCAATTGATCTGACAGCTAAATGTGAAATGACAGAAAAACCTAAAACAAAAATTACTATACCACCTAACAAAAGAAACAAACAAATTACACAAAAAATGCAATGTATTTCAATTCTGGTCTTCTTAGACTTCAGGCAAGACAAACAACATTCAAGACAATGAAAGCACAGCACAAAATCGATGAATATGAAGTGGAATACAAAACAATGAAAAGTAGCTATAAGTATGAATCAAAGTTACTTTCAAAGTGAGGTGACTGCTGGTGGAAACCGAATCAAACCTAAAAGAAAAATTAATATACCACTGAATGAAAGAGAAACAAATTACAAGACAAGCATGATGCATTTCAACCACTTCGGTCTTCTTCAGCCAAGTTTAGGCATGACAAACAACATTCAAGACAATAAAAATGAAGTACAAAATCGATAACATGAAGTGAAATACTAAACACACGATCTGACAGTTAAACGTGAAATGTGCATCAAATGTATCCGTGCAATGATGGACTTGTTAGTGTTGTTATAATTAATAATAATGAAATGGTGGTGCCAGTTAGAATTAGGTTTGAAATGGAACATTCCACTTAAAAGAACGCATACATCACATGGGTTGTGACGTTAGAGTAGGTTGCTGAATTCAACAAAATGTCTCTTACATGAGGGGACTCCTAGGTTAAACTCAAGTTCGCCTAGAAGCGGAAAAACTTGAAACTCTTTATTTACTTACCCTCTTCTGATGACATTCGACCCAATAAATATTTGGATCTCGGCACTTCAGTAAACCCGCTTTGCAAGCAAATACTTCTTCACCTTCTGTCCGTAAACCTGGACCTAAAATTACTTTCTTTGATTGTTCTGATTCTTTTAAATCAGTGATTTTGTCGCCTGGCAAAACAACATCACCCACGTGCGCGGCCATTTTCTAAACAACCGTAATGATCATTTCAACGGAATCTAACCAATTAAATTAAATCCAGTAAAATTCGACTGATACCACTAGGAGTCTTTTCTTTCTTTCTTTCTTTCTTGTGTAAATGTCCAACATCATCCTATTAATGCTTTTTTTTTTTTTTTAAATATTTGGATGTGGGAGTTCCTTTTCTAAATTTTCTCTCTCTCTCTCTCTCTCTCTCTCTCTCTCTCTCTCTCTCTCTCTCTCTCTCTCTCTCTCTCTCTCTCACACACACACACACACACCACACAGATTTTTTATTGAAATATTTCCTATATCATGTAACATACCAGGAACCAGGAAAAACACGGACAAAATTGTAATACTCATCAACTTGAGGACGTATGCAGGGAATAAGCTGCGGCTGTAGTGACAACTATTCGTCATACTCACTTGTTTTTAAGTATTCCAACAGCCAACAAGATTTGTTTCACACACACACACACGCACACACACACACAGCACACACACACACACCCCACACACACACACACACACACACACACACATACACATAAGCGCGTGCTTGCATGTATGCATGTAAGCAAGCGCACACACACACACACACACACACACACACCACACACACACACACACACACACACACACACACACACACACACACACACACACACACACACACACACACACACACCACCACGCACGCACGCACGCACGCATGCACACACACACACACACACACACACACACAACACACACACACACACTGATAAATTGAAATTAGCAATTTAATTCATGCTCTCTCTATACAAGGCACGGCAATTACTTTCTGTGGGATACCGTCAGACTGTTCGTTTTATTATATATAATGTACATAGAGCTGCGAAACAAGGTGCAAAATGTAGTTCAGAGTCTCTCAGGGTGAAATTTCCACTTTCGGTTCAAGAACAGTATAGTAGGCCTATAGTGGAATCATTTGCTTGGAACCATTTCCAGAATTTCTTTGAAAAGTCTCACAAAAAGCTTATTTACACAGATTTTAGTATTGCAAACTTTAAAACACACTCCCACATCAGCAGAAAGTTATCATCCTTTACGTATAGGTGAAAAGTCAATGCTTTTATAACAAAATTTAGTAAAAATGTTTCATGTGTTTGTGGACAGAGCATCACAGCTGATAATATTTTCTCATGTGCCGCTATCAAACAATTTATACCCATGCTTTCTACATATTCAGTTAGAAATATTTTTGAATCACCAATATTAACCTATGAATTCTTTCTTTCTTTATCATGACATACGTGCTGCATACATTGGCAACACACACACACACACACACACACATGGGCCCATATCCATTCTCCTTTGCACACACATATATGTACACCCTTGCACATTCGCCACACATACATACAATGATAATAATAGCACAGACAATGTTAGGTAGCTGCCCAAAGTTTGACTATCGCGTTGGGATAATCGTGGCCTTCGAAGGCCACGGGCTGCTAGCCTAACACTCAAATCATCTGCTAAGTCGCAGCCATCAGACCCTCTTCTTAAATTCTCTTTTCTTAATCATTAATTCATTTATCCATCAGCTTTTAATCATGCGCAGTGTAGTCTCAAAACTTAGCAGACGTAGTGTAGCGTATATGGACGATTCTGTACGCAGTGACCCCGTGATGAAACTGGAACTGATGATGTTTTCCGATTTTTGTTAAATTTTGGTTTCCAGATGATTATGGCGCGAAAAAGCCACAGCAACAGTTCCTCTTCATTTTCAAGCGCAAAATGCCTAGAGAACGTCAAAAACGTGATGCTGCTGCGCGCGTTTTCTTAATAACAGGCGTAGATCTAAAGGAACGAATTACGCTTGGGAAACACATACAAAGACTTGGTGCTGTATACGTGAAAACTGAGGTGAGTTCATAGCAATGAGCGCTAGTCGATTTGCAGTGCGCGTGACTAAGTTCATCAGTGGTTGCTAAGAATAATATTTAAGATTGCTTGATCAACACTTACCAAGTGCTCTTTGCAACTTGATCAGCACTTGTCAAGTGCGCTTTGCAGCTATTATGTACTTTTAATGAAACGTCGATCCAAAATGTGCAGGTGACCTCGTTTTTGAGTGAACCAGTCTTCTAGTCTAGGAAGTAGAGGTCTGGCTTTCGCTTTAACCCACACAGTGCTCTGTATATCAATTTAAACTTTAAAGAAATGTAGTTAAAATCTAGGACGGAAACTCGTCACACACCGCACTTGAGAATTAGGCTTCTGCATACATATTATTTGCACTAGATATACAAACCTATACATTTTTAGAAACTAGAGATGTTGTAAATCTAGTGAAATAACTGAAAATACTGTAGGTGGTACCTACTTGGAGACTGACCTCAAAATATAAGCAGAGAAAATTTCTGAAAAAGTTGTTTTGAAAAGTAAGTCAAATGTTAGGAGAGACACAGTTTTTCTTCTGTACTACCTAAACACTTCAGACTGGAGATAAAGTGAAGGACAAATATGTGCTGGAAACATGGGAAAGATGATAATTCTCTTGACTTGAGCTATGTATAATGAATTGTTCCTCAAATGATGTACCTATAATTCAGCATCCTAACAATCAAATTTCACTATATAAGGAAATGAGGTTAGTGCAGGCTTGTCTTGAAGCTAGATAGGTAAAACTATATGTTTTTGTAAACTAGAGATAATGAGGAATCTGAAATAAAATAATTACAAGACAGTACCCGATGGCAGCTGAAGATATTCTTCACAGTGTAATCCAGAACATTGGCGAAAAGGTAATCCAAAACGTCAGTCACATCGTTTGAAACACCACAGTTTTCCTGCTTGAATGTCAAAACACTTGAAACTTCAGAGAAAACAAGAAGAACATGTCCTTGAAAGACACAGAACAAAGTTAGGCCTTGGTCTTCTGTGGAAGGCTGAAAAGCACTCAGGGCAGAGTCCCACGTCACATCCAGAACATTCCCAGCCAGAGCGCACACAAGTAGGATGGCCAGCAGCACAGTTCCTCTTCCTTGACCTCCTCTCTCAGCATCACTCTCCTCTGCAGTAGTGCTTCCAGATTCTGGATCACACAAGAAAACATATATCCTAAGTCTTCTGTTCATTTCATTGTTTCATAATGGTGCAAGAGTTGTTACAGAGAGCTTGACTCAGTTTCCACTAATTAGTCTGATTTTCAGAAAGAAAAAAAAAAAGAACAACATTACTTATTCATTCTTTGAAAAATGAAGTCATGCATAAGATCATAAATAAGAATAAAATCTGAATCACTAGTAAAGGAAGGGGAAGGGCTATAGCTTTCATTGGAGACACACCCACTCGTGACATGCCCACACTGTTTCCAAACTAAAAAAACAAACAAACAAAAGTCATAAATTGTTCTCTTCAAATCACCACTTTTATTCATCTCTAAAGTGCTTTCAAAACACCTATAATCACCCAGAAACGATCTTCTAGTTTGATCAGGCCAAAGCCTATCTCTCCTGTAAGTAACCATGTACCCTGCCCCCTCCATCCCCCCCTTCCTTCATGTGGCAGACCAACAAATGTAAAATAACCAATAACCGCATGCAGCAAGTGTTCCATCACTCGACAAACAAAATAATCAAAGTTTATCAACTCATCTGCTCGCTTCGATACTGCTTTCAGCAACTGATTCTTCACTCGTGCCACTTCCACGCAACTCCTGCTCAAACTCGGTCGCTGATTCACTCATTATTTCAGTCAAAACAGATGAAAAACTTGGAGATAACTGGCTGACAAGGCTTGCCGGTGCACAATGGCGACTAGCAAGTCATGTGAACTGATCAACCCGGATGTTTAGCGGCGGTGGTATAACAGTTCTCGTCTGAGCCATGATCATGGCCCAACGCACTTAGGCGGTAAAGCCATGATCGTGGCCCATCGCACTCAGCGGGTTAAACTGTTGGCTCCAAAGTTGCTGCTGCGACTAAACATGAAGGAAACTGACTCTAATTAAAACGGTTAAACACATTAAATAGTGTGTAGACGTGGTGGTAACAGTTGAAATAGCCTAATGGAAACATCAACAGATCTGTTGAACATCTATTGAAATACAGGTCTTATGATTCAGTATTCTACTTCAAAAAGCCCCATTTATGTCGATCTCATCACTAAATATTATGAATAATCTCACTAAGCGAGACCATTCTGTCTGGGAGACTGAGCCTCAGTGAGATCCCTTGTCAGTGATGTTGGCAGAAAGCTGTGTTGACCATTGGGTGTTAGTGATTGATGATGAGGGTTATGCGGCAGCTTGACCTACATGGAAAAGTGGAAGGGTTAAACTGCACTAGTTTTACCATAATGTTAACAGTGAAAACATTTTGGTAGAATTTAAACCATTAAACTAGTGTAGTGCATGTTCTCACTGTTAATTCTTTACCATTGAAATGCTGGTTCAGTATTGTCAACAACTTTGACTTTTCTTCTTTTCCTCATTCTTATTATGTACAGTTGGACTTGCAGAAGTTTGCACAGATACAACAAAAAAGTAGGGTGGTGGTGGGGAAAGGGTGGAAGGATAAGGGGCAATTAATGATGTGATGTATAATGTATCATGTCAAACTACAAGTTTCAGCAAGTTTGCCAGTTCTGTTAGACCAATTTTTTCATGGTTACAAGTCCTAATGTATTTATAAACCTAATCACTGTCATACATCTCTAGAATCAGAGTCGATTAGTTTGTATCACAGCAAAAACATGTGTTCTGCTGTTGACCTGCTATGTCTGTTTCATTGGATCAAAATGAAAATCAGTCTGCCTCAGGCACTTGGTCAGGGTTAGAAATTCTCAGATCATTTTTTGTTGCCATGGGGCAAGTACTACTTTCCCTCCCTAAGTCAAGAGACAGATCTATAAGTAATGATCAGATTTGATGAAAATGAGCTCTGAGAAAGGTAATTAAGAAAGCAGATCCATCGTTAACATGCTGTTTAAGCACCATGATTGCACGATGCTGACAAGATGCTACCTTTTTACTCCATCAGATGGCAGTCTGCTTGGGTTTCATTCTTAGAAAAACTGCAAGTGGTGGTGGATACAGTGAGTGTGAAGAAGGGAAGCACTCGGGTAAATTTGATCAGTCTGCAATGCAGCCGACTATGCTGTCACTCTTTCTCTGACTGCTCAAAATATGTTGTCAGACAGACGAGAAAACATTTCAACTTTACATATCTGCTGATTTTTTTTTTTCCCCCCTCCCCCCCCCCCCCCCCAGAATAATTAGACTGTTGAGTATTTTTAGACCTGTTGACGTGTTCCAAGTTCTGTCATTGGAGATATACAGAGATGGTATTGTTGCCAGACTTAAGTCTTTGGTCTCTGACCAGTTCTTCCTGTGGAGGTCAGGTGGAGAATACATTTTACCACAAATCACACAAAGTCTGTGGTCAGTTTCCCAATCTTCAACCCAGATTAAAATGCATGATTTTGCTAAGCTTTGTGCACTCAGTGCCATTGTCGTCACAGATGTATGCATGTTGCGAATTTCAGTTCAAGTGGGTGCTGTTCCCCTTAGATCTGAACAATCTACTATGGGACTTTTATCAATGTCAATACAATGACAAAATGTGCTCAAAGAGACTGAATGCAGAGGAAAAACCTTAAGATGATGAAGGGCAGAGAATGCTATGGGCTTTCAAGATTAAAAAAAAACTAAGAACATTGAGATTCCCTTGTAGAACCTCACACACTTCTCCTCCCACTTTCCACCTCTTTTTCACCTAACTGATCTGGTCCTTCTAAGGACACCAGATCTCCAGGTAAACAAGTAGGAGAATGATGAAATTGTCCTGAACTATACTGAGTATGTTACTGGACAAGGAATCAAGAACTGCACATTGGCTTCTATCATTGTATGGCATTTAATCTGTAGAAAGTTTTTGTTAGAATGATTTTGAGATTGAAAGTCTAGTATAAATATAAACAGGAATGATTAAATGGTATTCTCTCACTCTCTCTCTCTGTCTCTCTCTCTCTCTCTCTATCTGTCTTGAAAGTCTAGTATAACTATTATAAACATGAATGGTTAAAATTTAAATGGTATTCTCTCACTCACTCTGTCTGTCTTTCTCTCTCTCTCTCCCAACTTCTCTCTTTCTCTCTCTTTCTCTCAGTGTGTCTGTCTCTGTCTGTCTCTCTATATATGTCTGTCTCTGTCTCTATCTCTCTCTCAGTCCTCTCTCTCCTTTAACCACCCCCCCCTCCCCCCTTACCCTCCCACACACACATACGCATATAAGGATATATACTTGCACATATGCAATGTTGGTCATGCCTTAAATGGGTTGTATTGCCATAGTATTTTATCAGTTGTATGGCAAGAAGTTTTTAAAATCAGGACAGTTGGACCTGTTGAGATCTTTTTGGGGTCCAAAACTACATATTAGCCTTCTACTAGTTCTAGGCTGGCAACAACACTGAAACTAGTGAAAGCGTTTGCAGAACACTAGGTGTACTGAGTGCGTGTACTGAGTGCGTGTTTGGAGAATGAGTTGCACTACTCATATCAGATGATGAAGCTGAGCCAGAATCAATTGTATGTGAGGTTACATTGAGCCTGTATAGATTACATTAGCTGGCTAATTTGTACGCTTGAATAGGAAACGACATGATTTTATTGTCAGGTTGTATGTTCATCATCTGCTGCATTGTGTTGCTGTATTGTGGTTAGTTGCTGTGTGTGTGTGTGTGTGTGTGTGTGTGTGTGTGTGTGTACGTGTGTGTGTGTGTGTGTGCTTTTTGAAACATATTTTCATTACAATTGCATCAAAAGAACAAGGAATATTGGAGGGGTGGGGGGGGAGGGGGGGGGGGAATGGTCAGTTACTTCACCAGTAATTTCACAAACCAGGCCCAGAACTGATTACCCTTCACTGTCACTAAACAACCAGTGTCAGAACCGGTCACAGAGAGAAAACAGGTGACCACAGATGTTCTGGAATGGGGCTCCAGGATAGGCTTACATTTTGCTAGATCTACTAAACTTGATGGGAGACTTGATGAGATGTTGTACATTTTCCACACTGTCTTGTTTTGCTTGTTTGTTTGAAAGAGGAAAATATGTATTATTGATTTTTTGTCAGTCCCATCCCACTCTCATACATGTGTACATATAACTGCATACACTTGCGTCTCAAGCATACATCATACATATAATATGTCTTGGCACAGAACACAGTTAAAAAATGGAGAATCTATATCATGAAGTTAAGCATCATATATTGAGTACCATCATTTTAATTTTGTAGAAAAAAAATGGTTGGTATAGACTCCAGCCGTTATGGAAGTGTGTCAGTTTATTACCTATTTTAGCACTGAATTCTTCAGTCTGGTGTCTTGAAGTACTTGTTTTTGAAAGACTGATTCATGTGGAATACAGTTTTCAATTTTACATGAGTAGATGAGCATTTTGGCATACATTATTTCAATAAAAAAAATAACAACAGTTCTTGGGTGTTCACCAGCATTAAAATAAACAAAATGGCATGAAAACTTGATTTTTATATATGAACATACTCTAATCGATTTTAATGTTGTGGATTTAGCTGCAACTGTGAGCAAATGGCAGCATAATTAGAAGTTTCAGTCAAATTGTGCATAGAAGTACCCATTCATCATTCCATTCGTTCTGGAAATTCACACATACAGGATTTGTTGCAGGGAAATATATATATATGCAGTGTAGATGAATGTTATCTGTATGTGTGGGGTCTGTTTCTAAAATATTTCTGAATATTCCTTTTTAATAAGAAAAAAAAAGAAGAAAAAATTTAATCTTTTCGTCAAAATTGCTGTTACAGTTTGGCATCTCTGAATATTAAGGAAGTCAGTATACTGAATATAATATCAGAGTAAAGGATGCTTTCCACTTTAATCACAAGACTGCCGGACCCACTCATCAGCACAAGGCGTTCCCATATTGTCCAGCAGAGTGTCTGCTGAACTTGGTCATCACTGATGCCTGCTGGTGGAAAGCTATTAATTGATCATCTGCGTTATGTGTGTGTGTTATGAGTTAACAGGTACGAGTTAGTTTTGGCCAGTATGGACAGCAGTTTGAAGCTGGTGCTCTTTGCGGCACAGAGTTTATTATTATTTTCTTTTTTATGGCATGAAGTGCCAGTTTACTTTTGCCATATGTATGATGAGCAGATAAGCATTCTGAAAGGATTTCAACAATGACAGATGTGATGGTGATGAAAGTTTAGAAGAGTTTGTTGGATGTGTACATAACATTCAGTCTTTGTTGTTCAGGAATATTTGTAGCTTCTAGTTCCTGCCAAAAAAAAGAAAAAGAACGGTACCAGTGCGCCAATACCTTTTTTAAAAAAAAGCCCATTGTATCAGTGCGCCAGTTCGTTTTTTTTTTTTCTTAGTCTTTTTGTTTATACTTTTGTAATGATTATAGTGTACTTCTTGTCTGGTTTAAGGTTAGGTGTAGTAAGATCAGTTTTGTTTCAGAAATTGTATTAGGTCAGTAGTTTAGTGGCTGAATCTAAGTGATAAGAAACGTGCGCCTTACTCAACAATTTATGCCAGCTAGTCCACCCAGATGCTTTGAATGCTTCTTACCTGTCTTGGATTGCCATATTTCTGTTTGAGCCCTACATTGACAAGAAGCTGAGTTGACCTGCATGTGCATGATGCATAACAACACTTGCATCCATGAGTTCCAGGGCTTAAGCACCTTCCCTTTGTATGTGTTTGCTTTTCCTATGAAGCATGTGTTGCCATTTTAATTGCTCACATATACAGTTTCTTTTTTAAAGCTGTCATGCATAATTCGAGCATATTAGAGAACAATCACTCAGCAGGCATAGCAAATTCTGCATAGCCTTTTATTTTTAGGTTTGCATGTGCTCTGTTGTCGCATGCGCGTTGCCTATTGGCATGTGCAGTCACTTATTTACATTCTGTCAGATGTTTGAACCTGTGCTGTTCTGTGTAATTCACTCTCATGGGCTGGTAATGTGTACCATGATTTACCTCTGCAGATTGATTGACCTAATGGCTAAGGGATAGAGGCTGTTCTGTTGGTTTGTCTTGCACTTAACTTATTTAACACTGTGCCCGAGCATTGCTGGGGCAGCAGACCTGACATGCTCAAACCTGTATAACTCCCAAAATATGCCAGTTACAGTTATCAGAATTGACACACCTAAAAATGAAAGATTTGTGTATGACATTGAGTCTGTAATTTACATTCAAACACTGAGTGATGTGAAAAATGAAATGAAATTTGAGTTTGCTAAAGAAGCGTAATTCCAGAGAAACATGATACGGAATATTATGACGTTCAACAGTTCATTTCATTATAACAGTGTAGAAGTTTTCACATCCTGCTAGTATTTTTTGCCCAGGCATTCGGACTTGAAGTGAAGCACCCTGTCTGTTTGCATAATAACAGAACACTGTTTTTGTTTATCAAAGCATGAGAAGTCGGACAGCACATCATATCACATGAAATTGTAATATCCTGTTGTAATCAATCACTTGGTAATAATTTTTGTTGTTGTTGTTGGTAGCCTCTTGACAAAAGAATCTTTGAGGTAATAGAATGCAAGTGAAGTAGCTCCTCTGTTTTTTTTTTTTGGGGGGGGGGGGGGGGGGGTGTTTTGGTTCTTTTTTTTCTTTTTTGTTGCCTCTTGACAAAAGAGTTTTTGAGATAATAGAGTTTAAGTGAAGCATCTCCTCCCTTCAAGCAGATCAAACCAAACTGATCAGAGGAGACTGCCCAGGGTTGGAAGGGTTAATAAAAGCTGCAGTATCTTCTGCTAGATGGAAAAAGTTGTAACAGATGGTTGGCTGGATGTGGGTGGATTATCTATATAATATAATGGATCTTGCTTTGCATATTGTGGATACTGTCAAGAGGTAGTAGGTTTTTGCCAACTAATCATCACAATCTATTGCAGGGCCGAATTAGTTTCTTGAGAAAAAGGAGTGTGTGTGTGTGTGTGTGTGTGTGCACGGGTGCATGTGTGTTTGTATGTGTGCGTGCTGGAACACCTCCTTTACATCCCATTACCTCCCTCTTGTTATTATCATTTCAAATAAATGTGTGGGATAAAATTTTGAGAATTCTGCAGAATTAACAATGAATGGCCATTGAAAATAAAGATTTTGTTGATTCGTTGTGTTGCAGCACTTCCAGAACAATGCAACTCATGTTGTTTGTGGGAAACTCAGCCGATCAGAAAAATTCCTGGGAGCATTGGCTTTGGGTAAGTATCTAATCCACAAAGTCAAGGCAGATATAGGTTTTCATGCGTACATACACACACATGCGCTCACATGCATGCACGTACACAAACACATGCAGAGATGCATGCTCCCACTCTCTCTCTCTCTCTCTCGCACACACACACACACACTGACACAGTCACACTCACACACACACACTCACATATACATACACACATACATGCGCGCGCGCACACACACACACACGCACACACACACACACACACACACACACACACAACACACACACACACACACACACACACACACACTGACACAATCGCACATACACACACACATGCGCGCGCAGGCACACACACACACACTCTCTCTCTCTCTCTCTCTCTCTCTCTCTTTCTCTCTCTCTCTCTCTCCCTCTCTTTCACACACACACACACAAACTACCTACAAAGTTTGAGACAGTAGAATGGGTAGGAATTATCCAGTATAAATACAGAATTCATTAATTGTAATAATCTTTTTGAAATCTGTCAACGTGTTCAGCAACAACAGTTCAGAAGCATATCCTCACTCCCAATTGCTTGTCTTGTATTCAGTCAGCACCACATTATGTGATCGATACTGTTCTTGATGAACAAATTAGAATCGAGTTTTCGCTGCAACAGAGGCATACAGATTCCTTTTGTAATACAATCTCCCCCACCCCACCCCACGGAGAAGTGAGCTCTTTCCAATTTACTGTGTCTGGCTTCTGCTCAATGAGCTTCAGCCACATGTTTTGCTTGAGGAAAGTCATTGGTATTGTGTGGCTTCAAATTTTCATTTTTCCTGTAGTAGTAGTGGGCCTGTTGACCCCTTCAGACATAATATGATGTGGCAAGCTGAAAACTATAAGCTGAGGATGAAAAGTATACTCTCTGAGGATACATCAGGAAACTCGTGGTCCCAACACACTCAAAACTGTTTAACAGATTCACTTGTAAATTCTTTTTCTGACCTCCGTCGTGACATACTTCGTGGATTGAAACAGCAGTGAGGCTACCAAAATCACTAGTTGATTATTCCCCTTTGCACAGTGCTGTTCAGCAACAAAATTGCCCCCCTGAGATACACAAGTACAGTGCTATTACAAGCACTTTTAACCAAGGTTGGAGCTCATTGTATCAAATGATCATGTGTGTTCTCAGAATGTCAGTAAGACCATGAAAGAAGCTCTTTCATAAAAGTTACATTGGTGATATCTAAGTCGGCATGTTGTAAAAAAGAAAAAAGAAGAAAAAAAAGGTGTAATTGTGGAATGAAGCTATCAAAAGTCTAATTTATTATGCCCAGAGTGGATGGTAAACAAGTCTGTAAATAATTCACTTAATGCAGGGCCTTATCTGGTCCACCCACCATTACTTTAAAGTTTCAGTGCTGCTGAAAATGTTGGCTTCCACCCATGTGTTAAATTAGAACAACCAACATAGTGGAGGGAGAATTTTCCATTTTATGTCTTCATGACTTAAATGTCCCAGACAATTGGAATTTGGATGAGTTGGTATTTCAAGCTCAGCGACTGATCCTTTTAAAATCCTGCTGATGATTGGTATCAGCAGACCTGAATTGCTTCGTTATTTCTGTATTAATGTCATGTGTTTTTTTTTCTTCATTGAATTTCTGTTTTTTGTTGTTGTTACTTTCACACTATGAATGACCGAAAGTACTTAAAGTTAAAAAAAAATTTTTTTAGTGTCTCTTTCTTTCAGTTAGATTGATATCATTACAGATGCTAAAACACAGTTTGCCAAAAGAAGGGAAAGACAGTTGAATGATCAAAGGCGCAAGTAATGTTATGTGGAGTGTGACAAGATGGGGTAAATAAAATGGCATAAGCATTCGCCTGAAGCATGCTTTTTCTTTTTCTTTTTTAAACAGTGCACAGAACCAGATATCAGAGAAGCTAATGTTCACAGCAAAATCCAGCAGACAGTCACTGAAGTGATAATGTACAGAAACTGAATGTGTCAGTGACTGAATGCACAGTCTGAAGCGCTGTAAATTGCTGAACTGCTTCTGTGCTTGCAGTGATTCTCGCAGTTTGAACGTTTTAAGATCAGTATTACATCATCACTGACTACTTTTAAGATTGGCTAGAATTTTCTTTTTCTGAGTGGGTAATAGCCTTCAGTGGTAGAAGCTATGTGTGTAGTCTTCAAACCCAACAACAGAAATTACGGAACCCAGCATAGTAGCATTTTGAAAGGAATAATCATAATCATAATGACAAAACAACTGTAACATTAACTCACAACAGGTTTTGAGTTTTTCACATTTTTTTTTATCATAACTATGCAACAATATTAAGATTTTTCATACAATTCTTTTTCTTGGTAAATGCATTTGTATAGGTTTGTTTTTAGTAAACTATTCCATTATCAACAACAACAAAAATTTAGATGTGATAATTTCCACATAAAACTGTGATCACCTGTAATCAAAAATCAAGGGAAAGAACTGCAGGGAGTAAAGGCTTCTTAAGCTTATGTTCTTAAAGAAGGGGATATGTTTTATGTAAAAATGTGAAAAAGCTTGTCTTCTCATTGCAATAATATTTTGGAATAGTTTGCATATCTAAGACTTAAGAAAATGATTCCTCATAAATATGAAAGTTTGTGTTAAATCATATCAATCATGGAATATTTATGAGGGAAGAAAGGTGACCTTTGACCAGTTTTAGTCAGGAGAGGAAAGAAAATGGCTAGCAGTTAATGTTCTTGGCAGGCTCATGTAAACTGGACTCGAGTGTATCCAGATCAAGTTTCAGTGCAGTTCCAACAGTGATGACGTGAGTGTTCGTAAGATCAGTGTGGTTGCAGGCAGGTGGGTAGTGCGTCCAGAGTACATCACCGCCTCCCTGCAGGCTGGCAAATGGCTGGACGAAGCGGAGTACGAGTGGAGCAGCCTCACCGTGGAAGGGCACGATCGAAAGTTGGCCATTGCCGCCAAGCAGAATCGATGGAGAGTGTCCATGAGCACGGAAAAGATCTTCATGGACTGGCATGTGGCTGTGGTGATGAGCGACCAGCAGCGACAGGCAGTGTACAAGAGGTGGGTGGTATTGTATGGGATGGACGTTGAAGACGTGGGGCAAGTGTGGGACTGTCTCGTCACAAAGGAGAAAGTGCATAATACATCCTCTGACTTGACACGGCGTACAGCCATACAGGTACAGAATGACCACATGTTTATGTGAACACCTGTTATTGTCCATATATGAAGGGTCGTAATTCAGAATTTTTCCTGAGTTGTCTGCCCCTTTTCTTTCATGCAGATCAGCAGGAACAACATGTGCTTACCAGTAGCCTTCCAGCTTCTCATTTTGTTTTTCCTCCTTCCCCCCCTCCCCCCCCCCCCCCCTCCCCCCCCCCCCCCCCCCCTTCTTCCCCCCTCCCCCCTGTGGTCTTTAACACTTTACCGCTTGTATTTTCAGCACCATTGTTTGGTTGAATTGATAGTCATTGAAATTATGTTCATTTAGCTTCAGACTGATCTGTACCCTTTTGTAGGGTTTGCACGGTCGTTGAAGGTCTGTGAGAAATGTACTGTTGTTTTCAACTCTCTGAGAAATGACTGTGGTCTGTAGAAATCCGAAAAGGGTTTGTGAGGTAGGATGCTGAAAAATCTGTTTGCACTGTTCCCAGGGAGTATGGTCATGTGTCCAACAAAAAGTACAGGCCCATGGTTGTGATGCGTTCATGCGATATTTTACATGTCTCGGAATGTAAGTCTGTGAGTATTACAGATTTGCTGTCCCTTAACAACGTCCGGATGTTTTGATCCATCACCCAGCAGTGTGACAGTGATTGTTTTGCTAAAGGTTAAGAGGTTAGTTGTTGCTTCAGTGACTAGTGTCAGAATGTAAGGATTGCTACAAAAACATCAGACTGACAAGCGGCAAGTGTCTGCACACTGTGTGAACAGTTGATTACTTACACAGTTTTAGCAAGAGATCTTTGAAAATGAGATAAAACTGTCTTTGGAAAGCCTATGGAAGTTTGTGAATTTTGAAATGAAAAGTGTGTACAAATTCTGTGTTAGGATATTGTGTGGTCTTGCCAGGCCCTCCACCTTGCTGTAATAAGTCTTTAATTTTTCTTTTTTTTAATTTTTTTTTAAGATGTTTTCTGTTCATTTGCTTTTGTATTGGTTTAGTTTGGTTTGTTGCTGTTGTTGTTTTTTAGCTGTCAGGCAGATGTTTGTCGGATGCAGCGGTCTTGCATCTGTTCTTCTGAACTCCAGACATTGTGTGCAAAGTATAAAGTAGTAAAAGTTGTTATGGTCTTTTGTGAGCTAAGAGGAAATTTGAGACTATGAAATTGTAAGTGAACACTTGTTTACAGATTACTGGTGTGTGGTGGAGCCAAAGTCATGGATTTGAAGCTGCCAGCAAAGAACCCGGTGAAGTGCAGTGAATACCTGACTTACCTGTTCTCAGACAGCACCACGGTGCCACTCGCACAGTCCCTGCAGAACAATGGGGTTCTGTGCCTGAACGCAGACTACATCAGTGATTGCATCATCTTGGTGAGGTTTGATTCTGTGTTGTTAGTCACACCTTTACTGCATAGCTCGCTCAGCTTTTCGTTTCTAGGATGTGAAAATACAATACCAGCCCTCTTTGCCATATCCTGCCATCAGATGATAAGGTCAGTACAGCTCTTGACAGTGTGGAACTAAGAAAAGACACGACTGTATTATGCTTTTGAGAGACTTGAGTCGAAGAAAGAGTGAAGGGCAAGCTGCCTTCTTATCACTGCTCTGCAGTGCTGAAGAAACAGAGAGTGTGCTCTATTGCTCAGGTGCTCACCAGATCAAGGAGTCATGGCTCTGTGAGCATGCTTCGTTAGCTGTTGACTCAGCTGGCTTTCACAGCACTGTGTGTTTGTGTGTGCGCTTTAGTGTATGTGTGTGTCTGTGCAGATGCGTGTGTGTGTGTGTGTGTGTGTGTGTGTGTGTGTGTGTGTGTGTGTGCAAGCACATGCGTGTGTGTGTGGAGTCTGCAATTGATTACAAATTTGTGTTTATTATTGTATATGTGTGTGTGCATGCGCACGTGTGTGTGTGCATGCGCTCAAGCACACATGTGCATGCATATGAGTGTGTGTGTGTTTGTGTGAGCGTTATCCATTTCTGTCACATCTCTGTGTGTGTGAGGGTGCGTACTAAAGAGTGTGTGTCTGTGCTTGTGTGTGTGTATGTGTAGCGTTCTTTTGTGCACTTTTTTATGTTTGTTTTTTTCTAGCATCTGAAGAAGACATTTTGTCAAACATTCATGTATTAGTATAGTGTACGTGAAGTGTTTTAAATATGCATTACTTTGCACCTGTTCTGTTTTTGTATTTTGTCTAAATTACTATGCTACTTTCTGTTTTTTGTTTGTTTACTTTCTGGTCCATGTTGCCTGATAGTAAGATGCTCTGCTCACAGCATCCCATGCCTGAGCCTTTTGACTACATGCTGGCGTCTGATGCTGTGGGTCAGAGGCCTCAGACTGTCTCCTCTCACAGTGCCCTGGATGATTCCAGCAGTTCACAGCCGGTCCACCAAACTGGGGCACCTAGATCAGCCCCATCCACTGTGACCCATGAAGCCCAGAGTTTTGACAGAGATGATGATGACGATGACATGCTTGTGTTGACCCAGTGCACTCCATCTGAAAAGCCTTCAGTCTCACCAAGGACTGGGAGGGGAAGAAACAGTGTTGTTGAGGTCATAGATGTTGATGCAAATGATAGTGATGATTTTGAAGATAACAAGAGAGAGGAGCATCGAGTGTATGATGCTGATAGACATGTCGCCCATGAAGAAACTGACCCTTCAGATTCCAGTGACATTGTGATTTTAGGAAACTCCAGAACAGAAGAGGAACATTCCGATGAAAGTGATGTTAGCATCATTAAAGAAAACGGGTCCTTTTCTACTGTCAATGATGATGTAATTCTGGTGTCTGATAACCCACTTCTAGAAGATTCCCCCACAGTATGTAAAGAAAGTAACAGTAGTGCACCCAAGTTGCTTCAGCATCACAAAAGTATAAAACAAGAAGAAGGACCTCTGAAGGAAAGACTACAGACATCATCAGTGGTAAAGGGTGTGTCTAAAAATCACAGAGAGAAAGTGAACAGTTTGCAGAGAAGTTCTTCCAAGGAGAAGTGTTTACATTCGGATGGCAAAGCCAAGAAGGTTCACAGTATGAACTTGGAGAGAACATGCAGTGAGGCCACATCTGCAGCCACTGTAGGGAAGCTAAAGGCAGCATGTGGCTCCGACCACCACCACCTGAAGTCCAGTTCCAAGGCAACAGCTGGGAGTAAATACAAGAAACTGACATCGGCCGCTTGTTCTTCAGTGGAGGACAACAGCAGACAGACAGCACTGCCTCTGAAGCTTCCACATGACTCCAGTCAACTTCGCCCTGTAAGTTATGTCACAGACACTATTTTCACTCATACCCTGTATGATTTGTGGATTTGGAGGGGTAGTTGTCAATATTACCTCCTGAAAATCATCTTTTTTAAGTGCCAGTTAGATGAGAAAGGGTTTTAGAATTACTGAATAATTAAACAAAATGTCATTGAAAAAGGACTAAATCAACACTTTAGAGACCATGACATAATTAGTCTCATCCCACTTAAATACTGTATCAGGATCACGGATGTGGCTTGTAGACCAAATACCCCATGTCACTTTTTTTTTAGCACTTGTGAGTGTGCCTGAAGCTAGAATTCTGGAATTTTTTTTTTTTTCCAAACAAGCCCGGCTTACCGCCTAGTGGAAAATGCAATGGGAAAAGATTTTTGTTACAGCTACCATAATCAATTTTTCATAAAATTACATTTGTTATACCATCACACACGTAATTCTTACTCTTAGTATTATGTGGATTGGTGACCAATATTTCAACTGAATGTGATGGTCGTAGCAACAGGAGGGGTCAAATTCATCCAATTACCTATCTTGCATGACTTTTGTGTATGTATGTTTGGCAGGGTTGAGAGGTTTGAAAATTTTCCCTAGCCAGCTGGGCTAGTGCATAAAAAATTCCCTTAATTTTTAATTTAATTTTTAATTCAAAGGTATTGCCATATGATTTTTCTTTTTTTTTTTATCCTTCATCCTGTAGCAAGTACAGAAATCGAAGGCAAACAGTGTTCAAAGTAACAGGAATTCACGGCCAGGTAGCCACATTTTCGCAGTACTACTGATAGAATAATAATGCAGTCATGTTTTCCACCGTGTTTCTTACCGTGTAACCCCACCTCCATCTCCCCAGTTTTGCTGTCTGTTCTTAAACTTATATTTTTTTAGTTTTTAGAGATGTTTTCATATTGTTATATTGGTCTGAAAACTTACATGGCAAAGCTGAAAAATTCGGTGACAACATGACGACGAAGTTCAAAGACAAAAAGGGAGTTGACCTGATGACATTGACAAGAGGCCACTGTACCACTTAAAATAACTGTGTCTGTGGAGCCAGCTGGAGTATTCTAACTATATTGGCTTCATGCTTTGCAAGTGAAAATGATGGAGTGGATTGCCGTTTCAGATTGAAATTGAAGCACTTAATTTAAATTCTCAGAGAAAAATAATACATGTATGCAGACTGTAGAGTTATTAGTTGCATGATGGGCAGTTCTGTTTAACCTGCATGCCCAGATCCATTAGCATGCACCTGAGGTGATCAGGTGACTGAATTAGTCCAGCCCTGCTTGGCATCGCGTCTTGTTTATCGTGTTGATTTAAGCAAAGAAACAGTCAAATATTGAGTCTTTGATAGGCAACAATCTGCAGGTTGGAAAACCGGATACAAATCTACCAGATGACATGGAAACTTTTGTAATGTTTTTTGATACTGCTGGAAATTAAAAACAGCCATGGTGCAGTATTGAGAGCACTTGGATTGCTGGAACAAGGTGCAGGTTCAAGGACTCTTCTCCCACTTATACCTGTGGATTTGAGTTTCAGACTAATATTTAAGTAATTTTCTTATGGACAAGTCGAAGAAATGTGTGCTTTGCATAACTATTAATGTATATATATGGACATTAGCTTTGATTGAACAGTTCCGATATGAAACGTTAAGTGGATATTTAAACAAGTAAGACTTACAACTGTGCATGCCTTTACAGTGGTGCATTTGTGTGTGTGTGTGTGTGTGTGTGTGTGTGTGTGTGTGTGTGTGTGTGTGTGTATATATATATATGTATACTGGCTCGGCTGTTGCTTGGACTTTGAAGTACTTTTGATACTAACTGCTTAAGAAAAGAAAAAGATTTTTTTCTTCGGAAAGTTTTATGAAATACTTACCTGTCCAAACTAATGCCATAATCCTACAACACTGATTTGTGCCTACTGACTGGCAAAGAACACCAACTAAGGGGAGAAGTCATTAGGATGCAAAGTTCAGCACCATAATGATGAATGAAAAATTAGATCTGCAAACGTTACGGATGGCAAAGCAATCAAAAGACGGAGTTGTTTTACGAAATGCCTGTCCAAGCTAATGCTATGATCCTGCTTAGGGTGATCAGATGCCCTTAAACCGGGAACCCATCTTATGTAAGATTTTAGGATATCAAGTGACATAACAGCGTGTCCAGACTCAGTCTGCTCAAAGAGTAGTCACCCTTTAATGACATGTCACTTCGACTTCTGAATACGGTTTAGTTTTCACACCTTGTCCAAACGAAGAGGAGAAAAGAGGGCCTATCACCTTTTTGTCTCCAATGCTCCATTTCTTGTACAGAAGTCTTGCTAGTCTCTTTTCACAGTCAAAAATCTCCCTTCATTTGTTCAATAAGAGGGCCCCTCTGATAGTGTACACATTGACAGAAAAATGTGAGTGGTGCAAAAAATGTTGACCTGCTCTCCCTCAAGCAGTATAAATTTCGTGCAGAGAAATGTGCTGTGTCAGTTATGCTACAGTACAATACGTGCACATTTATCATTATATTATAACCTCAGTGTTTTTATTTTCTTTGATTTTCCACTTTTTATTATTTTACCATGTCTGGATTTATTGGCTTCTGTGCATTCTTCCATACTGGCATTTATTGGCTTGAGTATATTGTTGAAAAGGCAGTAGTATAGTTTCATTGCTCTTGTAACCATTTTTGCCTGCCTTATGAATACTAACCATAGTTTTTCTGACAGCTGTGATACGCTAATCAAAACAAAGCTTTTCTCATTTATGATCTACTCAGTGTATTGTTCACAACTGAACTGACTACATATGGTCATAGCTCATATTGCAGCTGACAATGACATAACGACAAAAAAAATGGATATCATAAAACAGAAAATTCCTTGTCATATGAAACGAATTGTATCACAAAAATGGGTGTGTGTGTGTGTGTGTGTGTGTGTGTGTGTGTGTGTGTGTGTGTGTGTGACAGTCTTCATCAAAGTCAGCAGTTGTGACATCAAAGCAGTCCTCATCAAGGTCAACATCAGGGACCACATCACAGTCCTCAACCAGGTCAACAGGTGTGACACCATCCAAATCCTCATCTAAGGTCACTCCAGTGACATCACAGGTGTTGCCATCAAAATCATCAACAGTTACTTCATCTCAGTCCACGTCAAAGTCAGCAGGAATGACACTGCAATCTTCATCAAAGTTTACAGCAGTGACATCATCACCGTCCTCATCAAAGTCAACCGCAGTGACTTCATCGCAGTCCTTGTCAAAGTCAACAGCTGTGACATCATCGCAGTCCTCATCAAAGTCAGCAGCGGTGACATCATCGCAGTCCTCATCAAAGTCAACCGCAGTGACTTCATCGCAGTCCTTGCCAAAGTTAACAGCAGTGATATCATCACAGTCCTCATCAAAGTCAACAGCTGTGACATCATCGCAGTCCTCATCAAAGTCAACAGCTGTAACATCATCGCAGTCCTCATCAAAGTCAACAGCTGTGACATCATCGCAGTCCTCATCAAAGTCAACAGCTGTGACATCATCACAGCCCTCATCAAAGTTGACGGCAGTGACATCATCACCATCCTCATCAAAGTCAACAGCAGTGACTTCATCGGAATCTTTCTCAAAGTTAAAAGCAGTGACATCATCACAGTCCTCATCAAAGTCAACAGCTGTGACATCATCGCAGTCCTCATCAAAGTCAACAGCTGTGACATCATCGCAGTCCTCATCAAAGTCAGCAGCTGTGACATCATCGCAGTCCTCATCAAAGTCAACAGCTGTGACATCATCGCAGTCCTCATCAAAGTCAACAGCTGTGACATCATCGCAGTCCTCATCAAAGTTAACAGCTGTGACATCATCGCAGTCCTCATCAAAGTCAACAGCTGTGACATCATCGCAGTCCTCATCAAAGTCAACAGCTGTGACATCATCGCAGTCCTCATCAAAGTCAACAGCTGTGACATCATCGCAGTCCTCATCAAAGTTAACGGCAGTGACATCATCACAGTCCTCGTCAAAGTTAACGGCAGTGACATCACAATCCCCACCAAAGTCAACAGCTGTGACATCATCGCAGTCCTCATCAAAGTTAATGGCAGTGACATCATCACAGTCCTCGTCAAAGTTAACGGCAGTGACATCACAATCCTCACCAAAGTCAACAGCTGTGACATCATCGCAGTCCTCATCAGAATCAATAGCAAAGACATTGCAATCCTCATCGAAATCAAAAGCAGTGACATCAGCCATGACATTATCGCAATCCTCATTTAAGGCAGCAGAAGTAATATTAGCACAGTCCTCATCAAACACAACAGCGGTAACATCAACGTCAACGGCAGTAACATCGCAATCATCTACATCAACATCAACTGCTGTAACATCATCACAGTCCTCCACATCAAGGTTAATGACTGTAGCTTCTTCACAATCATCATTAGTATCGAGAGTGGAGACGTCAGTGCTGTCATCAACATCAACAACTGTCGCGTCACCCCTGCCTTTGCCATCATTGACCCCTTCAAAGCCTGCAGGAAGAAAAAGAACCCATGAGAGCCCAGTCACAGTGACTGATGTAAAGGAAGAACTGAAGAAATTGAAGATGGTTGTGAGGAAAGGTCTGTTTAAACAGTCGTTGGTTCCCAGCACACCCAGAAAGGTCCAGACTTCTCTGCAACACTGGTTTCTGCCTGCCGGCAAAGAAAACACCAACAAAGCAACAGTCACCACGACAGAGAGCGAAGCAAAATCTCAACGGCAGAAGTCATTGGGAAGCAAAGTTCAGCACCAGAATAAGCGAATGAATGAAAAATTAGATCTGCAAACTTTAGAGATGGCAGTGCTGTCAAAAGACGGAATTGTAAGGACATTGCCAGAAGAGGTCAAAGGCATGTCAGCATCAGAGGTGAAATCCAAGAGAACTTCACAGATACACAGAACAGCAGGCTCCTCAAGTTCAGCATCAGGCCGCGTGTTTAAACATCAAAAGCTTAAATCAAGAATTGATCCACATTTAACCAACGAGAATGAGGTGAAATTGTCAGTCAAACATGAGGTGAAATTGTCAGTCAAACATGAGGTGAAATTGTCAGTCTCCAAAAGTGTACATGTTTCGAGCTCAGATGTACGTTCAGTGGAGTCTGAAGTGTCATCACCAGTGTGTAGTTTTGATCCCACTTCGTTGGACCCAGCCCAGCCAGACTGCATGCTAGGTAAGAATCTCATCAGTGAGTCGGAGTCAAGGCATGCTATCAGTCTGGAAGTGCCTGCATCAAATACTACAGGCAAAGTTGACCCGGTAAAGAAACTAGGTGACAGTTACTGTGGTGATGACAGTGCTGCCACTGTGTCTGCTGGTTCAGGTGCAGATGAATTTCAAGACAGTAGTGACAAACCGTGTAAACCTTCACTTGAAAATGGTTCTGTTTCTTCTGGTAATGAAGTGCTTCGGCGTACACCTGCTGTTGAAGAAGCAACAGTAGTGTCCACAGATCATGGACAGGAACACCGGGACCCCAGCATACCTGTTGGTGTGCTTTCTCCAAGATCTGCCAATAAACGCAGATACTGTAAAAGAGTAAGAATTCACACTGCTTTAATGAAAAACTACTTAAGTATACTGCGTAAAAAGAGGAAAGCTGAAGAGCCTGTATCAACAGCTGCAGAACAGTCTTCTCCCTGTAAGTCCCCAAAGTTAGACCAGGCAAAAACATCACCAAGTAAACGAAGGAAGACTGTTCGGGGCCTCAGTGTCAGATGTGAACAGACCTCGTATGTGGAACTTACCGAGCACCACCTACTGACCAAGGTGGTGAGTAAGGAGTGCAACACATTCAAGGATGACTCAATCCAAACGACAAGTTTATCAGTTCATCAGAGAATCCAGACTGAAAAAGATAAAACTGAAAATGAAGAGAAAGTAGTTGACTCCTCAGTTGCAACAAATCATCATGTCAGATCTTCACTCCCTGCTGTAGTCCACGAATCTCAAGCAGTAAAACCTCTTCCAGATTTGACAGCTGAGCTTCCAGCCTCCTCCGCAAGTTCTTGTTCAAAATGGCTGCTTCCCTGTGCAAGGTGGCGACTCTCCCGGGCTCCTTTGCCAAAGCAGTATGATGTGAGAGACTGTCGTGCATCAAGCTTGAAGACATTAGGCTCCAACACAGGCGTTTCTGATTCACTGGTGCGCATGATCTGTAGCTGCCTGGATGAAAACTACTATCAGTCGGCTGTGGACATGGCCCATTCAGCCGTCAACTTCTGTCCCTCGGTGGGGCTGTTCCAGCGAATGGTATCTACAGTGAAGGTAAGATGATTCACAATAACCGACCTATGATTATGCTATTTGTTTTTGTTTGTTTGTTTGTTTGTTTTTTTCTTGTTCTCTTGCATGGATAGAGGTCAGTCCTGTAATTCTGAAAATTGAACATCATTTATACTTGTACAGGTAATAATTCGTATGAATGTTTAAATGTATTCATGTGACAGGTGTAAAGAGCAATCAGGTGAAAGAGACAGGGATGCCACTCTTCAGACTCGCACTCTCATTCAGCACAATTTTGTGTTGTTCAGTTCAGGCCAGTGAAAAATTCATTTTATTTTTAAATGTTCCGATTTCCAAGTGTTCTTCCAACATGACAAGAAGTTACCAGAGATCTCCGTTGTCTACAGTAGCCTTATCTCTTTGTTTTGCCAGGAAACCAGGTACAAAGGGAGATAATTCTGTCATTTTTGTTTTTTTTTAAACGGAGTTGTTGATCGTTGGCAAACTGCTTTTAATACTATCTCTTTGAGGGCCCAGTAATTTTCATTATTTCCTCGCCAAAATGACAGAGCAGACAGTTAACCTTTACTTAGCAAGAAGCGATCCTTGTTCAGACTGGATAACAGCCTGATTTTATCATCATCAGGACCATCTTTCCTTCTGCAATATCTGCCTTGCACTCTGTGGGTTAGTATGTCAGTAGACATGGCTAAAGTATTGCCAGTGTTCAGAAATTCAGTGAATGAGACTGAAGATTTTTCAGTGCTGAGTTCGGCGTCAGGATAAAGTGGAAGTGGCCACGGCTTGACAGATGTGAAGAGCAGGGAATCGAGAACAAAACTTGTTAAGAAGTTCCCTGTTTATGACTGAGCGTTCTCTTTATGTTGTTTTGTCATCAAGGTTAACCCTGACTCCACTGCTTTTTTTAAAAAATGCTTGGAAGATAAACCCCTCCCTCTTCCGTTCCATCCTTCTGTACATTCTGAGGATCTGTTTTCTGGCCTGATATTTCCAGTCTTGTGGAAGCACTGAAGGGAATGCCTTTTTTTTTCTTTGTTGTTTTTGTTTAATCCAAAGTGTATATCTTTTTAAAAGTATTGCATTACCTCACATTGGATATGAACAAGTAATGCAGTCTTGTGATTTTATCGCAGCAGTACAGAAACTAGCTTAGGAATAATTCTCAGTCTTCATTGTTGCCTTTATGCTTTTAATACACTTGAAATGATTTTCAGTAAGGCTGGAATGTGCTGATTGTCCAAAATTGTGTGTTAAAGGAAGCAGACAGTCAAAGCGTGGTGAACCAAGCGAACGCAGTTTTGATGTCCTGGCTGGACAAGTTCCCACCTATCACACCCAGTCTACGCTCCATTTATGAAGAGGCAATGAGACTCAACGACTGGGAGAGTTTCCATAAAGTGCTAGAGTATGTGTAGCAGCATCGATGAAGATTTATCTTTGCATGCAAATCCATGCATACACCACACACACCACATGCGCGTGCGAGCGCGCACAAACGCATGCACGCACGCACGCATCATGCTTGTAATGCAAAGACACTCACACACACACGACCACAATTCCAGAAACATTGAACATGCTTGCTGAATGAATAGGTACGAGAAGCAGCATTAGTTTGACTTGCTTTTTCATCATGGGAACAGAAGTTACATTCTTTGTTTATTGTTTACTAATAATTTGCATATTTCAGTCCAACTTAAGATTTCTTTTTATTAATGAATGACAGGCATGTTTTTTTGTGAAAATTCTTTCTGAGCTACCTTTGCGTCAGTATGCATGGATGTGTATATATCAATTATCACACATGTGGGTTCTTTTTACCTATAGTTCCTTTTGATGTTGGAAGCTGAATTTCCTTGTATAGAAAATCAGTTGTAGATAGATAGAGATGGCAGACTTTTGTGTGTGTGTGTATCATATTCCTTTCTTTTGTTCCTCCTGTATTCAGATATATCTCTGATAGAGTGCACTACATTTGAATTGATTCAATTCTGTTTCCTCTGATAATTTAGACAGAATATAAAATCATATATTTTTTACATATATGTCTTGATCCTCTTGTTTGATAGGGAGGCCGTGATAGAAGCAGAGACAGAAACTAAAGAAGCCTGCCAAGTAAGTGAAATTCACTGTGGGGCCCGGATGGTGTTGCGGATAGTGATGTCTGCTTTGGAGAAAAATTTCCTTCATTTTGCTCACAGGTAAGGAAATTACTGTGTGTGTATAAAACATGTTACTGTTACTGCTATAATTTTCATTGTTATCCGGTGCTCACCTGCTTAAAGTGGATTCTTGTAGGGGGTTTTCCTCCACAAAAATCCTTTTTCCATAATCTTAAATAGAGTTCATACAATTCCTTGAAAGTCCTTCACTTTTGAGGACCACTTTTCAAGGCCTAAAATAAGCCCTTGAAATTCAGACATTAGTGAATAGAAATATCTCAGAGTGCATTTAATGCTTCAAAATAGTGATTTTGGTGAGAGCAGTTTATATTTTAGTAAGAAAATCACAAAATTATACAGGTATATTAGTTATATAACAAGTTCTGGTGGAAGTATCCACTTCTTTGTTGTCTGCTACCAACCAGATTGTCCTGGCGTAATTTTATAAAACAAGCAAAGTGTGTGTAGAGGCTTAATTTTCTATATTACGGTCCTTAAATTCTTCAGTAAAAGTGCTCAAAAAATCATGAGAAAGTCCCTAAGTATTTTGTTTAAGATCTTTATGAATCTTATAATGAGTAAAGAACAGATGTTAAGAATCAAAAGTCAAAGATTTGAGATACTTCTTGATGATCTCTGGGGAAAAAAAAAGAAAGGAAAAAATGCTATATCACTACCAAGGTAATATGAACTTTTAAATTTTTTTCTTCTTTCAGTGTGAGCCGACAGAGTCGGTACAATTGCCTCATCCTGAGATGCCTGTGGTCACCTTCCTACCAGGTCTACCCCAATGGTCGTATCACAGATGTCATGCTCTTTCTGGAGAGAGCTTTCAAGTGTCTTGATTCTCCAAAGGTAACCTTGGCTTTCTGATGGGTGAAAGAAACGAAAGGTGGAATGGATTGATTAAAAAAGGGGATAGATAAGTGAAGACAAGAAAATTAAGGATGAATTGTTGAAGAAGGAGATATATTAATCAAGAAAAGGATAGGCAGGATGGATTGACAAAAAAGAGATTAAATAAATGAAGAAAAGGAAAGGCAGGAACGACTGTCAAAGAAGGGTAAAAGAAGAAAAGGTAAGGCAAGAGGGATTGACAAAGAAGAAAATAGGGGAATAAAGAAAACAAAAGATGGAATGGATTAACAAAGAAGGAAATGTATGAATGAAGAAAAGGAAAGGCAGGATGGATGAATGAAGACGAGAAGGAAGGAAGGAAGGAAGGGAAGGGCGAGAATTTACAAAGAAGGGAACAAACGGGAATAGACATATTTGTATTTCAAGGATGCTTTCTTTCATTGTTTTTCCAGGTGTCAACCAGGAATACAAGATACAGACATTTGGAATAAATTGATCAGGGAATGAGCAGTACTCAGAGATGCATCCACTTAGTGGATGAAACTCGACTGTATGGTTCCAGGCTTGCCATTTTAGGTGATAGCTCACTCAGCTGTAGATAGAAGCTGTAAATATCCCATAAGTAAATGCCCTTGATGGGAATCAAACCCACAGTCTCCCAACTTAGAAGTCCATGGCGCTGAACACTGTATTGTGATGGCTGGTAAAGATATGAATTATGTGTTTATTGGAGTCAGTTCATGTTCAAAGATACCATGTCTAAAGCGTATGTCAACAGTGGCATCTGCTATTCTTGACTGTAAACTCTTCCTTTAGGTCAATACTAATGTAGATGTGAACCAGTAGAATTGATTGTTGATTATAAAGTTGAAATATTTTGACTGCCAGGACAATGTCTTTTGTTCCTACTGTTTTTTGCAATACCATGGTATTCAATTTTGCATGTATAACAGGCATGTTGGCAAGAGCTGCTGACCCTGGTCAGTATGGCGACTCAGTGCTGTTACCTTGCCGACAAGGGCTGGCAGTGGAGCGTGGATGGTCAGGTGGAGCGATGCAGCAGTCCCATGGTTCAGAAGCTCACTCAGGCAATCACAGGTAACAGCTCCTTCATGCTGGCTTGGACTGGCAGTTTCTTCACTTCTGTCATCAGTGGAGGATGAGGAAAGAAGCATGCAGACATGTAGTTCACGCAAAGAGATTTTCATGTGTGGAGACAACTTACTGACCAAAGATCCCAAGAGAAAAGGGGCTGAGGATGTGGTGCCATTATTTGACATGGACATTACATATTGGATGTTTGCTGTAAAGAAGGTATCTTGAGTTTTCTACACCTTGTAGAACTGGCCTGTGAACTAACCTGGACCCATGGATGAGAATACACATGGTATGCTTATGTTAACCATCATTTTTACACAGGGCATGTATACAACGTTTAACTGTGAAGGTGTTAAAATTACAACATCCTGTTTTATGTGAGTAACTTTCATGGACATCACATCTGCAAATATTTGTGTAAGAAATCCAACCATCTCACAAGGTAAAATATAATGAATCAATAGAGCATATTTTGTAACCTGTTTCAACAACAATCTCAGGGATCCATGAGTGTTGGACATCAAATGCTAGACCAGTGGCTTTTGAAAGTGATCAAAATGTTTTATGGATTGACCTTAAAATAACAATATTTCACCACATTGGACTCGATAATCAGTGATTATGACTAAGCTGTGGCCAATTGTCTTCTGTGAGCTTACATATACAGTTGAAATGATTTCAAGCTGGCATGTATGCACTTTATTGCTCATGAAGTATTTACTTTGGCTGTGTGAAACTGACTCAAGGAATCTAAATTTACTGATCTGTTCCAAGCCATGCCAACAAAGAAAATACTGGAGTTGCTAGGCATTGTATGCTCAGTTTTAGAAAGCTCTGGAAAGGTCGAAGTTATGGAAACTAAGACGTCTCTATGGTTACACACACTAGGACAAAGAGAATATTTCTCGGTGGTGCACAATAGCCACAAATGTGAAGTCCAGTCCGTATCACCTAATCACACAAAAATCACAGAAAACATCACAAATAGATTCACCGTCATCCACTTCCTCTCCACTGTCATCACCTCTTATTTGTGCACCTGTATTAGCTACTCACTTTGTCTTCTTCACACAACTGAAACATAGCGGCCATAATCTGTCAGTGTTCTTTGTACGATTCATGATTAGAAAACAGACTCGTATTACAAATTTCCCCACATCCAACTATGTCTGTTCAGTCAGAAACATCAAATGTGCAATAGCACACTGACAAGAATGTGGCACCACTCTCTTTCACGCAACAAGGAGGTAGGGCGGAGGGGAGGAGGGGTGATGCGGGGGAAAGGATGGTTGTCTTGCCAACCAGTTGAAAAAAAAAAAAAAGGCCCTTCTCATGACTAGGTAAGGACGCAGGATTCACACTGATGACACAACACATGCAAATTTTAAAGTGTTGAACTTGAGAACTGACTTTCCAGGCTGCAGGAACAAAAAGGAATGCACAGCCTGGGTTTACCCTGTCAGGAAAAATAGGGTCAGATTTGTGCAAACTGGAAAAGCTGACTCGATGAAAGAAAGAGTTAATGATTTGTACATCGCAGAGATTCAAACTTTTTTTTTTTCTCAAAACTGACAGTGGTCCCTCTCACAAGCAGTGCTTTGCAGGTGGGGGAGTGGACAGTGCAGTGCAACTGCAGCAGGTGTTGGCTACTGTGTCTCCCCCCTGGCTGCTGCGACAGGTGGTGGCCACTCTGTTGGAGGACTATGATGATTACCTGGTACCTGGAGGCTTCACCTCAGACCCCATCACCCTGAAGAGCATTGTGAGTCTTTGTCTCATTCAGCATTCTTGTGTGTGGCTTGAGCTTGTGATGCGAACCATATGAACAATTCTCACTTGTGCTGAAATGAAATTACTTTAGCTTGTTAGCTCTTTCAGTGTGTATCGGTTTCTTTGAATCTGTTACAGTATGTTAGCTAAAAAAACATGGTCGTATGATTTGCAGTCTTAGAGTGATGTCATATGTCTGAGAAGATTTTCTTGTCTGCTTGCTTGAGATGACTTGGATTGTAGACAGTAAATTGACAGGTAAAAGAAATGTTGAACAACTGTCTGCTTGAATGAATGATGAACAGAATTCACAAATTTGTCGTAAAACTTGAGTGGAGTTGTTTTTGGTTTTTTTGTATCAACAGGTGACCAAGTACTTTTTTCTCCTGCCCAAATTGTCATCTGTGGACAAAAGGTGAGTTTGAATTGGGGTGGTCCGGGGAGCAGAATGGGTTAGCCATCTAATGACATTTGTTCTCTTTGGAACAGACAAAAACAAATTAAGAAAAAGGAGAGGTAGGCAGGAGAAATTTACCATGGTGGAGATAGAGGTTTTTTTTCCTTAGAAACATGTCTGTTGATTGACATTTTTTCTGTGTCAGTTAATACATTGCATACATTAAATAGGATCTTAAGTTACAGGCAAACATAACATGGGCCTCAACTATACATGTCAGTTCACATATTATATTATATATAATGGAGTCTGGAGTAAGTGTAAGCCTGATGTGGGTCTTGACTAAATGGGGTCTGGAGTTAAGTGTAAACGTTGTAATGTGGGTTTTGACTATACATGTCGGTTCACACATTGCGTACTGTAAATGGGGTCTAGAGGTAAGTGTTGACATTATGATTTGGGTCTTGACTAGACAGGTCAGTTCACAAATTGCATACGATAAATAGGGTGTAGAGTTATGTGTAAACATAATGACATGGGATTTGACTACTCATATCACTCTGCACATTGCATACTATAAATGGGGTCTGGAGTTATATGTCAACATTATGACTTGGGCCTCCACTACTCGTGTCAGTTCACATATTGCATACCGTAAACAAGTTCTGGAGTTATGTGTAAGCATTATGACATGGGTCTGGACTTTATAATTGATCACACATTGCATACCAGAAGTGGGGTCTGGAGTTATGTGTAAACGTTATGACTTGGGCCTCGACTTCTCACCTGTTTGAAAAGGCAAACTTAGATCACCAAAAGTAACTTTTCACCGAGTTTTTTTTATACCTTAGTTGTTCATGGTGCATTTTAGAAATTTACAGGGGTAGCAAACTGTGATAGGACAGCTAACACACATAACAGTTGTCTTGTAACATTATTTGAAGTTTCATGAACATTTGGTGATAAACAGTATACTTACATAGAAATTACATTTTAGGGAGATTTTTTTTTTCTTTGTATGAGTGAGAGCTGAAGTTGAAGCAAAAACAGGCGCCGACATCTCAGAATGTTAACTGGATGAGGTCATAGGTCAACCCATATTTTGTGTGTTTTGGTGCAACTGGAGCCACACTCTTGTGTCCTTCACAGTCAAAATCCCAGTGCCAGGAAGAAGCTGAAGAGAGACCCGGAAGAGAAGGATGAGAACAGAGCTGTGATTGTGAACCCCAAACTTACTGCTGAGAAGATCAACAAGAAGAACCTTAAAGGTCAGATAACATTTCTGGAGCTTTTCGTGGGTTACAAGCCGTAGTCAGGGTCCATGGAGACTGTTCAGGTTCTTTTAAGTCCCTATGAACTAAATTTGCCTCAGTAGGCCTTTTAAGTCCTTTTATCTTGGTTAAAGGTCTATTCCTGTACACCTCCAAGATCATTTCAAGTTTGTTCAAATTTGCATTCCGTGTCATGTTTGAGAAAACAAAAAACAATTGTGGCATTTGAAATTAAAGATAAAGAATCTTCTATGTAACTCCCCTTGAAGGATTCTGTTTTTTAACTGATGGTCAAAGGATTAAACTCAGAATCTCAAACTTGTAGTTAAAGACAGAGCACATTGTTCAGTTGCTGTTCTTAGAACTTGAAATGTGTAAATTGAACTTACATGTGTGTGCCAGTAATACTAGGAAAATGCTCAATTCAAGATAAAAAATTTTTTTAAAAGAGACGGTGGTACTTATTCCTACAATTTACATTTTGCTTTATTTTCCACCCTCAGTCACCTCGTTTTGAAACTAAATCAATTCAGGGTAGTTCAAAAGTGGCTTTGAGAAGATCCAAACGATATAAAGCATGAATACAGAAATTAGTAAAGGACAAAAGTGCATGATATGCATATTGTGAACACTGAATTGGGATATGTGGGAGAATCCCATCTTGTGCTAGCACATCTCTATGTCTTTATCTCCAGAAGCATGAAGGAGAAATGGGATGAGATGCTTCTGAACAGCGTAGGAAAAAAGAAGAGATGAAGATGATCTCGCGCACAAAAACACTCAGAAGAGTCGAACGCAGAGAACAGAGACTGTGAAGGTCACTCTGTAAGACTTTTCAGGACCATTAATTGAGATTTTTACCATTAAAATTACGCTCCATATAAAAGTAAAGAGCTTTGTTGTTACAACTTATAGTCTTTGTAAGATATTAGGAGGTCCTTGTAATGTCAGGTTTGTTGTTGTGTGGTAAGCACCTTGGAAACTTAGTAGTGGGCTTCTTTTGCTGGGGGGTGAGGGGGGGGGGGGGGAGGGAGTGCTGTTTCATGCATCTTTTTTCCCTGAAGTGTTGATGTTTTATTTGCCTTGTTCGTAATGATAAATGAAATATATGAAGAAGACAAATTTGAGAGATGTGCAATATCTAAAAAAAAAAAATTGAACTACTTCTGAGACTATATAATGTGTGTGTGTGTGTGTGTGTGTGTGTGTGTGTGTGTGTGTGTGTGTGTGTGTTTCTGATGGCAGTTATTTCAGCCATTGTTTAAACAAGATGTCTGAGACTGTATAATGTGTGTGTGTGTGTGTGTTTCTGATGGCAGTTATTTCAGCCGTTGTTTAAACAAGATGATGGTCAATTTCAGGAGAGACCATGCTTCACCGAGCAGCCATCAGGAACAACATCGCTCAGTTGAAACAGATGCTAGCTGTGCCAGGTACTGTTTGGTGATACTGTACTGTCATTCACTGTTTATTTCCATGACTGTTGCTGTCCAGTGAAAAAAACACACAAAAAAACCCTATAATCCAAGCACTTATGGAATGGAGGACTTGAGGAACGGATGATGGAGATGCCAGCTTTCCTCAGGGCAGCATTGTGAGAGGGGTGCCTGTTTTGTTACTGTTGTTATTGTTTGTTGTTTTTCTCCCACCTTCACTGGTCCCTGGGGTGTTGTGTTCAAATCAGGGCAGCAGTCTGGTCACCACTCTCTCAGGAGCCCATGCTCTAACCACTGTGCTGACCCATCCCCCACTGCTGGAATAATCTGCATAAATGCAGCACTAAGCCATCGTTTTATGCAAGATCTTTCTGCTGAACTGTAACACCAGATCTTGGGGGAAAAAAAAACTGGTAAGGAAGACATTTTCAACGATTTAGGATATCTGAAAAGCGGTAGATTTAAAGCTCTTAGACTTGCCGTGATCTGGCCATTAAAACATCTTTGAAACTTGGCAAAGACTGCTGTAACATTGTCTTCGAAGCAGAGGGGAGCAGTCAAAGAGACTGATTTGTGTGTGTGTGGTGTGTGTGTGTGTGTGTGTGTGCACCTGTGTGTGTGTGTGTGTGTTAAAATGGGCCACTAGTTTATGTTTTGCACTCCAGTGAACAGTATCTAAGGAATTGTTCTGATTTACACTTATAGTCAGAAGGTGGAAGTTACAGTGTGGTGCAGATGCGCTCCACTCTACTCTGTCGTACTCTTGTCTTGTCCTGTCAATGTATATCTCATACTTGTTGTTTTCCTATCCTGTCTTGGATTGTGTCGTTCTGTGTGCATCCAAACACCAGCCTGTGCTGTATCTGCATTATTCTGTGTACTGACTGACGAGGCTCATTCTTGGAAGGCAAGACCTGAAACAATGGGGACAGATGTTAATGTGACCGAGATATGCATGCAGTTGCGTAGCCTAAGATTACCAACAGTACATGCAGAAACAAATGAAGGTACAGACACAGTATGATACAGACACATAGATAACAGTGGATAGGCCAGAGACAGAGATAATGACACACTGGGCCAAAGATAGATCGAGAGATGAGCACAGTGAGAACCGGGATTAGAACAAAGAGAAAAAGAATAAGATAAAAGCCATAAACTGTTCACCTGTGCTGTCTGTCTCTCCTTCTATCTGATGTAATGTACCTGCATGTGGGCAATCCATTAACTGATCAGCTTGGAATGTTCAGGCGTTGACGTCAACAGTCAAGACTACGCTGGATGGACTCCTCTGCATGAGGCATGTAACCATGGCCACGTGGAGTGCGTGAGGGCACTTCTGAAATTTGTGCCCAGTGCCACCTTGGATAGTTTCTTCCATACAGGTCAGTTGAGTTAGTGCATTGGATACAGTTCGTCCTGGTAATTTTATTTATTCATTTTTTTTAATCTTGTTATGGCAGTTGTGATGTTTTTGTTGTTCATTGCAATTGTCAACCACTTAACAACAGATACCAGATCTCTGTTGGAGAGATTTAGAACATTTACTGATAAAAGGGCTTTATATTAAAGCATCAGTATATAATCTGCTCAAATATCACAGCAGTTGGAGTTTTTTTCATAGCTTTGTTTTTGAAAAATACAAACACACACACACTGGCACTTACATATATACACACACACGCACACGCGCGCGCACACACACACACACACACACACACACACACACACACACACACACACACACACACACGTACGTGCGTGTGCGCTCACGTAATTAACACACACGCATGCATGCACGCACACACGTGCTTACATGCCCGCAGGCCCGCATGCATACACTTGAAAATGGGTTTCAATTGACTGGTTACTATTTATATTTTGCCAAGCTGCAGAACAGTTGAACTAGCCAGTGTCATCACTGCCTAGAATGATAGTTGGCCTCCATCCACCGTCCTCTGCACTCACCCCCTACCCCCTTCCCCCCAAAAAAAGTATGAAAGTCGGGTTGCTACTGGTAAGAGCTGGGAGGCTCGGGACACAAAGATGACGGTTGTTTAGGTCTCCACAGCTTTCTGGGTAAAGTATTCCAGTTCCAGAGAGTGTGTGAGAGCTTACTTGCATGCATATGAGGGGTGCTACAACTGCACCCAAAGGAAGCTTGAGTATATTCATAGTACTCATGTATGTAAATTATTTTGGTTGAAATGTGCTTATGTACGATGTTATTTACTTTTTCAGATAATCCTTTTCCAGGATTTCTGCAACATTCAGATGCTTATTACCGTATTTCATTCCTGCAGGTAATGGCAAGAAGATGCGGAAAGTGGACCTCCTTGTAGGGAACGGAGATGGAATCACACCTCTACATGATGCCGTTCTCATGAACCATGTTGGTGTAGTCAAACTGCTGCTCAAATACGGAGGTCAGGCAATGAATAGATAAATATATGGTTATATAAATAATGTGTGCTTGATTGGTGGATTATGGATTGGTTTTCGAAGTCTTACACTATTTAGGGAGATGATAGTAAAGAAGAGATGTAAAAACTGATATAAATCTGCAGTTGTTTCACTCATGCAAACCTAGATTGGTGTGGCCATAAGAAGTAGATACCAGACCCTGTTTTCTTGCCAGTAAGTTACAGAAAAGAATGTACAGGCAGAAAAACTCTGTTTTTTAATAATCCTTTCGCTGCATCAGACAAAATTATTATTATGTCCAGACCTGTCTCCTATTGAGTCAGTTGTCGACAAGGGAAGTAAGTGGAACTTATTCATACTCAGGGTATTAAAAGATGCTTACCCTTTTGGTTCTTCCTACCAGCTTTGCTGTTTGGATTTTTATCCTTCAGTTTTCAAAGTTTTGGCTGGACAGGACATCATAGGTCATCATCTGATGTCCTGTGGACTCTGAAGGGGCTAATTTTTGTTGTTTCTGCACAATGTTCTGTGCCCTGTCTGTGGCATTCCATACAGCACCACTTATTTGGTATCTGAAGTGCATAAGCATAACCAGGGTGCCCCAGCCATTCACAGGGAATGTATGAGGTAGCGACAAGGCAACCCTCTGAAATAGACGGACATTGTTGCTGAATATTCGTCTAGCGTTCAGCGTTGCCTGTTTTGACCCAACATGTACAGGACACCATACGCTGTGCTGTCTCTGTAACATTCGTTATGAATGTGAGTTGGTTGACTCAAAAGACTTAACACCACTGATTAAAGACAGGTGTGGATGGTAGCTGGAAATACTACCATGAGATCAGGTCTTTAAGGGTCATCATCATATTTACTGCCAACAAGGGAGGTTAGCATAGTATTGAGATCTGATTGGCCAAGCCATGTCTATAACCTGGACATGAAAGGTATATGTTCTTGAAACATATTTGGGGGGAAACTGTCTTTTCTTTCTAGATTTACCTTTAAAATGTCTTTGGGGGAAACAGTATTTTTTTTCCAGAGTTATCTTTAAAGCATAATTTAGGGAAACAGATTTCTTTTTAGAGTAGTCTTTTCACACATAGTGTTAGGAAAATATTTTATTTGCAGTTACCTTTAAAACATAATTTGGTGGAAAAAGTGTTTAATTTTTAGCAGTTTCTTGGTTTTGTTTTTTGTTTGTTTTTGGTCAGGCACTCTCTTCTCTTCAAGCTGTATTGCTTATTGCATACACAAAAAAAAAGAAGAAGAAAAAATTCAGAAATTTTGACATCACAGAGAGAACAGTAAAGTCTCTGAACGCTGCCATCTTCAAAAAAAGAAAAAAAAAGTGTTCTTTTTAGAACGCCTCCCTCCATGCCTACAACATCTTCGCTTGCATACTTCTGTGATTTGATGGTCTTGTGTATGCTTGCTTTGTTTACCTAATTTTCAGTATTGAAAAGTTTTGTTTGTGCTGTCTGGATAGTGTGAACCAGTTTCATTTCATGAAACGTGAGAAGGCTCAAAGTGAATTTCAATAAGATGGATTCCAACCGTCATGCGGGCCAAATGTCATACTATTGATACAACAAGGGAAAAGTTCTTGCTAGGCTTGAGTTCACATGCTGCCAGGAAAGGAAAATGGCTGAAGGAGAATGAAATGATAATAATAAACATGCCCAAAGTGATTGTTCAGGGAAGTCAAAAGGATTTCAAGTAAACATAGAACTGGGCTTGTTAAGAGATTGTTCAAGGAAAGTTAAGAGGATTTCAAGTAAAGATAGAACTGGGCTTGTTAATACAGTACTGGCTTTTTTTTTCTCAACAATTTAGCACACACACATACACCCTCAAAAAAAGAAAAAAGGATAGTTGAACATCTTATTTCACATTTGTGTCTCCAGGTTCCAGTCTACTAAAGCCTAAGACAGTGTTTGGCAACACTGCACTGGATCTGGCTAAAACGGAAGAAATGCGTCAACTTCTGACCAGAGATCCTGTGGACTTCAGCTTTTCCCAAGGTCAGCACAAATATTACTAAGAAATTATTTTGAAGTTTTGGTAAAGTGTACTATAACATGGCAATTAATGTTTCAAAACTATAGGTATGTTTATCAATGTCTCTTTCAACTAAGGTGTATGAATCTTAACTGGAGCAGAAGGACTTCTCTTAGAAAATAGTAATGTTGGGATCCTTACTGGAAAGGAAAGACTTCTCCTAGAAAATGATAATGTAAAAACAGAAAATAAAATCATATCGAAAGAAGAAAAAAAGACAATTTTCTGTTGATGTTGTATCAATTTTATAATCCAAATTTTGAACAGTTAAAGTAAGCTTTAAAGGATATTAGCTATTTTATAATCCAAATTTTGAACAGTTAAAGTAAGCTTTAAAGGATATTAGCGTTATGCTGAGTGTAAATGTAGTAAAACATAATGAAGGGAAGAATGTCTGAAAGCTGTGGAAAATGCTTCAATGAGTGTCATCTTCTCCACATACATATCATTTTGCCTCGGTTCTCGCTTGTGGCTTTTTGCATGTCTGGCAGACTTGTGAACAGGCAGTGAGTGGTTTCCCTTTGACTTCATACAAACTCTTTCACTCAGAAGACTCCAGGGGCTCTTTCAGCCTTAAGTGTATCATCATTTGTAGAGAATTCAGTGCTGGTTGTTTTCCTCTTTCCTGTCTGTCTCCTTTTTGTTTTTATCTTTTGTATGGTTGTCCACTCTTTGTCCAACTTTTGTGCCCATTTACCTTTGTTCTCAACAGTTGTTTCACTGTGTCTGTCATTAAGTGAGACTGTATGCTGTCCAGAGTGGACTTTAAAATGTGTGCTCTGCAGTGCCTAATTGGCCATCTGGATTGTCAAGGTTTTTTCTTGCTGTTATGCATTTAAATGTTTTTGACAAAATTTTCATTGTGTATCATTTCAACTATCGGTAAAAAGAAAGAAGCTGAATTGCTGACACCCTCAACACAACAAACACATTTGCTGTAAGAATGTCAGTTTATTAATTATCATATTATGAATTTGATATACCTTGAATTCCAAGCCAGCTACATTTTTTTTTTTTTTCTAAATTCTAACCTTTGCAGTTACTATCCTGGCAGCGGCCTGTCTATGGATTTTTCCAGTTCTGTTCTTAGCTTGCCATGGTTATCTTCTCTTGATCTGCAATAGATCAGACAAACTGAATCCCAGTGTTCGCAGAAATAAGATTTGATCACATTTGAAAGAGAAAACAATTCATGCATGAGCGACACACAAGATGAGAGCCATTAACAATAGCTCATTCGTCAGCACCACATGATTAAAGCAAAAATGCTGAAGTCAAGAAGCTAACTACGGTGTGGATTCCTATTGAAGTCTATTGATTTGGCTGATCAAAAGCGCCACCATACAACAGCTCAGCTGGATGTCCGATGGTGAGGTATTTAGCAGGTTGAACTTTCCTGATGCAAAAAAATTGCAGCGTCTGCATTATTAACACTTAAGACGAAAAAAAAAACATACACAGGCATAATCTCAACAGCAGACGACACAGAAACCACAGCAAGCACAAGCACGGAGGCAGGAGTCGGTGGACAACATGTGCTATGTCAATGAAGAATTCTTGAAAGCCTTTTTGTCTGATTCCTTCAGTGTTTTTAGTGAGGCTGAGAACATGGATGAAAAGAATAGCAATAGCTGATTTTTTTCTGTCATTTTATGTATTGCCCTTCCTGTTTGCTTGCCAGTTCATGACAGACATTCCTCAGAACGTACATCCTTTGTTTACTTTTGTGTTTTCCATTTTTATTATCACTTTACACAACTGTTTTCTTGTGGCTAATTACTCGGTTGTGACTTACTGTGCTGGTGTTTTTTGGTTTTTTTTTTCTGATTAAAACAAAGAAATTTGTGGGTGTGTTTTACATAAAAGTGTGGTCTATAAACCTAGAAATGATGGTATATCTTTTGTCAGTAGCATGTTTATCAATATTATTTTTTTTTTTTTCTGGGGATAACATTTTGTCCTAGGTGAGAACAGCCTTAAAAAGGGCACTGTATGGTTGACAGGGTGATGATTAAACTGGAACTTAAACAGGAGCTAGCAAGACAGGAGAGGATGTCAATGGGTTGCTGGTTTCACATAGTCATGGGTGGTCATTGTCATTTCGACTTGTTGCAGATTCTTTCACCCAGGACCTTGGAAGTCAGGAGAGGGAGTCGGTCCCCTCATCGTTCATGTACAGAGAAGTTCTGGACAGCAGCAACGGCGACACCCAAGTCTCCGCCTCTTTGGAAGAAGTCCACAAGTTTTTGACGCTCATAACTCTGCTTCTGCGTTCTCATCTCCAGGTGCAGCGGCAGCAACAGCAGCTGCAAGAGCAACAGTCCGAGCTGCAGCCTGGACTGTCACAAAACCAGCAAAACACACCAGAAACTGAGAAATTCGACAAGGACATGAGATTCTATGTGCAGAGTTTTGAGAGGCATGTGAAGAAGATCACCACGGAAGATGTGTTCCGTAGGCTGAGGGTACCGATGTGTGTATTGGAGGCGTTGTTGATGGAATGCCGGTGAGATCTGTGGATATCATAGGTGTGATTGGCTGCAGTGACTGAGTATGGAAGTATCACTACTAGTGTCTGCACGTTAAGCACGATCACCTGTACCTCTGCAGTTTGAAAGTACTGCTTGTTGCACCTCCATAATGTGAAAATACTTCTACATCTGTTGTGTTGAAATTCTGTTGTGTTGAAACCTCTACCTCTGTTATAGAGTGGAAATACTGCTCCCTGTGTTGTGTTAAGATACAGCCACCAGTATAGTGTGAACACGCTGCTATTTAAGAGGTATTTCAAAGGTAGACCAATGTCCAAACGTGTCGGGTTTTTTTTTTTTGCCCTTCCACTGTCATGCTTTGTGAGGCGTTGTGAATTTCCCTCCAGTGAGTGAATTTGCTAGCTTCAAGTGCATGGTGACACTGATCTGGGGCAGCTGAGCTAATTACTGTGTGTTGATGTTCTGGGCACGAGTGAATGCAAATCATGCACACGATTGTACACACTGGAACAGTCTGCGGCATTCTGAGCCAAGGTGTAAAAAAAACGCTGTCCTGTACGTTGATATGCACTTCAGAAGTCTGGTTCCTTGGAATATTATCAAGATTGGAGATGCTTGCAAGTGATGTTGGTGAAATGTCAGTGGAACATGTATTGTCTTGAAGCATGCAGCTATTTTTCACATTCTTACCTCTCCAAACAAATGTCCTATCCCTCCTTAGCTTGGAATCAGCCATGTTATCTGGATCTTAGAAGAAGAAAAAAAAAATTGGGAGAGAAGAGAGCTAACCACTCCTCCATAACCAGCTTGGCCAACAGAGTGATAGCCCTTAATGCCAGTTCTGTCTTAAGACACGCATACTTCTCCCAGCTAAATCGCTTTTTTATCCGTACTGAGGCGCATGGAGACAGACCAGCAACTCCCTCCACCCTCTCTGTGCTCTTGACCCCTCAACACCTTAAAAGTGATGGAGAGTGGTTGGGGCAGTTGTATTGGTCAGGGACATGCTTGGCTGCCTTTCCTGGCAAGGCACAGGGTTGGATGGTTTCCTGCTGAGGGGTCTCTGCCGTAAAAGGGCAAGCCTCATTGAACACTGGCTGAGAGGCATGGGCGTCCTTTGACTACGACCAAACCATTCATGACACAGGTATGTTTGATGTGAATGAGAATGAAATGTGGTGCGGGTGACAGCATTGTTGAGTTGATGATGATTTCAGAAATTACAACACTTCAGTTCTGAATTCAGTGATCTCTCTGTCATGCCAATTGTGTTTTTAATGCCTGGTCTATCGTCCAAGACTCCTTTCTTCTCTTGTGACCCTCCTCCTGCTGCTTGTCTTCAGGTGGTGCATGTGAAGTCCTGGATTTTCAAAGTTACCAAGTCTGACTCTTTCCAGGAAGGGTCAGGTTTCTGGCCTGAGAGTGGGTGCTGAACAAGGCTGTTTCCAGGTCAATTTGCTAAGTTCTTGGAACCCCCCACATCAACCTGTTTGCCACCAGGTGGCACAACCAATATCCAGGTTTTGTGTCTCCTGTTCCACACCCCATGGTGTTTGCTGTGGATGTGTTGGCAAACTCATGGATGGGGATGTTTTCTTATGTGCTTCTTCAAACTCGTATCATCCCAGTTGTTCTGAACAGTTTCCAGCAAAAATTGCCAGGTGATCCTCATTTATCCTCTCCAAAGGTTGAAGAGCTGGATCAAATTCCTGAACAGTCTGCTGGTGAATGTTTCCATTCCCCTACCTTCAAGTGCTTCCTCTCCACAGAGACACTGAAAATCATTGCTGGTCAAAGGCAGTCTACACTGAAAGTATGTGACAGGAAATGGAAGGCTTCTCTGAATGGTGCAGGGTATCTCCAGCTGCAGCTGAGATGTGGCCCACGTTCTGGAGGACCTTCACGAGAAAGGGGGTTCAGGTAGGCCAAAGCTAAAGTCTTCAGACTCATGGAGCTTGTAGCATCTTGTTAGGAACTGTTGGAGCTGGTCAGTACCCCAAGGGGAGTCTAGCTCTGATTCTGGAGTGTTTGGCCTCTGGGGTATGTTCTGTTGATAATTACACTCAGAAAATATGCTTTTTGGTCACCTTGGCTTCTTCCTGTAGAATGAGTCAGGTTCATGCTTTCTCAGGGACCCGCTGTTCCAGATTGACATGATGATGGCTCAGTAACTCTTTCCATATACCCTTCTTTCCTAGCCAAAAATCAGCAAGCACAAAGAGAGGCCCTTGAAAATAACCTTGCCTCTGGTTAGCCCTTTCATCGTCCAATTCCAGGTCCAGGTGATTGGAGGTGGAGCAGGTTAACTATCCTATCAGAGCACTGACGATGTACTTTCTGAGGACAGATCAGGTTGTTGGTGCACCCTGTTACAGGGAAGCTTGGGAACCACTGTTACTATACCCTAGGTAATACAAACACCTGTATCGGGCAGGTAATTCACCAGGCTTGCAACTTTGGCCAGAAACTGTTTCCCCCAAGAGCTGATTAAAGGGCACATGAGGTCTGGGCCTTTCTACCAGTTCTGTCCTCTGGTAAAGCCTTGCTGTAGCAGACATTGTACATGCAGCTGGCTGGAAGTCATAGACAACCTTTGGAATGTTCTACTTCGGGGACGTGTCTGAAGATAAGCAGGCATTTGATTGCGTCAGGGACATTGTAGTTGCTCGAGTCTGCAACACACACTTATGCCCCCGCTGATTATCCAATGACCCAACCTGTTTAGGGCAATCTCATCACTGATCAACATCACTCCCTGCCATTTGAATTGTGCATTTTGCTTGTATGTGTGCTTCCATGTTTTCAATTTACCCTTGTTATGCTTTTGGTGAGTTTTTAAAGGTTTGCTTGTTTAACTCCCATTTTGCTAGTGTTTAATTGATGTAGGTGAAAGCACAGTGGAACAACTTAAAGAAAAAAGATATAATTATTTTAAAGCATGCTGCTGCGGTTTGCTAATATTATGTTAGACTTTTTTGGTCAGATTCCTAGGAGCAAATGTGTGTATGTTAGGCAGCATGTTCATTGATATTCTCCTATATGATGCATTTGATTTGGTAGTTGTTCTCTCGAGTATCACCTGTTTATTGAAATCATATTACAAACTTACATTTTAATATAATAGTATTGGTTCTCTTTCTTGTTGTAACACATTATTTTGATTAATGAAGTGGTTGTGGTTTCTTTCTTTATGTGCTGTTTTCACCATGTAAATTACCTCTGAACTGAAAGCAGGTCACAGTTGTCATTCCAGGATTAAGATTATCAAAGCCAATATTTGATGAAATTTTTTTTATCATCTTGAAGTTGATCAGTTGCTTTAAAAGATAGGCAGTCTTCTGTGCATAGTGATGTGTGTCTGAATGTGAGTAAAGCATGTTTAGTTGGAGGGATCTCTGCTTGCTTCAGATTTGTTACACTATCACCAGATTTTGTACTTAATATGAATTCCCTTGCACATGATACCTCTACCAGACTTTTAGGTCATCTACTTTTATGTAAAAAAATAGAAAGGGCAAGCTACAGAAGTTTTTGTTTGTTAACATTACATGTCTACTGAATTATTGATGAAATCAAGACAAGCCTATGTGTAACGTGCAAACATTTGAAAAAATGATTTACTGTAGCATATGGAAGAAAACTAGATAACAGTGCATTTCATCCAAATCATACGCTGTGAGCAATTTTTCTTTTTTTTTTTTTTTTTTTTTTCTTATTTTTGTTTGTTGGAAACATGAAACCCTGTCTTGTTTTTTACTGCCTTAGAGAAATCAACCACAAGAATTACACTGATTAAAATTGTTACTGCTTATGAAATTAACAGTTGTATTTCTGATGTGTGGGAGTCAGGGAGCAAGATCTCTACTAGACTGTAGACAGAGATTTTCTGAGGAAGTATTTTAAAGCATTGTATAAAGAACAGAATTACAAAACAGAAAAGTGTATTTATCTTGCATCTTCTCTGCATTTGGCAGGTCTGTTGTGCTCAGTTTGTTCTTGGGTATCTCTTCAAATGGTAATTGTCTACTGCTTCCATGCTTTTCATCATTCACGAAAAAATGCCTTGCATCCCACAAAGCAGCAATATCCATAGGGCATGTAGTTTTGTTGTGAGTGAGTCAATAGACATGAATCGAAGAGAAGAAATGTCTCTCGACTACAATATTTATCTATACATTCATTACAAACCTTTGGGGGGGTTAGCACTTCGCAACAGGGAGATAATCCCTGCTTAATCCACAATTTGTTGTATGTTGTGTAAATATGAGATGTTGACATTTTGCTCAAAGCTGTTTGTAAAAATATTAATTGTTGTGATTGTGCTCATGTAAAGTTTTTCCAGGTGAAAACCGAAACTTTTATCCCAAAGAAGACCAAAAAAAGAAAAAAAATCTCAAGACCTAACTGGGTTTTGAAATGTGTATGAAGATTTTGAAAATGATAGGGATATCACGTTCATGGTTGTATTTTTAAAGTTTTTACTTTTCTTGTCAAATTTTGCAATCATGAGAAAGAATCTGAAAATGAAATACTTACCAGAAAAACTGAATTGAAACAAGTATGTATACAGTTTGCCGGGTGCATGTCAAGCTTGCAAGCTGCTGTTCTGTTGGATAAAAGTGTAGAGTATTAGAGCTCATAGTAACATTAACACTGATCACAGATCATCGTATCTTTTCGTGCAGTGTCCACCTTCATCTTATTGATGGTTATGAAACTTACGTTTCATCCTTCAGATAATATGAAATGTGAGGATTTGACAGCTGTTTATGAGTTGTTTGATTGTTCTTGTGAGTGTTGTGTGAATGCATGCTTGCTTCAACACATTTCTTTTCACAGAAACTGATTGGGGCCAGTTGAAGCTATCTTGTTGTCTTTCATATGTAGGTCCATTATGTAGTCTTGTATTATTGCATTTGATACTAGGCATTACTTTTTCAGCCTGGTTATATGTGTGTACATGTATGTGGTGTGCATGCAAGCAGCATTAGTTTATCAAATTTCTACTAACATTTTCATCTGGTTATGTCTATGGCCTGAAAAATTGAACCATTTTGATGGGATATTGGGATTATCCCCCTTGATAAAATGGAAGATCAGCATTCTGTGATGTCTTGAAAATTGTTTTCCTTGCATAAATATTACCATGAGAAGATATTTTCCCAGACTGAAGTATTTTTAAAGTTCACAAATATTTTCAAGTGGGGACAGGTTGATGGTCTCTTATTTCATTACTAATCAGAATATATTTTGGGGGGGATGAAATTTTATGTGTGTTGTCAGCTAGCCTAAAATTATGAATGTATTGGCTGATTAGATATCCAAGTTGAGAGAGCAGGATATATATATGAAATAATTTTAGATGAAACAAGCCTGATTCTCTGTCAGGTTTTCTTAGTGTAGTGCAAGGCACGCTGTTTTTTAAATGGCCATCGGAATCTAGTAATATTGATTTGTGGGGCTGGCTGGTTTGGAAAATTGTGTGACCCACCTTACAGTATGGTAATTGAATGTATCAATGAGATTAATGTAGATGGAATGAAGGAGAAACATTTAATTATGAGCATTGAATTTAGTATCTCAACAGACAAGGGAAGGAAAATTGCAGCATATTGTTTGACATTTTTGTGATATCCCCAGATCTTCCCATTGTTGAAATAGAGCTTGAAGATCCAAGTAATGGGCTGAAATGTGTGTTCAGAGTGGTGAACAGACGCAGTGCATCATGGCTCATTTTATTTCGTAGAGTTCAGTCACACCTTCCGTATTGAATTCTAGTCATGTGTTATATCAGCTTTCACGGTAATCATGACAGTGTCCTGTGAAAAGTCATTTCAGTGTTGAGTATGTGTATGTGTCAGAGAAAGAAAGGAGCGGAAACTGAAGGATGTCATTATGTCAGGATTGTGTCGAATCGTTTGTTGCATTGAATGACGACTACCAGTGATACAAATAAAAATAACTGGATAAAAACATCTGTCTGGACTTGCTGTCTGCAATATTCAGTTAGGACATACTTTGTGATCACATTTGGGGGGGCAAGAGATGGGAATTGTAAAGTCATCGCTGTTCTTTTTTTTTCTTTTTAAATAAGGGGGAGGGAATTATTTCTTTATGTTTTTTTTTGTTTTTTTTTTTCCACAAGTCCATACAATGTCTTTTACAATATCACTTCGGCAGACGTTGGTTCTGTAACAGAATGTAGATTTAACTGCACCACCCAACATGCCATCACAAAAGTTTTGATCATGTTTCTTTTCAGTTTTCATGTGTTTACTTTTTATTGAAGGGGGGGGGGGGGGGGGGGGGGGATTACATAATGATTTGTTACCAAAAAAAAAATGACAACATTCTGCAAAGACTTGGATAACTGGGCATCTCTGCAGCATTTTTTTTTTTTTTTTTTGAGGGGGGGGGGGGGGGAGTTGGGGTGAGGGAGATGGTGTGGGATTGAGTGTTTTTGAAGGGAAGGGGGGGGGGGGGAGTGGAGGGGTGCAGTAGGAGATGTAAGAAGGAAGGAGAAGGATAAATGAGAGAATGTTTTTGAAACAGTTCCACAATGGGGGGGATGGGGGGGGGGACAGAATTACACAGAAAAGGGAAAAAATTGGTATCCTAAATGAGATGGTTTTCACAACCTTCCCCTAATGAATAACAGGATTACACAGAAAAGGGAATAATTGTATCTCTGAATGAGATGGTTTCTCACAACCGTTCCCCTAACGAATAACAGGATTCACAGAAAAGGGAAAATTGGCATCTCTAATGAGATGGTTTCTCACAACCATTCCCACTAACGAATAACAGGATTTCACAGAAAAGGGAATAATTGGCATCTCTAAGTGAGATGGTTTCTCACAACCATTCCCCCTAATGAATAACAGAATTACACAGAAAAGGAATAATTGGCATCTCTAAATGAGATGGTTTCTCACAACCATTCCCCCTAATGAAAACAGAATTCCACAGAAAAGGGAATAATTGGCATCTCTAAGTGAGATGGTTTCTCACAACCATTCCCCCTAATGAACAACAGAATTCCACAGAAAAGGGAATAATTGGCATCTCTAAGTGAGATGGTTTCTCACAACCGTTCCCCTAACGAACAACAGAATTCCACAGAAAAGGGAATAATTGGCATCTCTAAATGAGATGGTTTCTCACAACTGTTCCCCCTAACGAATAACAGAATTACACAGAAAAGGGAATAATTGGCATCTCTACCGACCCGTTACCTACTATCAATGATGGCGATGTCGCTTACTTGTTTGCTTCTGATTCTGACAGCGTGTTGTAAAACAACGGAATAGAAGGTAAACAAAGAATTATTTTTAATTGTCGGCCATGTTTTTCAGCGGGCAGTCGTGTCTACACATTAAAAGTAACTGATTTGAAATTACTATGTTCGATTAGTTGAGTGTTTGTTCTTTGCTATGACACCTAACACAACACTGTCAGTTGTTGTCTAGCTACCATTTAAAAAAAGAAGGAAAAAAAGGCTAAATATGCACGTCAGCAGGAACTGAGCGCCATGCATGAGCGTGCGGGACGAAAGAATCGTGCCGTGTGTGCCGCCCATGGCTGTATAGTATTAATGGCGGGATAAAAAATGGTCATAAACGCAAAACTCCTCTCCATCTGTTGGGTAGATGGGATTAATCCTTGCCTGTCCATACAGGGAGTGCCTGCAGGAGTATCAGCCTGTATACGCAGAAAAAAAAAGAGGTCATATACACATAATATATATAATTATTATATTTATTGAAAAAAAAAAAACACCATGTTGTTTCGGCCATCCTAAGTTTTTTTACAGCAGTCTCCTTCATGAGGATTTTTTTATCAACCGACACACATCAAACAAAAGTTCACAGGAATTCCAGTTGGGTGAATACAAGCGGAAAAGGTTAAGTACTTTCAAGCTATCTGAAAATCAATGGGTGTGGGTCGAGGGGATGTAAATCGATATTATTTTAACCCTATTTTGACTTGTCTCTTGGATAAATATGGCACCTGAAGCAGGGATTTCACACACTTATATAGTTTCTCTCTTAATTCTCTCCTTCAAAACAACATCAAAGATACAAAAAAAAACTATACAGATATCAAGTAGATGATGGAAATTATTGGCGACTCATCAAAAGTTTTTATAATACTGTTTTAATTATATTGTATGCCAGTGCTTCTTCCCTCCCAAATGGATCCTATATTCAATGAATGTAAATTTGCAACAACAAAGGAAAAAAGGCAAGATGACATTCAGCTATATCATTTATTCCACCAAATTCAGACATGAACAACAGACAAATCATTGGTATCACACAATGTTATCCCTTATTTATACTTATGGTGAAAAAAAAAGAGCAAAAAAGCAAACATGAAGTAAAAATAAAATGACAATGTAAACAACGAAACAGTTCATGTTAATGTGCATACCTGACCTTTATGTAAGTGTATGCAAAATGATTTTCACAGCAACATTTAACTGGAAATACTGCATACATTGAGGCAAACACAATGACTGAAAATCTGGCTGCTTTAAGTTCGTTAGTAAGATTCATAAACATCCCAACCTCCCCAATTTCAATGTAATGTATTTCCACTCCTTCAAAATGCTTTCTTAATTGCGATATTGATTCGCACTTTACAGAGAAATTTTCACACTTAAATGCTGAATGGATAACACATAGGCCAGACAAAATTCTAACATGATCACAATAAAGACTGCAGTTAAAATAAACAGTCTTGATCTGCGTTTAAAAGGTGTGATGCACTCAATGAAACAAGACACATTTAAAACTTTCTTTTCAACAGATTAAAAAATGAATCGAGGACAACATGCCTTTAAGACTGAATCAACAGGCAGTAATATACAAATAAGTGTCCATACTTGATGAAAAGTAAATGCCCAACTGCAGGTTTCCACATTCACACCTATAAATGGAAACATACTGAAAGATACTGGAGTCCTAACATGCACTCAAATTGTGGAAGATGGTACAAGATGAGTACTCCTTCCCCCTCATGAAGACGAGTTGTAGCAAAGTGATTTTTTTTTTTCAAACTTGTACACTCTCTATTTGGTATACACACGCATACATACACTCCTGTACACATGTACATGTGCTCTCACATGCACACAATCTCTATAGGTTGGCTGACATGAGATTCAGAATAATTCAAAGAGGTAGTAAAACCAATAACAAATTTTAAACTTAATCAGAAAAAGGTATCTCCAGTCTTTCTTGGGCTGGAAGACTGAACAATCCTGGACTACCTGATCATGGTATTAGAAGGGGGAATATCTCCTAGAGAGTCGATACTTCAGCCATTGCCATGGTTTGTAAGATGTGCAATTCTACCAGCCGCCATGGCGAAGTGGTTAGCGTTGCGGACTCCCGGCTGGGAGGTCGTGGGTTCGAATCCCATCAGAATCATATGGGTTTTTCTGCCCCGACCGGCTCCTACCCAGAGTTGAGTTTGCTGCGGACTCAGTTGGGAAGACTGGGACCGCACAGTCGAGTCTCATCCACTTAATGGATGCGTTTCTGAGAGTGTTGCTCAAATTCCCTGACCAACACTGCAGGTGTCTGTATCTCTCTGGCCTGGTTGACGCCAGGATATATTATGAATGGAAGCATCGAGTACAGCCCTGTCATGTAGTCTTAGACCGAAATGGAAATCCGTAGCATCATCTTAATCATTCTCATTCTCATCGATCAGCATTAAAAAAAAAAAAAAAAGTGTGCAATTCTGCATCGAATCTGTACAGGCTGAGGGCGCATTTTTTCCCCTCGCTATCCACTTTTACACAGCTAGAATCATTTACAAATCTTGCTTCTTCTTTTGCAAGACTAGATTGTGTGGGTGTACTTCTTGATTGTAAAAACTAAGGCAAATAATTAAACTTTTATCAAGTCTCACAGTCAACAGCCATTTCCACCACGATCACTTTTTTTTTCTGTCAGTAAACATCCCCCCCCCCCCCCCCCCCCCCCCCCCCCCCCCCCCCCCCAAAGTTTATTATCTTAGGCATCTAATTGATGAAGAGATATCACAAAGTTTCTGAAATAATCACATGTGGGGAATGCATATTATTGTCATATCCCTGACTAGTGTTTCAACTGTGTTAATGATCTTTTAAAAGAAATGATAATAAATGACCTCGAATTACCAATTTCACACGGTGCAAATAAGGTTGAGATAACGATCGTTCTCTCAACAGTAGCGTGAGGAATTACTCCATAAGATGACCAAATTGAGTTCATTTGTCTCCTATGCTATAGCATCAACTCCCCCTCCAGTGATTTGCACATTTTTACAGAAAAACATATGGATAATGCTGTACACACACCCCTGACAGGGTTCGTACAGTCCTTAAAAGTCCTTGATTTTGAGGGCATACTTTTTAAGGCCTTAAAAGTCCTTAAAAATCAGGCTTTTGCTGAAAGGTCTTTAAAAAAAAAGTCCTTAAATTTTGTCACTGCCTATGATTTTGAATAAAATCTGTGTAAAATCTTGAATTTATTTAAAAAAAAAAAAAAAAAAAGGCTTGAAATTGAATTTTGAAAAAAAGGAAGTCGGAGTTAACTGTTAAGATCCTACTTTGCTCTACTGTAGTGTAACAAACATTTGTATCTATACTGATATTAACAATAATAGCTGAGATTCCTAAAATCTATGTTCGCAGAGGATCCATGATGTGAGTATTGAAGAGCAACAGCAAATGATTTAATTTGTGTCTGAATTTCATTATTATTTTTCTTAAAATTATCTGTGAAGTAAGTCCTTAAATTAAAAAAAAAAAAAGGTGCTTCGAAAGTCCTTAAAAAGTACTTAATTTTTTTGTATGGAAATCTGTATGAACCCTGCCTGAAATGTGGCACCCGCAAGCTGACACTGCTCAAGAGGCCATGAGCAACTTGATACCAATCATTAATCCTGAAGCATCTTTCTGGATCTCTTTATCATTCTGGACACTTTTTTCTCCCAAATTCTAGTTTTTAAAAAATGGAACAGATTTCATGGTCTTTTCAAGTACCTTTGACTGAAATTTCAATTATTCAGGCCTTGAAATCAGGGCTTCAAACCTAAAAGACGTGAAAGGGGGACCATATGAACCTCATGTCTTGACAATCATAATCTATTCACAGTTCATCAATCATACGATGATGGTGTCTGCCATGGCCCATCTCTAGACTATCACAGTTAATCATTCATTCGCGAATATTTGTTCATCAATCTTAGTATGTTTAACTGTCAGTCAATCTTATATTCGTTTTCACCAGTGTTAGTATGTTTAACTGTGAGTCAATCTTATATGTTTTCACCAGTCTTAGTATGTCTATCTATCAGTCAATCTGAGAACAAAGCGCAGGCACATGTGAACATGGGAACAACTTCACATAAGCCAGTACCAAGAGAATAAAGTTTTTATTTTAAAAACGCTACTTCCACTTAACAGCCCATTGTAGCCTCCATCTTAAATTACTACCACTTTAAGCAACAGAACTGAAGATCATTGCCCATGACATCTACATATTGTGCATGTGCTGCGAAGACAAAAACGGCAGAGAATGTGGTTTAAAGAAGACATATGTGTATCATGTGTGTTTGTATGCTTATTTATAGTTTGGATTTTTAACAAAGCTTCATACAGCTTTTCGTAGGTCTGGTAGTCACTCTTTAACACCTTACAATAGCTGTTGACAGAGTCAGCAGCTGGCACTGACAATGACAGATCATCCAGGACTACTGTCATACTGAATGTAGAAATGTCTGATGTCGGCAATTAATTTGGGGTCAATTAGCGGTTACTGAAGTTCTTACGTTGCAAATGATCTGGCTGGGAATGTAAACATGTCTGAAGTGCAGGGAACAAACTAATTTGGACAAACTGCCAGATATTAACACTATTTTGGAGAAATGCTGCTGAATTCTGTTGATGTTTTCTGCTGTCTGTCAGCTTTCGGAGCTGCCAAGGACTCAAATGCACAAAATGTAGCATTTTGACATTTTAAGTGTAGCATTACAAATTCAAAGTAACAGCAGGATTACATAAGCGTTTCACCCAGTAGCAGTGGCAGATTTCTTCTAACTGTACACGCAGATGGTTCACTCTTTCTTTGTGAGCAGGACCACATGTTCAAATTCTAACTCCCGACCCAATGAATCCTAAACTCCGGATACAGTGGCTTTAAACATAGCACTTGTACACAATATCTAAATTCAAACTCAACAGCACTTCCATACTCACCTAGCTTTGCATACGACATGATAGAGGACTAAAAAGATGGAAATCCCACTAGTTATCGCATGGTTTTGACTTCACCCATAAAAGATCAAAATGGCAACAACAAAGCCAGTCGTTAAGGCAGCAAAACTGCTATTGTTTTGTGGCAACAGGATTGAAGATCTGACGCAGCCAATTAAAATTGACCGCAGAAGAAGAAGAAGCTATTGTCTTTACAAGTTTTCTCCAACTTTTTCATTCGTTCCTTATTGAACAGTGCCTTTTTCTTTTTTTTTTTTTTAAAGAAATGTCTACAGTCTAAAAATCTATGTCGTCTTGGTTATGATTAAGAAGCCGCTTTTGGGGGTTTGTTTGTTTGTTTTAATTCTTTTTTTTTGCGTTTTGGCATAACATTTTTATCACAAAGTGTAGCAGCTTAACATTACCAACAAAACTGTAGTATGCTATGCAAAAAGGCAGTGAGTGACTTTCATGTATGACGTCCCTGACAGCTTGTTCTACTGAAATTGTCACGCATGTATACCATTTCCCTTGCATCAAATGTTTTAAACATGCAGTGGCTTCATTTAAACCTCCCCCCTCCCCAAAGCTCAGACGTGTCAGTATTCAAACATATAACTGCAGACCATGAAAATTAACAATCCTAAATCTAACATATTCGACACAAAAGTCATGGAGTGAACCTGATACCAAAGGCTTCCAAACAGACTGATCGAAGGCTAAGATAAACTGAACCATACGACAATGAAAAAGAATGTGCCACAAAACTGTAAAATAAGATCATGTGACGAACAACAACTATGCCCATGAGCAAGCATTACACTGGCACTAACCATGCTATGCTGAGTCATTATTGATTGAATTATATTCCATGATGACAGTTCACCGATACCTGTCAAAAATTCAAACTGCAAGTGTTGACAGAGAAGCACAAGACCAAACAAAAAAAGCATGCACAAACATTCAATGACACCTATAATGGGTCATCACAACATTAATCAAAGGTGGACGTTTATGTTTTAAGGACAGGTGGGCTTGGGGAAAGGTTGAGGGTGGAGGGGAGGGGGGGGGGGAGTGAGGAGGGCAAAAGGATTTTTGATAGAAGAGACGATGGAAACACAAAGACGATGGAAACACAAAGCATCTGGCACAATCAGCATTCAACAGATCAATACATCCGACTAGTTGCTGACCACTTGGGCAAATAAATGACTGAATGTAGCTTCATAACTGAGCGAAATGGCTGTATCATTTTGGCTTCCAAAACAACAATGTTCAACCAATCTTTCATCACCAAAGGATATCATAAACAATGATGGGAATAAAGGGAAAGGTACGTGAATGCAAAATGCTCTCGAGAGAGAATGTGGAAAGAAAATGTTGTCCTTAATGCAAGTGTTGCAGGAGGTGCAGGTTTCAATCTAGCAACAGGCCTCTCCCTCCAACCCCCTCCCCCTCAAAAAAAAAAAGAGACAACAGAGGAATTCAGGAATTGTGACCTGGATGCAGCATCTGCCCCCCTGCCCTCAGTGTAAAGAATTCTGGGCACTGGGCAAAAACACTTCTATGAGGGGTATGGGGAGGGGGTCTCTGAGACCTCTTTAGAGCTCTTCTACCAAATTCTTCCTATGTCCTTAAAACTAGTGCTGCATGCACACACGCATGCATGCACGCACACCACACGCACACACACAAAGACACACACACACACACACATGCATGCACACACACACACACACACACACACACACACACACACATTGTGTCCACTTTTATACACAAACAGAATCACTTGCCAGACAACAGTAAAAATGCTCAAGGAAGACCATTTAGAACACAACCACGGCAAGATATCCTTGGAGATAAAACTACAGAAATCGATATGACATCACTTGTAACAAGTTTAAAAACTGTTTTGTTATGGGATAAACGCAGAAAATGTGCAACGTAAATGTCAACTGCAATGCAAACAGGTGTAGCATCAAGAAGTGTAGAAAGCAGTTAATTCTCCTTTTACTATTTTTCTTGAAAAAAATGTTGAGAAGTAAGATAGTACACACACACACACAACACGCACACACACACACACACACACACACACACACTCACCACACACACACGCACACATGCAACTAAAACTGCCACACCTGATCTCGCTAATGATGTGTACATAGAATGAACTCATAACACCATTCAAGCAAAACCTATTTATAATAAATGCAATAACATGACATTGCCTTAGCGGCACTTAAGATACATCCAACTTGTTGATACATCTATCCTGCAAAAATATTTCTCCACCATTGTACCTCTCCACTTTTGAAAAAAAAAACACACAAAAAAAACAACTGAATTCTCCCAAGACACAGAAAGTCGAGTTACACATCATTAAAATTTCCAGCATCAATCCATACGATATGTATACAAAGTCTGCATGATCCTCTCACAAATCAAATCCCATTTCATTCACATTCACTATCACAATAATTCCAGCCATCCAAAGCTAAACTACAATGACGACCAATGTCAACCCCCGAAATACTCTCTGCAAACTCTACACAACACCCAAACCTCTGGTAAGGTTCCCACAATACATATTCACACAAAGATATTTAGTATCACCCAGTCTCCAATTACTGGCCCCCCTGACAAGACAATGCAGTATTCAGTCATTCCCCCACGTATGAAAGCATAATAAAAATGACGCATGGATGATCGTGCTAGTGACAGTTTTAAGTGTGATGTGCACGCCGGTGCAACTCAAGCATGCGTGCATTTTGTGAGTATGCATGTGTGCACACAATCGTATTCTGTGTCAATGCCAATGTGAATGCCCTTATATGTACTTTAGTATGCATTTGCTTGTACATATGTGGTTTATGTGTATGTGCATGCCTGCACGCATGCGTGCATGTGAGTGCGGGCATGTGATTACCTGTGTGTGTGCGCATGTCTGTATGTGTCAATACATGCATGTATATGAGTGAATGAACCAAGAGACCCCAAGTTCAAATCAAACTGTACACAGTTCATGATTGACAGGCCACAGTCCCTCCCAAAACTCTATGACTGCACACAGGTGATCAGGTGATGTCCCGCTGGGTGGGTGGGCGAGCCATCACATTCCTCTTGATGCGCTCGGCCAGCCAACTGATGCCCTCTGACACTCCGTCTCTGAGAGAAAACATGAACAAAGTTGGTTTTTTTTCTTTTTTTTTTTTCAATCCCAATTATGCAGTATTCCACTAGACATCTCTCATCTTCCGCTTCATTTCCACACCTACACCACGAAAAGTCATTTTTGTTGACAATAACAGTTTTTCTTCAGTCTTTAAGGCACATCCTTCTTTCTGGAGTCAACGTCTGCGCAAACTGCAACCCCTCCAAGTCCTTTGGGTGAGACTTTCAAACAAAGCACTCTCCATGAGTGCATCTATTTAGCAAAAGAATGCACAAAGCCCTAAATGCGAATTTCATCCCATATATCGTCCTTCATAGAAAAGCAGGCCACAGCGTGTTAGTGAAACAGACCACACACACACACACACACACACACACACACACACACAAGCCAACATGCACCCTGTTGGTGTGGTTATGACATTATTCCTGTGACTGAAAGTAGCTACCTCCATGTAGGATTAAACATCCTCAGAAACACAAAAAACTCATCAATGATAAATCCAAGACTTCTAACTCTGGAACCTACAAGAACTTAAACTTTCGGTTTGATAAGATCAGAACTGCTGGGAGTGTTGTCATCAGACTTTGATGGAAAACTTAACAGTCTCAAGTATTGTATGTTCAAGGTGTCTTTTTCGGGCTTGACAGATTTTGAGTGACAATGTGATGGTTTTCATTTGGACAGGGGAGAGCTTGCTCCCTTTCATCTCTCATTTCTTAATGTTTTAAATTACATATACGGCCCCACACTTTCACAATTATGCTAACAGTTTCTCACCAACAAGGCAAAGGCAAAAGAAAGTTGTGGCTTCAGCTGGTACAAGACTTGTTTGAGGTGTGTGGCTGCAGAATTTTTAAATCTCTTGAATGCTTATTTTTTAGAACAGAAGAAAACCCTAGTGTTCTACAAATCCTTTCCTCAACTTTAAAATCCCTTCATGCATGCTGAGAGTTCATCAATGCCACAAAGCACTCATACGTAACTAAATGATGCTAAGAAATGGAGGGAAGGTGGGGGAGAGGGGAGGGAGGGGGAGGAATTCAGGCCAGGAATCAGTGACAACAGGGTAGAGGGATTAGCTCTCCTTGGAGAAAACAGTAGACTGTCTATCCCTGCCAACTCCAAATCTAGACTAGATCTAGTTGCAAAGTGAGGCGACTGCAGGCGGAAATCTAAACAAACTTGAAAAGTTATGGATGAACGCACCGCCAAAAAACGTAGACAAACGAATCACAAGACTTGGCGGTGCGTTATCCATACCTTTTCAAATTTGTGCAAATCTAGGCGTTCATTTACGTAATAATACACCAGGAAAGAAGCACATCATTCATGTGTAAGGATCATGTGCTCCCATCCAGAGTTTACCATCATTTCTTTTCTCTAACATTTCTTGTCAACCATCACAGACACTTCAGTGGCCAGCTCACCCTCTTAATGCTGACACGCCCTCTGTGCTGCAGTCTCTGTCTCCCACCACCTGGGCAATGGGATTGAAGACATGTCTGACGTCATCCACAGACAGGCAACCCTGAAACACAAGCAATCATGGTGTGGCTTGAGGTTTTCTCTCCTGGTCTTTTTTAAGTAAACGTTGATTTTCCCCCCTTTCTTTCATTGTAGCTTAAAGAGGCCTTTTCTTGGGGAATACAAATATTTTGTATTCCCAAAATATTCCCTCCCTCTTTTTTCATCACAGTTGTTATTTTCCTGGTGAGTGACACAGACTACAGCATTACTGAAAACTGGCCAAAATAAATACACATAAACATGCAAGTAATGTTTGTTTTAACAAATGATACTGAACAGACAAGTAAATTTTTACCAAACATGTTTTCTTCAGACATTGCGAACTGACAGCAAAAGAAGCACAAAATACTCCTCCCCAAGTCACAAACATCTTTTATATTTGTTTATGTCTGTTGTTTGTAACAGAAGATGTATTTGTCTGTATTTGTCAACAATTGATATGTCACTTACTTATTACTTATCAAAGCAAGTGTTACTTGCCCCTTTGTGTGTATGCATTTGGGCTTGTTATTTTCAACCCCCTCTTGCCATCTCCTGAAATTTTATAATGGACTATAACCTATTGAAAAAAAAATTGAAGAAAAAACCCCCCATACACTGAGTTCTTTGAGAAATATTCTCAATCTTTTTTTTTTTAATGTCAATTCAGAACCTATGAAAAACAATAAAAGATACAATTTCAGGTATATATATACACAGTTTTCGAGAAATACTCTCAATCTTTTTTCAATGTCAATTCAGAACCTGAGAAAAAACAATGCAAGATACAATTTTAGGTAAAAGGCAGAAGAAATATATGTATATGATCAGATATCAATTTTGCACTCAAACTGAAAAAAGAAAAAATTGAAGTCTTCATTCATACAGTACAACAAAGGTTTCTGTTGTTTCTTCTTTCATTCTTTCTTTTTTTCAGCGTCTGTCACGACTAAAAGCGGTGACAGCAGTCACACTGAACGTAGCTCTTACCTCCGAGTCCTGCTTGTTGGCTAACAGCAGGAGGGGCACACCATGTCAGGACTAAAAGCGGTGACAGCACTCACACTGAACGTAGCTCTTACCTCCGAGTCCTGCTTGTTGGCTAACAGCAGGAGGGGCACACCATATCATGACTAAAAGCGGTGACAGCAGTCACACTGAACGTAGCTCTACCTCGAGTCCTGCTTGTTGGCTAACAGCAGGAGGGGCACACCTTGTCACGACTAAAAGCGGTGACAGCAGTCACACTGAACATAGCTCTTACCTCCAAGTCCTGCTTGTTGGCTAACAGCAGGAGGGGCACACCTTGTCACGACTAAAAGCGGTGACAGCAGTCACACTGAACGTAGCTCTTACCTCCAAGTCCTGCTTGTTGGCTAACAGCAGGAGGGGCACACCATGGAGGGCAGAGTTGACGACCATCTTGTCTGTGCAAACATTGTACACAGGCTACATTGTACACAAGGATACATTATAGTGTTAAGATCTTTTAAGAGCAATAACAAAACAAGAAGAAAAAAAAAAACTAGTATCAGGGAAGGGAAGGCTGGAGAGAGCAGGGATGGTTTTTTTTTTTTTTTTTTGTGAGAGAAGAGAGAGAGAGAGAGGGGGGGAGGGAGGGAGGGAGAGAGAAAGAGAGAGAGAGAGTGTGTGTGTGTGTGTGTGTGTGTGTGTGTGTGTGTGTGTCTGTGAGAGTGAGTGAGTGAGTGAGTGAGAGACAGAGAGTGAGTGAGAGGGAGAGAGAGAGTATGTGTGTGTGTGTGTGTGTGTGTGTGTGTGTGTGTGTGTGTGTGTGTGTGTGTGTATGACAACAAACTCTATCAATCTGTGCAGTCAGTTTTCCTTCTCCCTGTGGTAGATAAAGTGATTCTGTACACAAACTGAACAGATACATGCAAATCATTTCCATGTGATGTCATTTAAAAATGTGAAATCTGATAACAAAACTGAAAGACATTTATAGAGCCATTTTCATATCATATGCTTACATACAAACACAAACACAAATACACGCACATATGTGCACGCACGCACACACTTACACACACACACATATGCGCGCGCTAATGTGCATGCACGCACACACCAACAGTGCAGAGGTAGCCCATAGATAACATATTCATCTTGGAATCAAGAAAATCCAAGCTCCATGGTTTGAGTCAAGCTCGAGGCAAATCTTTTTTCCTCTCTTCACCCAATCTTCAGTTGTGGCCTGTCTATATGCTAGTCTTTTGGACCAGACAGATCAAACTCCTGGGTGCACTATGCTCTTGGCACTCATGAAACAACCATGGGCAGTATCAGAATCCCTAGCAAACTTCTGCTGAAAACCAGCTGTCGACATGCCAACAGAAAAACAAAGGGTGATACTGGATTCAGGGCTCACACTAAGAAAAACAAAAATCCCTGATTTTCTAGTGAGGTCCAGGCTAATGACCCCACTGCACTCTCCCCCTCCCACTACCCTACCCCTCCTCTTCCCATCCATGTACAAATGGAAAAAATTTGCATTCAAAATCCTACAGTTTCATCCAAACCTGAGCACAGAGCGGTGTGCCGCCCCTTTGCAGTCCGGGCAGGACCAGGAAAACTTGATTGCACAGCTTTTGTCAGTTTCTTGTTGACACAACATCAGAGGGTGACATGAGTTTGCCTTCAACTGGGCAGACAGAGTGGTCACTGCCGGCTCTCACACAGAAGTCAGCATGAGATCTTATGATGTCAGTCTCACCATGCTAGCACACTGAAAACATGACCAGCGCTGCGCCGATTCCTTTGCTACTTTCTCATCTTCCCCCCCTCCCCCTCCCTTCCCCTGAATTTTTCCTTGCAGACATATTCTTTTTTTTCACAGCTTCTCCTTCGTTTCATTTTTTTGAAATCCTGAATTTTGTGGAAAAGTAGGAGCCCTGTGTACCAGAGCAGTATGCTGCTCCCAGACAGGACAGCACAAATTTCAAACAGAAAAAGCAGTTATGCAAGAAAAGTCATGTACATATACCTTCACGCTCACATCCACTCGGTCACATACATACTCAAACACTGCAGGCATGAATACCACTAACCAAACGCTGCTTTGGATTCTTCAATTCTCTCTCTGTCTGATGAATCAACAACGTAGATAATGGCATGGGACTCGGCGTAATACTGCAACAAAATAAAACAGCTTATCCATTTCCTCTGGTAATAAACATGACCATTCATCTCTTTGGACATTCAACACAATAACATGACAGAACCATCTTAAAATAGTCTGAAATATTTTCAAGTAACATGACAAAAGCACAACAGAATCCCAGAGGAACATTTCTGAATATGGTCTAATCATTTTCTCATGTGTGACCACTATTTCTGCCTACCAGTCATTCCCTGTCTGACACTGTTCACTCACAGCCAATCTGCTGGTCAAGGAATCAGTTTACATTCCATTATCGTCACTGTTATTTGAAAAGAGTTCTGTGTTAAGACATGCACACACACATCAAGCTACATCCACTATTAGACTTGCACAATTTCTTTCAGGTTTGTTGTTTGTTGTTTTTTAATAAACGTTCTATCACAGTTGTGTGATAGCACACGAAAATTAACTTTGTTTTTTTTCATGCAATTTCCATGAAACAAGTTGGTTAGGAAAGTTAACTCACCTTGTCCCACAGTGACTGCAACTCTTCCTGTCCGCCCAAGTCCCAAAAGTTGAGACGAGTTTTCCCCAAATCAATTTTCCCAACTGAAAAAAAAAAGACCTTGTTTGCTAGTTTGTGAACCAGTCTATTTCATATTTTTCCACAGCAACTAGGGAAAAAAAAAAGGAAAAAAATCTTCAATTACTTTCCAAGCTTGAAACAAATTTCACATTGCTACATAGTCTGCATTAATTATTCATATCTGCTACACCGCAAGAAAATTCAACAATAACAATTACACTCTTAAAAAAAAAAAGGAAAAAACAAACAAACAAACAAAACTAATTACATTCTGAAAAAAAAAGGGGGGAAAAAGACAAACAAAAAGCTGTGATAGTAGATCATCTCTGAGCTCATAAATTTATTATAACTATTACTACCTTAAATCTCAGCACCTGTTGTACTAAAAAAAAAAAACTTCACCCATCTTATAATCAAGAGCCATGATCCACTAAATTTATCAAAGATGCTTCAGCCGGATTATCAAGTAGCCCAGATACTTTCATCCAAATTGTGCATCCCATATGTCTGTATGAGTGCATGCGTGTGTGCGTGCCTGTTTGTGTGTGTGTATGTATGTTGTGTGTGTGTGTGTGTGTGTGTGTGTGTGTGTGTGTGTGTGTGTGTGTGTGTGTGTGCCTGTTTGTGTGTGTGTGTGTGTGTGTGTGTGTAGGCACGTGTGTATACTTGAGCGCAAAAATTTTGTAAGAAAGACCGGGAGTGCATATACGTGTATGTTCATTTTGAGACCTAAGTAAGTGTTAACACTTGAGTGATTACCATATTTAAGCATTTGAATTAGTGTGTTTACTTGTATACAAACGTTTACAATCTGTCATATTTAGATGACTTAAATAATGGTAATTTTACATACTATTCAGTCCCACTGTTGTAGTCACTTTGGCCAAGTTCATCCCTTTGTAGCCTTTGTTGAATTTGGTTTTTGTCTGTTCCAGGTATGTCTGAAAGAAACGGTCACCATTTGACATATACTGCAAAAAGTACATCAGCTTATGATCGAGCAAAAAGATACGTGACATAAAGGACCTAGACAAACAGAGAATGCGGCTGTAAAACAACATCAACAAAGAGAAACTGCTTAAGATTTTGGATGTTTGTGAAGTACCTTAAAAAAGGAATAAACTGAAAACATTAAGACAAATATGTTATGACTATGGACAGACTTCCTGCAGTTTAAAACACATGCCTGTTTGTCTTAATTTGCCACATTAAGCTCCTGAAAAACATTGTGCTGAAGAGGGCTGATCATTATGTCCAAAGATTTACACTAAAATCATGACCAGTGGTTGATGAAATTCTTGTCATTTTAAAATGAGCTTTTGTAACCTGCCAAATTTACAGCTCTAAATGCAATTTCAACTGTAAGATGTCTATGAATCAAACCATAATCAAAAACTCAAAATGATCAATCCCAGACAAATGCTGCAGACAATTAACTGAACTGTTTTTAAATTAAACGTATGATCTTGCGGTATGATTTAAAAAGAAGCAAACCAATGAGGTTCTCTTTCTGGAGTTTCTCATCAAGATTCCAATCACCTCCCCCCTCCTCCAGATCTCCCATACCCACCCATCACCACCACCACCACCACCCCTTCTTTTACAACCTCCCCAAACACATCAAAAAATGCTGGGAATTTTATACAGACACACAGATCTAAATTTGTGCAGAATACAGAGCACAAGCACATGTACGTGCATATATGCACATATGCGCAGCACCGCCATCACCACCACCACAACTATTACAACACCACATGGTCAGTATCTAATGACAGAACCATTGTGCACTCACAGTTTTGCCAGCATTATCAAGTCCCAAAATCAGCACAAAGAATTCTTCCTTCTGAAACCAGTACTTCCACAAACCAGACAGCAACGTATACATCTGCAAGAAAAATGTAAATGTTTTTCTCACATTGAAATTTCAACATACCAACAACATCTTCGATTTGTTTAATTCATTTAGGCATCTGCTAGGTTTTGTCCATGAGACTCTTCAAAAACATTTATCTATTATTTAATTCATACATTCATCTTGCAGTAACCCCCCCCACCATCCCCACCCCCACGCCTTCACAATTGTCACATGGCCAGCTTCTTGATGAAATTGATATTATCTATCTTGATCATGAGACTGTCCTTAACAATAAAAAAAAAAGTTCTATAAATTACATTTGATGATTTTGTGCATAAAAATAACAAATGAATACATGTATCAAACATAGATTTACAAGCTCTGTGACTGTCTCACCATTCCCCACCTAAAAACAAAATCTGATTCTGAGAGTGAGACAGAGAACAACATTTACAAACAGAAATGATACAAGTTAACTTTACCTCCAGATCAAACACACACACACACACACACACACACACACACACACACACACACACACACATTAATACAATAACAAACTTTCATGTTGTTTATGTCACTTTGGGAAAGTAGCTTGAACAACATTCACAATCAGTCCTCATAAAAATACTTTCCTAGAGAGCTAACAAGGAAGTGTCTCTGTTCAGTTTTATCAAATATCAAAAGCAACAGCTGATGTTCATAATGGTGCAAACCCTCAATGTCAGAGTGAAATGCAGACAGATGACCGATTTATTATCTTTCATCCACCATGATCATTCTGACGCTGCTGTGTCAGTAGCAGGTTTCTGACAGTAAACTGGAAGTATGAGTTGCCCAGATAGCTTTATTGATCAGGGAAATGACAGAAAAGGGAAACTATCAACATTTAACCCTGTAAAAGAAGATAATCTAGTGATGTATAGCAGCTTTCTGAATTATTTGTGGAGCCTGGGAGGGGATGAAAACGGAATGGTGTGGGGTGGAGGGGAAGCAGTGGGGAGTGTGAGTGGGTTAGAACCAAGATGACGTCTTCCACCAAGGATAATAAAACTGCCTCAGGTGGAAGATATTTCACATCATAAAAAGTACTCTGCAAAAAGGAAACCTTCTTGTCATCTTACAGGCTGGAAGAAGGTACAATTTTTGTTTTATCGTTCTTCCTGGGGGTAGGGAAGGCTGGGATCAGAAAGGCCTCTGTGTTGTGCTGATGCAAACTCTCCCTTGGACAGGGTTTTCAGCCTCACAGTTCTTCTCCCAAGTCCTGTCCTGTGGTAACCAGTGCCTTTTAATTACCTGCTCAGAACTATCAAATTGTAAATGAACTGACTGACATGTAGAGTGATGAGTGTGACTCTACTGGGACAGGGAGGGAGGGGGAGGATGAGGCATGACTCTTATCTCAAGTCCTGTCCTGTGGTAACCAGTGCCTTCTAATTACCTGCTCAGAACTATCAAATTGTAAATGAACTGACTGACATGTAGAGTGATGAGTGTGACTCTACTGGGACAGGGAGGGAGGGGGAGGATGAGGCATGAGGGTGCGGAGGGGTATTGGTGCCCAGGGGCATTCCTGTCTAATTAAAAGCCTTCTTCTGTGACAAGTGGGGAGATACTAACCACTATATCACTTCTGTAAAGCGCCTACGATCATCAGGTTGATTCTGATAGTATTAGACAGGCAGGGGCTCTGGAGAAGAAAGAATGAACTCGTGAATAAACGAAGAAATATACTGAGTCACTGACTAAGCCAATTCTTCCAGAAATTCAGTATCTAATACACTGGCTAAATTCATGGACTCATCTTGAATTTAAGATCAAGATCAAAATCAAGATAATATTTTGCGGCTGTTCCATTTCATCAACTCGATGTTCAGCATTCTACTCTTGAGTTTGCTTATAACGATTCTGCGCTCTCTGTCACAGATTCTCTGTACTTTCTGAACTTCCAGCTATCTCTACAAACACGCGGAGTGACTGACACGAGCCAAACACTTTTAAAAAATCTGAAACCATGACGTACCTTTTGATGGTCTCACTCACATTAGGCACATAAATGCTATCAAGCTATTAAGGGTGTGTAATCTGTATGTAATGTCAAAATTCTTTGTGATGTGTTGGCGTTTAGTTATCTTTTCCTCACATCTGCTCAAACAGGGCAGATCACTCTGTATACCGGAAATTGTTGGAACTTCTCAGGTTTTGGCCCGTATCCGCAGTTATGAATTAGGCTCACTAACACTGCCTATTACACAAAAAGCTACATGTAACGTCTCCTAGAACATCAATCCTCGTTTTACAAACACAGCACACAGTTCAGCCCTAAATGTATATTGTATCTGACTTTGAAACAGCTCTAACGTATGCTTATTTTATGTGCAACCACAATCAACATGAGCCCCCCGCCCCCCCCCCCCCCCCCCCCACTCACACGCTTTTCCCCCCTGTAGTCTGCTAAGTTTTTCCACTATCTGTGATCCAACAATAAATATGAACGCAAGATGTCCACAAGTCGTGCATATTTCTAATATCCTTGATGATATGTAGGTTTGAACTACTTTATTAAACCTAAAGACAACGGAAAGAGTCCTTTAGCCAGGGTACGACAACAACAACAAACTACATTGTCACTACTTGACCTCTACCGTAGCCCTGAACTCTGGTATTGATTTCTGTTGTTCGTATGCCCTATCACGTTTAGGCGCTTATCATGTTTACAGAACACACACACACACACACACACACACACACACTCACACACCGCGCTCGCGCGCGCGCGCGCGCGCGCGCACCACACACACACACACACACACACACCACCCCACACACACACACACACACGCGCGCGCGCGTGCCCACGCGCGTGCGCGCACGCACGCACGCACGCACGCGCGCGCGCACGCAGCACACACACACACACACACACACACACACACACACACACACACACACACACACACACACACACACACGTGATGAAAAATGCATTAATTCATTTCATTTTTCTTTGCTTTCTTTTTTTTCTCAGTAAATAACTGATTGATGAGACACGATGTATATATCATGACTGTTTTTAAAGGATGATAGAGTATCAATAGCTGAGTATTAAGTTAAGAAAAAAAAAAGTGGTTAGAGACCTTCACAAAGATGGAACAAAAGGTTGACTTGACAGTGAAAGGGAGATAACTTCAAGTTCTCAACCAGCCTAGTGAGAAGCAATAAATGAGGTGGCTCCCCCTGGGTTGTTCTCATCACCGCGATGCTAATATTTTTTTTTAATCATGTTTTTTTTTTTCTTTCTTTTTTCTGCTTCTCCCGTTCTATAGAGCAACAACAACAACAAAAACAAATCTCTTTTTCATGATTCATTCAATTTCATTGTTTTGTTTGTGCATTCATCTGTTTCATGTGTTTGTTTATTTATATGTCGGAAATGAAGATGTTATTCTAGTAACTTTTTCTTTCTTTCTGTTCCATTCTACCCACTAATGTTCCTTAACACTTAGTGTATCATGCATACTTCCTATTGTTGTTCCGTCTTAGAAATGGGAACTTTGGTAAGGAAATGCATGAACCTAGCACTTCCATTCCCCCAAAAATACCAGTCTGTAACCCAAACCCTAACGTACTCGAACCCTGAAACAAATCTGAATCTAAACTGGCCCAAACTGTGCACAACCTCTTTAAGAGAATAATAAAATAAGATAAATGCATAGATAAATAACCACAAGTGATTAAAATGAAATGAAAGGTGGAAGCTTAATAAAATGCAGTGGAACAGTGGTGGATTTATCTTCTTTTCTCTATTAGCCAAAAGAAAGAATGTCAGCCTTATTGCTTTGCCGCCGTTATCATCATTCTCATCGCTACAATTATTATCAGAGGTCATGTCAAAGATTCTTCTCTGCTAATAATGGTGGCTATGCAGCCCAACACACTATCTGTCATTTGTAGGGAAAAAGCCGACGAGACAATCCGACTCGGAGAGGGATGGGCGCCGCCAGGTTTGATTTGCCCAAAACACATGACATGACTGGTCGGTGCCTGTATTAACAATGACCTCGCCATCCGTCCGTCAGCGTGGACCCAGACTGTTGCAAAATGTGTGCTACAGTGGGTTTGAGAGGTGGGAGGAAGGGACCACAGAGTCTTGTGGAAGGGAAACCATGACATTCGCCTCCTGGAACTGAAGAACACCCAGGCAGGTCTGAAAATGGGAAGAACTGACCCATGAGATGGACAGAGATGCTCCTGTCAAATTTTCAGCCTTGGCGAAGTTAGATGGAAGAACAACAGAGAAGTACAGAAGGGTATGTCCTATTCTGCGGTGGACAAAGAACATGGATTGAGATATTGTAATTGTTGTTGTTTTGCTGCTGCTGCTGCTGTTGTTGTTGTTGTTGTTATTATTTTGTTAACAAGAATGTCAAGGACGCTGTAGTGAGATGCTACCCGTTTTGAGCGGGATCACGACCATCTTCCTGCCAGCAAAACCATTCACCATCACGGTATTGCAAATACATGCTCCCAAACCATACTATAATGACGACTAGATTGAATGAGGAATCCCTCAACTCGAAACGGCCATCAACAAGTATGATCAGAAAGACATCCTCGGCATTCAGGGTGACTGGAACGTCAAAGTTGATGTAGATGCCCAAGCAGAATTTCTTCAGCCTACTGCAATGAGACCCCCAGGAGACTAAGCCTGCAACCGAGAATTTGCCAGTGACTATGACGTGATCCTTGTTAAGACGCTCGATGAGCATACAACATCCCGACGATGGACAAGGCATTCCGCAAACGGTTATCAATAAGGACAGGTGTCTAAATAACAGATAATAGATAGAATAGATAGATAGAATATGATAGATAGATAGATAGATAGATAGATAGAAGACCATTTTCAGGACCTGACATTGGTGGTGACCACGACCTAGCCATGATGAGCATTAAACCACGTTTAAAGAACAAGATGAGAGTGAAAAACAGCCTCTCAAAATCAGTCCTGACAAACTGAAAGATCCTAACATCACTGAACAATTCCAAAAAGCCATAGGAGAAAAATCTACCCAGCGTCTGTTACTGGAAGAAGGCCACGAAGCCTTCACAGAAAATTTGAACCAAATGATGACTGAAAAAGCAGTACAGGCCCAAGGCTGACGAAACTGAAGCCCCGTGCTGGAGATATATGAGACCAGCAGGAGTTCATGTCCGCTACACACACACACACACACACACACACACACACACACACACACACACACACACACACTACGCACGCACGCACGCACGCACGCACGCACGCTCGCACGCACGCACGCACGCACGCACACACGTACGTACGTACGGACGGACGGACAGACAGGCAGATAGATAGATAGATAGATAGATGATAGATAGATAGATAGATAGATAGATAGATTTTTTAAAGAAGGAGAGGGGAGGAGGCGGAGAGAAATATAGCGCTGTAAACAATGGGGTCAGTGAAGAAACGAAGAATGCAAAGAAAAGCTGGATCGATCGGCATTGTGAGGACATTGGGAAAACCCATACAACAACGACAGAAAGTAAGGTTTTACAACTGTAAAAAGACTTGACTAACCACAAGCGATGTCAGCACCATTCAGGACAAAGACGGCCAGTGTCTCTTACAGGAAGAAGACATCATGAAGAGGTGGACTGAATGTTGCTCTGAACTCTACAACAGAGCAAAGGAGATCCAAGTGTGCTACTAGAGCAGGACTCACCCAATGACTTTCCGATACTCCGTGAAGAAGCCATAACCGCAGAGAAATCATCGAAATGTAGGAATGTTGCAGGCATCGACATCAACCTGCAAAAGTCGTGAAACATGGGCGGAAAGGTCGTAACTGATATCCTAACTGCCGTCTGCAACAAAGTCTGGCACACAGGGGAGCGATCCACGCCATGAAACTCTAACCGTCACCCTTCCCAAGAAAGGAAATCGCCAACGAGGTCAGAAATACCGCGCTATCAGTTTTACCAGCCATGCCAGCAAAGCGATGTTCAAAATCATTCTAAACAGAATTCAGCTACAAGCAGTTACTTTTAATACTGAAGAATGGACTGGATTCCGTAAAGGCAGAAGTACCATCGAACAGACCTTACAGACCTTTACCTTGCTGCCCTCTGTGAAAAGCATCTTCAACATTAGAAGGAGCTGTCACGTCTTCATAGATTTCAAGAAAGCGTTCAACAGAGTCTGGTATGAGGCGCTATGAGCCACAATGAAAAAATGTAACATTAGACAAAAGCTAGTCATCACAACCTAGCACTTGTACAAAGCGATAAGTGCGATGATTGTACAGTCTGCGATGAGGCTCCAATCTTCTGTTGGAGTTCGTCAGGCTACCTTTAGTCTGCCACACTTTTTAACATATTCATGGGACGAATGACTGATGCACTTGAAGATCATGTCAGCACAGTCAGCATTGGAGGAGGCTTCGATTTGCAGGTGACATCTATGGCATGGCAGGCAGGGAACAACAACTTGTCGAGAGTGTCAGAAGACTGAATGAACCACCAACAAGATATGGCATGGAAATCAGCGCCAAGAAGACAAAGCTGATGGCCAACCACAACACTACCATTCAATACTGATATAGATAGAAGTTAGAAACTGATCCACAGTTCGCTTTACTGGGATTCATCAATAGCAATGAAGGATTTGAACCAGAAATCCTCTAAAGGAGAGCAAAGACTGCATCAGCACTGTCCAGACTAAAAACCTGTATGGAAGGACAAGAACACCTCCCTGAAACCAAGAATAGGATCGTGTGTGCACAGGTATATTCCATCTTCCTGTATGCATGTGAGGTATGGATCCTCAAGACGGATCTGGAAAGAGGAATCCACACCAGAAAGATTATATGTTACCGCAAGGCAATAAACACCAGATATACTGATTAGAACACCAGTGAACAATGACGTCAAACCATCAAGCAACATATCGAACCATAGATATCTATGTTGGTATAGTTTTGTAACTAGATCTAACGGCCTTACTAATACAATATTCTGGAATAAGTGAGGGGGGGGGGGAGCCTGACGAAAGGACAGAAAGTAAACAAACAAACCGACGGACTGACGGCATCGTAGAAAGGACAGAAAAGCATTTGCAAAGACCCAGGCCTTGGCGCTCAGCCAGTGGAACTGGAGTTACCAGGTGAACGGTTTATCAGCGTGGTGCCCCAGTGACTCGGTCGGTCAGAGGGAGATTAACGCCCTATTGGCCGGAGGCCCTTAAGGACAGGATGCACTCGCAGACTGAAGTCTGCATACTTTGTGGCAGCTGCTGTTGTTGGCAATAGTGGGTCTGGCTCCGTGTGGGGGCTGTTGGCTGTCGCTCTCTCAGCTCTGGTTCTTTGTGAACTTAGGTTCACTTTGAAGTATAGTCGGCCGACTATGGGCGTCGGTGTACTTGGCCTCGTCCCCCTCAAAAGGCCTGTCTTCGGGCCACCAGGCGGCCTTCTTTATCCTCGGGTGGCGATGGTCCTGTCCCGTGTGAGGCCGCCTCAAAGAGGGAGCAGGACGAAAGTCGCTGGAGCGCTGCACGAGTCCCTTCTATGGTCTATACAGACGACGGCCAAGAGGTCAATTTTTCAGCCCATCCCCATGAGGCGCGCCCCCATGCCCGGCCCAAAAGCATGGTATCCCAGGCCACGGTAATCGTAGTCAGGCAGCGCTCCATCACCGATTCCCCCACACCTCCAAGAGTCGTCCCCCAGCGACACAGGCTAGACCCGTCGTCACCCAACGGCTGGAGGCTTGCTGCGCCGCCTGACACTGACCTCTCACGTCAGTTCCCCTCAAAGGTGAGCTGCCACCTCTTCCTTTGTGTTCGCTGCTATGCCACCTCGCAGGGAACTGCTAGTGGAGTTGCAAAAGAAGACAGAAGATCATCATCATCATCATCATCATCATCATCATCATCATTATTATCATTATTATTGTTATTATCATCATCATTATTATTACCATTATCATTATTATCATTAACAGCACAGCAGCAGTGCGTGTGCGAGAAGGCCTTGAGAGAGCATGGACACGTTACATAACAAGGGAAACAATCCTTAAATTTTGAGTGTTACCAAACTTATGTGCAATCGATAATAATGTCCCTTTCCATATGAATCAAAATGGTTTGTAACGACAGGAATTCAACGTTGCCAAGCGTAATATTTTGCTGTTGTTGTTGTTGTTGTTGTTGTTGCTGTTCCTGTTATTGCTCCTATTTTTGTTGTTGTTGTTGTTGTTTTCTTCTTCTTCTTCTTCTTCTTCTTCTTCTCTCTCTCTCTGTCTCTGTCTCTCCTCCCCCCCCCCCTCTCTCTCTCTCTCTCCTGTGTTGTGTGTGTGTGTGTGTGTGTTGTGTGTGTGTGTGTGTGTGTGTGGTGTGTGTGTGTGTGGTTGCTCGTGCGTGGATGCATGCGCGCGCGTGCGGGCGTATGTGTGTGTGTGTGTGTGTGTGTGTGTGTGTGTGTGTGTGTGTGTGTGTGTATTGGAGAGAGAGAGACAGAGTACAAAGTTGAAGCACAGTGGCATAGTGGGTTGATGATACTGCCATGTCGTGCTTTGATTTTAAGACAGTATGAATTTCATTCTACTTCTTCTTTTCTTTCTTCTTCTTCTGCGGTCGAGTTTTATCTGGCTGCGTCAGATCTTCCAATCCTGTCGCCACAATGAATCCCACTATCTTGTCAAGGTCATGACAGCTGCCCCAAAGCTGCATTTCCAGCTCGGCACCCTCTGCCCAGTTTTGACGACGCTGAATTTGATTGAATCCTGGTGTGTAACTTTGTATTGAAACTGTTTTCACCATTGTCCTTTTGCCGGGATTACAACGTAAAAATTACAGAACCCTTTTTCCACCATTGTCCCAAGTGTGGAAATACTGGATAAAAACTACTGAACTTTAAACACACACACACACACACACACACACACACACACACACACACACACACACACACACACAAACTACTGCCTAGGTTCTACCAGTGTTTTCATAACATATCTCGGCATCATCACGACCCGAGAGATCCAAAAGCCTGCATCGTTGGTTAGGAA
>CM065719.1:30821849-30826047 GCA_033310375.1 Conus canariensis
GGGGATACTGGCAGCGCAGTTCGGGAATACTGTAGCGCATCGGGATACTGGCAGCGCAGCTGGGGGATACTGGCAGCGCAGTTGGGGGATACTGGCAGCGCAGTTGGGTATACGCAGCGTAACGTACCTGTACTTTTCCATGGACTCTTTCGCTGCAGTTCGCCCTCTCCATTGAAAGGCTGTTCCCACAGGTCTTCCCGTTGCCGCAGACATCCTCGTCGGCTGAAAGCTCTATGTATGTCTAGGCCCCAACAGGGTTGACTCGCCTTGTTGCCTTCCGTCCCTTTCACAGGTAGACAATTCTCTAGTCGAGTCCCCTGCCTCCTGGTTTGTCGTCGGCTCAAGAGGTTACAGCAGACCTCCTGCATACGTACAGTCTTTAAACTCGACTCTACATCACTGTAGCCCTCTGAGCCCTCTGCAAGACAGGATGATTTCATTCTCCACAAGTGAGACACACCTTAACTGGTTTTCCGAGCGTCGTATAATCGTTCCTTGAAAAACGGCAAACCGAATGACGTTGGTTCAGCCAGTGGAATAATTGGTCAGACAACAGACCCACATCACAACCACTTACATGAACAGTTGTGAAAATCTACCCAATGAGTCTCCTAGTTAGCAATGGCTCGGCCAATGAAATCACTGGTGTACCCATACATACCCACAACAACGAGTTGGGCACTGTGTGGTCAATGCATGATACTTATTCTAACTTATGACCAATTCCCTTTAAACTACCCACTGTGAGATCAGCCCAGGCCACCCCACAAGCCAAGACCCAATGCTTCAAGTGTTTACTTCGACCGACGACAGCCCATGAGGTGCAAAACATCTATCAGGTTGAAGCCTTCTTGGAGGTGTTCACCCTCAATACTCAATAAGCGTGAACGGTCCTTGAGAGGTTCCCCCGTGGGGATACCGGGGGATCTTTTGTACAAATAGTTCCCCCTCCTTCTGGACATTCTGTGCTAGTAACGTCCCCTTTTCCTTTCACTCTCAGTAACTCTGTCTCCTCCTTTGCTGTACTGTCGTCTACTGTCCTTTCTGTCTACCATATTTTTTATCTATCTTTTTCCACAACCTCTTCCCACAAATTTCTGCACTCAACGAAGTCGGAGTGAACTGACTATACTCTCGAGTATAGTGTGAGTATCCCAACAGGGTAAAACGAGTTCACACGCTACCAGATACTGGAACGCTGAAGAAGAAGAAGAGGAGGAGAAGAAGAAGAAGAAGAAGAAGAAGAAGAAGAAAGAAGGTCCTTGAGAGGAGCGTGCAAGCTGATGATCACTGAACTGAGACGCCGACCCCAGCCTCAGTTATTCTGATACCACGTCTCTCTCGTGCACACGTGGGTTCCAGCGGAAAACCCTAGGAATAGCCGTTGGTGGAGGTGAGACGCCTCCCTCTTCTAGAAATACTACGTTGATATAATATTTGTCAGTCGCCTCTGAATGTGAGAATCACTCCCCAATTACCCCCATCCTACAACCCCGGGGAACCCATATATGTCGTACTGGAGTTCGAATCCTCGAAGAACCCAATAAAACTAATCCTCAACAACTGCTAAACTACCTTCAATTTGCCTAAGAGACAGAAGGACATTGGGTCGACTCATTACACAGTCTTTTTCTTGGTGGCTGATTTATCAAGAAAAAAAATAAGTCATCTTCTTGCTTAGTGGTTGATGACAGACAGTTTTTCCTTGCGGAATGCTATTTTTCTACGCCATTGATGAAGGCTAGGCTTAAGTTTCATTGATTAATAAAAAAAAAAAAAAAAAAAAAGAAGGAAATAGTATTAACAGGATCGCTGATTAATGCGAGACGGTTTTGCTGACGAATGCAAGACAGTCTCCCCCCCCCCCCCCCCCCCCCCCCCCCCGATCTTATTGACGTACTATAGACTTTTCCTCCGTCAATGATTGATTGAAGATGATTTTTTCCGTGGTCATTAATTCTTAAAAAGGCAGTCTTTTCATGGTTCTTGGTTGATGGAGACAGTATTTTACTTGGTTTATTGGTTGATGAGAGACATTCTTTTGCTTAGTCATTGATTGAAAAAAGTAGTCTTTTCATTAGTCATTGATTGACGAAAGATAGTCTTTTCTGTCAATATTGATTGATTGATGAAATATTTCATTAGTTATTGATTGACGAAAGATAGTCTTTTCTGTGAACATTGATTGATTGATGAAATATTTCATTAGTTATGGATTGACGAAAGATAGTCTTTTCCGTGATTATTGATTGATTGATGAAATAGTTCATTGTTGATTAACGAAAGATAGTCTTTTCTGTGAATATTGATTGATTGATGAAATATTTAATTAGTTATTGATTGACGAAAGATAGTCTTTTCTGTGATTATTGATTGATTGATGAAATATTTCACTGCCCCTACGGCAGATTGGCTATGGGAGCTTTAATCTTAACTTTTTTAACATGAATGTTGCGAAGGACTCTGTTGGTCAGAGATCTGTCAGTCGTTTTCCTTTATCACTGATTGATGTATATGATCTTTCTTTTGAATTAAATGTTCAAATGTTGTTCAGAGATTCTCTCCTCTCTCTCTCCTCTCTCTCTCTCTCTCTCTCCTCCTCTCTCTCGCTCTCGCTCTCTCTCTCTCTCTGTGAGTGCGTGCGTGGGCCCATGCCCACACATCAAACGCATGTGTACATTCACTATACACACATACAAAAAAAAAAAAAACCAAAACATGGTGGGTAGGCACTCGAGGTCTGACCAGCGCGATGGGTTAATGCGTAGGTCAGACATCCGCTGAGTCGTAGCCACGAGACCCTCTTCTTCAATTCTCTCCTCTTAGTTGTTAATTCATTTATCCATCAGCTTCAAATCATGCGTAGTGTGATCTCAATACTTAGCGTATGTGGTGTAGCGTATTACGGACTAGTCCGCACGCAGTGACGCCTCCTTGATGAAACTGAAACTGAAACTGCGTGCGCCAGAGTGCGTATGTGCGTGTGCGAGTGCGTGCGCACGCGCTTGTGTGTGTGTGTGTGTGTGTGGTGTTGTGTGTGTGTGTGTGTGTGTGTGTGTGTGTGCATGTATGTGTGTGTGTGTGTGTGTGTGTGTGTGTGTGTGTGTGTGTGGTGTGTGTGTGTGTGCGTGTGTCCACGCGCTAGAGTGCGTGTGCGAGTGTACGTGTGTGTGTGTGTGTGTGTGTGTGTGTGTGTGTGTGTGTGTGTGTGTGAGTGTGTGTGCGTGCGTGCGTGCGTGCGTGCGTGCGTGTGTGTGTGTGTGTGTGTGTGCGTGCGTGCGTGCGTGCGTGCGTGCGTGCGTGTGTGTATGTGTGTGTGTGTGTGTGTGTGTGTGTGTGTGTGTGCGCGCGCGGCGCGCGCGCGCGCGTCTATGTCTATGTCTGTCTGTCTGTGTTGTGATCAGATTTAATGTCGACGATTCTCCACCACCTTCCCACTGCCACACCCAGTCTCCTTTTACCTTTCCCTGTCACGAACAGATATGTAGGGGGACACAGACTTCATGTCGCCTTCTTTTATCTTGTCCTTACGTCTCTCTCTCTCTCTCTCTTCTCCTCTCTCTCTCTCTCTCTCTCTCTCTCCTCTCTCCACACCACACACACACACACACACACACACACACACACACACACACACGTCCTAAGGAGATCACATAAAAGACGTACGGCCAGACAGCATGTCGCCACTGAAATCCTGCCCCATGGTCACGTTTACCGCTTATACGTAAAGCAGCTGTGTCATTTTCTTCTCATGAAGCTCTTCACGCACGGTGTGAACACACATTGCCAGTGAAGGACTTCTTCAGCTTAGAATTGTGAAAGCTCTCCTCTCTCTCTCTCTCTCTCTCCTCTCTCTTCTCTCTCTCTCTCTCTCTCTCTCTCTCTCTATTTTATACAGCAGAAAGTTCAGAAATGCACGAGGATACAATTCTTGTTTTCTTGTCTCTGGGGGGACGGAAAGAGTGTGTGAGAGACAGTCCGTCTTTTGGTGGGAATGAGAGAGATGGAACGAACCGTTTGGAAGATAACTGAAAAGTCTTTAAGGTTTTATGACCTGTTTCAGTTGGAGCTGGGCTCTGTTGCGACGACAGAGTTTATAGCCAATAAAGACGAATGAGTCAGAAACTCTTAAAGATAGGAACTCACCGGTCGTGTCATAAAGTTTGCTTTCGCTTTGATCGGATATGACTTGAGACTA
>CM065719.1:30826147-30833647 GCA_033310375.1 Conus canariensis
AATCTCTGAGGAGTAATGTGAGGCGTCTTCTCATGGTGTAATCTCTGAGGAGTAATATGATGTGTCTTCTCATGGTGAAATCTCTGAGGAGTAATATGATGCGTTTTCTCATGGTGAAATCTCTGAGGAGTAATATGATGCGTCTCCTCATGGTGAAATCTCTGAGAAGTAATATGATGCGTCTTGTCATGGTGAAATCTCTGAGGAGTAATATGATGCGCCTTCTCATGGTGAAATCTCTGAGGAGTAATATGATGCGTCCTCTCATGGTGAAATCTCTGAGGAATAATATGATGCGTCTTTTCATGGTGAAATCTCTGAGGAGTAATATGATGAAATCTCTGAGGAGTAATACGATGCGTCTTCTCATGGTGAAATCTCTGAGGAGTAATATGATGCGTGTTCTCAAGGTGAAATCTCTGAGGAGTAATATGATGCGTCTTCTCATGGTGAAATCTCTGAGGAGTAATATGATGCGTCTTCTCATGGTGAAATCTCTGAGGAGTAATATGATGCTCATGGTGAAATCTCTCAGGAGTAATATGATGCGTCTTCTCATGGTGAAATCTCTGAGGAGTAATATGATGCTCATGGTGAAATCTCTCAGGAGTAATATGGTGCGTCTTCTCATGGTGAAATCTCTGAGGAGTAATATGATGCTCATGGTGAAATCTCTCAGGAGTAATATGATGCGTCTTCTCATGGTGAAATCTCTGAGGAGTAATATGATGCTCATGGTGAAATCTCTCAGGAGTAATATGGTGCGTCTTCTCATGGTGAAATCTCTGAGGTGTAATATGATGCTCATGGTGAAATCTCTCAGGAGTAATATGGTGCGTCTTCTCACCCTTTTAGTAAATTTCTCTCGTAATGTCTTGTTCCACACCCCGTTCCTACGATGTCTGAAACAGTGGGATGTCATTCCTCACCATCCAGTCTAATCCCCTGAACTGGGCGACCACTCGCAGTCCTGCTCACTTACCTGAGTCGGTCATACCTGGCGAGTGTTGGCACGCGAGTGCAAGAACGAACACCTGAGTAAGAGACTTGCCTGATGTGACCTGGGCTGAAGGTTGTGAAAAACACGCAGCTGTCGGAATCAGACTGAAACGATACACCTTACCGTAACCAGCTGTTTATTGCAAGAGCAAACTTCACGTATGCAAGATACGGCGATCCAAACGCATGAGGGGTAGACATAGGTGATTAAGCAGGTGGATGTCGCACAGGCAGACGCATCGTCGCCCGTGTCTGCGGTTGCAGTTCGCTGCGAGGTAGGCATAGCAGCGAACACCAAGGGAGAGTTGAGTTGAGTTGATGGTGAGATTTACGTCCTATTGGTTTGAGGCCCTTAAGTACAAGGTTTCCCAGACTTTAGTATGTATAGTACCAAGGGAGAGGTGGCAGCTCTCCTTTGAGGGACACTGATGTGAGAAGTCAGTCAGTGTCACAGCGATCCTTCCAGCCATATGGGTGACGGCGGGTCTAGCCAGTGTCGCCGGGGACGACTCATGGAGATGCGAGGTGATCGGCGATTGAGCGCTGTCTGCTACGATTACTGTAGCCTGGAATACCATGCTTTGGGGCCGATCATGGAGGTACCCCTCGTGGGGCTGGACTGAAAAAGTGCCCTCTCAGCCGTAGTCTGCGTGGGCCACAGACTACAAGGGACTCGTGGGCCACAGACTACAAGGGACTCGTGCAGAGTTCCAGCGACGTTCGTTCTGCTCCCTCTTCGAGGCGACCTAACGCGGAGCAGGACCATCACCATCCGAGCACGAAGAAGGCCGCCTGGTGGCCCTGAAGACAGCCTTTTGGTGTGGGAGGAAAGAGGAGAAATACACCGACGCCCATCGTCGGCCGACCAACACCCGAATATGAGGTTAAGTTCACAAGGAGCTCAGAGCTCAGAGAGCGACAGACAACGGCCCCCACACGCAACTCACCCTCGACTGCCAGCGACAACAGTTGCCACAGAGTGGGCAGACCTCAGTCTGCTTTTTTTAATTTTTTTTTAATTACTTTTTTAATTCGTTTTAATCAACGTACAAAAAACATAACAACATTTGTACATAAAGAGTAATAATTTTTTTTTTTACCAAACATACACAAAGAAAAAAGGGTTATATTTAAAAAAAACAAAACAAAACAAAAAAACCCCACGTACACGTACATCTATGTGACGAACAGCTATCGATCAATATATAGATGTAAACAGCAACATCAGCAAGAATAAAGACATTTGTATACATGTATGTTCATAATTGTCAATGCACTCTAAACATTGTAATCACTGATGAATCCAACCCAAAGCATAGTTTTATCAATGCAACATTTACAGGAGAAAATATCAATTTACATAATTATAATTTTCATATTGTTTTCATCTTTTTCCTTCTTTTTTTCCCTTTTTTTTTCTTCTCATGCCGTTTCTATAAGTGGTAAATATGGTAACCATCTTGTTTTAAAAACATATCCATTCCAATTTATATCTGCATTGTATTTTTCGATTTTATAACGTGAAAGTAGGTACCTTTGGAAGGAGACTATATCAGGAAGACAATGGTCAAATTTGCATTTATAGATATACTGTTTTCCTAAAAGAATTATTAAGTCTAAAACCGAGTCTGTAGATATGATTTCATCATGTCCAAAAAGTATAACTTTCTCACGAAATGTAAAGTTCGTACCTGGAAAGCATTTTGATTTTAGCAATCTCTCCAAATTTTCCCAAAGCTGTTTTGAGTAATCACACTCCCAGAAAATATGCTCTATGTTGTCCTTAGTTTCTCTACAGAAATCACAATTGTTATTCCCCACTATCCCCATTTCCTTTAAAACTACGTTAGTTCCAAGAATCCTGCGTACGATACGAAGCTGCAGCCATTTAAGTTTTATTTCTTGTATTTTATGAATTTGGTTGAAAACTTTTCCCAAGAAATTTCTGTTCCCAGTTTTTCAGTCCATTTCTGGCACGAATTAGGAAGTTTGCTGTCAAATGTGAAAAGGTCATAGTACAGTCTTGATCCCTTGGATATAGAGTATATTATTTTTAGAGCTCTTGGTTTTTCTTTTATATTTTGATTAATTGATATATTAAGACCAGTTTGCTGTATATATTTCCTAATAGAACTTACACAGCCGTAGTAAGCCAAGAAGCATACACCCATATCATATTTTCTATAAAATTCGTTTAAACTTAGAAAACTTCCGTCGTTTTTCAAAAAATGTGAAACACAGTAAACCCCTTTCCAAGTCCAGTTATATTTGATTTCATTATTACCAATTTTAAATTTATCATTATGAAAGACTGGCTCGGACAGTACATCAGATTGTGTTTTTGCTTTCAGGTGTCTACAAAAATCTCTATATGCCATGAATGTATGGTTCCAGAATACATTATTATATTTATTCAAAGGATAACAAGGGCCATATTTTTCTATTTCTTCGAAAAAGGATACATTACACAGGCAATATTTTTCCACTTGTGTTTTGTTGTTTTAAATCTTCTCAGCCAGGTAAGTTTTAGAGCATTGATATGCTTTCTAATATTGGGTATGCCTAAACCCCCCCCCCCCCCCCCTCCTTTATGCTTTTTATTGCAGTTTTTCTACTTATTTTATCCCGTTTACCATTCCAAACAAACCAAAAACACATTCTCTGGCAATCATTTATGAAGTCATCTGGTGGATTTGGAAGTAAAATCCATAGATGAATCAATTTAGATAAAATCAAAGATTTTAACACTGCAACTCGTCCAAGAGGAGTAATGTTTCTTTTCATCCATATTTTAAACAAGGCTGTTATTTCTGATAATTTTTCAGCATAATTAATCTTTTCACAGTTTTTTGTACATCATTTGTGAACCATATTCCCAACATTTTAAACTTATCAGGGTTCCATTGTATATTTAAATTTTGCATATATTTTATTTGTGAGCCTTTCTTACAACCTAGCCATATTGCTTGTGTTTTATCTGCATTTAGGAAAAGTCCTGAAAACTTTCCAAATCTCTCTATTAATTGGACAGATCTTTCAAAAAATATTCGATCTCCATTATTCATTAATTGTGTATCATCGGCAAATTGTGATATTTTAAGTTCTTTGTTGTTTATTTTAACACCTTTTATGTCTTTATCTTCTCTTATCATGATTGCTAAGATTTCTACACATAGTATGAATAGATAAGGCGAAAGTGGATCTCCCTGTCTACAACCTCTTTCAATGTGAAACCAATCCGAAGTTTGACCGTTAACTATAACACTTGATTTTATGTTTTTATAAAATGTTTGTATCCAATTACATATGCTATTTTCGAAACCATATTCTCTCAAAATTTTAAACAAAAATTCCCAGTCCAGAGAATCAAAAGCTTTCTCAAAATCTAGAGTTAAAGTCCGGGTAATTGTCTCACTTCCAGATAGTTTATTAGGTCATAAATAAGCCGTATGTTATCCCCAAGATATCTATTTGCAATGAAACCTGTCTGATCTTCACTTATTAGGCTCGGAAGAACCTTTTTTATTCTATTTGCGATGCATGCAGACCCAATTTTATACAGAACATTTAAAACTGAAATAGGTCTCCAGTTTTTTATATTCTCTCTCGATTTATCCGGTTTAGGTATGTAGGTGATTATTCCTTCTTTTTGAGTGGTTGACAGTTCCCCATCCTTCACTGACTGATTTAGAGCATGAACTACAAAAGGACCAAGTTTTTTTCCAGAAACATTTATAAAATTCAGCTCCAAAACCGTCTGAACCAGGACTTTTACCATTTTTCATGTTTTTCAAAGCAAAGCCGGCTTCTTCTAAACTTATTTCTCCATTTAAGGAATCTTGTTCTTCTCTAGATAGTTTTGGACACTCTTGTATTAAGTCTTTTACGTCACATGTATCTAGGTTTCTTTTGGAATACAGTCGTTTATAAAATAAACGAACTTCTTTCTTTATCTTATTTGGCTCATCTATAAGTGTTCCATTGCTGTCCACCAATTTTGTCATACTTTTATTAACATAGTGCCTCTTTTCTAAATTACAAAAGTAGTTTGATATTTTTCCCCTTCAGCAATCCATTTAGCTCTTGATCTTAATATAACTCCCTGTATTTTCTTCTCTCTGAGTGTCACTAGTTGTTGTTGTTTTTCTTTTAACAATTTAAAATCATCCTCTGTTTTATTTTCTTTTTCTAATACAGCGATGTCTTTTAATAAATCATCTTCTTTTTTTAAAGCCTTTTTTTTCCTCATAGTAGCATATGCAATAGTTTTCGATCTTATTTTCATGAGCAAAAAGTCAGTAAAAACTTTATCTGATACAGTAAGTTCAACATCTTTAAGTGGGATTCGAGAGAGTGTTTCTACGTCATACTGTTCTTTCGAATATTCACAAATGATTTCATCGACTGAATTATGTACTTCGTCTACATATTGTTTATCTTTTAACAATTCACAATTAAATTTCCAGAATGTGTTGTGTTTAATAGCTTTCCCAAATTTCAATTTCAGAACAACCATTGAATGATCTGTTCGATATCCAGGTGTAATATCTGCATCTTCAAAATTCAACATAAGGTCTTCTGAGATAAGAAAGAAATCTAACCTACTCTGCTTTAAAGGCGATGATCTGTGCCATGTATAGCGTTTTACTTGGGGATTATTATCTCGCCAAACGTCTGACAGAGCGAAGTCAGCCATCATGTTTTCAACACATTTTTTTGCCTTTGGATTGTTTATATTGCTATAATTATTATAATCTAAATAGGGAAATGGTTTCTCACAGACACAAATTATGGACTAATCTATTACTTTTATGTGAAATACCACATTGTTTTTCAATTTGTATAAGAAGTGATGTACAAGAAAATTATTTATGCAAAGTGCCTTACGACTTAACATGGCATCAGTAACAATATTGTCCCTGAATTGCCAGGGACTAGGAGACCTTCAGAAGAGAAGAGACGTATTTCATTTTCTTAGAAAAAAGTCACACTGTATCTACTGCCTTCAGGATACTCACTTCAATGAAAAACTTGAAAGATATGTAACGTCTGAATGGGGATATAGATGTTTCTTCTCCTCCTTTAAGTCAAATGCAAGAGGAGTTGCAATATTATTTAATAATAATTTCGAATTTAAAATCAACGAAATAGAAAGGGATTCAAATGGAAACTATGTCATTATGTCCATGACAACCTTCGAGAAGAAGATTCTCCTAGTAAATACTTACGGTCCTAATAAAGATAATCCTGAATTTTGCGAAAACTTAAAGGGCAAAATACAGAAATATGAAAATCATGCACTTGTTTTAGTTGGTGACTGAGACCTCAGTCTGCTAGTACACCCTGTCCTTATGGGCCTCCGATCTATCGGACGTAAATCTCACCCATCAAATCAATCAAGACCTGAGGCAGACAGAAGAAGTGCCGAAGGTGCAGGGTTGAACACGGCATTTCTCCCCTGCATGCCCAACACTGCATGTCTTCTGCCTAATGACCCGTGCGGCCTCCGAATGACGACGATAATGACGGCGACGACAATGTCGACGATTTATCTGTTGTTGAGATCTTTTCAGTTTCACACAGAAACAAGGTTGATTCTCCTCCTAGCTTAAGTTCGATTCCTCTGATCCTTTTCAGGTCCTCATGCAGGGAAGGTTCCTACTGAAGATCTGGAAATAAGGAATACCTTGCATCTGGGTGAGGAGAGGGAAGTCCAAACCTTCTAGTGTTAGTCAGGACGGAAATGACCCACAACTTCTGGTGAAAATTCTGCTGTTAGAGAAGCACCACGAAGCACTGTTATAAGTGGTTTATAACTAAACAGACTGCAGAAAACTTTTCTGATCAGAAACGCTCGAACTCTTGATTTTCTTTCGCATATTTTAGGGATTCAAAGAAATAATAGTCAAACATTAAGTCACCGCTCATCTTTGGTAGAAAGTATCGTTTAAATAAAACTGTTACTGCTAAAGACATCATCCAGAATTTGCGGAGAGTGTTCCAGGTTCAAGGAGGCATATTGGTTCGCTTTTTGTTGTGCACCACATCTTCCAAGCCATGAGGTCATTTTGTGTGCAAGGGTCATAGCTGTCTTGCAGTGAACAAATCAATATAGAAACACATGAGAGAGAGAGAGACAGACAGACAGACAGACAGACAGATAGCCAGACAGACAGGCAGACAGAGGCAGAGAGGAAATCAGTCTCGCTCAGTCGCTTTCCAAGATCCAAGCCTTTTCTTTACATTCCCCGACAGCTGAGGGTGACGGACTGTTTTGGCGCTCCGCTAATAGCAGAATCTTCAACAGAACATTCACACACACACACACACACACACACACACAACACACACACACACACACACACACACACACACACCAAACTAGCGGAATCTTCAACAGAACATTCACACACACACACACACACACACACACACACACACACACACACACACACACACACACACACACACACCAAACTAGCGGAATCTTCAACAGAACAT
>CM065719.1:30856870-30879370 GCA_033310375.1 Conus canariensis
AGGAACTGGGTAGGAACAAGCATCTGTTGCTGAATGTAATGACAGGTGCTCTGTGGCACTGGATCGTTTAGACTGGGCGGACATTGAGTGAGATGATCCGAGTTTTTTTTTCTTTCTGTTTTTACAGCGAAATCCAGAGAAACAAATATACACAGGTACAAATACACATTTCCTTACCCTATTATATATACCTTGGTGGTGAGAAGACCACAGAATTATGGACTGTGGTGTGTCTCTATTTGACACCAGGAGCACAGACACAATCAGCCGTGTCTCCCTGATGAGTCCGATCCAGCGGACGAAAGGCCTAGGAGCAGGCAATACAAATAGATCTGCCTTCGGAAGGGATTACGATGGTTTCCTCAGGCAACTAGTTAAGGGTTTCTCATTTTTATAATATATTTCCCCCATTTTTTTTTCTAAAAGTTCAAATCTTTGCCAAGTCTTTATTATAATGACTGAAGAATTGTTAGCCTGCACTTGTTTTCCCCCACTACTTAATTGTTCAGCATTATATTGTTTGGTCAATCAGTGGGAGATTGCATCTCTTAGGAGATCCAAGTAAAGGTTGTCCTACACAATTCTTAGCCACTGACATTGCTTGAGTAATTGAACAGCAGAGCTGACCACTCAGACTGTTCCATATCTTTTGATCTCCCTTGAATGGATCCTCAGGCATAGGCTCAAAGATTGTCCCCTACATTTTATACTGTTTGCATAATGCTTTTAGTTTTTCAGCAACTTTTTGCCTCTCCACACTTTCCTTTTATTCCATTTACTATCCTTCGCTGGCTGCTGTTGGATTCTTTTTTTTTAACCCTTGGTGGTGAGAAGACCACAGAATTATGGACTGTGGTGTGTCTCTATTTGACACTAGGAGCACAGACACAATCAGCCGTGTCTCCCTGATGAGTCCGATCCAGCGGACAAAAGGCCTAGGAGCAGGCAATACAAATAGATCTGCCTTCGGAAGGGATTACGATGGTTTCCTGAGGCAACTAGTTAAGGGTTTCTCATTTTTATAATATATTTCCCCCTTTTTTTTTTTTCTAAAAGTTCAAATCTTTGCCAAGTCGTTATTATGATGACTGAAGAATTGTTAGCCTGCACTTGTTTTCCCCCACTACTTAATTGTTCAGCATTATATTGTTTGGTCAATCAGTGGAGATTGCATCTCTTAGGAGATCCAAGTAAAGGTTGTCCTACACAATTCTTAGCCACTGACATTGCTTGAGTTATTGAACAGCAGAGCTGACCACTCAGACTGTTCCGTATCTTTTGATCTCCCTTGTATCCTTGAATGGATCCTCAGGCATAGGCTCAAAGACTGTCCCCTACATTTTATAATGTTTGCATAATGCTTTTAGTTTTTCAGCAACTTTTTTTCCTCTCCACACTTTCCTTTTATTCCATTTTACTATCCTTCGCTGGCTGCTTTGGGGGTGTTGTTGGATTCTTTTTTGAACCCTTGGTGGTGAGAAGACCACAGAATTATGGACTGTGGTGTGTCTCTGTTTGACACCAGGAGCACAGACACAATCAGCCGTGTCTCCCTGATGAGTCCGATCCAGCGGACGAAAGGCCTAGGAGCAGGCAATACAAATAGATCTGCCTTCGAAAGGGATTACGATGGTTTCCTCAGCAGCTAGTTAAGTGTTTCTCATTTTATAATATATTTCCCCATTTTTTTTTTTTTTTCTAAAAGTTCAAATCTTGGCAAGTCATTATTATAATGACTGAAGAATTTTAGCCTGCACTTGTTTCCCCCACTACTTAATTGTTCACATTTTTATATATAAATATATATATATATATATATATACACACACACAGAGACCTATCTATCTACAATGGGTATGTTAAAGACTCTTTATCTCGTTTCAGATTAAGAACTGTAGATAAGAGGACAAATGATTTCTCACTGATGCATCCGCGCCATCCACTTTGTTTTAGTTTCTTCCTACTCTCTCTCTTAAATACGCTAGCGCGCGCACACACACACACCACACACACACCACACACCACCACAACACACACACACACCACACACACACATACAACATACAAGTTAACAAGCTATTCTGTAAGATGACTGGCACTTCAACGAAGACAAAGAGCTGGACATGTATTGCTGTGACCAGAACTCCTGAGTAGCTATCGCACCGTAACCAATTCAAAAACAAAAAATCAAAAGGCCTTCTATTTTATGGTTGGTTCAGTGGCTACAGCAGCCAGTTTCTATATTCTGCATCAGGAAAAAAAATTTTCGCGTGGCCCACATGGGGGTCGAACCCACGACCTCCGCGTTATCAGCACGGCTCTCTAACCAACTGAGCTAATGGGCCCCACTGCTATGCAGCCTTAAACTAAAACCCCATTATGGTATCAGTCAAGACAGTGGTGGTACGGGAAGTAGGGTTTACCACAACCACTGTGACGACTTCAGTCTGAGAGCACGCCCTGATTTAGAGACTTAGCAGGTGTGATTCGTAAGGTACTATCGCGCCCCAGACAGTCTCATCGAGCGTAACATCGTATGCTCAGTAAGTATACTACAGTGGTGTGCTCTGACTGAGCACTACAGTGGTTCTATTCAATTAGATTTAATTCATTTTCATTTTATTTTTTTCATTGTATTTTATTTCATTTATTTTATTTTTTATGTTATTTTATTTCATATTATTTTGTTTATTGTTTTACTTTATTTTACTATATTTTATTGATTTATTTATATATTCTTTTTTTTTTTCGCGTACACTGTAAGCGCTACTATCTTTATGCAAGGAAGACTAATCAACACGTTGAACCATCTGCCTAGGCAAAACACACCACCCCTTCATTGATTTCCCAACCAACAGTCTAACAGACTTTATTTTGACTGACCCTGTAGTTTGGACACAATAGAGATAGCGTCAGTAAGGTCTACACATACACAAGTTCGTCAAGCACTTTTTTTCCTAAAGAAAATTCCATCTTGTTTTTTTGTGCAAGGGACTGGGGGTGGGGAGGGTGGAGGGGGAGGGAGGAGGAGGGATTCAAGGGACACTGCTCCAACATTTTTTCAACTTGCACAATTTTTTTTTTATATTATGGCCCCTTTCACTACCCCATTACCTTTCTGCGATAGTGTTATCAGTGTTAATATGTGATATGTGAACCATGCAGGCTGGAACAGCGGTGTATGCATATGCTGTACAGACAGTCGGTTTCATGCGGATTATGGTCTGGGAGTGGGGGTGGGGGTTAGGGTTTGGGGTGTGTTTTGTGTGTGTGTTTTTTTTTTAATGTCTGTTGTTTGAAACGTCTGAAGAAAGGATACTTGTAGGAAATTCGTTTGCCTGTTTCGTATTGCGAGTCAAACAGGTGTTACTTTGCACCTTAATTTGTGCGTGAGCGTTTGATTTTGCCTTATTTTCAGTAATGCTGCAGTATGTTTCATTTTCTTTCAGTAAATGAAATAATGTGAAGGTTTTTTAAAAAAAAAAGGAAAGAAAAAGGCCACGCGCATGACAGTAACTCAGAGGGTGAAGCTATCCCGTACTCCATATGCCACAAACTTGTATGGGAATGTATTTCATCACCATCCCATTTCAAGATCACCCCAATCAGCACAGCTGAGGAGCACGACCCAGCCGAAGTCAAAACAAGTCCTGGATGGACGCTATGAAGGACAGGACAGATCACATGATCTTTACCTTGCTGCACATGACAGGACCGAGAACTGAGGAGATCCTTGAATTCTCAGACGTCCGGTTAAGGCCCTCTAGGACCCAGTGAAACAGGGTATGAATGGTTACTGCCCCTGCCCAGGGGGTTTCATGTTTTCACCCACGTTTTTGTTTGTTTCTTTGCTTGTTCGTTTTTTTGTTTGTTTGTCAGGAAGTTTACGCAGAAACTGATTCATTTAATAAAGGCAGAAAGACAAATTGATATGACCAAAGGATGACAACAGGGAAAAGGGACAGTTTTGATCTGACTGCAGATGTCTTCATCAGGGGAAGTCATTCTTATACGATTCACAAAAAAGGGAAGATTTTTTTTCCCCCTCGCCTCCGTTTCAGGTTTGCTGCTGGATCCAAGCTGGGTTTGATTTGTGATGGAGGCCAGCAAATTCTCGTGTGCATTTCTAGTCTATATTGACATTAATTCATTCGTTTTAAGTGGACAAGATATTCTTTAAGTTGACTGGTGCTTCAACGAAGACAAAGAGCTACTGGACATGCATTGCTAGGATTCGAACTCATGACCCTCAGCATTCTATGCATTCAGCTCTTGCACCAGAAACAATTGAAAAAAAAGTTAAAAGTCCTTATTCTTCTTTACGTTTCGTCAAGTGGCTACAGTAGCCGATTTTTATATTGTGTACCAGAAAAGAAAAAAAAAAATTCGCGTGGCCCACATGGGGGTCGAACCCACGACCTCCGCGTTATCAGCACGGCGCTCTAACCAACTGAGCTAATGGGCCCCACTGCTACATCAGCTAGAAATAAATCCATCATACTAGCAGTCAAGACAGTGGTGGTACAGGAACTAGGATTAGAATCACTCGATGACTGGGCCTTCCAACGACCACTACATGTACCCAATCTAGTCTGAGAACACGTTCTTATCAAGAGACTTAGCTGTGTAACACGCTATAGGTATTACCGTGCCCCAAACACACTATAGGTATTACCGTGCCCCAAACACTACCACCGTGCTTCACGTCGTACGCTCTGATTGAACACTACATTTTTTTCTGGTGCTTTTTGTTTTCTTTCTTTTTATTTAGTTTCAAAAAGAAGTGACTGGGGGCGGAAAATGAACCAGATTTAGAAAGAAAATGGCTTAGTTACCGCCATAGATACAGACAAGCAGATTACAGGACAAGACACAATGCATTTCGACTTCTTGGGTCTTCTTCAGGCAAAAACAAACAACATTTAGGACAGTGAAAACGAAGAACGAGAAACCACTTATCTTCTCACATTCGGCACAACCCCCCCCCCCCCCCCCCCCCCCAAAAAAAAAAAAACAACAACAAACAAACAAACAACAAACAACAACAAACAAACAAACAAACAAACATGCATTGTGTTTTGTCCTGTAATCTGTCTATCTGTATCTGTGGCGGTAACTAACCCCTTTTCTGTCTAAATTCTGCTTCATTTTCCACCCTCAGTCACTTCGTTTGGAAACAACCAGAAAAAAAAAGTTCGCGTGGCCCACATGGGGGTCGAACCCACGACCTCCGCGTTATCAGCACGGCGCTCTAACCAACTGAGCTAATGGGCCCACTGACATACCCCTTAAACTAATTCCCAACATGCTGTCAGTCAAGACAGTGGTGGTACGGGACCAAAGGTTCGAATCACTCGATGACTGTGGGTTTACACACGACCACTGTGACGACATCAGTCTGAGAACACGTCCTAATGAAGAGAGTTAGCAGGAGTAATACATTCTAGGGACTACCATGCCCCAGACGCTACCATCGAGCGTAACAACGTATGCTCTAATTGAATACTAAAGCGCGCGCGCGCGCCTGGTGTCTGTTGTGTTGTGTGTGTGTGTCTGTGTGTGTCTGTGTATCTGTTGGTGGTGGTGGTGGTGGTGGTGTGATGTTATATTGTTTTTGTTTGGTTGGTTGGTTGATTTTCTTTTTATGCATTTATCTATTTATTTATTTTTTTTCTTAGGTTCGCGTACTCTATAAACACTAAATATCTTTATGCGGTAAGAACTCCAACCAAGACGCTTAATCAGTTTCCTAGACAAAACATCCAAACCAACGGTCTCACAGAGTTTGTTTTGACTTTAGCGATGAATTTGGACACATTAGTTTTAGCGCCAGTAACGTCTATACATATGAAAGTTCTTCAAATGCTTTTTCAAAAGAGAGAGAGAAAAAGAGAGAGAGAGAGAGGAGAGAGAGAAAAAGAAATCCATCTGGTTTTTGTGGGAGAGGGTAAGGGTGGGGAGGGAGAAGGGGGCTCTTCAAATTACCCCCTCCCATCCCCCACCCCCTTAGTAGCGTCTACACATACATAAGTTCTTCAAGCACCTTTTCCCCTTAAAAAAGGTCCATCTTGTTTATACGGGAGGACACGTGGATGGGCAGGGAGACTGGTGGACTCTTCAAATTACCCCCACCCACCCCTCTCCCCATTTCTCCAGTCTTTAATAGTTTTCACTGATAGTGTTTTCATCGTAAATAGGTGATGTTTGAAGCTCGAAGGTAGAGTGTTCCGGGCATGCTGGAGTAGTGGTGTATGTGTACGCTGTAAAGACAGCCATGTTTACGGCGTACGCCACAGGCATTACGGCAGTTTTCGAAGCGTACGCCGCTGAAAGCCATATTCATTACGATCGTTCTTCCTGCGTAAACTTACCGTCATTCTGTCGTATTACGATACCGGTTTCCTCTTTGAGAACTGCACAACTTTTAGCTTTGTTTCTTTTCAACCGTGACTAGGATGTCATGTTTTTACCCGTATCCGGTATCTTGTCTGTCATCAAATATTTTTACATTCATATATAGTCTTCTGTCAGGGCATGCACACGGTGAAGTTGACCTATTCTTTAAGCTACTCATTGGCGGTTTAAAGAGGACGAAGAGCTTTCAGACATGCATTGTCGCGATTTGACGTCACTATCCTCAGCATTTGATGCACTCAGCTATTGCACCAGAAACAATTTTTTTTTAAGTTAAAAGGCCTTCTTCTCCTTTTAGGTTTAGTGTAAGGGCTACAGTAGCCAGTTTATATTCTGTACCAGAAAAAAAAAAAGTTGTGTGGCCCACATGGGGGTCGAACCCACGACCTCCGCGTTATCAGCACGGCGCTCTAACCAACTGAGCTAATGGGCCCCACTGCTATGCAGCCTTAAACTAAACCCCATCATAGTATCAGTCAAGACAGTGGTGGTACGGGAAGTAGGGTTTACCACAACCACTGTGACGACTTCAGTCTGAGAGCACGCCCTGATTTAGAGACTTAGCAGGTGTGATTCGTAAGGTACTATCGCGCCCCAGACAGTCTCATCGAGCGTAACATCGTATGCTCAGTAAGTATACTACAGTGGTGTGCTCTGACTGAGCACTACAGTGGTTCTATTCAATTAGATTTAATTCATTTTCATTTTATTTTTTCATTGTATTTTATTTCATTTATTTTATTTTTTATGTTATTTTATTTCATATTATTTTGTTTATTGTTTTACTTTATTTTACTATATTTTATTGATTTATTTATATATTCTTTTTTTTTTCGCGTACACTGTAAGCGCTACATCTTATGCAATGAAGACTTATCAACACGTTGAACCAGCCTAGGCAAAACACCACCCCTTCATTGATTTCCCAACAACAGTCTAACAGACTTTATTTTGACTGTCCCTGTATTTGGACACAATAGAGATAGCGTCAGTAAGGTCTACACATACACAAGTTCTCAGCACTAAAGAAAATTCCATCTGTATTTTTGTGGAAGGGACTGGGGTGGGAGGTGAGGGGAGGAGGAGGAGGATCAAGGACACTGCTCCAACATTTTTCAACTTGCACAATTTTTTTCTATATGAAATATGCCCCTTTCACTACCCCATTACTTTTTGTGATAGTGTATCATGTGATATGTGATATGTGAACCATGCAGGCTGGGACAGCGGTGTCATGCATATGCTGACAGACAGTCGGTTTCATGCGGATTATGGTCTGGGAGTGGGGGTGGGGGTTAGGGTTTGGGGTGTGTTTTGTGTGTATTTTTTTTTTTAATGTCTGTTGTTTGAAACGTCTGAAGAAAGGATACTTGTAGGAAATTCGTTTGCCTGTTTCGTATTGCGAGTCAAACAGGTGTTACTTTGCACCTTAATTTGTGCGTGAGCGTTTGAATTTTGCCTTATTTTCAGTAATGCTGCAGTATGTTTCATTTTCTTTCAGTAAATGAAATAATGTGAAGGTTTTTTTTAAAAAAAGGAAAGAAAAAGGCCACGCGCATGACAGTAACTCAGAGGGTGAAGCTATCCCGTACTCCATATGCCACAAGCTTGTATGGGAATGTATTTCATCACCATCCCATTTCAAGATCACCCCAATCAGCACAGCTGAGGAGCACGACCCAGCGAAGTCAAAACAAGTCCTGGATGGACGCTATGAAGGACAGGACAGATCACATGATCTTTACCTTGCTGCACATGACAGGACCGAGAACTGAGGAATCCTTGAATTCTCAGACGTCCGGTTAAGGCCCTCTAGGACCCATGAAACAGGGTATGAATGGTTACTGCCCCTGCCCAGGAGGTCATGTTTTCACCCACGTTTTTGTTTGTTTCTTTGCTTGTTCGTTTCTTTGTTTGTTTGTCAGGAAGTTTACGCAGAAACTGATTCATTTAATAAAGGCAGAAAGAAAAATTGATATGACCAAAGGATGACAACAGGGAAAAAGGACAGTTTTGATCTGACTGCAGATGTCTTCATCAGGGAAGTCATTCTATACGATTCACAAAAAAGGGAAGATTTTTTTTCCCCCTCGCCTCCGTTTCAGGTTTGCTGCTGGATCCAAGCTGGGTTTGATTTGTGATGGAGGCCAGCAAATTCTCGTGTGCATTTCTAGTCTATATTGACATTAATTCATTCGTTTTAAGTGGACAAGATATTCTTTAAGTTGACTGGTGCTTCAACGAAGACAAAGAGCTACTGGACATGCATTGCTAGGATTCGAACTCATGACCCTCAGCATTCTATGCATTCAGCTCTTGCTACCAGAAACAATTGAAAAAAAAAGTTAAAAGTCCTTATTCTTCTTTACGTTTCGTCAAGTGGCTACAGTAGCCGATTTTTATATTGTGTACCAGAAAAGAAAAAAAAAAAATTCGCGTGGCCCACATGGGGGTCGAACCCACGACCTCCGCGTTATCAGCACGGCGCTCTAACCAACTGAGCTAATGGGCCCCACGGCTACATCAGCTAGAAATAAATCCCATCATACTAGCAGTCAAGACAGTGGTGGTACAGGAACTAGGATTAGAATCACTCGATGACTGGGCCTTCCAACGACCACTACATGTACCCAATCTAGTCTGAGAACACGTTCTTATCAAGAGACTTAGCTGGTGTAACACGCTATAGGTATTACCGTGCCCCAAACACACTATAGGTATTACCGTGCCCCAAACACTACCACCGTGCTTCACGTCGTACGCTCTGATTGAACACTACATTTTTTTCTGGTACTTTTGTTTTTTCTTAGTTTCAAAAAGAAGTGACTGGGGGCGGAAAATGAACCAGATTTAGAAAGAAAATGGCTTAGTTACCGCCATAGATACAGACAAGCAGATTACAGGACAAGACACAATGCATTTCGACTTCTTGGGTCTTCTTCAGGCAAAAACAAACAACATTTTGGACAGTGAAAACGAAGAACGGGAAACCACTTATCTTCTCACATTCGGCACAACCCCCCCCCCCCCCCCCACCCCACCCCCCAAAAAAAAACAAACAAACAACAACAACAAAAAAACAAACAAACAACAACAAACAAACAAACATGCATTGTGTTTTGTCCTGTAATCTGTCTGTCTGTATCTGTGGCGGTAACTAACCCCTTTTCTGTCTAAATTCTGCTTCATTTTCCACCCTCAGTCACTTCGTTTGGAAACAACCAGAAAAAAAAAAGGTCGCGTGGCCCACATGGGGTCGAACCCACGACCTCCGCGTTATCAGCACGGCGCTCTAACCAACTGAGCTAATGGGCCCCACTGACATCCCCCTTAAACTAATTCCCAACATGCTGTCAGTCAAGACAGTGGTGGTACGGGACCAAAGGTTCGAATCACTCGATGACTTGGGTTTACACACGACCACTGTGACGACATCAGTCTGAGAACACCTCCTAATGAAGAGAGTTAGCAGGAGTAATACATTCTAGTGACTACCATGCCCCAGACGCTACCATCGAGCGTAACAACGTATGCTCTAATTGAATACTAAAGCGCGCGTGCGGCGCGCGCGCCGCGCGTATGTGTGTGTGTGTGTGTGTCTGTGTGTGTCTGTGTATCTGTTGGTGGTGGTGGTGGTGGTGGTGGTGATGTTATATTGTTTTTTTGTTTGGTTGGTTGTTTTTTTGTTTTTATGCATTTATCTATTTATTTATTTTGGTTCTTAGGTTGCGTACTCTATAAACACTACTATCTTTATGCGGTAAGAACTCCAACCAAGACGCTTAATCAGTTTCCTAGACAAAACATCCAAACCAACGGTCTCACAGAGTTTGTTTTGACTTTAGCGATGAATTTGGACACATTAGTTTTAGCGCCAGTAACGTCTATACATATGAAAGTTCTTCAAATGCTTTTTCAAAGAGAGAGAGAGAGAGAGAGAGAGAGAGAGAGAGAGAGAGAGAGAGAGAGAGAGAGAGAGAGAAGAAATCCATCTGGTTTTTGTGGGAGAGGGTAAGGGTGGGGAGGGAGAAGGGGGCTCTTCAAATTACCCCCTCCCATCCCCCACCCCCTTAGTAGCGTCTACACATACATAAGTTCTTCAAGCACCTTTTCCCCTTAAAAAAGGTCCATCTTGTTTATACGGGAGGACACGTGGATGGGCAGGGAGACTGGTGGACTCTTCAAATTACCCCCACCCACCCCTCTCTCCCATTTCTCCAGTCTTTAATAGTTTTCACTGATAGTGTTTTCATCGTAAATAGGTGATGTTTGAAGCTCGAAGGTAGAGTGTTCCGGGCATGCTGGAGTAGTGGTGTATGTGTACGCTGTAAAGACAGCCATGTTTACGGTGTACGCCACAGGCATTACGGCAGTTTTCGAAGCGTACGCCGCTGAAAGCCATATTCATTACGATCGTTCTTCCTGCGTAAACTTACCGTCATTCTGTCGTATTACGATACCGGTTTCCTCTTTGAGAACTGCACAACTTTTAGCTTTGTTTCTTTTCAACCGTGCCTAGGATGTCATGTTTTTACCTGTATCCGTATCTTGTCTGTCATCAAATATTTTTACATTCATATATAGTCTTCTGTCAGGGCATGCACACGGTGAAGTTGATCTATTCTTTAAGCTACTCATTGGCGGTTTAAAGAGGACGAAGAGCTTTCAGACATGCATTGTCGCGATTTGACGTCACTATCCTCAGCATTTGATGCACTCAGCTATTGCACCAGAAACAATTTTTTTTTAAGTTAAAAGGCCTTCTTCTCCTTTTAGGTTTAGTGTAAGGGCTACAGTAGCCAGTTTTATATTCTGTACCAGAAAAAAAAAAAGTTGTGTGGCCCACATGGGGGTCGAACCCACGACCTCCGCGTTATCAGCACGGCGCTCTAACCAACTGAGCTAATGGGCCCCACTGCTATGCAGCCTTAAACTAAACCCCATCATAGTATCAGTCAAGACAGTGGTGGTACGGGAAGTAGGGTTTACCACAACCACTGTGACGACTTCAGTCTGAGAGCACGCCCTGATTTAGAGACTTAGCAGGTGTGATTCGTAAGGTACTATCGCGCCCCAGACAGTCTCATCGAGCGTAACATCGTATGCTCAGTAAGTATACTACAGTGGTGTGCTCTGACTGAGCACTACAGTGGTTCTATTCAATTAGATTTAATTCATTTTCATTTTATTTTTTTCATTGTATTTTATTTCATTTATTTTATTTTTTATGTTATTTTATTTCATATTATTTTGTTTATTGTTTTACTTTATTTTACTATATTTTATTGATTTATTTATATATTCTTTTTTTTTTTTCGCGTACACTGTAAGCGCTACTATCTTTATGCAATGAAGACTAATCAACACGTTGAACCATCTGCCTAGGCAAAACACATCACCCCTTCATTGATTTCCCAACCAACAGTCTAACAGACTTTATTTTGACTGACCCTGTAGTTTGGACACAATAGAGATAGCGTCAGTAAGGTCTACACATACACAAGTTCGTCAAGCACTTTTTTCCTAAAGAAAATTCCATCTTGTTTTTTTGTGGAAGGGACTGGGGGTGGGGAGGGTGGAGGGGGAGGGAGGAGGAGGGATTCAAGGGACACTGCTCCAACATTTTTTCAACTTGCACAATTTTTGTTTTATATTATGGCCCCTTTCACTACCCCATTACCTTTCTGCGATAGTGTTATCAGTGTTAATATGTGATATGTGAACCATGCAGGCTGGAACAGCGGTGTATGCATATGCTGTACAGACAGTCGGTTTCATGCGGATTATGGTCTGGGAGTGGGGGTGGGGGTTAGGGTTTGGGGTGTGTTTTGTGTATTTTTTTTTTAATGTCTGTTGTTTGAAACGTCTGAAGAAAGGATACTTGTAGGAAATTCGTTTGCCTGTTTCGTATTGCGAGTCAAACAGGTGTTACTTTGCACCTTAATTTGTGCGTGAGCGTTTGTGTTTTGCCTTATTTTCAGTAATGCTGCAGTATGTTTCATTTTCTTTCAGTAAATGAAATAATGTGAAGGTTTTTTTTTAAAAAGGAAAGAAAAAGGCCACGCGCATGACAGTAACTCAGAGGGTGAAGCTATCCCGTACTCCATATGCCACAAGCTTGTACGGGAATGTATTTCATCACCATCCCATTTCAAGATCACCCCAATCAGCACAGCTGAGGAGCACGACCCAGCTGAAGTCAAAACAAGTCCTGGATGGACGCTATAAAGGACGTCATGTTTTCACCCAGGTTTTTGTTTGTTTCTTTGCTTGTTCGTTTCTTTGTTTGTTTGTCAGGAAGTTTACGCAGAAACTGATTCATTTAATAAAGGCAGAAAGACAAATTGATATGACCAAAGGATGACAACAGGGAAAAGGGACAGTTTTGATCTGACTGCAGATGTCTTCATCAGGGGAAGTCATTCTTATACGATTCACAAAAAAGGGAAGATTTTTTTTCCCTCGCCTCCGTTTCAGGTTTGCTGCTGGATCCAAGCTGGGTTTGATTTGTGATGGAGGCCAGCAAATTCTCCTGTGCATTTCTAGTCTATATTGACATTAATTCATTCGTTTTAAGTGGACAAGATATTCTTTAAGTTGACTGGTGCTTCAACGAAGACAAAGAGCTACTGGACATGCATTGCTAGGATTCGAACTCATGACCCTCAGCATTCTATGCATTCAGCTCTTGCACCAGAAACAATTGGAAAAAAAAAAGTTAAAAGCCCTTATTCTTCTTTACGTTTCGTCAAGTGGCTACAGCAGCCGATTTTTATATTGTGTACCAGAAAAAAAAAAAAAAAAAATTCGCGTGGCCCACATGGGGGGTCGAACCCACGACCTCCGCGTTATCAGCACGGCGCTCTAACCAACTGAGCTAATAGGCCCCACTGCTACATCAGCTAGAAATAAATCCCATCATACTAGCAGTCAAGACAGTGGTGGTACAGGAACTAGGATTAGAATCACTCGATGACTGGGCCTACCGACGACCACTACATGTACCCAATCTAGTCTGAGAACACGTTCTTATCAAGAGACTTAGCTGGTGTAACACGCTATAGGTATTACCGTGCCCCAAACACACTATAGGTATTACCGTGCCCCAAACACTACCACCGTGCTTCACGTCGTACGTTCTGATTGAACACTACATTTTTTCTGGTGCTTTTTTGTTTTCACTCTTTTTATTTAGTTTCAAAAAGAAGTGACTGGGGGCGGAAAATGAACCAGATTTAGAAAGAAAATGGCTTAGTTACCACCATAGATACAGACAAGCAGATTACAGGACAAGAGACAATGCATTTCGACTTCTTGGGTCTTCTTCAGGCAAAAACAAACAACATTTAGGACAGTGAAAACGAAGAACGAGAAACCACTTATCTTCTCACATTCGGCACACCCCCCCCCCCCCCAAAAAAAAAACAAAAAAACACACACACAAAAAAAACAAAAACAAAAACAAACAAACAAACAAACAAACATGCATTGTGTTTTGTCCTGTAATGTGTCTATCTGTATCTGTGGCGGTAACTAACCCCTTTTCTGTCTAAATTCTGCTTCATTTTCCACCCTCGGTCACTTCGTTTTGAAACAACCAGAAAAAAAAAAAGGTCGCGTGGCCCACATGGGGGTCGAACCCACGACCTCCGCGTTATCAGCACGGCGCTCTAACCAACTGAGCTAATGGGCCCCACTGATATACCCGCTTAAACTAATTCCCAATATGCTGTCAGTCAAGACAGTGGTGGTACGGGACCAAAGGTTCGAATCACTCGATGACTGTGGGTTTACACACGACCACTGTGACGACATCAGTCTGAGAACACGTCCTAAGGAAGAGAGTTAGCAGGAGTAATACATTCTAGGGACTACCATGCCCCAGACGCTACCATCGAGCGTAACATCGTATGCTCTAATTGAATACTAAAGCGCGCGCGCGTATGTGTGTGTGTGTGTGTGTGTGTGTGTGTGTGTGTGTGTGTGTGTGTCTGTGTGTCTGCGTGTCTGTGTATCTGTGGTGGTGGTGGTGGTGGTGGTGGTGATGTTATATTGTTTTTGGTTGGTTGGTTGGTGATTTTCTTTTATGCATTTATCTATTTATTTATTTTGTTTCTTAGGTTGCGTACTCTATAAACACTACTATCTTTATGCGGTAAGAACTCCAACCAAGACGCTTAATCAGTTTCCTAGACAAAACATCAAACCAACGGTCTCACAGAGTTTTTGTCTTTAGCGATGAATTTGGACACATTAGTTTTAGCGCCAGAAAACGTCTATACATATGAAAGTTCTCAAATGCTTTGTCAAAGAGAGAGAGGAGAGAGAGAGAGTAAGAGAGAAGAGAGAAGCTGAGAGAGTAGAGAGAGAGAAAAGAGAGAGAGAGAGAGAGAGAGAGAGAGAGAGAGAGAAGAGAGAGAGAGAGAAGAAGAAAATCCATCTGGTTTTTGTGGGAGAGGGTAAGGGTGGGGAGGGAGAAGGGGGCTCTTCAAATTACCCCCTCCCATCCCCCACCCCCTTAGTAGCGTCTACACATACATAAGTTCTTCAAGCACCTTTTCCCCTTAAAAAAGGTCCATCTTGTTTATACGGGAGGACACGTGGATGGGCAGGGAGACTGGTGGACTCTTCAAATTACCCCCACCCACCCTCTCCCCATTTCTCCAGTCTTTAATAGTTTTCACTGATAGTGTTTTCATCGTAAATAGGTGATGTTTGAAGCTCGAAGGTAGAGTGTTCCGGGCATGCTGGAGTAGTGGTGTATGTGTACGCTGTAAAGACAGCCATGTTTACGGCGTACGCCACAGGCATTACGGCAGTTTTCGAAGCGTACGCCGCTGAAAGCCATATTCATTACGATCGTTCTTTCTGCGTAAACTTACCGTCATTTTGTCGTATTACGATACCGGTTTCCTCTTTGAGAACTGCACAACTTTTAGCTTTGTTTCTTTTCAACTGTGACTAGGATGTCATGTGTTTATCCGTATCCAGTATCTTGTCTGTCATCAAATATTTTTACATTCATATATAGTCTTCTGTCAGGGCATGCACACGGTGAAGTTGACCTATTCTTTAAGCTACTCATTGGCGGTTTAAAGAGGACGAAGAGCTTTCAGACATGCATTGTCGCGATTTGACGTCACTATCCTCAGCATTTGATGCACTCAGCTATTGCACCAGAAACATTTTTTTTTTTTAAGTTAAAAGGACTTCTTCTCCTTTTAGGTTTAGTGTAAGGGCTACAGTAGCCAGTTTTATATTCTGTACCAGAAAAAAAAAAGTTGCGTGGCCCACATGGGGGTCGAACCCACGACCTCCGCGTTATCAGCACGGCGCTCTAACCAACTGAGCTAACGGGCCTCACTGCTCCATCAGCTAAAAATAAATCCCACTATTCTGTCAGTCTAGACAGTGGTGATACGGGAACTTGGGTTGAAACCTCCCGATGGCTAGGCCTACCCACGACCATTGTTACAACTTCAGTCTGAAAACACGTCCTTATCTTCAAATCTTCAAATCAATCGTCACGTCGTCTCCATAGACTTGAAGTGACTTATCAAGTGTAACACACAGGCTTAGCAAGTGTAACACACTGTCTGTACTAGCGTGCCCCAAACACCACCATCGTGCATAACATTGTACGCTCAGACTGAACACTGAAAAGTGTGTGTGTGTGTGTGTGTGTGTGTGTGTGTGTGTGTGTGTGTGTGTGTGTGTGTGTGTGTGTGTGTGTGTTACTGTGTGCCTGTGTATCTGTTTCTTTGTGGTTTTTTTCCTTTTTACTTTTTTGTTGTTGTTGTTTTTTTGGGGGGGCGGGGGGGAGGGGGGAGGTGGGCGCACACTTTAAACACTATAATGTTTACGCGGAGAGAACTCTGACCAACAACCCAGCTACCCAGGTAAAACTTACTTCCCCTGCATTTTTTTTTTTAATTCGCGACGTTTCACAGACTTTGTTTTGACTTTCCCCACTAATGTGGAAACAGTATTTTCATTTGTGTCAGTAAAGTCTATACATACTGAAGTTCTCCAAACCATTTTTGTTCTTCTTAAGAATTTCATTTTATCTTGGTGGAGGGGATAGGGGAGGAGGGGGGAGGGTAGAGGACTCTAAGGACGCTATTCCAAAATGATTTTTTCAGCTCGCAGAAGTTGTTTCAAGCCTCTCCCCCACCCCTCCCCTCCCCTTCCTATCTCTACCCATCGGAGTTTTCTGTGATAGTGTGGTCAGTGTGATTGGATAGTGTTTGCTCCTCAAAGGCAGAGTGCTCTACACAGGCTGGATTAGTGGGATATGCGTAGACTGTACAAGACAGCGCATGCCACAGGCACAACAACCATTTTCAAAGCATAAGCAGCCGATCACCATATTGACGGTTGGTCGTCCTTCCTACGTACAATCATCCTGGCGTGTTACAGAACCAATTTTCACTTGAAGAACACCCCCAATTTTATGACTTTTTTTTCCTTTTCAACCGTACTTAGAAAGTCATGTTTTTACCCGTATCCGGTCACTTGTCTGTCATCCTATTTTTCATATCTCTTCTGCCAAGGGCATACACTCAGTGAAGTTGACATTCTTTAAGCTGACTGCCAGTTCCAAGAAGGCGAAGAGCTTTCAGACATGCATTGCCGCGAATTGAAGTCCCGATCCTCAGCATTCTATTCACCAGAAACAATTGAAAAAGAAGGATAAATGGGCTTCTCTTCCTTTATGTTTAGTGGCGACAGTCGCCAGTCTTTTTCATCAGAAAAAAGTATGCTGGGCCCACATGGGGGTCGAACCCACGACCTCCGCGTTATCAGCACGGCGCTCTAACCAACTGAGCTAACGGGCCTCACTACTACACCTGCCAAAAATCAACCCTATTACGCAAGTCTAGACAGTGACAGTGGGTTGAAATGTTTCGATGAATAAGCCTGCGCGCGACCACTGTGACGACTTCAGTCTGAAAACGTCTTCATAAGAGACGTATCAGGTGCAACCCACCATAGGTGCTACCGCGGCACAGACACTGACATTTTACTCAACGTCGTGCGCTCTGACTGAACACAACAGGTGTGTGTGTGGTGTGTGTGTGTGTGTGTGTGTGTGTGTGTGTGTGTGTGTGTGTGTGTGTTTCAACGTAAACTCTAAATATTACTATCTTCTTCTTCTTCCTCGTTCGCCATCCCGTTAGATGAGCAGCCCGGTGTCCTCGATGAAGGCTGCCGTCCATCGCAGCTCCTCCAGGGTGCCATACAGCTTGGCTTCCACTGCTGTCGGTGTTGGCCAGTACTTTCTCCTGGATGCTGCATACGTCGTACAGACTTGAAGGATGTGGTCAGTTGTCACTGGTCCCTCACTACAAGGGCACTCTCCACTCTGTCCAATGCCAAATTTTGTGTGCATGTGGTGGAGCAGGCGATTGTGTCCAGTCCTCAGGCGGAAGATCTTGACCTGTTCCCGTCGTCCCAGCAAATGGTATGCGTCTTCTGGGTTGTATTTGGGATGCAGGAGGCGCCATTTTATTCCTTGTTGTGCCTTGATGATTGTCTTAATTTCATCGTATGACACCAGGTTGTTGACCTGCTCCTTCTGTGCACCATCTTTTGCCAGAATGTCCGCTTTTTCGTTGCCTCTGATGCCACAGTGTGCTGGTACCCATTGTATCACCACTTTCTCCACTCTGGCACTCAGGGCAACAAGGGCTGAAGTGATATGGTTCTGTTCTTTGCAGCGGGAGTTCTTGAGGGCTTGGAGCATGGAGAGAGCGTCAGAGAAGACCACCACCTGCCCTGTTGTTCTTTTGGAGTTCTGCAAGACTGTTGAGGCTGCCTCACAGAGGGCTTCTCGCTCAGCTCGGAAGTTGGTGGAGTATTTTCCTGTTGGAATTGCAATTTCTTCATCTCCGTCTTTGTATCGGAGGAAGATTCCAGCTCCACCATCCCTCGTTGCCTCTGTGGCGGAGCCATCTGTGAAGACATGGGTCCAGTCTTCCTGGGGATATTGGTTGCAGATGTACTCCATGGCCAGGGCCTTCCTTTGGGTGTCTGACTGTATTCCTCTCTTCTCCACTCCGGGAATGCTGGTGACGACTGTTGGGAACACCCGCCTCTTCCAAGATGGGTGGGTGACATTTGCCGGGATAGGCTTTGCTTCGTGTTCCATCAAGACTGGGCTTTGTCTTTCAAGGCGTCTTGACTGGCAGATGAAGCTGCCTCTTTTCAACCGGCTCTTGGTGGGTCTGCTCATTCTGTTGTTCATTGGATGGTTTTCAAGGCGTTTGAATTTTGCTGCTTGGATGAGGATCTTTGTGTCCCTTCTGTCCTCCAATGACTGTAGCCCAGTGGTCTCTTCCATCTTCAGGATTGGGGTGGATCTCATGGCGCCAATTATGACACGCTGAGCTTGGTTCTGTATCTTATTGAGGTGGTTGAGGTTAGACTTTGCAGCTGATGCCCATGCTGACGTCCCGTACTCAACTACAGGTCGGACTCTCCCTGTATAGAGTCTCTTCAGGATACGTTCGTCAGCCCCCCAGTTCGTCCCGCAAGTTTCCTCATGATCGCCAGTCTCAACTTGGCCTTGCTACAGCATCTGGTGATCTGCTGTTTCCAAGTGAGCCTGCGGTCAAAGGTCACTCCCAGGTAGGTAGGTGTGGGTTCCTCTGCAAGCCTTTGGTTGTTCAGTGTCAGCTTCGCCTCTTGCTTCTTGCTGGATAGGCTGAAGACTGTGTAGGTTGTTTTGCTTGAGTTGACAGAGACAAGCCATTCCTTGGTCCAGTCGCTGATCTTGTTGAGCGCAGTCTGGAGGCGTACCTGTGCTGTGGTGGTGTACTCTTCAGAGCACCAAAGCACCAGGTCATCTGCGTAGATCGCTCCTCTGACCCCTTTTGGCAGTTCTCTGACGATGTTATCTATGAAGATGAGGAACAACGTTGGCGAAAGGACTCCTCCTTGTGGTACTCCCTGTCTCAGCACCTTCTTCTTGCTTTTCTGGCCCTGAATCTTGACTCGGGCTTGGCGATTGTGTAGATACTGGCTGATCCAGGTGTACATCCCCCCAGACACACCACATCGCCGTAGTTTGAGCCTAAGTCCGTCCTTCCAGACTTTGTCGAACGCCTTCTCCATGTCAATCCAGACAGCAAGCGTGTTCTTCTTTTCTTGGAAAGCGTCCTCAATGCTTTGCGTGATGAATGTGATCTGGTCTTCTGTTGATCTGTGTTGGCGGAAGCCTGCCTGTTCAGGGCTCAGCAGCTGATGCTCCTCAAGGTGCCAGACAAGCCTTGTGTTGACAAGTCTCTCCATCAGCTTCCCTAAGCAGCTTGTAAGGCTGATGGGTCTGTAGCTGTCAGCCTTCGACTTGTCCTTTCCCTTTTTGTGAATGGGGATCATGTCTGCTTCCCTCCAACACTGTGGTACTGATCCTGTCTTCCAGCTGGAGTTAAAGATTTTTAGAAGGACTGCCTTGCTCTTCATCCCAAGATGCAGAATCATTTCATTTGTGATTCCGTCTGGTCCAGGTGACTTCTTCAGGTTGAGGCTCTGCAACGCTTCCTCCAGCTCTTTCTCTGTGAAAGCTGTGGTCATGACTTCCTCTTGGGGCTCTTCCTCATGAAGTTCACCTTGGGCCCTGTGCACTGCAGCTCTATGTTCAGGAGGGACTTCCAGATTGCTGATGTTTTCATAGACGTCTATGAAGTGGTCTGCTGCTTTCTTTCCAGAGAGGTAATTTCCATTCTCTTGTATTGTTATAGTGGTGTGACTTGTTGTTTCATTACAGAGGGTTCTAGCCAGTTTCCACAGCTTGCTGCCATCCCTGTCGAGATTTAAGCTTTCAGTTTTACTATCTTATGCGGTGAGAACTCTCACTAAATTATCCCACCTAATTTTTTGTTGTTGTTATTAATGGAAAATAGTGTGCAAAAAAAAAAAAAAATCTAAACAAACGCAATTTCCAGGTAAAAAGAAACAGAGAAAGGGGAAAAAAATGAATTGTTATTGCTAAAAAAAAAAAATAAAGGGGAAAACTCAAAAGCTGTTGGCGTAACGTTTGATAGCTGTCTGAAATTTGATGAGCACATAAACAGTGCAATGATGAAAGCTAATAAAATGCTTGGTATAATTAGACGGTCTTTTTCATGTTTGGATCCTGAAGTTTTAACAATACTATATAAGTCATTAGTTAGAACCCACCTGGAGTATGGAAATGTGATATGGTGCCCTTACTTAAAAAGACAATCAGTGAGCATTGAGAGAGTGCGAAGAAGAACCACCTTGTTAATTAAAAAGTTTAAACGTATAAGCTACGCAGATAGATTGCGAAGATTAAATTTACCATCGTTAAAGTTCCGACGAATAAGGGGAGACTTGATTGAGACTTGCAAGCTATTTAAGGGACTTAACAGTACAAATTTTAACAGATTTTTTTTTCAACTAACCTCTAATCAAATTACAAGAAATTCTGCTGACAAAATCCAAATTAAATATTGTCGCACTAATATTAGAACATTTTCCTTTAGTAACAGAGTGGCACCGTATTGGAACAAACTACCTGCACACATTAACAAAGCAAAAGATTTGAATACTTTTAAAAACCTTCTGGATGCTAACGCAAAGTTAAATATGTTTAAAATTCCAATTTGATTGACAGAATAGAAAAATTTAGAAAGAGAGGTGTTAGTTACCGCCAATGACATTGACAAACAAAGCACATGACAATGTTTGTCAATGTCATTGGCGGTAACTAACACCCTCTCTTTCTAAATTTTGCTTCGTTCGCCGCCGTCAGTCACTCCGTCAGTCACTCCATTTTGAAACTGACAGAATAGAGTAAAATAAATCCTGAGCATATGCATGCTTTATGCAACCACTGTTTATTTATATAAATAAGATGATTGGGACACTAAAAGCTGTGAGGCTATCTAAGTCCCAAGTGAACTGAACTGAACTGAACTGAACTGTTGAGAGTTAATCAGTTACCCATTCAAAACACACCAACCTATCCACGTTTTCCAAACCAACGGTTTCATGAAGTTTGTGTTGACTTTCCCCGCTAACTTGGACTCGTTAATTTTAGTGTCAGTAACGTTTATACACATACAAATTCTTCGAAAAAAAAAACAACCCATTTTGTTGTTGCATGGGGGGAATGGGGATGGGGAGGGAGGGTGGAGAATTCTTCAAATTATCCCCCTTTATCTACCCCTTAATATTTTTTCTGTGATAGTGTTTTCAGCGTACATAGACAGTGGTTGAAGCTCCGTAGGTAATGAGATCCAAGCAGGCTGGAGTAGTGAGTGGTATCTGCGTATGTCATTATAGACATCCTTCATTTTCAAAGAGAGCTGAGTAATATCGTCGACCATACCTGAAGATGAACTTAATCATTGTTTTGATATAAAGAGTTAAAAAAAAGAAGGCGCGACTTGTGAACCAGCAGGTCTGCATGCATGCATTTTAGTTTTCATTGATGTCTGTCTTGTTGCCATTCAGTCGTAGGCTGACGTTCACGAATGGGCCAAAGGACTATATGTGAACCAGTCATCTTGAATCTTCAGTCTATCTGTCTAAAATCAAAGAAATATCGGTCTTTATCATCCTCTTGCGCCCCCCCCCCCCCCCCGCCCCCTCCATAACATTCTTTTCCCCGGACCCATTCCCACCTCGCCACCTCTCTCATTGAAAAAAAAAATATGCATGGCTAAACTCGTTTAAGACATAATCATATCAGCGAAGAATTACCTAAAGTCACATGTCAAAAAGACACCGAGAAAACCTGGCAAAGTCTAAAATTGGAATCGTAGTTTTATTCGAAGAGAGGATGGTTTGACACAAATATTCCTATTAACGAAATATGTCCTTTATTCTCAGGTGGAGTGGAATACGAAAGTCACTTCCTGTTTGACTGTAGGGAATATGATGTTTTTCCTTTGTCATAAGACCTTTTTTTTGTCGCCACACAATATTAGGAGACATAAATGGATATATATGGATGGATTACATTACCGGATATAAATAAAAATTTATTAGCAAAAATTTGAACATGGGAATAAAGTAATTTCGTTGTGAAGCAGTCTCTTGACCACGAATAATAATAAA
>CM065719.1:30889370-30891870 GCA_033310375.1 Conus canariensis
CCCCCCCCCCCCCCCCCCCCCCTTGTCCCTATCCCGTCCCCGTCCCGTCCCTTGCACTCTCTCTCCTGCCCTGTCCCTCTTCAATTCCTGTCCCATCCCAACTCTCCATCGCGTGAATTGTGACGGTTCTTTCTACAGGTATCCAGGTCTTTCTCTTACATCCATCTTCTTGTGTGTGTGTGTGTGTGTGTGTGTGTGTGTGTGTGTGTGTGTGTGTGTTGTGTGTGTGTGACAGAGAAAGAGAGAGAGAGTGTGTGTGTGTGGAGAGAAAGAGAGAGAGAGAGAGGTGTGTGTGGTGTGTGTTGTGTGTGAGAAGAGAGAGAGAGAGAGAGAGAGAGAGTGTGTGTGTGTGTGTGTGTGTGTGTGTGTGTGTGTGTGTGTGTGTGTGAGAAAGAGAGGGAGAGAGAGAGTGTGTGTGTGTGTGTGAGAGAGAGAGAGAGAGAGAGTGTGTGTGTGTGTGTGTGTGTGTGTGTGTGTGTGTGTGTGTGTGGTGTGTGTGGTGTGTGGTGTTTGTGTGTGAGAGAAAAGAGGGGAGAGGTGGAGAGGGAGAGTGGGAGAGAGGGAGAGAGAGAGAAGAGAGATGTGAGAGAGAGAGTGTGTGTGTGTGGCGCGCGCGCGCGCGCGCGCGCGCGGTGTGTGTGTGTGTGTGTGTGTGTGTGTGTGTGTGTGTGCGCGCGTACGATACATCCCGCCCCTTACGATTATTTCTTTTCTAAGGACAAACTGGGATCCAACTTGCATGCAAGAGATCATTGGCAATTGTATACTGCGTGTGCTTACTCACAGGTCCACGGTTTAACGCGTAACCCACACGGTTAAAACAGGCCCCAGTTATGGCCCGCAGAAGGCCCGCTGACATTGAAAGCATGGCAGTCGTTTCATTCTAGTATTCAGCAGAGACTGAGAGCAGAGATCGTAATTAAAGGCCTGATCTCTTCCAAGCAGAGGACGTTACTGTTTATGGTGCATGGGCCAGAATGAATGGCCGTACACTGAGACGAGTAGGGGCAGAAGACTTTGTCTTCTTGGGAAGGACTCAGTGTTTGGCTGAATTATGCTGCAGATTTTGTGTCCAAATATACTCACACCCTCTCTCTTACTAGTGGTGGAAGGAGAAACTTTCCAGTGCCAGTCGGTGACAGAATTTTGTCTGTTTCTGGGGATTCTTAAAAGATGCTCAAGGATGGCTCAAGAAAAATTCATTTAAGACTTATGCACTTAAAACTGCTTGTGTCCTGAGTGACTGACAGACAGAATTAGACATAGGTTCAAACATGAAATGATGAACGAATAACAAATTGACAGACACAAGTCAAATACAAATTCACACACAAAACTTTACTTGTGTATACACGATGAAAACATACAAGGTAACACAATTTGAGTAGAGTCACTCTGTCTTTGCTGGGGCTGGCCCTTGTCTCATCATAATAGAAGGTCTTGATGATTTGAGTCCTAATCCAGTGGGTCTGTAAAGACATATCTTGTGTTGGGATTGTCCCTAGGAGAGATGCACAGGTCTCTCTCCAGGTCTGGTGACTTTTCCACAACTTGGAGGCCTGCTGGCCATGTCACGTGTCCACGTGGCCATGTCTTAGCATGGATTCTTGTTCGTTTGCTGGGCCAGTTCTCGTACACGTACCAGGATCCTGGGTCTGTAGAGATTACAGAACCTAGTTTGCAGATGAACGGCTAGGATTCTGGCTTGACACGTCCTCACATTTGCCCAGGAAAAGTGTATGTTCTCAGCAGGCAAAGGTAAGAGTAATATGAATGTATTACCTTTACCTTTTGGTATCCACTTTTGTCCATCTCTCAGGTTTTGAGTGGATTTTAATAATTTGTAAGAAACTGTTAAACAACTGAAGCGAAATAGCTGTTCAGAGTTGCCAAATATGCTACTCAGGTGGTGTAATTATCTATTTGCATACAATTAAGGCAAACAGACGTGTAACTTTAGTCATCTACTTCAATGCACTAAGACCATCAACAATATTCATAATTCGTCTTAACATCTTTTTACCAGATATTGGCGTTAAGTTTTCCTGTTAAACTATAAGGTGCAAATGTAAACAATTCACAGTCTCCAGACTTGGAAACTAGCTTCAGTTCACATTTCCTTTAAGGATGATCAATGAAACGTGACACAGGATCTCGGAGTAGGAGAGATGAACATTCTCCTCACTGGCGTAAATCAGTGTTGAGTGTGACATACTGAAAATGACTGTGCTCAGTCGTAAGGGCTGCGGTAGATCAATGACACTGTGGAGCTTGATCTCCCCTTTTAGAGGGTGAAGCTAACCATCATGTCTCTGTGATACATGTCTGATTGACAGGTTGTCAGAAGAACGTGGCAGCCAATAAAAAAAATGATCATGCAAAGAGGGAAGGGGAGGGGGAGGGGGGGGGCATGCTACTTCATCTGAAAGGAGATATTTCCCAACACGTGCAGCCTGACGTAGCTGGGACCAGAGATGACAATCTCTCAGATGCTGGCAGT
>CM065719.1:30906870-30921870 GCA_033310375.1 Conus canariensis
GGCACTCGTTCGTTATTAGCAGTGAGGGGTCCAATTCAGAAATCCTCTCAAGGGCAGCAAAGACAACCACAGCACTGTCCAGATGACATCCTGTATGGAAAGACAGGGACATCTCCATGAAACACAATACCAGGCTGCTGCATGTACCTGCACATTCCATCTTCCTGTGTACATACATGCCAGACGTGAACCCTCACAACGGATCTGGAAAGAACGATCCAAGCCATGGAAACGAGTTGTTACTGCAGTTTACCAAACATCAGATAATCATACTGATCGTATCACCAATCGAGAAGCCATTAGACATCACATAACACCATACGAAGATCGTTGACAACAGTCAGGAAAAGAGAACTCCGACTTTATTTGGCTGTGTTACAAGTTCCAATGCTTTTGCTAAAGCAGCTCTCCAGAGAACTAATGAAGGAGGGAGATGGTGGTAAAGGCGTTAAAAAAAACCCACGATGGATTGACCATCATTGCATAATGGGCAGGGAAACATTTGCAGAGACCCAGATCTGGGCACATAACCAACAGAACCGGAGGAACCTGTTGAGTTGTTCTTCCAATGAGACTATAAACCGAGGTTCCGTGTGTGAACGCACGCATAACATCTTGCATACACGTAAAATCCCATCACCGACTGTCGGAAGAGAAGGCCAGTTTGGCCGTTGGTATGGATGACACGTTACACATAGCATGCACCTTCCCCGAAGATGGAGTATGGCTGCCTTGATGGTAGGATAAAAAAAATGGTCATACACACAAAACTCCACTCCCTTTGTTGGGCAGATGGGATTAATCCTTGCCTTTCTATACAGGGGGTGTCCGCAGGAGTATCAGCCTGCGTACGCAGAAGAAGAAGATTTGTTCTTCAGTGTGGCGCCCCAGTGACTCTCTACAGAGTTTGGTGTGAAGAAGGAAAAAAAACCCACAGATATCAAGGCTGGGCAGAGAGCGCAAACCATCCCCCCCCCCCCCCCCCCCCCCCCCCCCCCCCCCCCCCCCCCCCCCCTTGACTTTCCTTACCCACAGATTCTTCTCTTTTCGTTTTTTTTTCCATGGAGAGTCACTGGTGAACCACACAGCAGAAGAACAAGGCACCAGCTTCCTCCAGTTCTGGCACACGTGTGCCAAGGCTTCAGTCTCTGCAAATGGCTTCCCTGTCCATTCTGCCATGTAGTCAGTCCATCGGTTTTTTTTTCTTTTTCTTGTTTTCCCCGCCGTCTCCCTCCTTCAGCAGTTCCCTGGAGGATCGTGTTCATAAGGCCGTTGGATCTTGTTTCGTGGCCATTCCAACGTAGCTGTCTTTTCTTAACTGATGTCTGTACCTAGCTGCAAAGTGAGACGACCGCAGGCGGAAATCTAAACAAATCTTACATAAATGTCAGCGAACCGCCAAGAGAAACGTGGACAAACGAGCCACAAGACACAACACGACGCGTTTCGACCTCTTAGGTCTTCTTCAGGCAAGTGACAAACTCGTTCAATTTCATTGTCCTGTTTGTTTGTGTCTTGCCTGAAGAAGACCTGAGAGGTCGAAACGCGTCGTGTTTTGTCTTGTGGCTCGTTTGTCCACGTTTCTCTTGGCGGTTCGCTAATGTTTATTTAAGATTTGATGTCTGTATATCTTCGTATGGTCCTGTATGCTGCTTCATAGTTTGATGCATCTTCAGATTACAAAATAATAATAGTAGCAGTAGTAGTAATAATAATAATGTGCAACAAGATACATAAAAAGCCATATTGAAAAATACGCAGAAAAAAAGAGCAGCTGGTATACACTCTCAACAGCGTTTACATTTACAATGTAACTACTTAAGCGCAAAATTACCATAGATACAAAAATCTGGCACGTGACATCTAAGGAAAAGAAACGTTTAAAGACTGTCTGTAACAAAGACAAAGGCAGGTAAAACCGAATGGATGGAAGTGAAGGAGGTGATTCAGAGAGAGAGAGAGAGAGAGAGAGACGAGAGAGAGAAGAGAGAGAGAGAGAGAGGAGCGGAAAAAAGCGGAAGTCATAGCACAGAATTTCCAGAATGTGGGGATATAAGTTATATTTCAGCAACAACAACATGGGACGCAATTTCAAAGTTTACAGGGAAGGACATGGCGGCAAAGGGTACTTGGAGAGGGAATGTGCACGGCTAGAATTTTTCCTCTACCCCCCCCCCCCCCCCCCCCCTGCCTTCCCCCATCTCCTCCTTCCCTCCCCTCCCTTCCCGCTCCCCTCCTCTCCTTAAACAGCTGAATTCGCTCAACCCTCTTTAACAATGGCAGAAAGTTAACAGAATTCGGAGAACAGACATGTCACAGAATTCGGAGAACAGACAATGAACAGAATTCGGAGAACACACATTTAACAGAATTCGGAGAACAAACATTTTACAGAATTCCCAGAATAGAGAATTCGAACAGACAGTTCACAGAATTCGGAGAACAAACATGTAACAGATTTCGGAGAACAGACATTTAACAGAATTCGGGGAATTACAAGTACAGAAACGAAAAACAAAGACCAAGTTTACACCGTCTCGATTCTTCTTCAGGTTTTCGTGTGTTTTTTTCGGTTGAAAGACCTCCTCATTTTCAAGACAAATCAGTTGTCTTGCAAGGCAAGAGGCATCTGATGGCGGTGCGGTTAGAATCCGTCACAAGGATTGGGCCCTTGAGGTGCCTGATCTTGACTAGGAAGTGCATGTTGGAATCTTGGCAACGCCCAAAACCTTTTGTGACAGTTGAAGAGGATCTAGGAGTCAAGGTCGTGACCTGGATGCGACCCAGCCCCCCTTAGAGTGTAAGGAGTGAAGGGTCGATGTGCTTACATCCCTCAGAGTTTGTTAGGAGTGTTGTTCACTCACACACACACCACACACACACACACACACACACACACACGCGCGCGCGCGCGCGCGCGCGCGCGCGCGCCGCGCGCATACTCACATGCGCGTGCGCACACACACACACACACACACACACACAACACACACACACACACGCACACACACGCACACACACACGGGGAATGGTGGGAAGATGATGGGGGGGGGGGGGGGGGGGGGTTGGGAGACGGGCGTGACAGAAACGTACCACGAATCTGTCTTTGACAGATCTTTTTTTTTTTTTAACCATCCAAATATTCACACTTTTTTGTGTGTGAAGCCGTTAAAATTCCTAAGCAAATTTTGAGGACTGGGGGAATGGGCGGGGAGGAGGGAGGGGAATGAGATGAGAGGGAGGAGGGGAGGGGGCTTCTTTTTTGAAGACTTCCTTCTGTCGAGCTCTCCCAGGGCTTCTTCCGCCAAAAAGAAATCGTTTCTAATTATGTTCAGATATCATCATCATCATCATCGGGGCCGGAATAGCTCAGTTGGTAGAGCGCCGAACTGGTGATCTTGGGGTTGCGGGTTCGAATTTCGGTACAGGGGGATTTTTCCCTCGGAGTTAACATTGGTTCTGACTCCATTTCCCATACAGTCCTTCGAATGAGACTATAAACCGAGGTTCCGTGTGTGAACGCACTCACAACATCTTGCACACACCTAAAATCCCATCACCAACTTTCGGAAGAGAAGGCCAGTTTGGCCGTTGGTATGGATGACACGTTACACATAGCATGCACCTTCCCCGAAGATGGAGTATGGCTGCCTTAATGGCGGGATGAAAAACGGTCATACACACAAAACTCCACTGCCTGTCTATACAGGCAGTGTCCGCAGGAGTATCAGCCTGCGTACGCAGAAAGAAAGAAAGAAAAGAAATCATCATCAACAACAACAAAAATAAACAAAAAGAACAAACAAACAACAAACAAAGCATATCGAGATGCAGAGAAGGCGAAGGTGGGGTGAGGTGAGGGGCTTCTTGTTTGAAGATCTCCTGCTGTGAAGTTCTCCCAGGGCTTCTTCCTGCCAAAACAAACAAAAAAATCTTTATTTATCATGTTCAGCTATCATTTTCATTTAAAAAGAAATAATAGTGACGTCCTCTTGATCGGAAGATAAAAAAAAACCTATCAAGAGTGCATTGTCTCCCTTGGGCTGCCTGTTGCCCCCATACCACAGACAAGGCGTGATGAGCATTCCGACAGCAACCACAAGCCTGACGGGCAATGACGGAGCAATCCGTCTGTCAACGCCAAACGCCACGCCGCACACCGATGATGTCATGTGACAGGCTATGGAGGGGGGGGGGGGGGGATACTGTTGTTGTTGACGTTTTCCCCACTGACCCCTTGGGGGAGGTCACTGTGTCTGTCCCCCCCCCCCCTCCCCACCCCACCCCACAAGCACAATACTGGGTGAGGGAGTGCGGTTCACAGGTTGAGAAGCTAGATCTGTAAATGTGATCGGCTCGTTTTGGTTGGCAGACACACTCCATCGTCGGATAAAACATAATGATTATGATACAATAGGATGCACTATGATATGATATGTCTATGTATATATAGTCATATGACTGTATATGTATAGTCATATAATTCTGCCATACTACATATATAGTATGGTAGAATCATATAACACACTGTAATATATGTAAGAAATAATCTCAGATCCTATGTCAAATTATATTGTACAGTGTTATGGTCGATAAACGGTCAAGGAAACTAAAACAAGCACGCTTCATTCTTTCTCAGCGGGTAAATAGTGAGATTAACGTCTTGTAAACCTCAAGACAAGTTGTCCACAGGCGTAGATGTGTACGAGGCTTATGAGTTCTTTTACATTCTTCTTAGATATATAGATATGTGTACTTACACAGACATGCCTTGGGGCTGGGTGATTGAGGAATTTCTGTCAACTGTGCGGCGATTGGTAACCACTGTTCTCACCATTTATGTCTTGGATTCAGGATCCATTTTTTTTTCAGACTGCTGGTCTGCCTTGATTGCCTTCATGGTGTGATCTGGTCAGACCTTGGCGTGATAAGGTTGTCTGGACCCCCTAATATCGTCTCTGTAAGTGTATACTTTCCTACTATCGTCTTGTCAGCGTGTGTAACTCCTTAACATGGTCTGGTCAGTTTGTGATTCCCTAGTATGCACTGGAAAGTGTGTGATTCCCTAGCATGCACTGGAAAGTATGTGATTTCCTAATATGCCCTCGTCTCTAACAGGTCTGGTGAGTCCTTGACTCCCAAATGTGATCTAGTCAGGTCTTGACTCCTGTTACATAGTCTGATCAGCTCTGGACTGTCTAATATGGTCTGGTCATACTGTAACGGTCTGGTCAGACACTGACTCCCATATATGGTCTGGTCAGACCGTGACTTTTAAAATTTAATGGTGTTGTCAGTTCTGGACTCTGTTATATGGTCTTGTCAGACCGTGACGTCCATTACGGCTTGTCCAATAGGTTTTAAGGAGCGAGTGCATTATATACGGTGGGAATTATGATGATGAAAAAAAAGGCAGGCAAGGTTGAGTGAGAGCCGGGGCGGTGGAGGAGCGGGGTGGGGTGGGGTGGGGGTGGGGTGGGGGGTTAGCGTCTTGTGTCACAACTTCAGGACCAGTTTATGAAATCGTAGAAAGCTCTCACAGAGATCACTGGAATAAGATGTAAAAAAAAAAAAAAAGAATTTCGTACTAAACGAACCAAACAGCGTTGTGTGGCCGTGAGAAGTCAGTGTCGCCTTCAATGGTTCACACACACACACACCACACACACACACACACACACACACACACACACACATACACACACACACACCACACGCGCACACACACACACATACACATACACACACGCACGCGAGCGCGCGTGCACACACACACACACACACACACACACACTCAATCAAGAGAGAGAGAGAGAGGGGGGGGGCGGGGGGGAGGGGGGGGAGGGGAAGGAAGGGAAGAAGGAAGGGTGATAAGCTGATAAGCATCGAGGGAAAAACAGAGGAATGGAGACGCGTGAAAGCAGCCACGGAACAGTGCTGGGATGAACAAAAACACGATGCCAGACAGCAAAAATGACACCCCCCCACCACCCCCACCCCCCCCCAACAAGCCCACCGCACCCCTACCCGTTCCACTTCTCCTCTCCCCCTCCCTAGACCTTCGGAAACCCCACTACCACACCCCCAGGTCACGATCATTAGCAAGACCGTGTCACAAAGTACCCCCCATTATGCACTCTCTCTCTCTCTCTCTCTCTCTCTCTCTCTCTCTCTCTCTCTCTCTCTCTCTCTCTCCCCCAGACTATCTGACATGACATTGCTGGTGGGCCACTTTGACATGGGGGGGGGGGGGGGGGGGGGCGGGGGGGGGGGGGCGGGGGGGGGTCTTTTATCACCGTGTCCATCTCTTCCCTGCCCGATCGCGTCCGGATTAGGTCGGATCCTTACATCATTTCCGCCTGAGATCGTGGACAAATCCCACGCCATTCTCTTTTCAATGGAACAGAGCGAAACTCTGAAGCTCTTCCCCAATGGTGACTTGAAGAATTCTGTTTGGAAATGGCACAGAGCGTTTTCAAGTCCAATGTGAACGTCAATGAATACTTGATGGATGGACGATGCTCTGCACTCCCATGTCTCAACAAAAGGTTAAGTTCCCTCCGAAGATGTTGATTGGTGCACCTCGCAGCTTATTTTTGGGAGATTCTCATAACATGATGGTGTAACAGATGAAAAAAAGACTAACGAAACACTTTAACAGAAAAAAGCCGATCACAGACTGTAACAGAGCACAAATCACTGACGTATAGTGGCAAAAAAATAAAGAAGCAACGACAAACTGAAACAAACAAACAAAAGACGAAAAAAAGGCAACAAAGAATGTAGCTGAAAACCAACAAGAAACTGTTACAGAAAAGAAACTAACAACTCACTGTAACAGAAAAACAAACCAACAACACACTGAAATACAAACGAAACCAACAATACACTGAAACAGAAAAAGAAACCAACAAACACTGTAACAGAAAAACAAACCAACAACACACTGAAATAGAAAAGAAACCAACAACACACTGAAATAGAAAAAGAAACCAACAACACACCGCAACAGAAAACAAACCAACAGCACACTGAAACAGAAAAAGAAACCAACAACACACTGTAACGGAAAAAGAAACCAACAACACACTGTAACAGAAAAACAAACCAACAACACACTGAATATAGAAAAAGAAACCAACAACACACTGTAACAGAAAAGAAACCAACAACACACTGTAACAGAAAAGAAACCAACAACACACTAAAATAGAAAAAGAAACCAACAACACACTGAAATAGAAAAGAAACCAACAACATATTGAAACAGAAAAGAAACCAACAACACACTGAAACAGAAAAGAAACCAACATCACACTGTAACAGAAAAGAAACCAACAGCACACTGTAACAGAAAAGAAACCAACAACACACTGTAACAGAAAAGAAACCAACAACACACTGTAACAGAAAAGAAACCAACAGCACACTGCAACAGAAAAAGAAACCAACAACACACTGTAACAGAAAAGAAACCAACAACACACTGCAACAGAAAGAAACCAACAGCACACTGCAACAGAAAAAGAAACAACAACACACTGTAACAGAAAAGAAACCAACAACACACTGCAACAGAAAGAAACCAACAGCACACTGCAACAGAAAAGAAACCGACAACACACTGCAACAGAAAAAGAAACCAACAACACACTGTAACAGAAAAAGAAACCAACAACACACTGCAACAGAAAAAGAAACCCAAAAACACACTGTAACAGAAAAAACCAACAACACATTGTAACAGACAACAGACCAACAACACACTGTAACAGACAACAGACCAAAAAAACACACTGAAACAGAGCACAAACCAACAGTTCATAGTAACAGAAAACAAACCCACAAAAATCAATAACAGAAAAAAAACACGATGTAACACACACAACAACAACAACAACAACAACAACAACAACAACAACGTCTAGTACAGTAAAACAACCAACAACACATTGTAACACAAACAAGAACATGAACAGAAACAACAACAACAATAACAACAACAACAACAACAACTAGAGCACACCTTGACAGAAAACAAACAAGTAACAATAGACTGTAACAGAACCTTTGAAAAATGAGAGAGGGCGTACGAAAAGGAAAATAAAACAGAGAAAAATAAGAAGAAAAAAGAAAGAAAGAAAGAAAACATCGCATAAAAAAAAAATTATGTTCGTCAACATCCAGTTCACACCAGCACAAAAGAGACGCACTGGGAAAGGTGAAGAAGCGAGCAAAAGAGGAAGGGCAAGGAGGAATACGGGTGTTGTTAAGGGGTGGGGGTTGGGGTGGGGGTGGGGAAGGTTGGGGCTAGAGAATCGAAACAGGGAGATAGGGGAGAGGAGAGGGATGGTTGGACTGGATAGATTGATACCCAACACACATACAACAGTGTGATTGATAGGGCTGAGATGTCATCGGCATTTTGCGTTTGATCATACGATCTGCGTGCAGGTGTTGATTACAAGCTACAGTGCACACCTGTGTGAATGGAGGCGAGATGGGGATAAGGGGGGGGGGGGGGACAGGGGATGTGAGGGGTGGGGGGGAGGCGTAGTGGGGGTGGAGAGGAAGGAGAGAAATAGGTTGGGGGGTTAAATAGAGGAGACAAGAGAAAAGGGGTGGGGCGGGGATGTGTGTGGGGGTGGGGTGGGGTGGGGGGTGGATGTGTTTAGGGATGGGGGTGGGTAGTGGGGCTGGAAGAGAAAGAGTTTCGTCGACAGGACTGCGACGTGTCATTGTTTTAACGGACCGTCTGTTATTATAACAAGGATTTCATTCAATGAGCTGATGGATTGATTGATTGGCTGGTTGGTTGATTGATTGATTGATTGTCTGATTTGCCTATCTCGAATTCATGTTATTTTGAATGTCAGATTGAAGTAGGAAGCGCCATGTACCATTGTTTCATTAGACCACTTATTTATGCACTGACCTCTTTTTAAAAAAAATATTTATTTATTTATTCAATCTAGAATCAATGTGAGTTTCAATACAAAGGGATTTCTTTCGCAAGTGCCTGAAATTGTGGACGTCGAGTGGCTTAAGTAGTGTGTGTGTGTGTGTGTGTGTGTGTGTGTGTGTGTGTGTGTGTGTGTGTGTGTGTGTGTGTGCGTGCGTGCGCGCGCGCGCGAGCGTGTGTGTGTGTGCGCGCGCGCATGCGTGTGTGTGTTTGTGTGTGTGTGTGTGTGTGTGTGTGAGAGAGAGAGAGAGAGAGAGAGAGAGAGAGACAGACAGACAGACAGACAGACAGACAGAGAGACCGAGACAGAGAGAGACAGACAGAGACAGAGAGATAGAGAGAGGACAACTTTTTCATCCCCTCCGTACCACCGTACTCTTGTAGGATGTGCTTGTCGGCCCAGGGGCATAGCACCGTGTTCACAGCCAGGGGTTGTGAGTTTGAATCCCGCTGCCTGTTCGCTGCCCATAGTAGCGTGTTGTCGTTGTGGTGGTATCAGTCTAGCGTTAGGTCCCCTTTAACAACCTTCCTGGAATATTATCCCTTTCCACCGAGTCACTCGAGGTGGATATGGCGTGAAACCTGAATTCAGCAAACCAACTTCTCCTTTCCACTTCGTATGGACATAAAGGGAGAGCACTCTAAATAATCTGAACTGTAGATCCAGCTTTTCTTGGATACGGTCACACACTTTTTTTTTCCCCTCAGCCATGTCGGCTTTATTTCGCAATATCTATTCAATTCCCTATGTTTATAATGCGGCCGACCGCGGAAGCCGCATCAGAAATGGTGCAGCACAATAGCACTATCGTGCCATTTGATCTGTATCGTCAGTTTATAACGTGCCGGGCGAGGGTCATAATCACCGCGACACAAAGTTTGCCCCCGATTCCGGGGAGATAATTGCCCGGGAACATGTTCTCACTGGTTTTACAGTCAAGAGGAGCGTTTCAATTTGAATTGGCGGGGGTCGCCAGATCGGGATCCTAGGTCAAAATAATTACGGAGTGAGGGGGGTTGAAATTGGAGGGTGTGTGGGTGAGACGGAGTGGGAGGGTGGGGGTGAGGAAATAAAATAAGGAGGAAGAGTGAGAGGTAAAAGAGTGAGGGGGGGGAGGGGGGAGGGGGATGACGCGGGGGTATTTACCCCTTTGTAAAGAAGGTTCATCTTGTTGTTGAAAAAAAAAAAAGAAAGAAAGACAGATACACTTACCAATCCGTGTCCGGGTCAGGAAATCTGCCGGGAGTGCTAAGCCGAGGCAGTGTTTTGTCGTCAGTTTAGCAACGGCACGTTTGCCGCAAGTGTTCGAAGCGTTCTGTAGGGCCTAGTGATCCTCAGAGGTTGTTCGCAGAGCGAAACAAGATGGCAGTCACCGTGATTGGATTCCGTTATTTCCAGAATGCATGAATTTAGGGGATTTCATTTATGGTATTTGAACAGCTGCTGCAACACCACTATCACGGTGATTGTGTTAAGATTGTAAATCATATTAATATCGCCTGAAGCAGGAAAGTAAGAAAAAGGAATTATAGCTAAATAATCGACTGCACGCGAGTTATCTCTCTTTTTGAAAGCGTTCTGCTGCAAGGAATATCGTTGGAGACGTTTTGCCTGTGCAACCGGAGACCTTTTTCTCTGCCCTCTTGGGAACTGCCCATAGTCTGTTGATGGTTGGTTAGACTGTTCTTTCCTTGTCGACGTTTTCACATAATGGGATTAACCAGAAAGCTTTGCCTCGAAACACACAGAGAAAGACAGGCCAAACTGCACTTTTAGCGCCGAGTCCACTGCAACATGTAACAGACAGACAACATGCTGATATAGCACTGACAGAAAATACCACTATTGTAAACAGACAGACAACATGCTGATGTAGCACTGACAGAAATCACTATGTAACAGACAGATAACATGCAGATGTAGCATTGACAGTCAGCACTATGTAACAGACAGATAACATGCAGATGTAGCATTGACAGTCAGCACTATGTAATAGATAACATGCTGATGTAGCATTGACAGTCAGCACTATGTAACAGATAACATGCAGATGTAGCATTGACAGTCAGCACATATGTAACAGATAAACATGCAGATGTAGCACTGACAGTCAGCACTATGTAACAGATAACATGCAGATGTAGCATTGACAGTCAGCACTATGTAACAGATAACATCTGATGTGCTTGACAGTCAGCACATGTAACAAATAACATGTGGTAGCATTGGACTATGTCAGATGCACATGACCATAGTAACAGACAGATAACATGCTGATGTAGCATTGACAGTCAGCACTATGTAACGGACAACATGCTGATGTAGCATTGACAGTCAGCACTATGTAACAGACAGATAACATGCTGATGTAGCATTGACAGTCAGCACTATGTAACGGACAACATGCTGATGTAGCATTGACAGTCAGCACTATGTAACAGACAGACAACATGCTGATGTAGCATTGACAGTCAGCACTATGTAACAGACAGATAACATGCTGATGTAGCATTGACAGTCAGCACTATGTAACAGACAGATAACATGCTGATGTAGCATTGACAGTCAGCACTATGTAACAGACAGATAACATGCTGATGTAGCATTGACAGTCAGCACTATGTAACAGACAGATAACATGCTGATGTAGCATTGACAGTCAGCACTATGTAACAGACAGATAACATGCTGATGTAGCATTGACAGTCAGCAATATGTAACAGACAGTATACATGCTGATATGTAGCATTGATCAGTCAGCACTATGTAACAGACAACATGCTGATGTAGCATTGATAGTCAGCACTATGTAACGGACAACATGCTGATTAGCATTGATAATCAGCACTATGTAACAGACAGACAAACATGCTGATGTAGCATTGATAGTCAGCACTATGTAACAGACAGATAACATGCTGATGTAGCATTGACAGTCAGCACTATGTAAACATGACAGATAACATGCTGATGTAGCACTGACAGTCAGCACTATTATGGGCAGAAAATGAGGTCTGTTTATGTAGGTTTTCAAAGTTTGCATTCAGGCCTTCGAATTTGTGGAGGACATGTATGTTGCTCTCTCTTCTGCGGTAATATATGTAAAGCGAATACGTCAATGTCAACGACCAGAATCGTTCAGAATTTGAATCCGAAACCTATCGCTTTAAAGCACGAAACGCTAAACGGCATAACTGGTCTGCTGTCGATCCTTTCGATGCATCGTGACATGAAAATCAAACAAACAAAACAAAACAAAACATGAAAATAAAACAACAACAACAACAACAACAACAAAACCCCATAGTATATCAGTCACTAACGGCAACAGACTTCAGCACAGGATCGGTTTGTTTGTTTGTTTGTTTGTTAGGTTTTTTTGTTTTGTGCTTCGCGCTTTCTTGGTGGCATGATGTCCACGTTGCTCACACCCGTTCCCCATGCACGTCCGCAACGAGGCTGTTCTGTCGCAACCCTGAAACAGACAAGATGACGAGGAGAAATCAACATGAAGTCGCAATTGATGACAGTCACTTCGGCAGTGTTCAGCACATGTTTTTGTCGTCAGTTTCCTGCTTCAGAAGAAAGGCACCGTTCGAGCATTTTGCTACGCGGACTTGAAACAAGCAACACCCCCCACCCCCACGTCTGTATTGACCAAGATACATTGCACTCGGATCTTGATCGATGTTTGTTTTGATGGAGAGAATCTAGCTTGGTGAATGTTTGCCTCACGAAAAGGTTACAAAAGCGCAGGTTGTTATTTATAGCCCGTCTGAATCTCGAAATGCGTCGCCAATTTCAGCCTCACAAGATATCACACAAAAAGATAATATCAGTTGAATATATTGTAATGCAGGGAATAAAACGCAGTGAGTCAAATCGACAGACCCCTGGGTGGGCTGAAACGGGCTCCGGTAAACGCCAGAAAATTACCGGTAATACAGGACGGGGAACAGGGGAAATTACTCAGTTCGTTGACTCGTCGTCTCTCCACTGTGCAGCTGCAAGAGCAGAGACGAGTTTCCGTGACGCGAGAACTTGCGAGTGGCCAGCTTAAAGCTAGCGGCGAGAGATGTAGGGGGCGAGGGGAATTAAGAAATGGGCGCGAGACAAATTCAGATTATAATGTGAATACTGCTTCACGCTCTCCATGTTGTTGAAGGGTCAGTGATTTGATCGCTTCGGCTGCTTATCAGAGAGCATTACTACTTGTCGCTCACCAGTCTCTAGACGTTACAATTGTCAGCTTTTTTTTTTTTTTTTTTTTTTTTTTTACACTTATGTGAGAGAGCGCCAAGACAGTTTGCGTTTCAAAGAGGCGAGGTGACGAGAATCCCCGCTTGCTTGGCGAGCGTCAGCGTTTCATGATAGCAAGCCCCGCTCGCCGCTAGGATATGCTACAACACGCTTTTACTCGGCCAGCAAGCGAAAATTCCCGCCACCTCGCTTCTCTGAGACGCGTCTCAGGACTGACAATAGCTGAAGTCAGCATGTCGTCTGTTAGCATATTATGGTTCATGGACTCCTTTTTTTCTTCTAGATCTGCACCAAACTGTGACCTCACATCATGATCCCACGTGGACAACGCACCTTTTGGCTGGAACAATTTTCCGGCTGACCAGTTCACTAACCCCTCACCCCCACCCCTCTCCCCCATTCCCCTAGTTCACTCCATCCTTTTCACTCGGATCTGGAAAAGTCTGTGTCTACACTCCAAAATACAAACTTTCAATGAACATGCACAGAGCTCGCCTGGAAACAATTTTTTTTTTTTTTGGTTTTAACAAAATTAAATTGCCAATTGCAAATTCTCCGTTTGAAAAGTCACGCCATTGAAGAATCCCTGTCCTCTACCCCTGTTCCCACTCCTAACCACCTGCTCGCTTCCTCTCCCCACCCCATCCCAACCACCCCACTGTCTTTCTGTCTTTAGTTCGTTCGGTTCACAGGGTTTTTTTTTTCACTACCCAAGGTTTCATTTCTCGATTAATCTGATTCCATTCGTGTGCATTATAATTACGTTTGCGTTGCTTTTATGTCGTAAGTATAGATGACATAAACTGTAATAATCTGTGCACGTAAAGTCCGACCAGTTTATTAAAAAAAAAAAAAGACTCCCATGGAGGTACATGGGAGGTACAGGAAGAATACAAAAACAAACAAATCACAAAACAACACACACAAAAAAAAACAATGAGAGAGAGGGAGAGAACGAGAGAGAAAGAGATAGAGAGAGAATGAGAGAGAGAGAGAAAGAGAGAGAGAGAGAGAGAGAGAGAGAGAGAGAGAGAGAGAGGGGGGGCAGACAACCATAACAATCGCACAATAGGCTGGCATGAGCAGCAATTCTCAAATGCATCATCATACAACAGCTGTACAGTATTGTTCTGTAACACAGTATGGTGAAACTAAGTGATAGTAAAGCATCCTTCCAACAGTTTTGCATGATCATTTTCACAAATCTGGCTACTTCAACGTGACAGGTTACAAGTCTAGGCTTAGATTTCATCCTTCATCCTCGAGTATTAAAAATCAGTCGATCAGTCAATCAGTCGGCCACCAGTCAGAAGACTGGAAATACTTCGTTACTGAAAACAAGTCACAACACACACACACACACACACACACACACACACACACACACACACACACACACACACAACACACAACAAAGTGCAAAGTAATGTTCATTTAACACACAATACAAACACAGAGAAGAATTTTGTTAGATCTGTCTTCATATTCATCCTTGAGCCTCTAAAAACAATCAATTCTTGAATCAATCATCAATCAGCGATTGAAACTGACAACATTGTGACCGAAAAGAAGTCAAAATATAAACAAACACAGTAAACAGAGGGAACAGCAACACTCATTTCATGCACAATACAAAACAGACTAGTGAATTCGAGTAAACCTGTTTTCTTCAGGTGTCACAAATAACAAACATTATATATAATATATATATATATATAATATATATATATATATAATATATAATTGTCATGTTTCTTGTCATTAAAGTCCCCTGAGG
>CM065719.1:30924370-30931870 GCA_033310375.1 Conus canariensis
CAAGTGTTTTACTACTTTCCCAAGGAAATCTTCATCTTAGTATATCCTTATCAATCACAATCTGCTTTCCTACTTTTTCCCGGAGATACGATTACAAGTTATCATCCGAAGTATCACACAAAAATAGATAAAAAACTCTGATTCTTTGAGATACAACGGCCATTTTCTTTGTAATGCGATCCATTCTAACATTTGTCCATGCTTAACAGCGATCATAAGTGTTTTTTTTTTCTCTCTCTCTCCTGTTAACGTGATACTAACTTAAGTTTCAAAACGGAGTGACTGTGGGCGGAAAATGAAGCAAAATTTAGAAAGAGAGGGAGGTTAGTTACCGCCAAGGACGTAGACAGAGTACAGGACAAGTCACAGTGTCTAGTCCTGTGCTCTGTTGTCTGTGTCCTTGGCGGTAACTAATCCCCTCTCTTTCTAAACATTGTGATACTAATTGTTTTCCTCAAGGAAACACAAATGACCTTTTCATCCAAAAAGACAACAGAGAAAATAATTATGATCTTCAAAGAAAACGATTATTACCGCGGGAAAAGAGGAAACAGTTATGAACCTAGGACATGACTTGTGATCCCTGGATATAGATGTGTGTCCCATCTTTTCGCTGTTTTCCACGAGGTGTAATCATTTTCCTCAGGAAAACAGATTCTGTCGCCTTTTAGCGCTTGTGTGTTCCATAACTCGAGAGCCATGTCCCCTTTACAACTCTGATAATATGACCTATGGTAGACAACTGTTCTATACACGACCAAAAGAACACACACACACAACACACACACAACAAACACCACACACACTCACACACCACACACACACGCCACACACAATTGTCCATGAAAGCTTGCCATCGGAGCAAAATTCTTCAGCCGCCCGTAGCATTACCAATCAGCACCGCCAGAACACCTGCCTCCGTCCCAGCTTGATGCATGTCGTGTCCTCCATGCACCACGTTTAGCATAAACGTGCTCTGCTGGCGTTCTGACATCAGCCCATCTTCCGTTTTGACTTCCTAATAGCACGACTCGGCATTACATTGCTCGCACATTTTGAAGGATTTAGGAGTTTCGGAACCGGTGGGGGAGGGGGGGGATGGGAGTGGTAAGAGGAGGTGGTGTGGTGTGTGGGGGGGGGGGGCACAGAGGGTATCCCCCTCTGAAAATTGGAGGGGAAGGGTAGGCTATCCCCAACCCCCATCCCCACCCTCCACCCTCCAACGCCCCCTTGCGATATTTGAAACAAAATATAACAATTTGGACAGCATTTCATGGTGCGGTCTCCTCCCCCCCCCCTCCCCCCCCCCCCCCCCCCCCCCCCCCCTCCCCTTTTCACTTTTGTAGAAATTTGGAAGATGAAGGAGCAACTCCTGAAAAAAGTGGAATCTAACAGTCGTCCTTCCCCCTCCACCCTCCCTTGTTATGAACACTTGTAAGAGAAGCCCCATCTCCTCTGCAAAACACACACACACACCACACGCACACACACACACACACCACACACACACACACACACACACACAGCGCACGCTCGCGGATTTCATCAAAAGCTCGGAAGATTTGGTTTTTGTTTCAGTTCAGGCTGGATACCCCCAAGCAAAATATCTTCCTACGCCACAGTGATTTCATCGTGTGCCACATAGTGCTGACAGCTGACTTCTCAGAATCGACTCTGTTATGTTCTTCCCAGGTCTATGCTCCTCTAAGGTGGATGTGTACCTAACCCCACCTCCACCCCTCCCTGTCTTTTTTTTTTATTACGATCATCGAGCAGTAGGGAGGTTTATACATGCATATCCCATACATGTTTTCAATATTTCTACTATATATACATTTTCTACTAAACACATTTTCCAATAAACACAACGGAGCGCCATGTTTACACATATATAACAATGAATGCACACTATAACATACATACACACTACTGGAGGGTTAAAGGACTTTGGGATATGATCTCTACGGAGACACTTATTTTCAATAAGAAAATGTTTATCACCAGAAGCAGAATTAGAGAAGGAGACGTACTATGACTCGAAGTAAATATTTTGAAGTAATAGTTTCATGATCGTATCTTTTCTGTCTTATTCATCCTTCTTCTAAACACCCCTCCCTGTCTTTGTTTACATAGCTTTGTGTTCTTCCTGGTCTACGTTCCCCCAGGTCTTTGTTTCCCCAGACACTTGCCATCACCCCTCACCCCTCACCTCCAGGTCTATGTTCCTAAGGTGTGTGTTTCCTTCCGGTGAATGTCCCTCTGATCCTGCATTCCCCAGGCCAGTGTTCCACCATATCCCACCCCCCCCCCCCCCCCCTGGTCCCTCCTCCACTCAGGTCAATGTTTCCCCAGGTTCATCTTCCTCCGGATCTGTGTGTTTCCTCCAGATGTATCTTTGCCTGGATCAGCCTTGTTTGTCCAGGTCTACGTTTCTCCAAGACCTGTATTCCCCAGAGTTTCATCCAGAGTTATGTTCTCCAGATCGTTGTTCCCCAGGCCTATGGTTTCCTTGGTCTCCATTCCACAGGCCTTTGTTTCCCTTGGTCTGTGTTCTCCCAGGTCTACGTTACCAAGTCTGTGTTCTCCCAGGTCTACGTTACCAAAGTCTGAGTTCTCATGTCTACATTCCCCTAGGCCTGTATTCTCCCATGTCTATGTTCCCTAGGTCCGTTACGTTCCCCTAAGTCTGTGTTCTCCCAGGTCTACGTTCCCTAAGTCAGTGTTCTTCCAGGTCTACGTTCCCTAAGTCTGTATTCTCCCAGGTCTATGTTCCCCTAAATCTGTATTCTCCCAGGTTTATGTTTCTCTAAGTCTGTGTTCTTCCAGATCTGTGTTCCCCCAAGGTCTCTGTTCTCCCAGATCTATGTTCCCCCAGGTCTCTCTTCTCCCAGGTCTGTGTTCCCCTAGGTCTCTCTTCTCCCAGGTCTATGTTCCCCTAGGTCTCTGTTCTCCAAGGTCTATGTTCCCCAAGGTCTCTGTTCTCCCAGGTCTATAGGTCTCTGTTCTCCCAGGTCTATATTCCCTAGGTCTCTGTTCTCCCAGGTCTGTGTTCCCCTAGGTCTCTGTTCTCCCAGGTCTGTGTTCCCCCAAGGCATCTGTTCTCCCAGGTCTGTGTTCCCCAAGGTCTCTGTTCTCCCAGGTCTGTGTTCCCCCAAGGTCTCTGTTCTCCAGGTCTATGTTCCCCTAGGTCTCTCGTTCTCCCAGGTCTGTGTTCCCCAGGTCTCTGTTCTCCAGGTCTTGTTCCCCTAGGTCTCTCTTCTCCCAGGTCTGTGTTCCCCTAGGTCTCTGTTCTCCCAGGTCTGTGTTCCCCAAGGTCTCTGTTCTCCCAGGTCTATGTTCCCCAAGGTCTCTTTCTCCAGGTCTTGTTCCCTAGGTCTTGTTCTCCAGGTCTGTGTTCCCCAAGGTCTCTGTTCTCCCAGGTCTGTGTTCCCCCAAGGTCTCTGTTCTCCCAGGTCTATGTTCCCCTAGGTCTCTGTTCTCCCAGGTCTTGTTCCCCCTAGGTCTCTGTTCTCCCAGGTCTGTGTTCCCCCAAGGTCTCTGTTCTCCAGGTCTTGTTCCCCAGGTCTCTGTTCTCCAAGGTCTGTGTTCCCCCAAGTTGTCCCAGGTCTCTGTTCTCCCAAGGTCTGTGTTCCCCAAGGTCTCTGTTCTCCCAAGTCTCTGTTCTCCCAGTCTATGTTCCCCAAGGTCTCTGTTCTCCCACGTCTGTGTTCCCCCAAGGTCTCTGTTCTCCCAGGTCTATGTTCCCCTAGGTCTCTGTTTCCCACGTCTGTGTTCCCCCAAGGTCTCTGTTCTCCCACGTCTGTGTTCCGCTAGGTCTCTGTTCTCCCAGATCTGTGTTCCCGTAGGTCTCTGTTCTCCCAGATCTATGTTCCTCTAAGTCTGTGTTCTCCTAGGTCAGTGTGTTCTCTGATCTATGTCCCCAAACTCTGTGTTCCCGGTCTGTTTCATCCAGGTTAATATTCCCCCACGTATCCAGGTTTTTTTGGTTGGTTTTTTTTGTTGTTCAGGTCTGTATTACCCAGGTGTGTGTTTTTGCTGGTCTCTGTTCTCCTGGTTCTGTGTTTTCCCTGACCTGTATTCTACACGGTCCATGATCTGGCACGGGATTCCATACGCCAGCGGAGTGGGTGCGTGAAGGGACCAAACACTTTCGTGCTGTGTTTGTAGTGGAAAACATCCAGGGCAAACATTGACCTGATGAAACATGTACCTGTAACCCCTTCTCCCCATCCCCCTCCCCTTCATACACCCTACCCCTCTCCTTCACCCCTCCTTCGCCTCCTCCCCCCCCCACCCCACCCCCACACACACCACCACACACACACACACACACAACACACAATAAATATATAACACGCACGCACGCACGCACGCACACACACACACACACACACACACACACACACACACACACACACACACACACACACACACACTCCTGACCTCAACAGTGAAACATGAAGATCTCTCTCTCTCTCTCTCTCTCTCTCTCTCTTCTCTCTCTCTCTCTCTCTCTCTCTTCCCCATCGTCACTGTCGGTCTGGCCGATTTCCTGCAATTAACCATAACACCAACACGTGCGTGCCTGAGCGCAGTGGCATTGTTATGTCACACTCCCCGGCCAGGGATCACGCAAAGGTCACGTTTCAATTGATGGGGCTCTTCTTTTTTTTTCTTTTTCTTTTTTTTTTTTTTTGTGTCTGTCTCCTTTTTTTTTTTCTATGCCTTTTTTCTTTTTTTTTTAAGTCTTCTGTTTTTGTTTTTTGTTTTTGTTTGTTTTTTTTTAGCATTTTTTCTTCTTTTTTTTCGCCCTTTCTCTTCACTGTATGCTGACGCCATGGCATTGTACTGTTGAACCCGCTGACGGAACTATGTCGGGTCGGCTTGAACTGAACTGAATGGTTGAGTTTTACGTCCTTGCGTCGGCCTGCATTTTCAAGCTGTTTTTTTTTTTTTTTTTTATCCCGCCTCCCACCTCCACTCCCCCACCCCTACCCTCTTCCTTCTTCTCCCCTCTCTTCCACCAAGTTCTCTCTCTCCCCCCCCCCTCCTTCCCACCCTACCCCCTCACCTCCTCTTATCTTTTCTCCTCGTACCTGAAAGTTTTGAATATTACTTGAACGTGGACTGATTTTTGTCTAGTTTGCTCATTTCGAAGTGTTTGAATATACATGTCTTAAAAACGGCGTGTGTGTGTGTGTGTGTGTGTGTGTGTGTGTGTGTGTGTGTGTGTGTGTGTGTGTGTGGTGTGTGTTGTGTGTGTGTGTGTGTGTGTGTGTGTGTGTGTGTGTGTGTGTGTGTGTGTGTTGTGTGTGTGTGTGTAAACCTTGATAAGTCTTTCCTTTATTCGGGCTTAAAGAACAGGCTTTCCAGCTTTTTCCCCTTGACCTGACAAAATTCGAAAAGGATGCGAAATACTTCACATGAACAAACAATTCAAGAACACATATGCATCCAATTAATTCTTCTAAATCATCAAATTCTACTACATAATAATACATGCATAATCATAACCAGTTGTACATCTTCTCTCTCTTTCTCTCTCTCTCTCTCTCTCTCTCTCTCTCTCTCTCTCTCTTCTCTCTCTCTCTCTCTCTTTCTCTCTCTCTCTCTCTCGTATCTGTGTGTTTATGTGCGTACCAGAAACAAAATAAGATCTGTGCTGTCTCTTTACTTCACACACACACACACACACACAGACACACACAACACACACAACACACACACACACACACACACACACACACACACACACACACACACACACACACACACGCACAGAGAGAGAGAGGAGAGAGAGAGGATGTAAGGTTCCAAATGCAAATCACGACAGCAGTGGTCCCCATATTTCTACCGTTTTCCAACAAAAACTATTGCAGATGTTCGCTTACCAAAACAACGTACAGAATTTTGCAAGAACCATCTGGGCCTGTATAAAATGGCTATGAATCTCTCAGCTATCAACCGAAAAGCGATATGCTTCAAAACAAAACAAAACAAAAAAAAAAAACATTTAAAATATGAAGGCCAGAATTTATCTGGAATATTCTACATAAAATGGAGATGAGCCCTACGTAGAAAAATTCGTCAACCCTTCGTATCTTTCAACCCTTCGTATCTTGAGAACAAAATACGCCATTAAAAAGAAATCAGAATCTCACTCCCTAGAATTCTAGAAAGGCTCTGTGACGATGCGGAAAGACCTACTGACCACAGGGAAGGTCCTGTAGACAGCGGGAAAAGAATTCACACCCGGGATCTCTTCAGAGGGCACGTAAGATCTTTCGGCGAAAGCTTGACTATGTGTGGAGTTGTACTGGTTTTACCTGTCGGCAAAACAGCAACTGGGGCTGCAGGGTGCGCGCAGCTGTTTGCTTGGTGGTGGTGGCATCTTTTTCAGGTGGGTTCTGCAGTCATGAGGTATGTGCTAGTGAAATCATGGGGACGCTATAGTGTGTCCAGGGGCCATCACACATTGACATCTGCCGGGGAGCAGTTATGTCCCTTAAAGTCATAATGGTATGCCCTGTGCGTGCCTGAACCCTATGTCGACACAGCACAGGCTTCCAAGGAGGATGCAGGAGTGCTGGTTCAGCAGCTGAAGACAGTATTTCTCTGCGTTTGACTATTAGTCTACCTCCAGGTGTATTTTTTTTCTTTCATAGATTTCTGGAAACAACAAAAAGTAGCTCTTCGAGAGTATGCTTTTATAACACAATTAATGAAAACTATCAACTAGAAACATACGTCATAAAGTATTTCTCTGCGTTTGACTTCTACCTCCAGGTGCTTTTTTTTTCTTTCATAGATTTCTTGAAACAACAAAAAGTAGCTCTTCGAGAGTATGCTTTTATAACAACATTAATGAAAACTATCAACTAGAAACATACGTCATAAACCTTCAAAACTGTGAACAGAGACATGATCTCAGAAGACTTTGCATCAGTGCTCACGGCCTACAAACAGAACAGAGAAAACGAAAGATACTCAGTGTGTGGTGTGGTTGAAGGTGAATCTCATCTAACAGGACAACTGCTCCAGACACAAGCTATCAAGTCTGAACTTAAAAGAACGGCTATTACAAGCATACACCATATTTATATCTAAACATGTTTAAAGTATGCCCAAAACGTAGCGATGACGACCTAAACAAAATCCACACAGTGAAATATGTTCAAGATTTCAAGCATATTATGACAAAAATGGCTCCCTATACGGCCAGAGAAATCGTGCCCTAGACGTTACGTATGATGTGTCGTAATAATGATTATTACCATGTTGTGTCTACAGACCTGTAAGGATTCTATTGGTAAGTAAGTCTGAGACCTAAGTTTGTCTCTGAGAGTATGAGTCGAGTCAGCCACATACACAATACGCACACACGCGCGCGCGCACACACACACATACAGGCGCGCGTGCGCACGCATGCACGCACGCATGCACTGGCCTATTAACATAGCGAATACAGACAAAATACGAGCGTGAAATGATAGAAATGTT
>CM065719.1:30936870-30939370 GCA_033310375.1 Conus canariensis
GATGACTGGTGGCAATGTGGAAAAAAAAAACGAGAGACTGCCTAAAAGCTTCCACACAAACTAACCCACAAACAGATAAAAGCTGCCTTGAGATAGAAAAAAACAACAACAAAAAACCGGAAATGAGTTTTATACCTGCGAGAAAATGCGAGGTGGCTAGCCTCTCTTGGCGGCAAGGGATGTGAGAGACAAAGGGAGTAGTAAAGAAACGGGCGCCGCAAGACACAAATTCAAATTAACGTGCCTGCTTCTTTCAGCTCTTTCTTGCTGTTGAAGGGTTGAAGTGTGAACTGTCTTGGTCAGTGGATGTACCAATCACAGAGTGTCACTTCTTTTCCGTGCACCAATCACAGGACCCTACAACTGTCGGCTATTTTTTTCCCTCAATGTAGAGACCGAACTCCAGTAGACTTTCGCCTATTTCTAGCCCCGCTCGCAGCTAGGATGTGCCATGAAACGCCGACACTCGCCCCAAGCAAGCGAGAGTTTTCGCCACCTGGCTTGTATGAAACGCTTCTCAGGTTCACTACGAAAATTCACACACGCTGGCATCGGCTGATAGAAGCACCTCGAAAACCCGGGCTACTATAAAGAAGACAACCACCACCGCCATCAACCTCCCAGGAAACACAGATCCCTGCCTGTAGATTCAACAATAGAAGACAACAATAGAAGACGCAGTTTGAGCCCCGAATCTTCTTCCCCACAGTGTTCACGTGCGGAACGGTTCATCGTCTGGTGACGCAATCAAGACCTCCGGCAACAGGAAAAAGGACAACGACCCCAACCCGGAGACTCCATCTCTTCCTTTTGTTCTCTTCTTCCTTGATCCCGGCAGGACTCCAATGTCCACGAAGGCTTTCATCTCGCGGTCAGTGTCTGTAGATCAATCTACGTCTTTCTGTCCCTGCCGGTCCCAGTTGTAAACCTCTTCCCCTTCCCTGGCCCCGCAGCCTTGTCACTCTGTCACCCACTGCCCGGGACCCTCGGGGACGCAATTAAAGCGGGGGGGGACAATAAACGGAAGCCTGATGCTTAATCAATCACCGAGCCTGTCTGATTTGCCATCGTGTACCCCCGAGGCAGGTAAACGTTTACCTTCGCCGCTTGACGCGTCTTTGTCGGAAGCTGGAGATGGAGATGGAGGGAGGGAGAACGCAGACCACAACAACTGATCAAGGATCGCCCGGAGCAACGGCTTTGCCTTGACTTGGCTGAGCTGACGTGTGAAGAGTCGATGATGTCATAGCGGACCTTTCACGTCATTGGTGGCTGTGACGTCTTTAGACAGGATGCTGTAAGGGTGTAATTTTCACGGTTTCGAGAATGAGGACCGGATGAGATCGGGCCAATCGTTTGCACGTCAATATTTGACTGGCGTTTTGATTGGATTCTTCGCCGCGTCAATGGGTTCCTTAGCAACGTAGTGGGTAAGTTTTGTCAGCTTGTTTAGGTGTAGCAAACGTGGCCCAAGTGTCTTGTATCGTTGATGGGGGGCAGGGTTAATGGGATGGAGGGACTGTGTGAGGAACGGGAGGGAAAGGGGAAATGCGGAGTACGGGACCATGACTAAATATGGAGAAAGCAGCTTACTCCCCACCCCTTTCCTGTAGTTCCCTCCCCCTCCCCTTTGAAGAAAGGTACCCCCACCCCCCACCCCCACACTCCCTCTCCATTCATCCCAAAACAAACACTCGCACGCAGTCAGGCACACACACACACACACACACACACACACACACACACACACACACAACACACACACTGAGGAAATCTCTCTCTCTCTCTTCTCTCCTCTCTCTCTCTCTCTCTCTCTCTCTCTCTTTACTCTTCCCGTGGACTCTGTATGTAGATTAATAACCAGTTATATGCCACCTGTTGAGAGAGAGAGAGAGAGAGAGAGAGAGAGAGAGAGAGAGAGGAGAGAGAGAGAGAGATTGATTTTTGATACTCAAGAATGAAGATTTTAGGCAGAGTCCTAATCTTACAATCTGTCCATATCATGCACAAAGCTTTTCAATATGTATAATTTAAATTGACAAATCAACATAACCGCGCTGTGATTTACTGACTAGCACACCATTCATGAATTTTTGTAATCACTATTCATGAATTTTATCATCGCATGTTGGGAAGTGAAATATAAAGAACAAAAACAAATTCAAGAGAGAGAGAGAGAGAGTGGAGGGGAAGAAAAAAAAAGGGGGGGGGGGGAGAAGAAGGTGGGAGTGAAGTCGAATGGTTAGGATGAGTAAGTCACATGGTTAGACGGTGTATTCAAATTATGGATTGCAGAAGACATTTGCAAATGGACGTTTATAATTTTCGATCAAAATCAAATCATTGAGACATGAAATGTTTATGTAAATGTTTTGAGAGAGAGAGAGAGAGAGGGAGAAGAGAGAGAGAGAGAGAGAGAGAGAGAGAGAGAGAGAGAGAGAGAGAATGAATGAACGAATTTTAATGATAGAGGGTAATGAAATAAGCATAACTGCTTTTT
>CM065719.1:30946870-30954370 GCA_033310375.1 Conus canariensis
AGGAAGCTGTTAGTCTCATGGATAATGATGTTAATGCCGCTTTAAACATATTTAATTCTCGTATAAAAGAACAGGCAGAGTGCATGAGAAAACAAATAAGAATAAATACTAATCAACAGAATGATGATTGGTTTGACCGTGAATGTTATAAAACTAAAAAAGACGTGAAACAGCTTCTGCGAATATCCAGAAAGACGCTAGACGATGAAGACAGAGACGTTTATTGTAAAGCTCGAAGGGAGTATAAGAATCTTTTGAAGAGGAAGGAGAACGAATATAATTCTACTTTATTATGCAATTTGATTAATTCAGTAAACGATCAGAAAGAGTTCTGGAAGCATATGCGTAAAACATCAGTTAGAAAAAGTAATACGCGTAATAATATTTCAGTCAATGATTGGTATCAGCATTTCAAAGAACTCGAAAAAGATATTGAAGAAGACGTGCAAGAAGTGGAAGAAGTTACCTTTCTTGATATTGATAGTGATGCAGGTGTCCTCGACCGCCCAATTTCAAGAGCAGAAGTAATCTCAGCAATTAAAAAAACTAAAAAACAGAAAAGCTGCAGGCCCTGATGGTATAGTTGGAGAATTGTTTAAAAATGCTGGAAATGCCGTAACTGATTTTTTGGTCATATTTTTTAATGTACTTTTTGACAAAGGAATATTTCCTGATGACTGGACAGAGTCGATTATATTGCCATTATTTAAGAAAGGTGAAGTCAACGATCCAGGCAACTACAAGGGCTTATCACTTTGTGATATAGGTAGTAAATTATATAGTTCAATAATCAACTGTAGATTGCAAGAGTGGGTCGAACATAATAATAGCACTGGCGAGTGGCAGGCAGGTTTTAAGAAAGGTTATTCAACTATCGACCAAATGTTTACACTTTTAGCTATTATACAGAAACAGTTTTCATTGAATCGCAAATTATACGTAGCCTTCATTGATTTCGAAAAGGCATTTGATTCAGTCTCCAGAAAATTACTTTGGCCAATACTTAAAAAGAATGGAATAAAGGGTAAGATACATCGATGTATTAAGAGCATGTATGATTGTGTAAAAGCGAGGGTTAGATGTGGTGGAGATTTTACAGACTATATAATGTGCACAAAAGGGGTGAAACACGGGGATGCCTGTAGTCCTGTTTTGTTTTCCCTATTTATCAACGAATTAACGCAAGAAATAATAGAGAACGGAAGACATGGTGCAACCCTGTCTCCAGATACTGTTGAACTGTTTATTTTGTTATTGGCAGATGATATAGCTTTATTGTCAGAAACCCCAGTTGGCCTCCAGACCCAGTTGAACAATTTATGTAATGCAGCATCTAGACTCCAACTTAAGGTGAATATGAGAAAGAGCAATATTGTTGTATTTAGAAAAGGAGGTTACCTTGCAGCAAGAGAGAGGTGATCGTTCAACGGGGAACAAATGGATGTTGTTAACTGTTATAAATATCTTGGTATTAATTTTTCTACCCGGCTCAGTTTTGTGGCTGCTTGTAAAGATCTCGCTAGCAGGGCAAGAAATGCATTACTATTTATTCTGCAACGATTGTACAAACTTAATAATACTTCGCTTATAGTAATGTTAAAAATTGTTGATACTCAGGTGCAACCCATTGCTCTCTATGGTGCTGAATTGTGGGGACTGGATGCGACCGCTGTTCATATTGAAAAGGTTCATTTGCATGCTCTTAAAAGGTTTTTAGGAATCCATATAAAAAACACCCAACGAGTTAGTTTATGGAGATACCGGACTTTATCCTATTCATATAAATTCACGTGTGCAATGTGTTAGATACTGGCTAAAGATACTGCGGATGACTGATAACAGGTTACCCTTGAAAGCTAATAAAATGTTATTTTGGTTGGATTCACGTGGTAAGACTACATGGGCGTCAAGTGTTCGTAAGATACTGTTTTTAAATGGCTTTGGATTTGTATGGCTGAACCAGGGTGTGGAAAATGTAAAACACTTTTTGCAAGTATTTCGTCAGAGACTCATAGATAACAGGTAGCAGTACTGGCATGAACATATTCAGGAAAGTGATAGGTTTTCATGGTACAGAACGTTTAAATCATCTAATAATTGCGAAATGTATCTTTCACTTGATATTGACAGACATATTAAAAATTACATGACGAAGTTTAGATTTGGTGTGTCAGACATAGCAGTGCATCGTCAACGGTATAATGTAATTTCTGACAGCAGTTTGATATGCCCGCTCTGTCAAAAGGCAAACGATGATGAAATACACTTTTTGCTCATCTGCCCTGTTCTCAGTGACTTACGGCAGGAATCTATTCCATTCAAATATTATGTAAACCCTGTCAGTTTCGTGTCATTCTACTAATGGCGAATGAAAATGAAATCATTGTGAGGAATTTGTGCATATATTTGTATAGAGCTTTTAAGAGGCGAGCTGTTATGTCTACCTAATAAGTGTATGAAGGCGCCGATGTTGTATGAATACCGCTTCATTTGAATGCAGTTAATACTTGAGTCAGTAGATTGTACTTCATGCGCTGGTATAACAGATTGTACTTCATGCATTTTCGTGTTATGTTATTGTTGTTGTTACACGCACCATGCTTTGTTTTGAGAATAGTCCCCCTTCAGAAGGGGCTGTGGCCTATCCTGAATAAAATGTCATTTCATTTCATTTCTCTCTCTCTCTCTCTCTCTCTCTCTCTCTCTCTCTCTTCTCTCTCTCTCTCTCTCTCTCTCTGTACCTTTCCTCCCTTCATCTCTTTCTCTCTCTCTGCCTTTCCCCCCTTCATCTCTCTCTCTCTCTCTCTCTCTCTCTCTCTCTCTCCTCTCTCTCTCTCTCTCCCCTGTACCTTTCCTCCCTTCATCTCTTTCTCTCTCTCTGCCTTCCCCCCCCTTCTCTCTCTCTCCTCTCTTGCCTTTCCCCTTCTCTTCTCTCTCTCTCTCTCTCTCTCTCTCTGTGCCTTTCCTCCCTTCATCTCTCTCTCTCTCTCTCTCTCTCTCTCTCTCTCCTCTCCTCTTCTCTTCCCCCTTCATCTCTCTCTCTCTCTCGTGCCTTCCCCTCTCTCTCTCTCTCTCTCTGCTCTTCCCTCCTTCTCTCTCTCTCTCTCTTCTCTCTCTCTCTCTCTCTCTCTCTCTCTCTCTCTCTGCCTTCCCCCTTCATCTTCTCTCTCTCTCTCTCTCCCTTCCTCTCTCTTCTCTCCTTCTCTCTTCTCTCTTCTCTCTTTCTCTCTCCTCCTCCTTCTTTCTCGTCTTTGTGTCTTGTTCGTTTGTTCTGTCTCTCTCTGTCTCTCTCTCTTTTCTCTCCCCCCCCCCCCTCCCCTTTCTCCTTCTCTCCCGTTTTTAGAATAAATGCTATGACACCCCAGTATTGAATACCGTCCAATTTGATATAACTTATTATGTCTCTTCCTGTTACAGTTAAGTGCGTTTTCAAAGGAAAATGGACAAGACAATGAAGACAGCGACAATGGCGAGAGTTGCCCTAGCAGACAGGACAACGCCGGCCAATTGCATTGATCGTAGCGAAGAGCGGTAGAATAGCTGAAGTCATAGGACATGAAGTCAGCGACGGTGCAGGGTCCTTCTCTGGTGGGTTGCTTGACGACGACCTGATCATTTCTAGCTGTCATATGGACCGTAGTTGTTGGAGCTGCGACAGGGCGAAACTGTGTAGGAGGGTGTGGGTGGAAATGATAGGGGAGTCAGAATGAGCGGCGGGGAGTGATGAGGTGTAGAGAACATGGAACATGAAGGAAAACATGAGAAAAAAAAAGGAAAGAAAAATAAAAGGTAAAAGTATTATCAAACATGGCCCGTTCCACAGATTACTCTGATAAGTAGATAGCGTCAAATACTGTAAGTACCTGTTGTTTTTGTTGTTGTTGTTGTTGCTGTTGTTGTTGTCGTTGCTGAATGAAAACCCGCGCGACCATCCTTGTTCCCCCCTCCCCACCTGCTCCCACCTCCTTGTGTCGTCACTGACTGAGAATTCTCATCGTTCCATGTACCAGTTAGACGACACAACTATTTTTACACGCACACAACACAACACAACACGCACACACACTCACTCACTCACACACACACACACACACACACACACACACACACACACACACATACACCACAACACACACACACACACAACACACACACACACACACACACACACACACACACACACACACACTCACACACACACACACACACACACACACACACACACACACACACACACACACATACACACACACACAGGTTGTATATAATTAGAACAAATTTCATTTGTTACCTCGAAAGGTGATATTTATCTTGTTTGCATTGAAGTGTGTGTGTGTGTGTGTGTGTGTGTGTGTGTGTGTGTGTGTGTGTGTGTGTGTGTGTGTGTGTGTGTTTTGAGAGAGAGAGAGAGAGAGAGAGAGAGAGAGAGAGAGAGAGAGAGAGAGAGAGAGAGAGAATAAGTTAGATGTAGAAGCTATGACCCTGTTCCAAATTGCCACACCTGCGTGCAGAGTAAAGGTATCCTCTAATTCCCTCTTGCCTTGAGCTGTGTTCCATTCTGTCATCTCAGCATTCAGAGAAGACGTTATATTTTTCTTAATCCAACGGTTTTGGAATGCAGTCAGGAGGCCGGAATAGCTCAGTTGGTAGAGCGCCGGACTCGTGATCCTGGGGTTGCATGTTCGAATTTCGGTACAGGGGGATTTTTTCCCTCGGAGTTAACATTTGTTCTGACTCCATTCCGCATACAGTCCTTCGAATGAGACTAATAATAATAATAATAATGAACATTTTTATGTGCACACTTCTCTGTTGAACAGAGCACGCGGCCCATTACAAATTCCATATATATAAACAATTAAAGCAATAACAGACAACGCACACTCACCCACCCACACCCACACACACACGCACACACACACACACCCCTCCACAAACACACACACACACACAAACACACGTGCCCATAGATTGACAGCGAAATGAACTAATTGTAAACTGTCAGGAAGATGTGGGTTTTCAGAGAGCATTTGAAGGAGTCAAAGTTACTAGTTTCTCTTATTTCTGCAGGGATAGTGTTCCAGATGGAGGGAGCAGCATGCGAGAAGCATCTGTCACCTAATGCCTTTTGGCTATTGACAGGACGATCTTGTAAAGCGGTTGCGTCAACAGATGAACACAATTTGTATTGATGATGATGTTGCTTTAAATGGACTAAGTCCTTCAGATAATCTGGAGCACAACCTTGGACACATTTGTAACAGATAGATGCCAATTTAAATTCAATCCGAGCAGACACTCGAAGCCAGTGAAGAGAAATCAGATGAGGAGTAATATGGTCCCTTCTAGGCACTCGCAAAACCATTCGCACTGCATTATTCTGGACACGCTGCAGACTTTCAAGAAGATAGTCATGGGAACCATACAGGATGAATTGCAGTAGTCCAGCCGGGACAGAACAAATGCAGAGACAAGTGTGGCTGCTGCTTGGGTCGTGAGAAAACGGCGGATGGAACCAATACGGCGGAGCTCATAATTGGCAGCCCCAACAACATTTCTGACATGAACTTTCATTTCCAAATGATGGTCAAGGGTAACTCCTAGATTGACAACAGAGGATGAGAACGGGACAGTGGCATCACCAACTGTCATCGTAGAAGGGCAATTGATTTTGTGCGACATTTGGGGAGAGGAGAGAAGCATTACTTCAGTTTTTTCATTGTTCAGCTTTAGTTTATTTGCTGTCATCCAAGATCTGACATCGGCTATAGAATCCTGCATTGCCTCCAGTAGTTGGGGAACTTCAGAAGGTGCAGCTGATTTCTGCAACTGTGAATCATCAGCATATGAATGATGAAGGACCGAGTGTTTGTCAATGACATTTGCCAATGGAGAGGTGTAGAGAACAAACAGGACTGGGCCTGTGGGACTCCAAGACATATAGGAGCTGCAGAAGAAACCCGGCCGTCAACAATGACAGACTGAGTCCGATGTGACAAATAGGATGAGAACCACTGCAGTGCTGTTCCACCTATGCCAAAATTATGGTGCAAACGACTGAGGAGAACAGAGTGATCTATGGTGTCAAACGCAGCTGACAGGTCTAACAGAGCCAGAATCGAGACTTTGCGATCATTCAAAGAAAGTAGATCATTTACTATCCTTAAAAGAGCTGTCTCAGTGCTGTGTCCTGGTCTGTAGGCAGACTGAAATGGATTGAAGAGGTTATTGGAAATCAGGTATTCGGATAGTTGGATGAGGACGATCTTTTCAATTATTTTAGAGATAAAGGACAAGTTAGATACTGGACGGTAATTCTTAAGTTCATTTTGATCAAGAGTGACCTTTTTGAGAAGAGGTGTCACCAGAGCAGCTTTACAAGCATCCGGAAAGGTGCCAGAGGTGAGAGAAGAGTTGATAAGGGCTGTGAGAGATGGTAATAGACTGTCAAGACATTCAATCAGAAGAGGGGTAGGAATAGGATCGAGATTACAAGTTTTGGGAGAGGAATTGATGATGACGTTACGAACAGCATCTGATGTTACAGGTTGAAAGGACGAGAGAGAAGTTTTGGTGAAAAGCTCACCTGCAGAGGAGGGTTGGCTACAACCATTACGTCTAAATCACGTCTGAGAATGGCTATTTTGTTATGGAAAAAATCTGAGAAAAGACCTGGAAGCTCACATGTTGGATAAATAGTAGGCAGCTGACTATTTGTCTTTCTACACAACAGATTGTCAGTAATTTTGCAAAGTTCCTTTGTGCTTGAGGCACACTCAATCTTGTTATTGTAGAATTTTGCTTTTGTTTTTTCAACAAGTCGAGAGACAACATGCTTGGCTTTGTTGTACAAATCTTTGAAAATAATTATTGGATTGGATCTCCATCGCCTCTCTTCTCGCCGACGTGCCCGTTGAGCCTCCAACAGCTCCTCACTGACCAGCGAAAACCAAGGGGCCGATTGTCTCTCTCTGATCTTACGCATTGATGCAGGTGCATGTTTGTCAAGGATGGAACGGAGAGAGGCAAAGTACTGATCGGCATTATCAGCAGAGGGAGATGGAGATGCAGCAATCACAGAATCCAGGTCGTTAACAAATGCAGAACGATCAATGGAACGAATGTTACGTATTGAACGAAACGTAGGCAATGACTTCATCACTGAAACATGAAAAAGAGACAACACACAACAATGGTCAGATTCAAGAGCGTCAGTGACAACAGTGGAGATATGACAATCTGCATCATCGTCACGAATAACGGTCCAGTCAAGGATATGACCCCCCCCCCCCCCCCCTCCCTGTGTGTCGGCACGCTCACAACCTGTCTAAGATTATGCATATTCAGCAGTTCGACAGTATCTTTCGTCAGAGTTTCATGAGGCTGATCAAAGTGAATGTTAGCATCTCCAACAAAACAAACATGCCCATGGAGGTTGGTGGCATAGTCCAGAAAGTCAGGTAACTGATCAGTAAACATAGAGTTCTTCAGGCGGTTCTT